>OZ024681.1:0-637567 GCA_964016965.1 Diacarnus erythraeanus
CTAGCCCTAGCCCTAGCCCTAGCCCTAGCCCTAGCCCTAGCCCTAGCCCTAGCCCTAGCCCTAGCCCTAGCCCTAGCCCTAGCCTAGCCTAGCCCTAGCCCTAGCCCTAGCCCTAGCCCTAGCCCTAGCCCTAGCCCTAGCCCTAGCCCTAGCCCTAGCCCTAGCCCTAGCCCTAGCCCTAGCCCTAGCCCTAGCCCTAGCCCTAGCCCTAGCCCTAGCCCTAGCCCTAGCCCTAGCCCTAGCCCTAGCCCTAGCCCTAGCCCTACCCTAGCCCTAGCCCTAGCCCTAGCCCTAGCCCTAGCCCTAGCCCTAGCCCTAGCCCTAGCCCTAGCCCTAGCCCTAGCCCTAGCCCTAGCCCTAGCCCTAGCCCTAGCCCTAGCCCTAGCCCTAGCCCTAGCCCTAGCCCTAGCCCTAGCCCTAGCCCTAGCCCTAGCCCTAGCCCTAGCCCTAGCCCTAGCCCTAGCCCTAGCCCTAGCCCTAGCCCTAGCCCTAGCCCTAGCCCTAGCCCTAGCCCTAGCCCTAGCCCTAGCCCTAGCCCTAGCCCTAGCCCTAGCCCTAGCCCTAGCCCTAGCCCTAGCCCTAGCCCTAGCCCTAGCCCTAGCCCTAGCCCTAGCCCTAGCCCTAGCCCTAGCCCTAGCCCTAGCCCTAGCCCTAGCCCTAGCCCTAGCCCTAGCCCTAGCCCTAGCCCTAGCCCTAGCCCTAGCCCTAGCCCTAGCCCTAGCCCTAGCCCTAGCCCTAGCCCTAGCCCTAGCCCTAGCCCTAGCCCTAGCCCTAGCCCTAGCCCTAGCCCTAGCCCTAGCCCTAGCCCTAGCCCTAGCCCTAGCCCTAGCCCTAGCCCTAGCCCTAGCCCTAGCCCTAGCCCTAGCCCTAGCCCTAGCCCTAGCCCTAGCCCTAGCCCTAGCCCTAGCCCTAGCCCTAGCCCTAGCCCTAGCCCTAGCCCTAGCCCTAGCCCTAGCCCTAGCCCTAGCCCTAGCCCTAGCCCTAGCCCTAGCCCTAGCCCTAGCCCTAGCCCTAGCCCTAGCCCTAGCCCTAGCCCTAGCCCTAGCCCTAGCCCTAGCCCTAGCCCTAGCCCTAGCCCTAGCCCTAGCCCTAGCCCTAGCCCTAGCCCTAGCCCTAGCCCTAGCCCTAGCCCTAGCCCTAGCCCTAGCCCTAGCCCTAGCCCTAGCCCTAGCCCTAGCCCTAGCCCTAGCCCTAGCCCTAGCCCTAGCCCTAGCCCTAGCCCTAGCCCTAGCCCTAGCCCTAGCCCTAGCCCTAGCCCTAGCCCTAGCCCTAGCCCTAGCCCTAGCCCTAGCCCTAGCCCTGTGCATATTAGCCTTAATAGCGGCACCCCAGCCTGGCATATGCACTTCTGTTCTGTTCTTAGTTCTATGAGATCGTCCAGGCAACCTAGCTTTGGAATCCATTGCACTAGGCGTGGGATCCGCTTAGATAGAGCCTATTAGAACCTTAGAGCCTCGCCCCTAAAACCCTACCCCTAGCCACTAGCCCTAGCCCTAGGCACCCCAGCCTGGCATATGCACTTCTGTTCTGTTCTTAGTTCTATGAGATCGTCCAGGCAACCTAGCTTTGGAATCCATTGCACTAGGCGTGGGATCCGCTTAGATAGAGCCTATTAGAACCTTAGAGCCTCGCCCCTAAAACCCTACCCCTAGCCACTAGCCCATAATGAGTGTGATCTCGAGATCGATGAGTCCGCCGACATAGAGTCTAACTGCAGATAGAGAAGGAAGCTTATCTCTGTCATAGCTATGGGGGGAGTGGCCAGCTAGTATAAGAACTGAATTCTAGCTCCAATGCCTCTGGGTTCTCGGTAGCTCAGTGGTAAGAGCGTCTGCCCGGTTTGCAGGAGACCTAGGTTCAAATCCTGGCTGAGAACTGAGTTTTTTCTTCTCTCTCTGGAGAAAGAGCTCAGTCGGTTCCATTATATACACTGTGAGCCTTGTAGAGATGATAGCAGAGTAATGGCTTTCTTCATAAGTAATGGTAGATCTCACTTTTAAACTCTTTCTGTCTAGCTCTCTCTCATGTGCATATTAGCCTTAATAGCGGCACCCCAGCCTGGCATATGCACTTCTGTTCTGTTCTTAGTTCTATGAGATCGTCCAGGCAACCTAGCTCTGGAATCCATTGCACTAGGCGTGGGATCCGCTTAGATAGAGCCTATTAGAACCTTAGAGCCTCGCCCCTAAAACCCTACCCCTAGCCACTAGCCCATAATGAGTGTGATCTCGAGATCGATGAGTCCGCCGACATAGAGTCTAACTGCAGATAGAGAAGGAAGCTTATCTCTGTCATAGCTATGGGGGGAGTGGCCAGCTAGTATAAGAACTGAATTCTAGCTCCAATGCCTCTGGGTTCTCGGTAGCTCAGTGGTAAGAGCGTCTGCCCGGTTTGCAGGAGACCTAGGTTCAAATCCTGGCTGAGAACTGAGTTTTTTCTTCTCTCTCTGGAGAAAGAGCTCAGTCGGTTCCATTATATACACTGTGAGCCTTGTAGAGATGATAGCAGAGTAATGGCTTTCTTCATAAGTAATGGTAGATCTCACTTTTAAACTCTTTCTGTCTAGCTCTCTCTCATGTGCATATTAGCCTTAATAGCGGCACCCCAGCCTGGCATATGCACTTCTGTTCTGTTCTTAGTTCTATGAGATCGTCCAGGCAACCTAGCTCTGGAATCCATTGCACTAGGCGTGGGATCCGCTTAGATAGAGCCTATTAGAACCTTAGAGCCTCGCCCCTAAAACCCTACCCCTAGCCACTAGCCCATAATGAGTGTGATCTCGAGATCGATGAGTCCGCCGACATAGAGTCTAACTGCAGATAGAGAAGGAAGCTTATCTCTGTCATAGCTATGGGGGGAGTGGCCAGCTAGTATAAGAACTGAATTCTAGCTCCAATGCCTCTGGGTTCTCGGTAGCTCAGTGGTAAGAGCGTCTGCCCGGTTTGCAGGAGACCTAGGTTCAAATCCTGGCTGAGAACTGAGTTTTTTCTTCTCTCTCTGGAGAAAGAGCTCAGTCGGTTCCATTATATACACTGTGAGCCTTGTAGAGATGATAGCAGAGTAATGGCTTTCTTCATAAGTAATGGTAGATCTCACTTTTAAACTCTTTCTGTCTAGCTCTCTCTCATGTGCATATTAGCCTTAATAGCGGCACCCCAGCCTGGCATATGCACTTCTGTTCTGTTCTTAGTTCTATGAGATCGTCCAGGCAACCTAGCTCTGGAATCCATTGCACTAGGCGTGGGATCCGCTTAGATAGAGCCTATTAGAACCTTAGAGCCTCGCCCCTAAAACCCTACCCCTAGCCACTAGCCCATAATGAGTGTGATCTCGAGATCGATGAGTCCGCCGACATAGAGTCTAACTGCAGATAGAGAAGGAAGCTTATCTCTGTCATAGCTATGGGGGGAGTGGCCAGCTAGTATAAGAACTGAATTCTAGCTCCAATGCCTCTGGGTTCTCGGTAGCTCAGTGGTAAGAGCGTCTGCCCGGTTTGCAGGAGACCTAGGTTCAAATCCTGGCTGAGAACTGAGTTTTTTCTTCTCTCTCTGGAGAAAGAGCTCAGTCGGTTCCATTATATACACTGTGAGCCTTGTAGAGATGATAGCAGAGTAATGGCTTTCTTCATAAGTAATGGTAGATCTCACTTTTAAACTCTTTCTGTCTAGCTCTCTCTCATGTGCATATTAGCCTTAATAGCGGCACCCCAGCCTGGCATATGCACTTCTGTTCTGTTCTTAGTTCTATGAGATCGTCCAGGCAACCTAGCTCTGGAATCCATTGCACTAGGCGTGGGATCCGCTTAGATAGAGCCTATTAGAACCTTAGAGCCTCGCCCCTAAAACCCTACCCCTAGCCACTAGCCCTAGCCCTAGCCCTAGCCCCAAAGTCACTAGGCCTTGCTTACAGTTCATGCAGTAATCAGGGGAGCCACACCACCAGTGCCACACCCCCACACACAACATTACATGAGAGCCACCCACAGGCCTCAGTGCCACTCACAGGCACCACCCCCCACTAGGAGCCACGCACCACACCCCCAAGGCAGGGAACGCCCCCTAGCAGATAATCTCTAAGTTGGCTGCCATTATAGGCTGAGGCCCAGCCCCAGCCCTAACCCCAACCCTAGCCCGTAAGACTGGACTCTGACTTGGCCATTGCAGAGATACAACTGGTGTCTCTGAACTTAGCCTCTACAAGAGGTAGTTTGTAGTGCTCCACTGCCGTAGGTCCCAATGGCCTATTGGTAAGAGCACCTGTCTAGTATACAGGAGGTCCTGGGTTCGATTCCCGGTTGGGACTTGGATTTTTTCCAAGTTTTTCTCTCGATGGTTCGTTAGTTCAGAGTCCTAAGATAATGGTCCAAGTAGTATCCAACTAGTGGATCCTTAGAGTAAAGTCACTAGGCCTTGCTTACAGTTCATGCAGTAATCAGGGGAGCCACACCACCAGTGCCACACCCCCACACACAACATTACATGAGAGCCACCCACAGGCCTCAGTGCCACTCACAGGCACCACCCCCCACTAGGAGCCACGCACCACACCCCCAAGGCAGGGAACGCCCCCTAGCAGATAATCTCTAAGTTGGCTGCCATTATAGGCTGAGGCCCAGCCCCAGCCCTAACCCCAACCCTAGCCCGTAAGACTGGACTCTGACTTGGCCATTGCAGAGATACAACTGGTGTCTCTGAACTTAGCCTCTACAAGAGGTAGTTTGTAGTGCTCCACTGCCGTAGGTCCCAATGGCCTATTGGTAAGAGCACCTGTCTAGTATACAGGAGGTCCTGGGTTCGATTCCCGGTTGGGACTTGGATTTTTTCCAAGTTTTTCTCTCGATGGTTCGTTAGTTCAGAGTCCTAAGATAATGGTCCAAGTAGTATCCAACTAGTGGATCCTTAGAGTAAAGTCACTAGGCCTTGCTTACAGTTCATGCAGTAATCAGGGGAGCCACACCACCAGTGCCACACCCCCACACACAACATTACATGAGAGCCACCCACAGGCCTCAGTGCCACTCACAGGCACCACCCCCCACTAGGAGCCACGCACCACACCCCCAAGGCAGGGAACGCCCCCTAGCAGATAATCTCTAAGTTGGCTGCCATTATAGGCTGAGGCCCAGCCCCAGCCCTAACCCCAACCCTAGCCCGTAAGACTGGACTCTGACTTGGCCATTGCAGAGATACAACTGGTGTCTCTGAACTTAGCCTCTACAAGAGGTAGTTTGTAGTGCTCCACTGCCGTAGGTCCCAATGGCCTATTGGTAAGAGCACCTGTCTAGTATACAGGAGGTCCTGGGTTCGATTCCCGGTTGGGACTTGGATTTTTTCCAAGTTTTTCTCTCGATGGTTCGTTAGTTCAGAGTCCTAAGATAATGGTCCAAGTAGTATCCAACTAGTGGATCCTTAGAGTAAAGTCACTAGGCCTTGCTTACAGTTCATGCAGTAATCAGGGGAGCCACACCACCAGTGCCACACCCCCACACACAACATTACATGAGAGCCACCCACAGGCCTCAGTGCCACTCACAGGCACCACCCCCCACTAGGAGCCACGCACCACACCCCCAAGGCAGGGAACGCCCCCTAGCAGATAATCTCTAAGTTGGCTGCCATTATAGGCTGAGGCCCAGCCCCAGCCCTAACCCCAACCCTAGCCCGTAAGACTGGACTCTGACTTGGCCATTGCAGAGATACAACTGGTGTCTCTGAACTTAGCCTCTACAAGAGGTAGTTTGTAGTGCTCCACTGCCGTAGGTCCCAATGGCCTATTGGTAAGAGCACCTGTCTAGTATACAGGAGGTCCTGGGTTCGATTCCCGGTTGGGACTTGGATTTTTTCCAAGTTTTTCTCTCGATGGTTCGTTAGTTCAGAGTCCTAAGATAATGGTCCAAGTAGTATCCAACTAGTGGATCCTTAGAGTAAAGTCACTAGGCCTTGCTTACAGTTCATGCAGTAATCAGGGGAGCCACACCACCAGTGCCACACCCCCACACACAACATTACATGAGAGCCACCCACAGGCCTCAGTGCCACTCACAGGCACCACCCCCCACTAGGAGCCACGCACCACACCCCCAAGGCAGGGAACGCCCCCTAGCAGATAATCTCTAAGTTGGCTGCCATTATAGGCTGAGGCCCAGCCCCAGCCCTAACCCCAACCCTAGCCCTAGCCCTAGCCCTAGCCCTAGCCCTAGCCCTAGCCCTAGCCCTAGCCCTAGCCCTAGCCCTAGCCCTGCCCGGTTTGCAGGAGACCTAGGTTCAAATCCTGGCTGAGAACTGAGTTTTTTCTTCTCTCTCTGGAGAAAGAGCTCAGTCGGTTCCATTATATACACTGTGAGCCTTGTAGAGATGATAGCAGAGTAATGGCTTTCTTCATAAGTAATGGTAGATCTCACTTTTAAACTCTTTCTGTCTAGCTCTCTCTCATGTGCATATTAGCCTTAATAGCGGCACCCCAGCCTGGCATATGCACTTCTGTTCTGTTCTTAGTTCTATGAGATCGTCCAGGCAACCTAGCTTTGGAATCCATTGCACTAGGCGTGGGATCCGCTTAGATAGAGCCTATTAGAACCTTAGAGCCTCGCCCCTAAAACCCTACCCCTAGCCACTAGCCCATAATGAGTGTGATCTCGAGATCGATGAGTCCGCCGACATAGAGTCTAACTGCAGATAGAGAAGGAAGCTTATCTCTGTCATAGCTATGGGGGGAGTGGCCAGCTAGTATAAGAACTGAATTCTAGCTCCAATGCCTCTGGGTTCTCGGTAGCTCAGTGGTAAGAGCGTCTGCCCGGTTTGCAGGAGACCTAGGTTCAAATCCTGGCTGAGAACTGAGTTTTTTCTTCTCTCTCTGGAGAAAGAGCTCAGTCGGTTCCATTATATACACTGTGAGCCTTGTAGAGATGATAGCAGAGTAATGGCTTTCTTCATAAGTAATGGTAGATCTCACTTTTAAACTCTTTCTGTCTAGCTCTCTCTCATGTGCATATTAGCCTTAATAGCGGCACCCCAGCCTGGCATATGCACTTCTGTTCTGTTCTTAGTTCTATGAGATCGTCCAGGCAACCTAGCTTTGGAATCCATTGCACTAGGCGTGGGATCCGCTTAGATAGAGCCTATTAGAACCTTAGAGCCTCGCCCCTAAAACCCTACCCCTAGCCACTAGCCCATAATGAGTGTGATCTCGAGATCGATGAGTCCGCCGACATAGAGTCTAACTGCAGATAGAGAAGGAAGCTTATCTCTGTCATAGCTATGGGGGGAGTGGCCAGCTAGTATAAGAACTGAATTCTAGCTCCAATGCCTCTGGGTTCTCGGTAGCTCAGTGGTAAGAGCGTCTGCCCGGTTTGCAGGAGACCTAGGTTCAAATCCTGGCTGAGAACTGAGTTTTTTCTTCTCTCTCTGGAGAAAGAGCTCAGTCGGTTCCATTATATACACTGTGAGCCTTGTAGAGATGATAGCAGAGTAATGGCTTTCTTCATAAGTAATGGTAGATCTCACTTTTAAACTCTTTCTGTCTAGCTCTCTCTCATGTGCATATTAGCCTTAATAGCGGCACCCCAGCCTGGCATATGCACTTCTGTTCTGTTCTTAGTTCTATGAGATCGTCCAGGCAACCTAGCTTTGGAATCCATTGCACTAGGCGTGGGATCCGCTTAGATAGAGCCTATTAGAACCTTAGAGCCTCGCCCCTAAAACCCTACCCCTAGCCACTAGCCCATAATGAGTGTGATCTCGAGATCGATGAGTCCGCCGACATAGAGTCTAACTGCAGATAGAGAGGGAAGCTTATCTCTGTCATAGCTATGGGGGGAGTGGCCAGCTAGTATAAGAACTGAATTCTAGCTCCAATGCCTCTGGGTTCTCGGTAGCTCAGTGGTAAGAGCGTCTGCCCGGTTTGCAGGAGACCTAGGTTCAAATCCTGGCTGAGAACTGAGTTTTTTCTTCTCTCTCTGGAGAAAGAGCTCAGTCGGTTCCATTATATACACTGTGAGCCTTGTAGAGATGATAGCAGAGTAATGGCTTTCTTCATAAGTAATGGTAGATCTCACTTTTAAACTCTTTCTGTCTAGCTCTCTCTCATGTGCATATTAGCCTTAATAGCGGCACCCCAGCCTGGCATATGCACTTCTGTTCTGTTCTTAGTTCTATGAGATCGTCCAGGCAACCTAGCTTTGGAATCCATTGCACTAGGCGTGGGATCCGCTTAGATAGAGCCTATTAGAACCTTAGAGCCTCGCCCCTAAAACCCTACCCCTAGCCACTAGCCCATAATGAGTGTGATCTCGAGATCGATGAGTCCGCCGACATAGAGTCTAACTGCAGATAGAGAAGGAAGCTTATCTCTGTCATAGCTATGGGGGGAGTGGCCAGCTAGTATAAGAACTGAATTCTAGCTCCAATGCCTCTGGGTTCTCGGTAGCTCAGTGGTAAGAGCGTCTGCCCGGTTTGCAGGAGACCTAGGTTCAAATCCTGGCTGAGAACTGAGTTTTTTCTTCTCTCTCTGGAGAAAGAGCTCAGTCGGTTCCATTATATACACTGTGAGCCTTGTAGAGATGATAGCAGAGTAATGGCTTTCTTCATAAGTAATGGTAGATCTCACTTTTAAACTCTTTCTGTCTAGCTCTCTCTCATGTGCATATTAGCCTTAATAGCGGCACCCCAGCCTGGCATATGCACTTCTGTTCTGTTCTTAGTTCTATGAGATCGTCCAGGCAACCTAGCTTTGGAATCCATTGCACTAGGCGTGGGATCCGCTTAGATAGAGCCTATTAGAACCTTAGAGCCTCGCCCCTAAAACCCTACCCCTAGCCACTAGCCCATAATGAGTGTGATCTCGAGATCGATGAGTCCGCCGACATAGAGTCTAACTGCAGATAGAGAAGGAAGCTTATCTCTGTCATAGCTATGGGGGGAGTGGCCAGCTAGTATAAGAACTGAATTCTAGCTCCAATGCCTCTGGGTTCTCGGTAGCTCAGTGGTAAGAGCGTCTGCCCGGTTTGCAGGAGACCTAGGTTCAAATCCTGGCTGAGAACTGAGTTTTTTCTTCTCTCTCTGGAGAAAGAGCTCAGTCGGTTCCATTATATACACTGTGAGCCTTGTAGAGATGATAGCAGAGTAATGGCTTTCTTCATAAGTAATGGTAGATCTCACTTTTAAACTCTTTCTGTCTAGCTCTCTCTCATGTGCATATTAGCCTTAATAGCGGCACCCCAGCCTGGCATATGCACTTCTGTTCTGTTCTTAGTTCTATGAGATCGTCCAGGCAACCTAGCTTTGGAATCCATTGCACTAGGCGTGGGATCCGCTTAGATAGAGCCTATTAGAACCTTAGAGCCTCGCCCCTAAAACCCTACCCCTAGCCACTAGCCCATAATGAGTGTGATCTCGAGATCGATGAGTCCGCCGACATAGAGTCTAACTGCAGATAGAGAAGGAAGCTTATCTCTGTCATAGCTATGGGGGGAGTGGCCAGCTAGTATAAGAACTGAATTCTAGCTCCAATGCCTCTGGGTTCTCGGTAGCTCAGTGGTAAGAGCGTCTGCCCGGTTTGCAGGAGACCTAGGTTCAAATCCTGGCTGAGAACTGAGTTTTTTCTTCTCTCTCTGGAGAAAGAGCTCAGTCGGTTCCATTATATACACTGTGAGCCTTGTAGAGATGATAGCAGAGTAATGGCTTTCTTCATAAGTAATGGTAGATCTCACTTTTAAACTCTTTCTGTCTAGCTCTCTCTCATGTGCATATTAGCCTTAATAGCGGCACCCCAGCCTGGCATATGCACTTCTGTTCTGTTCTTAGTTCTATGAGATCGTCCAGGCAACCTAGCTTTGGAATCCATTGCACTAGGCGTGGGATCCGCTTAGATAGAGCCTATTAGAACCTTAGAGCCTCGCCCCTAAAACCCTACCCCTAGCCACTAGCCCATAATGAGTGTGATCTCGAGATCGATGAGTCCGCCGACATAGAGTCTAACTGCAGATAGAGAAGGAAGCTTATCTCTGTCATAGCTATGGGGGGAGTGGCCAGCTAGTATAAGAACTGAATTCTAGCTCCAATGCCTCTGGGTTCTCGGTAGCTCAGTGGTAAGAGCGTCTGCCCGGTTTGCAGGAGACCTAGGTTCAAATCCTGGCTGAGAACTGAGTTTTTTCTTCTCTCTCTGGAGAAAGAGCTCAGTCGGTTCCATTATATACACTGTGAGCCTTGTAGAGATGATAGCAGAGTAATGGCTTTCTTCATAAGTAATGGTAGATCTCACTTTTAAACTCTTTCTGTCTAGCTCTCTCTCATGTGCATATTAGCCTTAATAGCGGCACCCCAGCCTGGCATATGCACTTCTGTTCTGTTCTTAGTTCTATGAGATCGTCCAGGCAACCTAGCTTTGGAATCCATTGCACTAGGCGTGGGATCCGCTTAGATAGAGCCTATTAGAACCTTAGAGCCTCGCCCCTAAAACCCTACCCCTAGCCACTAGCCCTAGCCCTAGGCACCCCAGCCTGGCATATGCACTTCTGTTCTGTTCTTAGTTCTATGAGATCGTCCAGGCAACCTAGCTTTGGAATCCATTGCACTAGGCGTGGGATCCGCTTAGATAGAGCCTATTAGAACCTTAGAGCCTCGCCCCTAAAACCCTACCCCTAGCCACTAGCCCATAATGAGTGTGATCTCGAGATCGATGAGTCCGCCGACATAGAGTCTAACTGCAGATAGAGAAGGAAGCTTATCTCTGTCATAGCTATGGGGGGAGTGGCCAGCTAGTATAAGAACTGAATTCTAGCTCCAATGCCTCTGGGTTCTCGGTAGCTCAGTGGTAAGAGCGTCTGCCCGGTTTGCAGGAGACCTAGGTTCAAATCCTGGCTGAGAACTGAGTTTTTTCTTCTCTCTCTGGAGAAAGAGCTCAGTCGGTTCCATTATATACACTGTGAGCCTTGTAGAGATGATAGCAGAGTAATGGCTTTCTTCATAAGTAATGGTAGATCTCACTTTTAAACTCTTTCTGTCTAGCTCTCTCTCATGTGCATATTAGCCTTAATAGCGGCACCCCAGCCTGGCATATGCACTTCTGTTCTGTTCTTAGTTCTATGAGATCGTCCAGGCAACCTAGCTTTGGAATCCATTGCACTAGGCGTGGGATCCGCTTAGATAGAGCCTATTAGAACCTTAGAGCCTCGCCCCTAAAACCCTACCCCTAGCCACTAGCCCATAATGAGTGTGATCTCGAGATCGATGAGTCCGCCGACATAGAGTCTAACTGCAGATAGAGAAGGAAGCTTATCTCTGTCATAGCTATGGGGGGAGTGGCCAGCTAGTATAAGAACTGAATTCTAGCTCCAATGCCTCTGGGTTCTCGGTAGCTCAGTGGTAAGAGCGTCTGCCCGGTTTGCAGGAGACCTAGGTTCAAATCCTGGCTGAGAACTGAGTTTTTTCTTCTCTCTCTGGAGAAAGAGCTCAGTCGGTTCCATTATATACACTGTGAGCCTTGTAGAGATGATAGCAGAGTAATGGCTTTCTTCATAAGTAATGGTAGATCTCACTTTTAAACTCTTTCTGTCTAGCTCTCTCTCATGTGCATATTAGCCTTAATAGCGGCACCCCAGCCTGGCATATGCACTTCTGTTCTGTTCTTAGTTCTATGAGATCGTCCAGGCAACCTAGCTCTGGAATCCATTGCACTAGGCGTGGGATCCACTTAGATAGAGCCTACTCCTTAGAGCCTTACCCTTAAAACCCTACCCCTAGCCACTAGCCCATAATGAGTCTGATCCCGAGATCGATGCGTCCGCCGACTTAGAGTCTAACTGCAGATAGAGAAGGAAGCTTATCTCTGTCATAGCTATGGGGGGAGTGGCCAGCTAGTATAAGAACTGAATTCTAGCTCCAATGCCTCTGGGTTCTCGGTAGCTCAGTGGTAAGAGCGTCTGCCCGGTTTGCAGGAGACCTAGGTTCAAATCCTGGCTGAGAACTGAGTTTTTTCTTCTCTCTCTGGAGAAAGAGCTCAGTCGGTTCCATTATATACACTGTGAGCCTTGTAGAGATGATAGCAGAGTAATGGCTTTCTTCATAAGTAATGGTAGATCTCACTTTTAAACTCTTTCTGTCTAGCTCTCTCTCATGTGCATATTAGCCTTAATAGCGGCACCCCAGCCTGGCATATGCACTTCTGTTCTGTTCTTAGTTCTATGAGATCGTCCAGGCAACCTAGCTCTGGAATCCATTGCACTAGGCGTGGGATCCACTTAGATAGAGCCTACTCCTTAGAGCCTTACCCTTAAAACCCTACCCCTAGCCACTAGCCCATAATGAGTCTGATCCCGAGATCGATGCGTCCGCCGACTTAGAGTCTAACTGCAGATAGAGAAGGAAGCTTATCTCTGTCATAGCTATGGGGGGAGTGGCCAGCTAGTATAAGAACTGAATTCTAGCTCCAATGCCTCTGGGTTCTCGGTAGCTCAGTGGTAAGAGCGTCTGCCCGGTTTGCAGGAGACCTAGGTTCAAATCCTGGCTGAGAACTGAGTTTTTTCTTCTCTCTCTGGAGAAAGAGCTCAGTCGGTTCCATTATATACACTGTGAGCCTTGTAGAGATGATAGCAGAGTAATGGCTTTCTTCATAAGTAATGGTAGATCTCACTTTTAAACTCTTTCTGTCTAGCTCTCTCTCATGTGCATATTAGCCTTAATAGCGGCACCCCAGCCTGGCATATGCACTTCTGTTCTGTTCTTAGTTCTATGAGATCGTCCAGGCAACCTAGCTCTGGAATCCATTGCACTAGGCGTGGGATCCACTTAGATAGAGCCTACTCCTTAGAGCCTTACCCTTAAAACCCTACCCCTAGCCACTAGCCCTAGCCCTAGCCCCCCCCCCCCCCCCCCCCCCTAGCCCTAGCCCTAGCCCTAGCCCTAGCCCTAGCCCTAGCCCTAGCCCTAGCCCCCCCTAGCCCTAGCCCTAGCCCTAGCCCTAGCCCTAGCCCTAGCCCTAGCCCTAGCCCATTATATACACTGTGAGCCTTGTAGAGATGATAGCAGAGTAATGGCTTTCTTCATAAGTAATGGTAGATCTCACTTTTAAACTCTTTCTGTCTAGCTCTCTCTCATGTGCATATTAGCCTTAATAGCGGCACCCCAGCCTGGCATATGCACTTCTGTTCTGTTCTTAGTTCTATGAGATCGTCCAGGCAACCTAGCTTTGGAATCCATTGCACTAGGCGTGGGATCCGCTTAGATAGAGCCTATTAGAACCTTAGAGCCTCGCCCCTAAAACCCTACCCCTAGCCACTAGCCCATAATGAGTGTGATCTCGAGATCGATGAGTCCGCCGACATAGAGTCTAACTGCAGATAGAGAGGGAAGCTTATCTCTGTCATAGCTATGGGGGGAGTGGCCAGCTAGTATAAGAACTGAATTCTAGCTCCAATGCCTCTGGGTTCTCGGTAGCTCAGTGGTAAGAGCGTCTGCCCGGTTTGCAGGAGACCTAGGTTCAAATCCTGGCTGAGAACTGAGTTTTTTCTTCTCTCTCTGGAGAAAGAGCTCAGTCGGTTCCATTATATACACTGTGAGCCTTGTAGAGATGATAGCAGAGTAATGGCTTTCTTCATAAGTAATGGTAGATCTCACTTTTAAACTCTTTCTGTCTAGCTCTCTCTCATGTGCATATTAGCCTTAATAGCGGCACCCCAGCCTGGCATATGCACTTCTGTTCTGTTCTTAGTTCTATGAGATCGTCCAGGCAACCTAGCTTTGGAATCCATTGCACTAGGCGTGGGATCCGCTTAGATAGAGCCTATTAGAACCTTAGAGCCTCGCCCCTAAAACCCTACCCCTAGCCACTAGCCCATAATGAGTGTGATCTCGAGATCGATGAGTCCGCCGACATAGAGTCTAACTGCAGATAGAGAAGGAAGCTTATCTCTGTCATAGCTATGGGGGGAGTGGCCAGCTAGTATAAGAACTGAATTCTAGCTCCAATGCCTCTGGGTTCTCGGTAGCTCAGTGGTAAGAGCGTCTGCCCGGTTTGCAGGAGACCTAGGTTCAAATCCTGGCTGAGAACTGAGTTTTTTCTTCTCTCTCTGGAGAAAGAGCTCAGTCGGTTCCATTATATACACTGTGAGCCTTGTAGAGATGATAGCAGAGTAATGGCTTTCTTCATAAGTAATGGTAGATCTCACTTTTAAACTCTTTCTGTCTAGCTCTCTCTCATGTGCATATTAGCCTTAATAGCGGCACCCCAGCCTGGCATATGCACTTCTGTTCTGTTCTTAGTTCTATGAGATCGTCCAGGCAACCTAGCTTTGGAATCCATTGCACTAGGCGTGGGATCCGCTTAGATAGAGCCTATTAGAACCTTAGAGCCTCGCCCCTAAAACCCTACCCCTAGCCACTAGCCCATAATGAGTGTGATCTCGAGATCGATGAGTCCGCCGACATAGAGTCTAACTGCAGATAGAGAAGGAAGCTTATCTCTGTCATAGCTATGGGGGGAGTGGCCAGCTAGTATAAGAACTGAATTCTAGCTCCAATGCCTCTGGGTTCTCGGTAGCTCAGTGGTAAGAGCGTCTGCCCGGTTTGCAGGAGACCTAGGTTCAAATCCTGGCTGAGAACTGAGTTTTTTCTTCTCTCTCTGGAGAAAGAGCTCAGTCGGTTCCATTATATACACTGTGAGCCTTGTAGAGATGATAGCAGAGTAATGGCTTTCTTCATAAGTAATGGTAGATCTCACTTTTAAACTCTTTCTGTCTAGCTCTCTCTCATGTGCATATTAGCCTTAATAGCGGCACCCCAGCCTGGCATATGCACTTCTGTTCTGTTCTTAGTTCTATGAGATCGTCCAGGCAACCTAGCTTTGGAATCCATTGCACTAGGCGTGGGATCCGCTTAGATAGAGCCTATTAGAACCTTAGAGCCTCGCCCCTAAAACCCTACCCCTAGCCACTAGCCCATAATGAGTGTGATCTCGAGATCGATGAGTCCGCCGACATAGAGTCTAACTGCAGATAGAGAAGGAAGCTTATCTCTGTCATAGCTATGGGGGGAGTGGCCAGCTAGTATAAGAACTGAATTCTAGCTCCAATGCCTCTGGGTTCTCGGTAGCTCAGTGGTAAGAGCGTCTGCCCGGTTTGCAGGAGACCTAGGTTCAAATCCTGGCTGAGAACTGAGTTTTTTCTTCTCTCTCTGGAGAAAGAGCTCAGTCGGTTCCATTATATACACTGTGAGCCTTGTAGAGATGATAGCAGAGTAATGGCTTTCTTCATAAGTAATGGTAGATCTCACTTTTAAACTCTTTCTGTCTAGCTCTCTCTCATGTGCATATTAGCCTTAATAGCGGCACCCCAGCCTGGCATATGCACTTCTGTTCTGTTCTTAGTTCTATGAGATCGTCCAGGCAACCTAGCTTTGGAATCCATTGCACTAGGCGTGGGATCCGCTTAGATAGAGCCTATTAGAACCTTAGAGCCTCGCCCCTAAAACCCTACCCCTAGCCACTAGCCCTAGCCCTAGCCCTAGCCCTAGCCCTAATGGTCCAAGTAGTATCCAACTAGTGGATCCTTAGAGTAAAGTCACTAGGCCTTGCTTACAGTTCATGCAGTAATCAGGGGAGCCACACCACCAGTGCCACACCCCCACACACAACATTACATGAGAGCCACCCACAGGCCTCAGTGCCACTCACAGGCACCACCCCCCACTAGGAGCCACGCACCACACCCCCAAGGCAGGGAACGCCCCCTAGCAGATAATCTCTAAGTTGGCTGCCATTATAGGCTGAGGCCCAGCCCCAGCCCTAACCCCAACCCTAGCCCGTAAGACTGGACTCTGACTTGGCCATTGCAGAGATACAACTGGTGTCTCTGAACTTAGCCTCTACAAGAGGTAGTTTGTAGTGCTCCACTGCCGTAGGTCCCAATGGCCTATTGGTAAGAGCACCTGTCTAGTATACAGGAGGTCCTGGGTTCGATTCCCGGTTGGGACTTGGATTTTTTCCAAGTTTTTCTCTCAATGGTTCGTTAGTTCAGAGTCCTAAGATAATGGTCCAAGTAGTATCCAACTAGTGGATCCTTAGAGTAAAGTCACTAGGCCTTGCTTACAGTTCATGCAGTAATCAGGGGAGCCACACCACCAGTGCCACACCCCCACACACAACATTACATGAGAGCCACCCACAGGCCTCAGTGCCACTCACAGGCACCACCCCCCACTAGGAGCCACGCACCACACCCCCAAGGCAGGGAACGCCCCCTAGCAGATAATCTCTAAGTTGGCTGCCATTATAGGCTGAGGCCCAGCCCCAGCCCTAACCCCAACCCTAGCCCTAGCCCTAGCCCTAACCACCAGTGCCACACCCCCACACACAACATTACATGAGAGCCACCCACAGGCCTCAGTGCCACTCACAGGCACCACCCCCCATTAGGAGCCACGCACCACACCCCCAAGGCAGGGAACGCCCCCTAGAAGATAATCTCTAAGTTGGCTGCCATTATAGGCTGAGGCCCAACCCTAGCCCTAGCCCTAGCCCTAGGCCACACCCCTAGCCCAACCCTAGCCATAACCCTAGCCCATACATAAGCTGGATCCCAAGAGCCTTCGCTCCACCCACTAAGAGTCCAACCTAGGATGAGGAAGCAGCTTATCTCTGTCATCACTATGGGGGGAGTGGCCAGCTAGTATAAGAACTGAATTCCAGCTCCAATGCCACTGGGTT
This sequence comes from Diacarnus erythraeanus, assembly GCA_964016965.1. Taxonomy (NCBI): domain Eukaryota; kingdom Metazoa; phylum Porifera; class Demospongiae; order Poecilosclerida; family Podospongiidae; genus Diacarnus; species Diacarnus erythraeanus. Next base: position 16,696 of record OZ024681.1, read on the forward strand.
CTCGGTAGCTCAGTGGTAAGAGCATCTGCCTAGACTGCAGGAGACCTAGGTTCGAATCCTGGCTGAGAACTGAGTTTTTTTCTCCTGAAATTAACTCAGTCGGTTTAATATTACATTGTGAGCCTTGTAGAGATGATGCAGAGCAATAGCTTCTTTCTAGTTGTAGTGGAGAGCTGGCTTCTTTCCGTCAAAGGCACCCAAAGCCTAGTAACGTATGCCTTCTCTCCATTACAGAGAGGTGTGGGATCAGCCATAGTGAAGCCTAACCACCTAGGCCACACCCCTAGCCATAACCCTAGCCCATACATAAGCTGGATCCCAAGAGCCTTCGCTCCACCCACTAAGAGTCCAACCTAGGATGAGGAAGCAGCTTATCTCTGTCATCACTATGGGGGGAGTGGCCAGCTAGTATAAGAACTGAATTCCAGCTCCAATGCCACTGGGTTCTCGGTAGCTCAGTGGTAAGAGCATCTGCCTAGACTGCAGGAGACCTAGGTTCGAATCCTGGCTGAGAACTGAGTTTTTTTCTCCTGAAATTAACTCAGTCGGTTTAATATTACATTGTGAGCCTTGTAGAGATGATGCAGAGCAATAGCTTCTTTCTAGTTGTAGTGGAGAGCTGGCTTTCCGTCAAAGGCACCCAAAGCCTAGTAAAGTATGCCTTCTCTCCATTACAGAGAGGTGTGGGATCAGCCATAGTGAAGCCTAACCACCTAGGCCACACCCCTAGCCCAACCCTAGCCATAACCCTAGCCCATACCACGAAAAAAACCCCGAATGGGGTTTTTGCCTGAGCATATTAGACGACATTTCTAGCGTTTTGGCAAAAAAAATTTTGTACAGGGTGGGGTAACCCTAGGGTTAACCCCAAAATAAGTGGCTTTCAAATGACTCTAAATTGGACAATACATACTCTCCAAATAAAAATGTCACAAAATGTCCCAAAATATATTTTTCATGGTTTTTCAACCCCATTTTTTTTGCGTCCCAAAAATGTCCCGATTTTAGGGTCAGTAGATGGGGGTTTTGCGTAAGCCAATTTCACGACATTTCTATCATTATGGCAGACTTTTTTCATAGAGTGGGGCAATATATTTTTCATGGTTTTTCAACCCCATTTTTTTTTGCGTCCCAAAAATGTCCCGATTTTAGGGTCAGTAGATGGGGGTTTTGCGTAAGCCAATTTCACGACATTTCTATCATTATGGCAGACTTTTTTCATAGAGTGGGGCAATATATTTTTCATGGTTTTTCAACCCCATTTTTTGCGTCCCAAAAATGTCCCGATTTTAGGGTCAGTAGATGGGGGTTTTGCGTAAGCCAATTACACGACATTTCTATCATTATAACAGACTTTTTCATAGAGTGGGACAATATATTTTTCATAGTTTTTCAACCCCATTTTTTTTGCGTCCCAAAAATGTCCCGATTTTAGGGTCAGGGGATGGGTGTTTTGCGTAAGCCAATTACACGACATTTCTATCATTATGGCAGAATTTTTTTCATAGAGTTGAGCAATATATTTTTCAACCACATTTTATTGCGTCCCAAAAATGTCCCAATTTTAGGGTCAGTTTTGCATAAGTAAATTACACGACATTTATATCATTATGGCAGAATTTTTTCATAGAGTGAGGACAATTTATTTTTCATGGTTTTTCAACCCCATATTTTTTTGCGTCCCAAAAATGTCCCAATTTTAGGGTCAGTAGATGGGGGTTTTGCATAAGCCAATTACACGACATTTCTATCGTTATGGCAGAATTTTTTTAAAGTTTGGGACAACTTTGGAATTACCCCCCCAAAAAATAGTGGCCTTTAAATGACTCAAAATTGGACAATACTTACTCTCCAAGTAAAAATAAAAATGTCACAAAAAATATTTTTCATGGTTTTGCAACCCCATTTTTTATTGTTTCAAAAATGTCCCAATTTTAGGGTAGGTTTGCTTAAGCAAATTTGATGACATTATGGCAGAATATTTTTTTATAGTATCTTTAGAGTAACTTTCAATAAATGATGGCTCAAATGAAACACCTTAAATGAAAATAAAAAGTAAATTTTCATGGTTCTGCTGCCCCATTTTTTATTGTCCAAAAAATGTTCTATTTTTAGGGTCAGGTTTTTAATAATCAAACTAGAGTCATTACTGCAAAATAATATTATTCTATATAGTGAATCACTTTAAAATGGCTCAAATGACTCAATACTTACACTCTAAGTGAAAAATAAAAGGTCCAAAATAAATTTTTCATGGTTTTGCTTACACATTTTTAAATTCTGTGTCCCAATTTTAGGGTGGTAGATAAAATTTTTTTCGTATGCAAACTAGAGGACATTTCATTCATTTCTTTCAATAAAATAACCTCATTTTAGAGTAACACCCCCAAAAAATTTCTAAAAATGAGCTCTCTAAGTGAAAATGAAAATCTCCTTATGGTTCTGGTGCAATTGGGTCCCAAAAATGTCTCAGATTTTTTTTCAGCAAATTTAACATCATTTGGTAGTCAATTTAAGGAAATCCATGTGTAGAGTTGTGGAAAGAAGAGAATTATGAATGTATACTTTTGAGACATTCATTGTTGCAGAACATCAGCTAATATTTTCATCAACCACACATATATAATAAAAATTATTGAAAGTTAAAGCAGGGCTGGCTGCAAACTCTCTTGTCTCTAATCCTAATTATCTAAAGTCAAAAAAACTATCTTGAGTTTAGTATTTTTGCATCTTCAAAGAATTATTTTAATGATAGAAAAATGCTTCAAATATTTAAAATTCAATACTAACTAAACCCCCCCCCTTTCTCAAAGCAGGTAGGTCTATTGCCAGAATTAAATACAAAGATCATTTAAAGTACATCTAAAACTACTGTACAAGGTTACCTGAGTCTTTGGCTGCACAGCAAAATAAGTCCTATGAGGTGTCAAAGGTCGATAATATCTAGCGCACGTAAGTCATGGTGTTCAGAGGTCAAAGTTCACGGGGACGAGCAGCGCACGCCACATGAAATTACTTAGTTCACCGCTCTTCAAGCCTATTGTACTTTGACTTTTGATTCCTTCTAGTCAATGGTGGAGTTTCGGCTAGTTACCCGAGTCTTTGGCTGCACAGCAAAATAAGTCCTATGAGGGTCAAAGGTCGAGGATATCTAGTAAGTAGCGCACGCAGTTCATAGTTTTCCGAGGTCAAAGTTCACGGTGACGAGCAGCTCATGCTACATGAAATCACTTAGTTTAACGCTCTTCAAGCCTATTGTACTTTGACCTTTGATTCCTTCTAGTCAATGGTGGAGTTTTAGCTAAGTCAGACCTCTCAACTTTCAAAATCGTTTAGAGTGGGATTTAGGCTTAAGATTAGCCCCTCTTGGCGTGAGATGTGTTGGTTGTTTCACTAAACTTTATATTGTTGTCAGTATTATATATTGTGAGGTTGTCCTTAACATTTGAAATAAAGTCAAACTCCTCTGTCCATGCTGCATTAAACTTGCTTTTGTAAGTTGTAAGGATTTCCTCTTAGAAGGACACTCTGAAGCACTGTCAGAGTCCAAATCGCTACAGTTGGCCATGATTGCTTGGAAGTTTGAACTAACTTCTGGCTTAGTAGCCAAGACCACTGGAGGATCCCTCTCTTAGCTATTAGTCTACACACAATACTATATAGCTAGCTAGGAAGGTCACTTCACTTGAACTTTAGCAGTTGCTAGCAATGGTGTAAAGTACAGATCACAAGCCATCCATGCATGAAGTAAAAGCTTTTATCTGAAGGTTGACAGGTCTGCTAAGTGGAGGGAGATCTGTGATCTGTGGATCCAACAAGGAATTGTGGGTGGAAAAAGAATGTGTTCAAATAAATGCATAGGTCCTAAACATAATCTGCTGCTATATTAAGTTGCATTTCAATTCAGAATCAGGTACTGTATAATTTTATCTTCAGCAATATTAACAATAGCTAATTGCAGGCTTTCAGTTAATTGTGTACAATACTGTATCTAATTCTAGCCCTAGTTCTAGCCTATTGCACTATAATAAACATTGCATTATACTTTAGGTCTGGGGCTAGGCACTGGCTAATGTATCATCATTGACACAATCTTCAGCAGCTAAATGTTACAAGAAGTCACCGTTTCTGCACATTAAGTTAATATATACATAATGGCAGCAGCATTATTTTTTGACACACCTCCTTGTGTATATGTTGATCAAATGATTCAGATGTCTGTATATAAATTAGATGGTGGTATTGGTCTAGTTTTTCATTACTAACTGTGCTGTCAAAGAATTCAACAGCCGCTAATCAAAATATTACATCATAATATTATATAATAGTTGTGTGATTGAAATGAATTTAATATATGTAGTACACGTGTATAAACAATCTATAGTTTGGTCAAAGCTGGTGGCATGATCAGAGAATGTTGTATGTGTGTGTGAATGCTGTATAATGACATCATAAACGAATGCTGTATTGAAATCTTCACGAGTAAAAATAAAGTGAATGCTGCATTGAAATCTTCGTAATTTTAGTCTATAAAAGTCCTAAAATATCCAGATATGCATGAAAAGCCTGATACAAGTACATAAAAAAATTTTTGTAGAATCGGGACACAAAAGTGTCCTCGGGACAAAATTGATACGGAAAAAACTCTAATGGGACTCGATTCCACGAATCGGGACGACTCATTTTGGGACACAATTGGGACACAGACTACGACTAGGGACACAATTTTCCGTTTTGGGACACAATTTCGACCGTTTGGGACACAATCTGGGACAGTTTTCATGGCCCTAGCCCTAAGAACTGAATTCTAGCTCCAATGCCACTGGGTTCTCGGTAGCTCAGTGGTAAGAGCATCTGCCTAGACTGCAGGGGACCTAGGTTCGAATCCTGGCTGAGAACCGAGTTTTTTCTTCTCTCTCTGGAGAAAAAGCTTGGTCGGTTTAATTATACACTTTGAGCCTTGTAGAGATGATAGCAGAGTAATGGCTTTCTCATAGTAATAGATGATCTCAAAACTCTTTAACTCTCTCTGTCTAGTTCTCCTCTCTAATGCATACCTTAATAGTGGCACCCCAGCCTGGTGTGTACTTCTGTTCTGTTCACTCTCTTCTCTGAGATCACCCAGGCAACCATAGCTTGGAATCTATTACACAGAGGTGTGGGATCGACCATAGGTAGAGCCTACACCACCTAGGCCACACCCCTAGCTCTAGCCCAACCCTAGCCATAACCCTAGCCCTAGCCCTAGGCTGAGTTATTGCCAATGATGTGTGGTAATTATCTTCCGAATAATAACTATTTTCCTCCCCCTCCCCCTTTATCCACACATAATTTTGGACAACTCCCCCCTTTTCCCCCCTTTCGTCCTCCCCAAAATTTTACTTACTTCGCCAAATGAATCATGCGACACTTAAGAAAACTCACCTGAGAAATCGGACCAGGAAGAGGAAGTTTAATCGACATTTCACACATAGACTGTCCTATATTGGTGCTAGAAGAGCAGCCAAGGATGCCACCAGTAACGTTAATTTTGTAGTCAATCTTTCCGAGTACACCCTTACAAAATCATAAATTAATAAACATTTTCATTATAGCTAATTATATTCATTAGCAAAACCCACAGAACTTAGAACTATCATCTCACCTACATAAACCTACCATTCTCACCATTCACAATTCCCTGATGAAGATCACACCCTTATGATCGAAACGTTGGATATTAAAGTTTGTTCATTACTATAACAGTTTTAAAAATACCTTACTGTTGCAGATAAGTTCGAGAAGTTCCACCAGACCAGCCGCATCTACCATACCCTGCAAGTAACCTGGGTTGGCGGCTGGTCTGATCTTCCGATGGCAGACTTGAGAAAAACTCTAGAAGATCGCCTTTTTTCCTTTGGATACACTCCATCAGTATCCAAGAGTAAGGCAGATGAACTAATATCTATTTTTTAGAAGCACCAGTTAGCTTGTGTTGGAAGCTCTGATCAGGGGAAAGGCATGACCAGGACTGGAAATTCTTCTGGAACTGGCCCCAGCCCTAACCCCAACCCTAGCACTAGCCCTACGGAAGGAGCCCAGGCAACATCTGGAATGACCAGACCCACAAGTGATGCTGCTTCTCTTCACCAAACATCGAAACCCTCATCTTCGGAACAGAAAAGGTCACTGTTAGACCTACGAAAGACATTCAAGAGGAAGACATCTGTTCTGAATAGGATCGAATCTCACCTGGCCTTCATCGACAAATGCCAGGAACTTAAGATTATGCCAAGGGGCCTTCGCCTCAACAAGAATTGTGATGTTCTTTTGAAAGCACATACATCTGTTGTTAAGGACTTTCACAACATAATCCAGGAGGCAGAAGCTAAGTTAAGAGCCTGTCTTATTAATCATTACATGTCCATGCAGGAAAAAATCGGTACTGAGCTAGAAGCTATTGCAGCCGAAACCCATGAGGCATTACGTCAAGCTAGCCCAACTGAAAGGAAGGATCATGATGACTTAATGAATAAAACATCCAATAATTTAGACAGACAGAAGGAGCGTATGAACGACATCAAAATTCGGAAAATGGAGACCATCATAACATCTCAAACTCGGACCCAACTACCTGAGAACAGAGATAGGGAAGGAAGCCAATGCTTGAACCAATCTAGTACGGAAGCTAGGAATACAACTAGGAGAAATAACCGAAATTCAAGGCCTCCTTATCACCAGAATCCAGCAACTCGCTATCAATTGGGCTTCAACTCTACTCAAATCAGACGACCACCTTCTCATCGCAGATCAGCAGTTCCAGATCATGGATCCACACCCCGGCATAGATCTCAATTCAACTCGTCAGTTCATTTTCCACCTCGCTGCAGATGGTTAACCAGACCTCAACAATGGTATCGGGCACAATATCAACCAAGATATTTGCATCCTGTTGGCAGTCAACCAAGGTATGTCTCGCATACTAGACCTAATGCCACATTTGCAGAGGTTGTGAGAGAGACTTCACCCAGAAGGGAGGCATTCGTACTTGCACGTAAGAAGAGTGGAAACCAAAGAAACTGATGATATTGAAGTCATTGGTAACATCCAAATTCTCATGGAATGAAGAAAATCGATAGAGTTCAAAGTCCATTCAGCATAGCAACTGAACAATAAACATTTTCATTATAGCTAATTATATTCATTAGCAAAACCCACAGAACTTAGAACTATCATCTCACCTACATAAACCTACCATTCTCACCATTCACAATTCCCTGATGAAGATCACACTCTTATGATCGAAACGTTGGATATTAAAGTTTGTTCATTACTATAACAGTTTTAAAAATACCTTACTGTTGCAGATAAGTTCGAGAAGTTCCACCAGACCAGCCGCATCTACCATACCCTGCAAGTAACCTGGGTTGGCGGCTGGTCTGATCTTCTGATGGCAGACTTGAGAAAAACTCTAGAAGATCGCCTTTTTTCCTTTGGATACACTCCATCAGTATCCAAGAGTAAGGCAGATGAACTAATATCTATTTTTCAGAAGCACCAGTTAGCTTGTGTTGGAAGCTCCGATCAGGGGAAAGGCATGACCAGGACTGGAAATTCTTCTGGAACTGGCCCCAGCCCTAACCCCAACCCTAGCACTAGCCCTAGGGGACCTAGGTTCGAATCCTGGCTGAGAACCGAGTTTTTTCTTCTCTCTCTGGAGAAAAAGCTTGGTCGGTTTAATTATACACTTTGAGCCTTGTAGAGATGATAGCAGAGTAATGGCTTTCTCATAGTAATAGATGATCTCAAAACTCTTTAACTCTCTCTGTCTAGTTCTCCTCTCTAATGCATACCTTAATAGTGGCACCCCAGCCTGGTGTGTACTTCTGTTCTGTTCACTCTCTTCTCTGAGATCACCCAGGCAACCATAGCTTGGAATCTATTACACAGAGGTGTGGGATCGACCATAGGTAGAGCCTACACCACCTAGGCCACACCCCTAGCTCTAGCCCAACCCTAGCCCTAGCCCTAGGCTGAGTTATTGCCAATGATGTGTGGTAATTATCTTCCGAATAATAACTATTTTCCTCCCCCTCCCCCTTTATCCACACATAATTTTGGACAACTCCCCCCTTTTCGTCCTCCCCAGAATTTTACTTACTTCGCCAAATGAATCATGCGACACTTAAGAAAACTCACCTGAGAAATCGGACCAGGAAGAGGAAGTTTAATCGACATTTCACACATAGACTGTCCTATATTGGTGCTAGAAGAGCAGCCAAGGATGCCACCAGTAACGTTAATTTTGTAGTCAATCTTTCCGAGTACACCCTTACAAAATCAGAGAAAGATATTTTAACTAAAGGCCTCAACTTTGTTCCAACCCCTAAAACTCTTCCTAATTATAATCCCTCTTTATATAGATTCAAAAGAGCACATCGTCTCAGTTGCTTTTTCAGTCCTAATTTAAGGAATATACCTCGTCCATTACACCCATTTAGAAGCAAATCAAACTGGGTCCCCCCTCCAGCTTCTTCAAGGGTTGAAGGTTATTTAGCTAACATATCTGAAAAGTTTGAAATCCTCACCAAAAAGAATATCAGATTCAACACCTCAAAGGAGGAATGGAGAGCCATCATATCTTTAAAAAGAAATAATTCTATTGTTATTAAATCTGCAGATAAGGGCTCTTCTATTGTTGTCGAGGATATCCATCAATATATTGCCAACGGACTGGCTCACCTGCAGGACAAGAATATATATAAACAAGTCGATCGGGATCCTACCCAGGACCTCATTACCACCATTAATAGTTACGTGGCCTGGATGAAGAAAATGAAGTACATTGATGTTCATACCTATAGATATCTCACCCTGAAATCGCTGATCCGAAGCCAGAGAATCTATTTTCTCAAAAAGATCCATAAAACTCCACATTCTGTTCGGCCGATTGTCAGTGGCTGTGGCGGTCCCACCGAGAAACTGTCAGCCTTCATGGATCATTATCTCAAACCTCGGGCTGAGGAGACAAAATCATATATCAGAGATTCAAAGTCCATCCTTTCTCAGCTGGAGAATCTCCAACTTCCCAGCGATGTTCTTTTGGTAACTATAGATGTTGCAGCCCTGTATTTAAATATTCCCCACCGGGAGGGTATAGAGGCTACATTGCGTCATCTATATCAGAACAATTCAGACAACCAGGAGGTCCCCTTCCCCCCCAATGTGACGAGACAAGTTCTCACCTTTATTTTAGATTATAACTTTTTTCTCTTTGGAGACAGAGTGTACAAGCAAATTCAGGGTACAGCAATGGGCACTAAGATGGCTCCACACTATGCCACATTATTCCTGGACACTCTTGAGAATGAATTCCTCTCTACCAGGAGCCTCAGACCTGTTTTCTGGAGGAGATATATAGACGATATTCTTATGTTTTGGACGTACTCCAGAATCCAGCTGGAAGAATTTGTCCAGGCTCTCAATAATTTCCATCCGACCATCAAGTTTACTTTTACAGTCTCAGATAGGGAGGTGGTTTTCCTTGATTTCAGTGTTTTTTAAGGCCCCAGATTCAGTAAAGATGGTATTCTGGATGTTAAACCTTTCTTCAAGCCCACTAATACATTTCAGTATCTTCATTTTAATTCCTACCACCCCCCCCATACCTTTTCAGCAATCATCAAAGGGGAAATCATCCGTATTCTGAGATCCTGTTCCAGTTCCGCTACTTTCGAAAGGACAAGAAGAAAGCTCTGTCTGCATTTTATGGCTAGAGGCTATCCAGTTTCTCTCGTTAAGCGTGTGGCCTTGGAGGTACCTTTCTCTAGAAGATCTTCTCTCTTACGAGAAGACGCCCACCAACAATCTAATCAGAATGCGCAGAACCAATCTGCGCAGGTGAGCCCCTCCCCCGATAATAATAATGCCAGAAAAATTGATTTTATCAGTCCATATACTGAACTGGTCTCTAGAAAGACTTTGGTGAGGATATTTAAGCCCCCAGATGACCTACTCTACCTCCCTAGGACTAGGTTCGTCTTCATAAAAAATAAAACAATAAAAAACCATCTTGTCAGAGCCAGAGTCCATGTTGAAAGTCAGACTGAGGTATCACCCCAGGAGAATTCTTCAACTACACCTGCAGAAATTAACCAATCCAATCAAACATAACTTTGAATTCTTTTCCATCCCAATTTTGCTATTATTGCTTTTTTTCACTCTTACACTAATTTTGTTTTTTGTTTTATAAAATTTTTTCCTGCCCATTTGTATAGCTTAGCTTATGTTTTGTCTTTTTGTGCACTGGCACACTTTCCTTTTCCTTTTTTGGTTATTTTTCTCAGTTGTCCTCTCGTCATAGGGTCATGTGATCCCTCTTATTTAAACCATTTGCTCAAATTTTTTCCTCTCAGTTATTATTTTGGCACTGAAGAAGTCAGTTATCATCTGATGAAATATTTGCCGTTTTGAAATAATAACATTTCCTATATTGTTCTGGAAAAAGAATTCTTACATCACTTACCATTCAACATAAAAGCTCTCGACCGGGAGAGAGAGAGAGTAGGAGGTCCTCACCTTCTAAAAAATGTCACTACAACAAAGACAAAGAAGAAGATATGACTTGAGAGCAAGGGGTCATAGGTATGTTTTCTCTTCTGACCCAGCTATGGACAACTCTACAGGCGTTGGGAACATTCCCCAGCAGGATCCTGATGAAAATCAGGACCCTAACCTACCTCAAACCCTAGCTCTGGAATCCATTGCACTAGGCGTGGGATCCACTTAGATAGAGCCTATTCCTTAGAGCCTCGCCCCTAAAAACCCTACCCCTAGCCACTAGCCCATAATGAGTCTGATCCCGAGATCGATGCGTCCGCCGACTTAGAGTCTAACCTCAGATAGAGAAGAAAGCCTATCTCTGTCATAGCTATGGGGGGAGTGGCCAGCTAGTATAAGAACTGAATTCTAGCTCCAATGCCTCTGGGTTCTCGGTAGCTCAGTGGTAAGAGCGTCTGCCCGGTTTGCAGGAGACCTAGGTTCAAATCCTGGCTGAGAACTGAGTTTTTTTCTTCACTCTCTGGAGAAAGAGCTCAGTCGGTTTATTATTACACTGTGAGCCTTGTAGAGATGATATCAGAGTAACAGCTTTCTTCATAAGTAATGATAGATCACACTTTTAAACTCTTTCTGTCTAGCTCTCTCTCATGTGCATATTAGCCTTAATAGCGGCACCCCAGCCTGGCATATGCACTTCTGTTCTGTTCTTAGCTCTATGAGATCGTCCAGGCAACCTAGCTCTGGAATCCATTGCACTAGGCGTGGGATCCACTTAGATAGAGCCTATTCCTTAGAGCCTCGACCCTAAAAACCCTACCCCTAGCCACTAGCCCTAGCCCTGGGAACGCCCCCTAGCAGATAATCTCTAAGTTGGCTGCCATTATAGGCTGAGGCCCAGCCCCAGCCCTAAAAAAGGGAATGCCCCCTAGCAGATAATCTCTAAGTTGGCTGCCATTATAGGCTGAGGCCCAGCCCTAGCCCAAAATAAGTGGCCTTCAAATGACTCTAAATTGGACAATACATACTCTCCAATTAAAAATAAAAATGTCACAAAATGTCACTAGTAAAAATATTGGATTTCCTGCTCCAGGTTATGTACAGTTTAGGTGAAGGATTTATCAACTATAAGAATAATTTCCTTACATTAGGAAATGCCATGTGAACTTGTATAAGCACTGTAGCAGGATAGAGCACAATTTCCTGTACACAATCCTTCACATTTCAACAGTAGTAAATGTGGTGTGGACACTACAAGTATAGAAACCAAGTCATTTCATATTTACTGCATGAAGTTTTTGAAGCACATCAGATGAAATGTACTGTATACAGTATTATTCGCATTTCCTTTATAATAATAAGCCATCCATAATTATTATGACATTATTGTACAAGTTCTTCAATTCAGAAAATAAATAAATAAATAAACAAACAAACAAACAAACAAACAAACACATAAGCAGCCATACAAGGATATAAAGTCAACTGCAGTTCAAGCAGTGCCCACTTTGGAGCAGAGCTTCTGGTGAAGCTGCTTCCATCACTTCATCTGCTGTCTTGATTGTAAAGTTTTATTTTTTGCTGTTTCAGCATCCAGTGTGTCAAACATTTTCTTTACAGCAGTCTTTCTCCATGGTAAATCATGAACTGACAGCACATCTTCATCCCAATCCACCTCAACATATTATTCTATCTTCATAATTTTTCACAATTAGCCAGATTTCTTCTTGGTTTTAGTGCTACACCATGATCAACCAATTTCTGGAATAAGAGAAAATCTATAAATGGTGTGTCTACATGACTGTAGTTAACATAGTCATAGCTTGCTTCATAATCAATAATGTAAGTTAATGTAGAACATAAATAGCTTTGATTTCTCTAATTAAACAGCACATTTTAATGTATGCATGTTTTAGCTGCAAGTCAATTGCAAAATGCTGGCCCCTGACCATTCTATAGAGCAAAATTGAATATTTAGCTATAATAATTATGAAGGAGCCTTATAGTATGTATAGCTATTGAACACTAAATGTCGAAGGTTTTTTAGCTGTTGTCAAAAACTTAGGTTTATCATACTCCAAAAACTCCAAGGTAACTAACCCTTGAGACAAATAGCTCAGCAGTTGTAGGTAGGAAGGAGTAGGGTAACTGAATAAAAGGCCCAACACTTACAATCTTGTAACAAGAAGTGTAGTGAACATTAGCTATTATATTTTAGCATGATTACTTTATTATTTTAGTCTCAGTTTTTCCTGCCATGTATAATTTGCTTTAGTAGCTAGCTGAATTCAGATTAAATTAGCCATTTTGGCAATTTTTATTTTCTGTCGGGAACCCCTGAAATAGAAGTTGACATCTGTAAACTATACTTAATCAATTCCCTATAGCAGATAGCTATGTTTATGTTGGCTTAGCTATACAAGTGTATGAGACTTAGTTTGAGATGGCAAGGATGGTGTTATTTCCAATTAAAGCACACTTTCATTTAACAACCTTTTGGTCATTGGCCAAGGCACTGTGGCTACAGAACCACAGTGCTGATAGAATGCAGTCGTATTTTGCATTAATGTAACCCCACTACAGATATAGCAGTATATACACACACACGCCTGCTGCAAATACCAGGTGGATAAATTCAGAAATGTAATAAGGACAAGGTGGAATGCAATCCATTTATTTTTTAAAGAGGGTACTTGACTCAATTACACAACAATACTGACCTATGACTATAGCTAATACTTATTCAAGACAAGGTGAGGACACAATAATCAACCTCGAAATACAGACACACTATAGGCCCCAGCATTTAGAGGGTATGAGGATATACGTAGCTATGTATATTGAATTTAACTAGCTAGCTAGTAAACATACTCTTGCTAGACGTTTATGTCTCCTTTTTTGCTTTTGCTTTCAGCGCTCAAACCTCTCCTAGAATCTTCATATCTAGATCAGTAAAAACGATAAGCTGCATCTAAAATGGAAGAAATGTAGACATTTTATTGATCTGATATGATCTACACAGCATATAGCTTGGAAATATTTGGCTGATTTTAAATCAGGCAGTTAGTGAGAAATTTTGGACTAGAATCAATGTCATTAGTATACTAATTGCCAGTCATCATGACTTTTGACTTTTTGTTCCGTCATTTGAGATGAATCATGATCAAGCCATTATTTGTGACATGTCATGAATAAATCCAGATACCCATGCTTACAGTTGTAAAATGGAAAGAGAATGATGAAAAATTACTCAATATAGCTAGCTATACATACAGTATCCACTATAATTGTCATACCTCTTATATGCCAAGTAAGAAATTTGGGATAGGCCTCTGACTTAAGATGCTGGTTTTCAGGACTTTTATAAGTAAATCTGAAAAAATATAATAGCTAAATTTTCTTCATGAACAAAATCAAATTAGCTAGCTGTGATGAAGAAAACACACGACAGTACCACATACTCATTTCCAATAGACCATCCTTTGAAGTTGTCAGGATTCTCTTCTTCAAGTATGGCATATACTCTCTGAGTTTCACGCTAATAAAAAAAATGTAGAGATGTCCTAAAGAACTGTGACTAGATAGAGTGATTATAGATTAAACAATTACACAGAATAGGAAGCTACTTCACAGCTAGCTGGCTATAGAGTTCATATCTCAAATACCACCATGCATTATATAGAGTCATAGACTTTCATGTTAATGTATACATGTAGGTTGTAACCTCTGTGTATGCCCATGTGACATAACATACATGCATGTGCATCTCACATGATGGCTACTTCTGAAGAGAGAGAGAAGTCTTGGGTTCTTTTGGAACTCTAGTTTGGAAGATTATTAGAAGCTAGTCTATTTTTCAATGATAGAAGAGCTCCATAACTTTTGACCAATGCTAGCTATTATCAGCATTAATGGAAAAAAATAGTAGCAAAGTTTGGAGCAAAATAGGGCATAATTTGGAGCATTGCCAAAAAGCAAAATGGGTAAAAATTCTGGCAGAATCTGGCAAGCCCGCTCTAACCCAAAACGCTACCGGGGAACTCAAGATTGAAGTGTAAAATACATACCACGGTAAATATACAAACTTACCACACTAAGACTGGTCTGGAATTTCTGGTGAACCTGGACCACTACTACCACTCTCATCTTCTGAAGAATGAAGAATCCATGATAATCGTGACTAAGTTACTATAAAGTCGTTACCGCCAAAAGTTAGTTACCTCGTGCATTTCAACGCATGCGTACTCTGATTCATTAACCTTGTGTGTGGCGCAGTATCGATGTACAATCTATCGCCGTGCTGTTTGTATCGTTCATATTAAAATACCCAATAACCATACACTGGACCATAGTCCAACAAAATATTATTTTTAAGATGCAAATGCATGTGCATATTGGGACAATGATTGTACATGTTCACAAAATTTTAACAAAAGAATGATATTTTGCTAGAGTGATATCAGAGACTTCAATGCCATTCTGAAGCATCAACCCACAAATAATCGATCTATTGAAATTCAACTTATGAGTAGGTTTATTTGTGACAATAATTTGTATGCCATCCAACCCCTGATATCTACAAAGATGAGCTAAATGATCTCTTTACCCTTCAATCATCTCTTACAGGCTCTGTTCTTATGGCTCATGCAAGTTTTGTAGACTATACTTTTCCAACTAAATGCACATGCCATGTTTTTGGAGAAACTGAATTAGACCTTTTGAAAGCATGTGATGGCAAAGTTAAATGTACTATCCCATGGCTAAGATTGTCGTTGAATTCCACTTATTATAAATACATCAAATTGCTGCCATCAACAACAAAGTCTGCTATGGCTAAATGGGGTGAAAATATAATTATTTGGTTCTTCAACAGTTTTACCACAACTTTTTGTAAATCCCATTGATGGTACTCTACGTCCAGTTATATAGAATAAACAATTTTTTCATACTGAGTTATATTGTTTCTGAACAAGTCTTTGTCTTGCTTGTGTCTTGGTTCCAGCCTCATTCTTGCAGGTTTAGCATTGGTAAGCCTGCACAAGTATGGTGCAAAGGTGCATTTGAATCGGAAGGCCTACATTCATTTTTACCATTACATTCCTTGTCCTGTATGTATTCATACAATAATTGTAACTAGGCAGTAAAGATTGTTATGGTATCACCTTATTAATTTCTAATTGCTGTTCTTATCTTTTCCTTATTATAATATTCTTGTGTATGGTTTTTTGGTTAATGTTTATAGACAGGAATTGTGTTCTTGCATTTTCTGAACACAGGAGGCAATAGCTACTCAATACTATAATGATATTTCAGATAACAGGAAATTGATCATAATAATACATAGAATGAAATTTCCCCATCAGAAAAGTATTGGAAAGTTGGTGTGTAGGAGTGCAGGAAATTATGATCTGTACTGTATGTAGGAAAGGTATATTGGAAAGTTGGTGTGTAGGAGTGCAGGAAATTATGATCTGTACTGTATGTAGGAAAGGTATATTGGAAAGTTGGTGTGTAGGAGTGCAGGAAATTATGATCTGTACTGTATGTAGGAAAGGTACTGGAAAGTTGGTGTGTAGGATTATAGGAAATTATGATCTGTACTGTATATAAGGAAATGTAATGGAAAGTTGGTGTGTATGAGTACAGGAAATTAGGTGATTCATCTCAACAAATTTCCTGAACATTTCCTTCATCGGTGTGTGGCAAGGAAATTCACAATTTTTACTAGTGTGTCCCATCCCAAAATATATTTTTCATGGTTTTTCAACCCCATTTTTTTTGCGTCCCATAAATGTCCCGATTTTAGGGTCAGTAGATGGGGGTTTTGCATAAACCATTTTCACGACATTTCTATCATTATGGCAGACTTTTTTCGTAGAGTGGGGCAATATATTTTTCATGGTTTTTCAACCCCATTTTTTTGCGTCCCAAATATGTCCCGATTTTAGGGTCAATAAATGGGGGTTTTGCGTAAACCAATTTCACGACATTTCTATCATTATGGCAGACTTTTTCATAGAGTGGGGCAATATATTTTTCATGGTTTTTCAACCCCATTTTTTTGCGTCCCAAATATGTCCCGATTTTAGGGTCAATAAATGGGGGTTTTGCGTAAACCAATTTCACGACATTTCTATCATTATGGCAGACTTTTTCATAGAGTGGGGCAATATATTTTTCATGGTTTTTCAACCCCATTTTTTTTGCGTCCCAAAAATGTCCCGATTTTAGGGTCAGTAAATGGGGGGGTTGCGTAAACCAATTTCACGACATTTCTATCATTATGGCAGACTTTTTTCATAGAGTGGGGCAATATATTTTTCATGGTTTTTCAACCCCATTTTTTTGCGTCCCAAAAATGTCCCAATTTTAGGGTTAGTAGATGGGGGTTTTGCGTAAGCCAATTACACATTTCTATCATTATAACAGAATTTTTTCATAGAGTTGGGCAATATATTTTTCAACCCCATTTTTTGCATCCCAAAAATGTCCCAATTTTAGTGTCAGTTTTGCATAAGTCAATTACACGACATTTATATCATTATGGCAGAATTTTTTCATAGATTGAGGACAATATATTTTTCATAGTTTTTCAATCCCATATTTTTGCGTCCCAAAAATGTCCCAATTTTAGGGTCAGTAAATGGGGGTTATGTATAAGCCAATTACACGACATTTCTATCGTTATGGCAGAATTTTTTAAAGTTTGGGGCAACTTTGGAGTTATCCCCCCAAAATAGTGGCCTTTAAATGACTCAAAATTGGACAATACTTACTCTCCAAGGGAAAATAAAAATGTCCCAAAATATATTTTTCATGGTTTTGCAACCCCATTTTTATTGTTTCAAAAATGTCCCAATTTTATGCTTAAGCAAATTTGATGACATTATGGCAGAATATTTTTTTAGAGTTCTATTTTTAGGGTCAGGTTTTTAACCGATTAACTGCTAAATTAAATTTTAATGCGAGTACGCGTGACACGGAATTAATTAGCACCTGACGTCTTGTGATCCAGTTCTTTGTTAGTCATCGTCTAGAAAGGTTTGTAGTGGGAGATCTGAGCGAGATTGCCTCTAGCTGTCTACAGTTCATTGAATGAAGATGCTCTAGGCTACTTGATAAAGAAACAACTGGGGCCAGAAGGCAAGTTCCCGCTTAGATAATAGCGTGAACAAAATATAGTGTTGAAAAAATTAACACCGCTCCATAGTAGTTCCGACTGTTGGCTCTTCTAACAACTTCTCCACATATGTTGGGGTGTTCTAGTTGACCCTGAGGACTAGGAGGTGCCGTAACAACCTTCGTAGAGAAAGAAAACTCGCAAGGTGTGAATCCTACCAGACTGCCAAGCTAGCTGGTTACACGTGGGGTAAGTTATCTGATTAGCTAGCTACCTTAGCTAGAGTAGTTATTAGCTACCTTAGAGTAGTTATATAATAATATTAGCTAGACACAAATGAATATGAAAGAGAGGGCCTGAATGTCCAGAGTGTGTCTGTGTGTGTGTGTGTTCAATGGTGAAACTCTGGTACCATTCTTTTGCCTTCCAGGACAATACACTCTTGCAGTTGTGGTGGCCTTTATGAATGCTGGTTTTAGGTGTTTTGTGGTAGCTTTTAGAAAAGCTGGTTTTGGAAGAGGCATATACATAAAAAGTTTTAAAAATTATGAAGTGAGTTGTACATGCCAGGTGTAAGCCTAGATGTCTAGGCACATGTCAATGAAATACAAAATGATCCAGGTTGAAACCTTAAACTCTTCTTTTATGCCACAGGAGGAAGCAGTCATGTAAAGTGCCTGGGTGGCATAGCCATACTCCACATTCATTGCAGAACCACTGGGTGTTGCTGCAACGGTTACTTTCCCAACAAAGGCTATATATCCCTCTCTTCCTTTCAGAGTTGGTGCTCTTCTTCTTTGCTGGGAAATGTGGGCCTACCTTTTTTCTACTACAGTACTCCCCAATCAGTAGAGTGGTAAGTAGCTCCTGGAAATGCTTAAGGATGATATTAGAATAGCTAGCGTAATGAACATAACAGTACCAGTTTCAATGTCATCAATTGGTGGTACTAAGGGAGATCTTCTATCTTCTAGTTGACTTATAACCAGAGTTGCATGTCTCACAATCCATATCTACATGACAAGAGATAGTAATACATTGATACATAATATAATTGAAGATAACTGTACAGTTTTCTAGGTTCTCTGTCTTCCATGTCGTCAAACTCCTCGTCACTGCCTCCCAAGATCACTACTTGAGGGTCATCTATTTCCAAATCCTCCTCATGCTCCATCAGGGACAATACCTCATCCAAAGAAAAATTTCTACAGGCCATTTCTATAGCTAAAATCATATTATATAAAGTATTATTGCTGTTACATGTACCATAATTATTAGCCTGTATTACTCTATTATTTGTTATGTAAACTACAACTAAATTTTAGCGCTAAATAAACTTACATGTCTGCTGCGTAACCACAATAAAAGATCCTTTGCTGGAGAGCTTCCGTTGTCTGCTGCTAACAGGAAAAGTAGCTGCTTGTTATAATGACGCCAATTGGCGTAAACCGCCTTTCAAAGCACGCAAGCGTATTACGCCAATTGGCGTAATCCGCGCTTAATCGGTTAATAATCAAACTAGAGTCATTACTGCAAAATATTATTATATATATAGTGACAATCACTTAAAAATGGCTCAAATGACTCAATACTTACACTCTAAGTGAAAAATAAAAGGTCCAAAATAAATTTTTCATGGTTTTGCTTCCACATTTTTAAATTGTGTCCCAATTTAAGGATGGTAGATAATATTTTTTCGTATGCAAACTAGAGGACATTTCATTCATTTCTTTCAATAAAATAACCTCATTTTAGAGTAACACCCCATACCCCAAAAAATTTCTCAAAATGAGCTCTCTAAGTGAAAATGAAAATCTCCTTATGGTTCTGTTGCAATTGTGTCCCAAAAATGTCACAGATTTTTTTCAGCAAATTTAACATCATTTGGTAGTCAATTTAAGAAAATCCATGTGTAGATTTGTGGAATGAAGAGATTTATGAATGTATACTTTTGAGACATTCATTGTTGCAGAACATCGGCTAATATTTTCATCAACCACACGTATATAATAAAAATTATTGAAAGTAAAAGCAGGGCTGGCTGCAAACTCTCTTGGCTCTAATCCTAATTATCTAAAGTCAAAAAAACTATCTTGAGTTTAGTATTTTTGCATCTTTGAAGAATTATTTTAATGATAGAAAAATGTTTAAAATTCAATATTAACTAAACCCCCCTTTCTCAAAGCAGGCTTATTGCTAGAATTAAATACAAAGATCATTTAAAGTACATCTAAAAATACTGTACAAGGTTACCTGAGTCTTTGGCTGCACAGCAAAATAAGTCCTAATAGGGGTCAAAGGGCGATAATATCTAGCGCACGCAAGTCATGGTGTTCAGAGGTCAAAGTTCACGGTGACGAGTAGCGCACGCTACATGAAATTACTTAGTTCACCGCTCTTCAAGCCTATTGTACTTTGACTTTTGATTCCTTCTAGTCAATGGTGGAGTTTCGGCTAGTTACCCGAGTCTTTGGCTGCACAGCAAAATAAGTCCTATGAGGGGTCAAAGGTCGAGGATATCTAGTAAGTAGCGCACCCAGTTCATAGTTTTCCGAGGTCAAAGTTCACGGTGACGAGCAGCTCATGCTACATGAAATCACTTAGTTTACCGCTCTTCAAGCCTATTGTACTTTGACCTTTGATTCCTTCTAGTCAATGGTGGAGTTTCAGCTAAGTCAGACCTCTCAACTTTCAAAATTGTTTAGAGTGGAATTTAGGCTTAAGATTAGCCCCTCTTGGCGTGAGATGTGTTGGTTGTTTCACTAAACTTTATATTGTTCTCAGTATTATATATTGTGAGGTTCTCCTTAACATTTGAAATAAAGTCAAACTCCTCTGTCCATGCTGCATTAAACTTGCTTTTGTAAGTTGTAAGAATTTCCTCTTAGAAGGACACTCTGAAGCACTGTCAGAGTCCAAATCGCTACAGTCAGCCATGATTGCTTGGAAGTTTGAACTAACTTCTGGCCAAGACCACTGGAGGATCCCTCTCTTAGCTATTAGTCTACACTAGCTAGGAAGGTCACTTCACTTGAACTTTAGCAGCTGCTAGCAATGGTGTACAGATCACAAGCCATCCGTGCATGAAGTAAAAGCTTTTATCTAAAGGTTGACATGTACAGACAAATTTAGCTACAATAATGATAGCTATAATTATTGTAGCTAAATTTGTCTGTACATGTCAATCTTGGTATATCAAAGTAAAGTTTGAAGTGCATATTGCATATCTCAGTTCTTTGACAACCCAACATGCCTAATTAGGCTTGAGATTTGGGGCTCTTGGCTTAAGATCTGGTCAAAAAGCTTAAGTCTCACTCCAAAATCTTGAGAGTTGACAGGTCTGCTAAGTGGAGGGAGATTTGTGATCTGTGGATCCAACAAGGAATTGTGGATGGAAAAAGAATGTGTTCAAATAAAATGCATAGGTCCTAAACATAATCTGCTGCTATCTTCCAGAATATTAAGTTGCATTTCAATTCAGAATCAGGTACTGAATAATTTTATCTTCAGCAATATTAACAATAGCTAATTGCAGGCTATCAGTTAATTGTGTACAATACTGTATCTAATTCTAGCCCTAGTTCTAGCCTATTGCACAATAATAAACATTACATTATACTTTAGGTCTAGGGCTAGGCACTGGCTAATGTATCATCATTGATACAATCTTCAGCAGCTGAATGTTACAAGAAGTCACTGTTTCTGCACATTAAGTTAATATATACATAATGGTAGCAGCATTATTTTGACACACCTCCTTGTGTATTATGTTGATCAAATGATTCAGATGTTTGTATATAAATTAGATGGTGGTATTGGTCTAGTATAGTTCATTACTAACTGTGCTGTCAAAGAATTCAACAGCTGCTAATCAAAATATTACATCATATTATATATAGTTGTGTGATTGAAATGAATTTAATATATGTAGTACACATGTATAAACAATGGTCAAAGCTGGTAGCATGATCAGAGAATGTTGTATGTGTGTGTAAATGTTGTATAATGACATCATAAACGAATGCTGTATTGAAATCTTCACGAGTAAAAATAAAGTGAATGCTGCATTGAAATCTTCTTAATTTTAGTCTATAAAAGTCCTAAAATATCCAGATATGCATGAAAAGCCTGATACAAGTACATAAAAAAATTTTGTAAAATCGGGACACAAAAGTGTCCTCGGGACAAAATTGATACGAAAAAACTTTAATGGGACTCGATTCCACGAATTGGGACGACTCATTTTGGGACACAATTGGGACACAGACTACGACTAGGGACACAATTTTCCGTTTTGGGACACAATTTCGACCGTTTGGGACACAATCTGGGACAGTTTTCATGGCCCTAGCCCAGCCCTAACCCCAACCCTAGCCCGTAGACTGGACTCTGACTTGGCCATTGCAGAGACACAACTGGTGACTCTGAACTTAGCCTCTACAAGAAGTAGTTTGTAGTGCTCCACTGCCGTAGGTCCCAGTGGCTTATTGGTAAGAGCACCTGTCTAGTATACAGGAGGTCCTGGGTTCGATTCCCGGTTGGGACTTGGATCTTTTCCAAGTTTTTCTCTCAATGGTTCATTAGTTCAGAGTCCTAGGATAATGGCCCAAGTAGTATCCAATTAGTGGATCCTTAGAGTAAAGTCACTAGGCCTTGCTTACAGTTCATGCAGTAATCAGGGGAGCCACAGCACCAGTGCCACACATTACAACATGAGAGCCATCCACACAGGCCTCAGTGCCACTCACAGGCACTACCCCCCATTAGGAGCCATGCACCACACCCCCAAGGCAGGGAACGCCCCCTAGCAGATAATCTCTCTAAGTTGGCTGCCATTATAGGCTGAGGCCCAGCCCCAGCCCTAACCCTAGAACCTTAGAGCCACACCCCTAAAACCCTACCCACTAGCCTATAATGAGTGTTATCCTGAGATCAATGAGTCCGATGACATAGAGTCTAACTATGATAGAGAAGGAGCCTATCTCTGTCATAGCTATGGGGGGAGTGGCCAGCTAGTATAAAAACTGAATTCTAGCTCCAATGCCACTGGGTTCTCGGTAGCTCAGTGGTAAGAGCATCTGCCCAGTTTGCAGGAGACCTAGGTTCGAATCCTGGCTGAGAACTGAGTTTTTTCTTCTCTCTCTGGAGAAAAAGCTTACTCGGTTTAATTATTCACTGTGAGCCTTGTAGAGATGATAGCAGAGTAATGGCTTTCTTCATAAGTAATAGTAGATCTCACCCTCTTTAATTCTCTCTGTCTAGCTCTCTCTTATGTATATATGCCTTAATAGCAGCACCCCAGCCTGGCATATGTACTTCTGTTCTAAGCTTTGAGATCTTTCCAGGGAACCTAGCTCTGGAATCCATTGCACTAGGCGTGGGATCCACTAGTAGGAACCTCTAGACCCTTAGAGCCACACCCCTAAAACCCTACCACTAGCCCTAGCCCTATGGACATTATACACAGTCATGCACATGCAAAGCTTGCCTGTTATAGCTAAAACCTTCCCATTGCATCTATAACTAGGCTAGGCCAATTGAATCCTTGGGAGTTGGGTGACAGTGCTTTCCTTATAAATATTTCCTAGCCCTAGCCTATAAAGTCACCAAAGCTTTTGATCCACTAGTAGGAACCTCTATACTCTTAGAGCCACACCCCTAAAACCCTACCACTAGCCCTAGCCCTATGCACATTATACAGTCATACACATGCAAAGCTTGCCCGTTATAGCTAAAACCTTCCCATTGCATCTATAACTAGGCTAGGCCAATTGAATCCTTGGGAGTTGGGTGACAGTGATTTCCGAATATTTCCTAGCCCTAGCCCATAAAGTCACCAAAGCTTTTGCTTCTTCTGTGGCATCTGTTACTGGGTACTGCCTTGTCCACCAGTATAAGAGTATCATCCACTGCTGGAGAGCCAGTTTGGAGCCAGCCAAAAAAGGTCCCCTCCTGAAGGCTCATTGTCTTCTTACAAGAAGAGTCCATGCATCTCCACCTGTGTGTTTATTTTATGTATGGACTTGTCTCTCAACCTTAGTCCTACCTTCTTTTGAACCTTGATGTCCATGGCAGTACCACAAACAGGACAGGATGACTGAACAGCCAGCAATCTTTTACTTTGTAGCCACTCAATCAAGTCATCAATGAGAAGGAAAATAATCTTTCCAAAGTCTAAGATACTCATCTTGACCGCGTGTTTCCTGCACTTTTTTATATTTTTTAAAATAATTACATTAATAATATTATAGTGCGTATTTCGCTAAATACGCGAATAAAAAATTATTGCGAGCAGTGTCCCTTGATCCAATTTAAAATTCATGACATAATTTTCATCCCTGAAAAAATTTCAAGCTTGAAAAGAAATTACATAGACATGTTCTATAGATAAGTAACAGCTATATTCATTTGATTGTGTATACTGTATAGTCATAAATGTAGGGTATGGCTGGGGTATTGGTGTTGAGATTCAAGCAGCTGTGTCCTTGTTTCAGATGGAATTGTATGAAGTAAACTCTTATGTGGCAAGATGGCTACAGTTTAAACAACATGATCATTCCTTATTGAATTGCTGCAGTCTGCTAGAGCAAATTCACTTGAGAGAATGGAAATAACACATTACTGGCAAGCATTATGACTCAGTTGTCCCAAACAAAGGTCATCTACCAGGAAAAAAAACTACTTAGGCTAGAGCTCAGCTTCGCCAACACTTTAGTGATAGACTAACTAGTAGACTCACTAGTAAAAATAAATCAATATTCATTCATTCATTCATTCATTTTGTAGAACATTAATTTTCATCAACTACATTATTATCATTTTACTATAACAAAAATAATTGTTGCTATTATTATTATAAAAGCAGAGCTACAAAATCTTAATGCAATCCAAAGTCTTATTACTGATATTAGAGACTTTGAAGCATTTTAAAGAATAAAAATGCAGATCAGATGTTCAAAGTTCAATACACTAACCCAAGCAGGTCTAGAGTAAGACTAATGCCAGAATCATTAAAATACATTCAAAGATACTGTAGAAGGGTTATTTTGAGTTTTTGGCTGCAGTGCTGCCAAAATATTTTTTGTAAGTAGTCAAGAAAGTTATCCAAATTTTTCTGTACCAAAAAATCATCCAAGCACAAAATGAATAGAATAGAATGAATGGCCATGAACATGAATTTTTATAGCATTTTCACACACCTTTATAGCTAAGATTGAGTGTTTGGTTTGGTTTAAATCATAGCACTTATGAGGTGACACATTAAAAATACATTAAGTGCAGTGCTGGCAAAATAATTTTTGTAATATCCAAAGTAGTCAATGAGGTTATCCAAATTTTTCTCTACCAAAAAATATAAAGAAATCCAAGCACAAAAAATGTAATGAGAACATGGCACCTTTATAGCTAAGATCAGTTTAAATCATAGCACTTTAGAGTTGAACACTTAAAAATGTAGAAATTTTAAAACTGTTTTTGTGGTAGGACTAGGGTTAGATGAAAATCCAAATTATTATTGATCAAATCCAAAGTAAATATTGAAGGATCTAAAATCCAAGACTTTGGCAGCACTGAGAATGTGATAGCTAAGCTAGCAAGCTAATGTACAAAGATTTTTAAAAATACTTCCAAAGATACTGTACAGTATAAAAAACTTGTATAAAATCTGAGTTTTTGGCAGCCCTATAAGTGTAGAAATTCCAAGACTGTTTTTGTGCTAGGCTAGGGTTAGGTGAAAATCCAAATTATTATTGATCAAATCCAAAGCAAAAATTTAAGGGTCCAAAATCCAAGCAGTTTGGATAAAATCCAAGACTTTGGAAGCATTGTATTTTACTAAGTCCTTGGAGGGGTATCTGGCAAAAAATCATAATGATCAGTGTTTGGGGTCAGAGGTCACTCGCAATTCTTTCTTGTCCCTCGCAAAATATTATTTTTCGCGCGCAATTGATTTTTGCGAGGTGCAGTTAAAGTCAGTTGATCCGAAATGTATAACTATTTAAGTGACCTGATGGTTTTAGTAAATCAGATAAGCAAGCTCTGAGGAAAAGAGTGAAGTTTTTCTCTGTTAAAGATGCTCACCTGTATTATATAGGTGGTAAGTTAGCAGTTTTAATACTGTGGCATAGAACGTCATGTTATCTAGCTAGTGAGTGGTGATTATGCTCATCATAAAATGAACAGTAAGAAATCTATGCTTTTAAATTTATCAAGCAAGATTTCTTTAAGAGGCGTTATGCATGTGATTATTAGTTTAATCATGTGATTTGGTTAAGTTGGTGTTCAACTCTATAGGAAAGTCATCATTCCCCACCCTTGAAAAGTGTTGTCAACAGAATAATTTTTTTCAGAAAGAGAGATTGAACTATACTGTGTGTGTCTAATTCCAGACATGTATGATGATATGATACAATGTGATAACTGCAGTAAGTGGTTTCACTTAAAATGTATGGATCTTAGTTACCTTCCAGGTGCAGGGGATATCTGGCACTGTCCCAACTGTATTTAGCAAGTAATCTGTTATCATGCCTCTATTATTATGCTATCATGACTGACAATAATCTTCCAGAATCACTTTTTTATTATTACTATCATTATTCCACTATTATAATTATTATGCTATCATGACTTACAATAATCATTAACTATCTTCCAGAATCTGTAGAAGTAATAGCTAGCTGTCTCCAAAACTGATATTTTAGGGACCAGCAGCAACAACAGGGTCTATATTTGGAGCTGTGAGTCCCTTTAATTTATAATTTATTATGAATAATAACAAGGGATGGGGTCCCCAAATAATTATTATTTTGGGGATGGGGGGCCCTTATTTTGTACAAGGGGGTCCTCATACATGGGGCTGGGGATCCCTATATATATATGAATATAGGGATGGGTCCCAATATAATTCTATTGGGGATGGGAGCCCTAAAGTTAGGGGTCCCCAATATTATATGACACCAGTACAACTGTAATTCTCAGCATTTCTTGAATCTTCTTGATTTCCAAGTATCTCAAATAGTCAATTTAGGGCGTGGCCATGGTACACACGACACGATCTGTGATCAGTGCTGCTAAAATAATTTTTGTAATAATATCAGCAAAATTATCCAAATTTTTCTGTACCAAAGAAATCCAAGCACAATTTTTATCAAAAAATGTGGAGTAGAATGAATGGCTCATGAACATGAATTTTTATAGCATTTGTAACACACCTTTAATAGCCAAGATCAGTGTTGGATTTGGTTTAAATTCATAGCACTTTTGAGGTACATTAAGTCCAAGACTGTTTTTGTGCTAGGGCTAGGGTTAGGTGAAAATCCCAAAGCAAACATTGAAGGGTCTAAAATCCAAGCAGTTTTGATAGAATCCAAGACTTTAGCAGCACTGCTCTGATGCACATATACTTCATTTTTATTAGCAGCTAAAAGCTGCTTTGGTGATACTATCAGTCATGGTGATGTATTACCTACTGATGACGATTAACTTTTGTCCATCTTCAACATTTTTATAT
This sequence comes from Diacarnus erythraeanus, assembly GCA_964016965.1. Classification (NCBI taxonomy): domain Eukaryota; kingdom Metazoa; phylum Porifera; class Demospongiae; order Poecilosclerida; family Podospongiidae; genus Diacarnus; species Diacarnus erythraeanus. Next base: position 43,860 of record OZ024681.1, read on the forward strand.
AGCTATGTATTTTTGTGATCAAGCAGAACTGCTTCAATTCAAGCAAAAATGAGTTTAATCTAGCAAACCTAGATGTAATACATTCATTCTTCTGATTAATTATTCCCACACAATAACCAATGATTAGGGAGTTATGCCTCATAATAACCAAATAATGAAATTTTTAAATTTAGATCAAATCTGATAGACATAATGAATTCATGTCTAGGAAAATAAGTGAATTGAAGTTACTGTCAGGGAAGGGAGTAGCTAATGAATTTATGAAGTGAGTTATTAAAGTCACTGCTAACTTGTGGTAGGGAAGGGAGGTATGATAGGCCATAAGGGAAGAATGTAATGGAATGTGAAGACCTAGCTCTCTAGGCTAGTGAACTATTTCATGATAACTTACCTGAACTGTGTCTCTAATAACACAAGGGTTTCATCTGGAGGTTAAGGGAGGGGGGATGGCCCCAACCCCACCCCCCATTCCGAAGCTGCTCATCTTCTTTCCAAGTTTCATGCACCTAAGTATTAACCCCCATCCTCCCTTAATGCAACCTCCGCTCTTCCAAGAGAAAAATCCCAGAACAAATAAGCCTGTACTAGTTCATGGGAATAATTGTGCCTTTCTCTTCTCCCCACCAATAAGGTGGAAGCTTATTGTTATGTCCTCACCATGCATTATGTAAAAGCTTTTTGCACATTCCATTATACATAAGAGTGGAGACATGCAGGCTGAGAAGTTATCACCACATCTAGTTAACTCTTTTAAAGCCCTATTAGCAATAGATAGCAGTAATTTCTAGATCACTTGAAATTTACAATAAATCAATATGAACATAGATTTGCACCCTTTTGGTATCTGCAGACAACATGAAGGTATTATATGCTTCAAGTTTATTATTATGTGTTGTTAGGCCATGTAACTGTTATTACTATAATATAGATCTTTTTTAAGTGCTGGATGTACATTGGTAGTGAAAAGGTATATTAATCATGTCACATGGTATGTTATTGATTAGGCTCTTTGGGTGGTTTATCAGCTCTCACCTGAGCAACGACATGTATTGGAGCCTGATAAAGCTGCAATAGATATGACATTAGTGAATGAAAGTCCTAATCATTTGGCTGGTCTTACATTTCCATTTGCTGAGCTGTTGGATGCTACAGGGCTGAAGTGTAAAGATAACATTTTAGAAGAGGGAGGGTATGGTGTTGTATACGTACAAGGGATTAAGGCACACTACTATTGCTATTAAGTTTCTTATCCAGGTCACTTGAAATCATTTTTGCATGTATTACTACCCTAACAAGGATTTAGTATCAGGAAGATGCCATGTCCTTTGGTTCAAGTGGTGGGGTGCCAGGAGGTACTATGCTGAAAACTGAGTTGGCAGCTCTAGCAAGGTAAGTGGTATGACCAATTGAAAAGAAAAGGCAGAGATGTTTTAATACGTCCATCAACCTTCAAAAATTGAGAAAGTTTGCATATGGTCACACACAACCGTGACATTCCCATCTGTCATGCAGACATTTTCTAGTTGTATTTCAGAAGTCAGTAAGTAAGAATTCAATGGTATGTAATACCACCAAATTACCAGTCACTTATTTGACACTTGTACACCACTGAGTTATGTGAGGCCCTTGATAAGAATGATCTACTCTTCACCATACATTCTGTTGTGCAATGGTGTAATTCATTCTGTATCATTCCTGTATCATTTTGTACCATTCTGTATCATACTGTACTATTTTGTATCATAGCTATCTGGAGAACTGTTGACTAACTGATACATTGTCCACTACTTTTAATAAACACATAAACATCCAACTCATTATTTTATAATAGCTTTCACACACGTGGTAAGTGCTTACTTTCGTTCAGTGTGTTCAAGCTTCAGTTCATTCAGTCCCAACAATCCATAAGACGCATTTCTAGTTGTGTCCACATCCTGGTTGGGACTCACAGCAGGACACTTGCTGACTGATTGTAAATCTGCATACATAGGTATAGGTGGAGGGTTACCTGTTGCATCCACTCTTTTCAAGTTGTGAACCCTATCATTATCTGATTTGTCAAAGGCCAATTGCCCTGGAGTATTGGCATAGCGAAGTTCAGTAGGGTTATTCTGAGGTTGTATAACTCCATCACATTTACCAATTGTAGCATATACTGGATTGATTCCTGACACATAAGCCAAATTAGAAGAGTTTAATCCATTATTCCCAGCATAAACAGGATTAGCAACAGCCTTAGATGATATAGAGGAACTAACAGATGTGTTGGGTATTGCAGATGGGCCATAGATAGGGTTCAGCACAGAACCCCCTTTCTTAGCAGACTGAACAGTCTCGTATGTTGGGATAACCGGAGTTGCCCCTCCTCCATTAGTTACTTCATTATGCAGATTGTCGCAAGTGTGATGATTATTCTCAAATGTCATCCCTGTGACATCAATAAGAGGAGATTGCAATGCTGTATCCCCATATATATTGTTTGGCTTCGGTCCCTCTGCACTTGAAAGAGTCAGTGCTAAGTAGGAAGATGAAGCAAAAAATCATTATGACAACTTAAATTAACTTACAATGTAATCTTCTATTCTTTTTGTGGTTGCTTCTTATTACACATGTAACAACAATAATGATTAGGAGAAGAATGAGAATTATCCCTACAATTCCACCTATGACAATGAATAGAATACCTGCACAAAGAATAATAATTAATCCTAATTATACAGAATCTTCATAAAAAAACTTACTTTGTTGGAGAATGGAGTTACTATTACTGGTTATGTTAAGTGATTGTTGGCTAGTAGTTTCAGGAGCTGTAGAAATGTTAGCATGTAGCGTAAGTGTACCTATTATCGCCACATTCTGGTCCATATACATTACAGCTCAGCCCTACAACACTCTAGCCCAATGATTTCAACTACACTGGTAAAGAGGGACATCCAAGCTATGAGTCTTCCAAATAATATAAAGCACAGCCCACCCATCAAGGAGTTGTTAATATAGTTACACAACACTGGTTCAAGTGGCGATAATAAGGACATTTTGTCCTAATACCGACAACATACAAACAATTAATTTTATTACAACACAGGCTGTCAGCTATAATATTATCTTGTATTATTGTGTCTATCCATTGTATATAGACTGTAGAGAGCACACCCTACTTAGAGCACTTAACACACTTGTATTTCTGACTGGCTGTATTGTTCCCAAAGGCACAAAAGTTGTGGACCCAGCAGTCACACTCACACTCACTGCAGTTAACCCAGAAGACCATATCAGCTGCTAAACCCTCAGGTTCATTCTTTTGACATATGGCACAGAGTATGTCATCATTTTGGTCACTGTCACTGTCATTCTGTAGAAAGCATGCAGGCATCTGTCTCCTGTGACCATATCGTCTCTGTAAGGGTGAAGATAGGCCAGCTTCATGTTCATCATCAGAATCATATGATTCAGGAGATGGAGAATCAGCTGGAGGTGAAGGAAGTTTTAGATCACTCTCAAAATAGATTCTTTGACTTGCACTGCTGCTCAGCTCTCTCTGCTTTCCTTTCTCTTGGCCAAGTCCTCTGCCACTTCCTCGTTGCTGCCTTATCTCTCCTTTTTCCTCTGTTCCCTCTCTTCTTTTCTCTTCTTATTCTCTTCTTTTGCTTCTTCCTTCTTTCTCTTAATTTCCCTCAACATTTCAGCATAGTCATCTGCTGTTAAAGTCCTAGTCCCTGTAGTATGACTGCATTCTAGATTGAGCCTTGCAGAGGGTAAGATTTGGGTGTCGATGCATAAATAACTGCCACCAATGATCAGTAGGACCATAATCTTTATTAAACCGGTCATCTTTTCCAACATGCTTGGCAATTGCCCAGGCAAAACCTTTCACCATGGTTCTTGTTAGAGGGAAGCCACATTTGGCCATGTAAACCAGATATTGTTCGAGTGAGTTTTCTTCCTCAGCCGTGAGGACAGTACCAACACCTGGTTTGCGACCATGCTTGACATTACCTTTTACTCTGTCATCCAGAGTCTTCCTGGGCACCTTATGCATCTTAGAAGCTGCACTGATGTTCATTTTCCCAGAGGAAACAGCTTCCATTGTTGCCTTCATACTCTCATCACTCCATTGTAATCGTTTGCCTCTACCACTAGTCTTAGTCTTGGGGACCATGGCAATTCTGTCCAAAAAAACAGCATAACTAAGAAGCTTCCAGTTGCTAACCAGAACATCAGCAACATTTAGAACTTAAAAATGTAGCTAAATAGCTAACCTACCGTTAATGGTAGCTCATACAAGGAAGAAGCTGTTATCGCCTGTGAGCAGTAAGTCCTGAAAAAGTAAGCTTGCTAGGAAAATATCAACTCCACTCCATGAGCTGCTAGCAACACCAATTAACGCTCAAAATGAAGCACACAACGTGCTCTTTCTATTGCACGTGATTACAATTTTGTACCTCCCACAAATTAACAGGTAGACCGAAATGGCGATAATAGGAGTGTTTTTCCTGATGGCGATAATAGGTACACTTACGCTACTAGTATAATTAACTAACTACTATAACTACTATAGCTGAAATTATCATATCATTGGTAGCCTTAGATTTGTTCTTTAATGGTGCCAGTTCTTTTATTTTTTAAAGGATACTTTGGACACCTATATACTTGTTTTAATTTACAACTGTGGTGAATGATGTGAATGAACACCAATACTTGGGTATAGCTTTACTGTGAGATCAGTTCTAAGGTCATAACATGCACACACATTACATCAGTACTAACAAGATGATTCTGAAGTGATGTCAAGAATGGGGGTTGTTGTGGAAATGAGGTCAGAAATAGGAGTGGTTATGGCTGGAAAATGGAAGTAGTACACATGTATTAGCTGCCATATTTAGGAGGATGAGAGGTTACAGGTGTGTAGAATGCACCACTGCACACAACTCTACTCCACATGAAACACTGAATACAGTACAAAGTGTACAGAATGCAGTGTATAAAATTTACATATAGGGGATGCAAGGCCAGTGGAAATTGATAAAACTTGTCAATTTACAATAACTAGAAGAATGCACAGCATTGTTTAGGCCAGCATGTTTTGAAAGTACTATCAACAAAGTAAGGATAGAAATCCCTCATTTGATTCCTAGTGTAAGGGTTCTCTGCTCGTTTCCCAAAATCCTACACTCATTGATTATTTAATAGCACACACAATTCCAATTATATTATCTCCTTACTGGTTTGGGCTAATTGCTCAACTGCAACCTGTTGGGTGATTAAACTCACAGTACCATCCGACATTAGCTCAGCCACAGTCACAAACTCATCAGTCAGTTCATTAGACAGAAGCACATTTTTCATGGCAATACTAGACCCATTTTCTCTGGTAACATTCACTTGTAAATGGTTCCCAATGCAGATTGAGCATCCCAAGGCAGAAGTACCTCTTACAAAAATACATGTTATATTTGCGTAGAGTTTAGAATGGTCCAGCACCACTATGGATGACTGAAGATCTGTAGTGTCTAGGAGACATAATCATGTTATACCATTTTTGAGCTAATCTCATAAATGTACTTACAAAAGGTGAATGTAGAGTGTGAGAAACCAGCCATGTTGATAGCTAAAAGAGTAGCATTGTATTGTTTTCCTCTGCGGACCCCATCACTAGAAGTAAGGACAAATGTAACATTCAAACTAGCAGTATAGTGGGAGACATTAAATGGAGTTGGTTGTCCTCCCTCAGCATTAGAGCTGGCCACTTCAGTAAACATGAATATGTATTCTTCTACATTGTAATCTTGACAAGGTGAGGGAGCCTGTACAAATAACATGGATTGTCAAAAATGCAGAGTGATATCCAGTGATGAGAAACTAAGTTGCTTAAGATAGAGAGAGAGAAGTTTAATAAGACACTATCATGGTCAGGATTTTTGCCAAAATCTTTATGGGAGCACTATCACAGAAGTCAAATATTCACTACATCATGTTTGCTTAGAAATCAGGCTAAGCAGTTTATTGGTCATGAAAAGGTCATAAGCATGCATTATGCTATGCAGCACTAACCAACAAACTAAATCCAAGTAGCTAGTAGAATTATGGTCTATGGCACTAACATCAAATGATATAACAATGACAAGTCCTCCTTGAAGTAACATAGTAACATTGATCTCATTTCCTTCCAGAGCATATGGTGCTGCAACCAAAGATGCAACAGAGATTATAAATTGGTGTGGTGAAGGTACACATTAACTTTAAGCTTCACATGAATGATCACATAATTATTAAAACACGGGACTATTATTTTGTGCACCAAAGTTAATTACAGCAGTTTTGGACCATTTGATCTTAGTCTTAAGAATGGCTATAGAAACTATAGCTATAACTATATAAACACACTTATGAATGCATATCTTATTAATTATAATTGACTGTATGCAGAGGAAATTGTATTTATAGCTAATGACGTGATATAAATTCTTCAGATAATCACACAGTGAGTACTTTGCATACCTCCCCTTTACACAAACTAGTACTGTAGTACTATTGGATTGCATATGTACTACCAATGTCTAGTGATCTTTAATAATAAACCGCAAAAACTTCCCTACATGCCCCACATACCAGCAAGTAAGTTCCCAAATATCAGCTTTGACTAGATCACCACTTACCTGTGGGTATAATAGTCTCCTCACTGTCACCTGTATTACTACGGCCAAAGCCATTTTCTGAACGGACAGTGAAATTAAAATACTGACAACTCCTTCCCTGAGGAGAAGGAGCCAGATAGACTGATGATGCATTTACATATAGTTCACTAGAGGTGCCTGAGGCTAGGTTGAAAGATGTGATAACGAAGATCACTTCTTCTCCATCTACAGCTAATCCAGGAGTCCAGGAGAGATGGATACTAGTACCTTGAATAGGCAGTGTAAGATTCAGATTAGAAGGAGGTGAAGGTTCACCTGCAGTGGTCAAGGCATAATATAGCTTGTACATCATATGTAGTTTGATAGGCAACTTTGGTCCTAATAGTACTAGAGACGGGGCCCATTAGTAGGCATCTTATCATGCTACTTGGTGCTATAGCTGGTATTTCAACATTCTACTGGAAAAATGCTAGGGTTAAGGTATTGGCAAGGGTCAGTCATTAGCATTTGCAAGTTGTAATAGGAGCTCAGTCCCCTATTATTATCTCTTCTCACATCTAAAGGTTGGTTGGACAATTTTCCTCTACATTATATATACCTGCAGGAAAAATTCACCTTCCTGTTTTGGTATGACTCATAACCACTACTCAAACCACATACAAACACACATAGATTTATTTTCCCACTCTGTCTTATTAGTTACTGCTCTCCCTTCTCACCATATACGAGTAGTTTAACTGCATCACTTCTTTCTAGAATTATTGGTGCATTATCCTTACTGACACCCTCCACTACACACTCAAAAGTTGTATCATTGTGTTCGTATGTAACATTAGTGACATTCACTACTGAATATCCAACAGTAGGCAGAGGTGAAAAGATGTTAAAATTATTAAATGTGTCTTGTTGACTTCTACCAGTGATTTGTAAGCTATTGATTTCCCATAAGATACTACCATTAGTTGCACTGCAGGCGAAAGAGACATTAGAGCCAATTGGGACCACTCTTCTTTGAGGTGCTTCAGTAATGAAGCCTCCACCTGAAACAAAATTTTTACTAAAGTGATTATTAGTAAATAGCTAATAATAGCTATAGCATTAGCTACATGCTAGCTAGGTGTATTTAACATTAGCTATAGCTAACTAGCTAGCTGTATTATTTGCTCACCTTTCTGAGCTCCAACCTTTTGGTGTAGTTGAACCACTAGCAGTAGCAGGAACAAAAATTGTTTACAAAGCATATTCAAAACGGAGTCGTCCTGAGCTTAGCCTGGTAAGTAAAATTAGCTAGTTGCGTGGAAGTACGGGAACGATTACAGCTGATAAGGAGCTGGAGCCGGAGCCGGGGAAAAGGTGGGGGGCGGGGGTGGAGTGGTTGCGCAGAGCTCGGTATTGTCTCGAAAGGTAGAAGAGGTGCGAGTCTGACCCAGTTTAATGCTACCTACTGAAAGATAGTCTTGTAATTCAATCAGAGAAGGTTCCGCAACCAACTGGTATAACTATTACACTAGATAGTATTTCATGATGTCAGTAGCTGGAGGTTTCATTAGAAATGGATCTAAGCTTCTTTTACTAGAGCCAGCTTTCCAAGTGAACCAAGGCTTAACTTATTCAACTATACTATACCCAATGGCTTCTTCTGCTTGTGCCATACAATTAACCCTTCCAACTATACATATATTATGATGGCATAAATCAGTTACAAGCTTTCATAGCACATGGAGATTTAGACTTACATGTAATCTTTCTAAAGGTTTCGATGTCATGGAATTGAATTGTAATGAATAAAGAAATATTGTTGTGATAACTGGGCCAGGTATTTATAATAAGATGCTTCTGGTAACAAATAAGATGCTACTGGGAACAAATTACCTCACTTAGTTGTGAGGTCATGTTAGAGCATAGCCTTTCTCTGGGAGTGGCCAAACAGTTGGGTGTTTTAGCCTTAGGCCTTAGCTTCTATGTGGGACTACAGAGGCGTATGAGGGTCAAAAATATTGGGGGGGAGGCTGAGTACCCCGTGGCTGTTAGGCCACGGCAAGGCAGAGGGTGTGGGAAGGGGGATGTGCTCCCTTCCAAGTTCCCACACAGAGCATGAAGAAAATTTTGCTGGTATATATAATGGAAACAATAAAAAATTTAAAAATTAAGGACTATAATATTAAATACACCTACAGCAATAAAATCTTTAGCAACTTTTTCCATATCACAGGAGTCAGTAAGATCCTTATGAATGTGAAGCAAAAGGCAATTATTGAGTCTTTGTTCAGACATATGGACGAGCGTAAATATATTTTGAGTGCAGAAAATGACCTTTCAGAAGTAGCTGGTGTGATTGGCAACGTTAAATATAACTGTAGAATTTTATGTACCTCTGACAGCATCAACTGGCATACAACTTGGCTATTCATAGCTTCACAAATAATGGTACGAATGGATGTCACCTTAATAACAGTGGACAGGGTTGCCTAATCAAAGTAACAAGAAGAGGAAGTTCCTGATGAAGCTTCTCAAAGCTAATATCACTACTGGTAGACAGAGGACTTTAGAGCTTCAAAACTTTCTTCATACACATCTCCATTTGCAGCTTTCATGAGGAAATTTTCAAGGTACTGGGGACGCAATAAATTATCTTGATCAAATTGTTCCTGAAGGAAGATTCAAAATACTGGTGATGATAGTAAGCTTTTGGGTCACTAAATCTGTGGGGTTGGCTACCTACCATCTGCATCCAATCTCAGTGGTGCTCTCCTATATCGAGGTAGCTGAGGTTCACCTATATTTTCCCTCTCCGCTGTGCTAACAACATCATAGAATTGAGAAAAGGCTTGTTCTGTCCTTTGCTGTCTATAAAAGGCTCTAGCTAGATTCACAGCTGCAAGTGCCTCTTGAAGAGTGATGTCTTTGCCTTGGATTGACACAGAGAGAGTTTCAGATGCACTAAAAATCAAAAACCCAAGTTTGAGCCCAAACAATGTTGAAAATTTTTCTAAAGCTGACAAGCCATTAGCCTTCAATCCACCTGGTAGTCTGGTACACTTCATCCAAAGTTTCCATCAATACAGTGTAATCACTCAGAACTGCTCCAATTGCAGCTTTTGAGCGTCCACCTCGTAGGACACAAATTAGGCTTAAGGGCAATGAGAACATCACCTCTTATCTTAGTAGCTAGATCCTGTACTGTCAATGGCAGTGTGAATTCTATTGTAGCTATGTATATGTCCACAATAATGAAATCATTTTGGCCAAAATATTGGGGGGGGGAGCCCCTCCAGACCCCTCCTTCCTACGCCCCTGACTAGGAAGCTGTCATACAACAGCACTTTAGTAATTGTTTAGTCCCATCATCTGCAAGCTGAGCTAAAGTCACTCACAATTCATTACTTGATGCATACATTAAAAAAAAAATCACTGTCAACTTATTCTATGGCTACCATTATTTGTAGGTGTGTGTTTTGAGTCAACTAATTAATGTAAAAAAAATTGGAGCTTATGTTTCAAATAAAAGTCAGTTTTCATAATATTATTCTACTTTGCTAAAACAATACCAAAATTGCTACTGGGTGCAGAGAATGATACATAGCTAATGCATCAGTTAAAATAAGTAAGACAAATAGTTTCTGGAACTTTAACATGTCTTCATAAGGCCCAGGGGACCGTCCCAAAAAAAGGAGTCTTCCTGTGTGTACTAAATATTTAATAGCTATATCCCAAATCACATGTAGCAGAACAGATAGCCACTTTAACTTTATGAGAAAAGTATGAAACTCCTGACATATTGGGGCTGGACAAAAGAAACCACTGGGTGGCAGTTTTTTGGACTACTCTGCCTGATGCATCAAAATCTTGCTATGAGTTGATCAGCTGTCACTGTAAGAAAGGTTGCACGGACACTGCAAATTGACTCAAATTTACTGCATTGTGTTTATGTTCTGGAGACTCACTATGTTGTTGATGACCATGAGCATTTCCTTTAACACTGGTGATGCAAATGAATGGGCACACTCAATTTAAATAATAGTACACTAATCAGGAACTCATACCCAACTTCCCTCCACATCTAAACAAGAACCTTGTGTTTATATACTAACCAAGCATCTCTGGATCCATGACCAATGCCTGATTCCAACAGTTAGCTTGATAGCAAGTGCACTTATAATAATTATGCTGTCTTGGTGGGAGGAATGTTCACTAGAGTTCTGGACTTCTGTGTGAAGAACTGTATCATTCACTTCCATACACTCACTGGTTTACAGCACTACAAATTGTTCTAATATTCTTCACTGACCTTAGCTGGCATGGACAGAATTTCACTGAAAGCAGCAGTTATTTCTGGGAAGGATTTTCAAGTCATCCAAGCTGTCTTCTTTTTTCTGCTAGAAAAATTATATAACACCCAGAGGAAGCATGAAATATTGGAAGAGTGCAGCATTGTGTTGGATTCACCACTTGGATTCACCCCCAGACATTAGTGTTGATGATAACCAAGTTTTCAAAAGGGTAATATTTCCTGCTGCTGCTGCACTTCCTGCTCAAACCTCTGTACCTTCAGTGCCAGATGGTAGTCAATAAGTGGGCTCTCAAGTTCATGAGCTAGATAAAATGAATCCCTCGGTCTAAACTAATTCTTTTGGGTAATGCCATAATCACCTAGCAAGGGTAGCTGTAGACTAAACACCAGCATCTTAAATACCAACATCCAGACCCAACCTTCCACTCTACTGACCACCACCCCAATCCACCCCTAGCGGAGCCACCTCGACTCACTCTTCCCCCCCTGCACAACGCAACCAGCATTGCGCGGTAAATGGTCGTTACTCCGTAGTAGTATAGTGTACGTGTACCCCCGGTAGTGTACGCCCATTATTGTTACGGATTGTAGCATAGATCGAGCCCTTCGGAGTTTTTAATCCATGATTGTAGGAAGGAGCGTAAAGTCCACTAAGATGTATCTAACTGCTTATACCTTAGCACTGACGCTCTTTCACCTATCGGAGGGTGCCGTCGTTGTGACCCCACCCAACAGTTTAACTATCCCCGCTAACTCTCTCGAAAATGTGACTTTCACCTGTAATGTCACCGGTCTTAGAGGAGGTGAGGCCATTTGGCAGGTCCAGGGGCGCCAGATAGACGATTCGGTTATGAGTTCTTTCGCTGATATTGGAATTTTCGTTGAAGGTGGTCAAACGGGTGTCGCTGAGCTCACTATCAGTAGTGCTGCTAGGGCAGTATACCGCACTCAGACGCCCTCCGACCCGAATGTAGTAGTCCAATGTGTTGCCTTTTCCCGGGGTCCTCCGCCGTCTAGCGTACTTGGAGACTTGCTTTCTATCATTACTTATGGTTAGTATCTAATAATACTTGTGTGTCAGTGGTTTGATGTAAACACTATTGCTCTACTAGCATAATTACAATTATTCAGCTGTATGCCATAGGTATAAGTATGTATGCTTTTGATCAAGTGAAACTGATGAGATTTCTAGATCCAACTGTTTCAGACTCTGTGGTAGATTTGAATCTAGAAGTATGTTATTATACACCAACCTTATTCATGAGCAATAGTTTATGCATAACTGATGCTCCCTAATCTTAATTCCTTGTCTATATTTGCAACATATAGGTGCACCACTTTCTCCAACTAACCTCATGTTAACTGCTAATCCAGAGAACCTAACTGAGCTCTTATTTAGTTGGGTTGCTCCTGGTAACCTTCTACTAGATGTGGAGGTGATGTATTTTCCATCTATCACTGGACTTTCCTTTAACTTATCAGGCAATACCTCCACTACATCTATAATGTTCAGAGATGATACGTCCTTGAATTGCCAGATGCACACTTTCTCTGTGTTTGCTAGCAACCTAGCTGGTGATGGTCCTGCTGCCTCTATTACTGAGACCATTCCTATATGTTGGTTATAGTTATGTGCATACTGGACTCACTGAACTTGATTGGTTAACTGGATCATTGAACTGCTTATATAGACAACTTTAGCAGGTAAGAATTAATTGTGCACGTAGTAAAATGATAGGAGTCTGCTATCCACTAAGTAATAATCTGCCAGTTCTAACTAGCTAGTTAGTTTTAAGTCCAAAAAACTGCTAAAATTAGTAGTTCTTCTTACTTAGTCCTGTTAAAGGTATAATAGTGTTCCAGTCTATATAGCTGCACATAGGAAACAAATTGTCTCATGATCACCTAGCTAGCCACCATTCTGCATGGTTTTCGGCCCACTCTATTTCAGCATCGGAAGTACCTGGAATATAATCAGTTTATGCTTTAGCTGCTCCAATAGTCTAGTTAACTAAGTGTATAACATTTAGAGGATTTTAAGAGAAAGGGTTTTTTAATAGCTAAGTGAAGAAAGTCTAATTTTTTTCTCTTATCAGAAGAAATAAGGGAAAGGTTAATAAAAATCAGAGGAAAAAACAGGAGGTTGAATACCCTGTATTCTAGCACTACACAATAAATTAATTAGTTAATAGCACAGCCTGGAAAGGGTTAAAGTATAAGCAGTCTGTGATCCAGTCCAACTCAGTGCATCCAGTCCAGTAATTGTATTTAAATTTTTTTCTTCTTTCAATCATGTCCTTGTACCTTTTTAGCCCCTGATATTAGTGCACTTAACGAGGGATTCCAAATTGATCAAGTATCCCTAACAGACACTATTGCCATCAGATTAACTATACCAGTGAGCTAATTTACATAATAACCCTTGCACCTTTAAACCTTTGTTCACTTTACAGCTAGCTCAAACCTGCAGTAATTCCTTTCCCATACTGAACTATTCCCTCTCGATTATATCATTTCTGGATAGACGCCAACTGGACTTCAATGTCAATGAGGATCCTATTATTAGAGAACTGGAAATTCCAGAGCTTGAATTAGATGGCATTTTTGAAGTTTTTATTGAGACTTGTATCTCCATTGCTTGCCGTCAATCTCAACCACAAATTCTAAGTAAGAGATTCAAGTATTTTGCACAGGACTGAAGAATTTTAATTTTACAATTAACTGTTTTATCGTTCATATCCTAGGAACCACTGATACACAAGCTGCTAGTATAACATTTTTTGAAAATAATGTCTTCATGGAGTGCATATTTGCTTTTAATTCTGATGCTATTGGATGCATTTTCCAGCTAACACTAATAAATGGAACTGAGTCTTTCTTCTTGAATCGCTCAAATTCTATGGCTAGTCAGTGTGATCAAACCCTGAACCAGTTAGGTGCATATATCAGCCTCACTGCAAGTGACTGGGAAATTACTGGTGTAGCAGGTGTACTTCCCATCATTCTCATGCCAGTTGAACTCTCTAATGCAAGTTCCTATACCACTATAACTGGTTGTTCTGTTCAAATGCCAGACCCACAACCAGACCCACAACCAGACCCACAACCAGACCCACAACCAGAGTCAAGTCTCAGTGGAGGTAAGCTATACAATATTATATTTTGCTACTTTAAAGGCCTACCCTTGTTCTTTTTGTGTAGGAGCTATAGCAGCCATTGTAATTGCAATATTTATATTTGGAGTAGTAGTTGTGTGTGTAGTTCTGGTTGTGGTAGTATATCGTATTAAGACTGGTGAATGGTTTAAACTTAGAGAAAAAGATGATGACAAATTGACTGTTCTCTTTGAGAAGGAACTGCTCATGGGGAATCTAAGGACAAAAACTAAGAAAAAATCAATAGTAACTAGCTAACATAGCTAATACAACCTTACCTTATATTGTTAACATTACTTTTAGGTTAGTACCTCTGGTCAAAATTTTCAAAGTCATGGTGGAGAGTTAGTGCCTGCTAATGATTCAATGCAAGCACATGACAGAGAAACTGCAGCCATTTCTTTGGCTTCACCAAGAACATTGCCATGTAAATTGGATTTTGAGGTATTGGTGCCGATGACTTACCTGCTTTAATTATCAGACTCCTCTATTCAGAACACAGATTCAAACCAAGCTACTAATCCAAACTCAGCCTTCACATTAGATATATCATCTGATAGAAGAAAAGTCAGGCTTCACCTCAATCGTGCTCTCATTAAGAGAGTTATACAAGATAAAAATCTTAACACTATGGATCAAAGAAAGACACGCAGACTGGTAATTATTTTGCTCTGATTTACTAAATATTTTTCAGTATCTATGCTATTTTAGGCTTCACTTAGCAAGCAGCAGTCTGTTCCTAATAGTAAACAGCATTTACTGCCATTGCAGTGCGAGGTGAGAGTAGAGGTGGAAGAGGAAAACCAATAAGGTGATAAAGTCAGCTCAAAGCCTCGACCTTGTTTTTAGCTTCTAAGACTATGTATAACATTTTTACTTCATGCTACCTTAAAGGATACTTATGTTAAACTAATACTGTATAGCTAATATATGCAATCTTGACTATATTATAATAATAGGGTGTATTGACCAGTAAAATGGTACTAATGAAAATGGTAAAAAGCTAAATATAGATTTCTACCTGCATTGGGAGAGGAGAATATACAATTAATAATTAATAGCCTGATTTTTAGTATCGACCAGCATTTTGCCATCTATGTTATCCTAAAGAGGGTTGCATGCCATTTCTAACCACCTCTGGCAGCCTTAGTAGCTGTTTCCCTACACCACAGGATTGCTTAGATAAAACTTGTAACTGGTACCTGCTTGCTTGCCACCTAACTCATCGTGGAAACATTTTTCTAGTGCAGAGTCTACAGTCTTGTTATGTAATACTGACAGTGATAGACTTAATAACCTGCTTATAGCTAGATATATTGTTTGAACTGCAGCCATAATAGACCCACAGCACTCATAATATGCTCTGCATATGCATTTCACAAGATCCTCACATTTTTCTAATGGAAACAAAAAAAAAAGCAGAAGTGGAGGATCTATCAAGGTGATTAGCACAATTTCCTGGAGAATGATCTTAATAGCTACTCCAAATGCACCTGTCAAGTCAGCTTATTCACAATATTGCATCCATTTTTTTTGTGTACCCAGTAAAGGTAATGAGCAAGTCAATATTAAAATAACTGTTGTAGTTTCTAAACAACATAATTTTTCTATTGCTCTTTTTTCTTTTACATTTCCTTCATTATTAATGATCACCACCATCTCTAACACCGAACACTCACGTGCTTGAGAAAAATTGGTCCACATTAACACCAAACTTCTGTAAAATTTTCTGGTGATTCTGGTTATATGTATATAGTCCACTATATGTTGAAATAATAATACTCCCTACATACCTATAACGACAGAATAGAGAGAGACATGAATGTTAACTTGCCTCATCATTTATTGTATGACCTTAGTTGTGTTACCAGTTTCATGGATGGACAGATATTATTGTCTGTGGATGGATCAAGGCCAAAAGTCTATAGAGTTCTTGGATTTTTCTGATTTTATCCAACTAAGACTATCATTTCTTTCTAATAGTGCCACTATATCAAAACACTCAAACAACCATTCCAAGTTATTATGCTTCATGCAGGAGGGAGCACATTTCCCTCCCACATCCTCCCCTTGCAGTGGCCTCACAATCATCAAGTCTTTGTTAGCTATAACTGGATTTTTTTTAAACAGCAACCTGGCAACACTTCCATAGCCAAGGATTAGTTCAATCCTACTGCTAATGAAACAACAAACAAACTAGCCTGTGTTAGCATTTGGGTACAGTATTCATTGTCCTAAAGGTGATTTTTTGATTTGATGGAGAGCACTAAATGATCATTCACTGCATTTGAAGCTGTTAAGCTAATTTGGATAGTGTGCATACAAGTTTAAAGCTGCTGCTTTATCCTGAAAAAAAGCTTGTAATTGACCTTATGGACTAAGAGTAGATGAGAGCAGCTGCCAAAAATCATGGTCAGGTGCATGTGCTGACCTTTGACAGCTTAATTCCACCTTAGACCTTTGACCTACTATTATTACACAGCATTTGTGTTACATGGGGGGGTGGTATAGGTAGGCTAGTCTTACCTTTTTGGATTGTTTACTTTCTTTTGCATCGTTCTCTAGCTTTTTCAGAATTTTCTTGAGAGGGAATAACTTTTACTCAAGTACGAGGCTGATTTTATATGGCTTCTTCTCCAGAATTATTCAATTATTGCATCATTGTCAATTGTACTATTGCTATGGGCTATAGCTAGAGGGCGATATACAGTACACGTACACTAACAATATACAATGATGTAATCTAAATGATGTAATCTCTACTGTTACATAATATAATATACATATGCTTATTTTATTTACATGCATGCTGTAAGGCTACCAGGACCCAGCACATCCTACTCTCTGCTTTAGTACATGTAGACACAGTTTAGGGTATTTGCTATTGCATTACTGTCACTAGTTAGCAATCCATAGTTTCAATTGTAAAAAAGGTTAACCAATAGCCTGTGCTAATCTAGATTTAATTCAAAGGGCCTAACTCCCAATTTGTAGCCAGAAATCTAATAGGTGGTAGCTAAGGCAACTTCTTGCTCTCTTAATGACCTTGCTGCCACACCCACAGTGGATGTACCTTTCCACTTTTGACAATGTCTAATGCACCAATTGAAACATCTAGTAGAATGCACAGTGAAAAAAAAAAGAAGAAATTTAGCAGGAACACCTCAATGACCACTTTAAATCTGTGGAATACAATAATATTATAAAGAGATTTAGACGATATTATAAATCAACAGAGCACTTCAAAAAACCGATGACTAGTTAAAGCATAATAAAAGCTTTTCAAGATTTATTTGAAAAGCATTGGAGCATAACATAATAAGCTAGGGGAGAAATGACTTTAAGTAGTTGAATAAGGCACTGAAAATACACTCCACTCAGCCATAAACTATTGGTTTTGTGGTGGACTAGATATGGAGGCAGGAAAATTGATAATTCCTAAACTCTTTAAATCATCTTCCTCCTCTCCTTCTTCAACTGGTGGTAGATCACAGCATAAGGAACTGAATTCCTCTGACATGTGAACTCGGGATGGTACATGGGATAATTCCAATAAAGATTGCCCCTCCTGAAGGTCAATACTGCCCTCTGATTGAGCACGCTTTGCCATGGAATGGAATCTTGCCACTGCTCTCAGGGATGCCTTGTTCACTTTTAGCCGTATAGTATTACGATGTAGTTCCACTTCAATTGGAGCTGGTCTCTCAGGAGGCTAAAGTAAAAGAAACATCAAATTCAGACTACATCCTATAGTTATAAGTACTAACAAGGGAGAAGGAAATAGGGCCACGGTCTGACTGAACATTTAGTAGAGGGAGACTTGCTTGAGGATTTAAGGGCACAGGGTGAGATGTTACAGGTACAGAACAAGATGCTGACTTGGTTTTAGACATTGGAGAGGTCTAGGAGAGAAACAAGCTAGTTAATCATATAGCCAGTCAATAACAGTGTTGACACTAACAGAGATCAGTTGTTTATTGTCACTGCTGATGTCTACAAAGAGAGTATCTTGATGATCCAAAGATGATAACTTTGGCTTCTTTTTCTGCATAATAAGAGGTCAGACCCACAATTTTAGCACAGTATGTAATAAATTATCATCTGCTTGCAGAGAACACCCTCTTATACCTTTAATTTTCTGTCTTGCACAAAGTAGACAACACAAACAACCAGCACCACTGTCCCCACTCCCAGCACCAACACTACAACTATGGGAACTACTATAGCTACCACATTGACGCTGCTCTCTTCGTCTACAGGGATGAAGAGCATAATCTCATTAACTCATAGGTAACTACACAAACCTTGTATAACAGTGCATCCAGTGAGCTCTGTAAAATTACTTTCACTTTCAACTACAATAGTTTCAACAGAAATTAGAACCCCAGCTTTTACCATATCTGATTCAATATCCATAACTGAAATGTCCATATAACCACTTTGTTGATTGGCACTAATATTGCATTGCTGACCCTCCATAGACCGTAGAACTTCAAATTCTTCTGGTTCAGTTTGATTTAAATTAACCTGAAATCTGAAAGCACAACCCCTAGCAGCAGTTTGTCTGGCAAAAGAGCAAGAGAGGAAAATGTTGTTCTTAAAGAAGACAACCTGTGCACTCTGCACATCTGTGGTATCTGTATATGTAAATTACAGTTAAGGCATACGATGAGAGTTCTGTATTTGCAACTTACTTAGAGGTACAGTAATAGAGTTCCTACATGCAACATCACTACAAGCAACAACTCCCACTAAATATTGTTGATCACTGACAAGTGCAGGGAAGGTAGAGGAATCAAGAACACCTGTCACTATCATCTCATTAGATGGAGGAGTTAAGGTTGGGCCGCTCTGTCCATCCACAGCGATGGTATAATTTCTTATAGGAAAGTTTGAACTACAGGTTTCAGCAACCTAGTGAAGAGAATAAAGTGACTTGTATATACATTAAGAGTCACACACGAGAGATTTATTGCACATTATATTTGTAGTCAGTTCTTTAGTAGAGTGAGACTATTGGCTAGGAAGGAATATACCTGCCAATAGTCTTCCTACTCTATTTAGTATAATAATAGTGGTGAAATAAAAAGACTCACTGCAAAGGACAGATTAGCTCTGATACTGCTGCCATTATTTATATCAACTGAGTTCACTCTTAAAGACTGATCAATAGAGCTGACGTTTGTAGCTGCAATATTAATATAAGACCATAAGCTATACAAATAATACTAACATACACTAAGACAGTTCCTTACAAAGAGGTATGGTGTCAGTAGTAAAGGCTGCCTCACTGTTAGGGACACCAGCAACACTTGCTATTACAAAGAACTGAAAGGCTTTGCACCTGTCACTAAGGGCAGCTTCAGTGATATTTATGATGTGTTGTGTGGAACCTGTAACAAAGTACATGTCATCAATATCCGAGGTAGAACTGTTAATTGTTATGGTATAGTTGACGTCCACCTCCTCCGGAATGTTAGTTGGTTTTTCCCATGCAAGCACTAAGGGTTCGGATGCAATTAGACGAAGTCTACCTGGGGGTGAAGGTCGATCTACAGCAATTAACACATTGAGCATGTCATAGATAGCCTTATAAGTGAAAGTAACTAACCATAGATCCTGACATAAAGAATCTGTTCACCAACCCCAATAATAGGTCGAAGTCCAGGAGTGAATGAAGTACACACTAACATAATACCAGAATCTTGATAAACATTTCTAGCTTCACTAGTTATGATCAGTTTGGTTACACCCTCCATCACCACTTCTAAAAGTATTCCTATCTGCATAAATGGGTTCTGACCAACTTGAATCTGGCGACCCTGTACCTCCCAGATGACCATAGCACCACTCCCAGACACATTACAGATGAAGGTTACATTGTCAGGGTCATTAATTGGAAGGATCTGGTCTACGTCAGGCTTCACAAAGATACTCTGAGAACCTGCAACAGTTCCATTTAGCTACATCATTCAACTATAATATACAAACTAATAGGATGACAGAAGGTGGTGACTAGTATTGTACCTGTCTTAAGTCACTGCCCTTACAATAAATGAGTAATTGATGTGATTTGAGTGCTGAATAGCTTGCTCAGTTTCCCAAACAGCAACACATGCATAAAGGGTTGGGTGGTGGTTTCTAGAAAACTCCATAACTTAACTTAATGATAAGCCAACCTTAAGCTAGGGCTATCCTTAAGTCAGCTAAGTTATGAAATAAATACTCACTTATACCAACAATCTCGACAAGTAGCATTAAGCAGAAGAGCGCTTGTTTCATCTTTCCCCCGACTAATAAACCAGGGTTTAAAGTACAAGAACAAACATTTCATGAAGGTTCAAAGGTTCATCTCTACATGATAAGCTGAATATTCCTGGTGAGTACGACATTGCGCAAATCTAAGTAACCCCCTAGCCTTAGCCTCTACCCTGAAGGTACTATCTATGGTTCATGAAAAATGCATTTGAGACATTTGTGATGGTATTTCCTTAATACACACCTTATAAGTATCAGTAATGAAGTCCAAGGATATTGATATCTGCACATTCTCCAGTGTGGGGTTCTGCTCATTCACAAGTAGGTGTTTGAAAATCTCATTCAAGAGGTAGGATTTGCCTCCAAGTTACTGGAGACTCCACACACACTCTGGAGTTTACTGTGCTTCACACATGTTAACCATTATACAGACCTCTTGAAATTTGACACCATTAGTGATGATGTGTATGAATAATATTAAACACCTCCCCCCCCCCCCCCCCCCCATATGTTCTGGTACCTTTGTATGGAGTTGGGCAAAAAGATCTGCATTTATGGGAGGCAGTAGGGTGACCCCCACACACTAGGTAGTCACTTCTATTATGTATAATAGATCCATACTCTAAATTCCTTTTTCAATATGACCCTTGCAAAACATACTCACCTCCATAATACCTCTAATGTATACCTCCAGTGTATTACAATTCTGATACTTAATATGCTTGTCCCAACAATGTCGTGCAGTACTCCCATCTAGCAATAATCAGCTATGTGCTTATACTTTTCCTGAGCCTGGCCACACTTAAATAGTGACTCTCTGGTGTGATTTAGCACTTTATCCTTTTCTTTCACAAGGTGAACATAACTAGATGGAATATACAACACTGTAGAGCCAAGCATATTTGATTTAAATAAAAGTACCAGAATGCTTATTATAAACACATACTTTTTCTGTACCAACTTTCTAGTGTAGGGTTTGCTATTTGGTCCCAATAACTATTGAGGGGCCCAGTAAATAGATAAGGGATCTACTAATTAGTTTAACTGTAAGGGGGAAAGCACACATTCCTACTGAATAGCTGGTATCATGCCAAGTAATATCAAAATGTTAATATTAATGGTGACAGCTAGATAGGTCAGTGTATCATGACCTGTATACACTCTAATACACCTATAACTGTTTTCCAGGGATACAGCAATCATTGGTATTTAGAAACTGCTATCATATCACTGATAGACGATACCACTCTATCGGAGGTTTCTGTAATCTCTGCAATGGTCTGCAGGAACTCTACTACCAGTCCTCTCACTTCAGGTGGATAATCACTAAGTCGGCAGAACACCAAGTAATCAAGCACCAACTGTGATGCAGGACTCTTAAATTCGTCTTTTAGGTGTTTGGTAAGGTCAAAGGTGATTGGCTCTTTGAAAATCTGGTGAGTAAGACTGAGATCATTTAGTACTTTGACCACATTCTCAGTAGTATGGAGCTGATGACAACGCTGATGTGACCAGAACCTCATAATTAGCTCTTCAAATGACTGCATACTGGAACTAATAATGAGCATTTCCCCAGAAGGCTTGAGCAGATGTGTGGCTCCCTGAATGAGGGGGGCAAGTGCAACTGCATAATATGTGCAGTTTATCATCCAGATGATGTCAAAGGACTTCAATTGTAGCTTCTTTAGTTCCTCTTCATTCATGTCTTCATAATCCACCACTACAGTACTCACCTCAATATTTGGGAAAACTCCTGCTAGTTTATCCATTGCTGCCTCACAGGCTTGTTCATCCACCTCCAAACCTACATACTGTACTTTGACCTCCTTTAAGCCCTCCAGTATGGTTCGATCCAGTGTTCCATCTTCGCATCCAATGCTACAAACACGAAGGAACCCATTCACTTGTTTTGCATGCTGCAGAGCTCGATTTACAATTCTCTGTGAGGTGATCTTCTCTTGATTACCCAATTCTTTGAAGAAGGTCATGTGAGCAGGGGAACTAAGGTGGGAGGTGTCTGATGGAGGACCCCTCCACTTAATTCCAGCAAGAACAGAATCCAAACAATCCAAGATATCCTTTTCACTCCTACTGCTTGTCATCTCTCACACACACTTTAGATGGCTTATTTTAACTAGACTTCTAGGCTACTAAATGCTGAGTATGCTGCATATACAATTACACTCCATGTTCACCTATTGTGTTGGAGTATGTGACACTACAACAATTGTGCATAGTTATTTAATACACTTTAGTGTGACTAATACATGCCATTTATGGCAGAAGGAAGCTTGGCAACCTTACATCTAATGTTAATAGTATTAGTTATACACAACAATGGTATCAGGTGACAAATCTTGGAGGGGGTTATAGAATTTTGGCAAATGAGGTCAGTGCTGGAGCTCTCAATAATGCATATGCACTCTAGCTAATTGGCAAGAGAAATACTGTGTGTGATAAAATAAGTGGTATCTGTGAGGGAACTCTACATTAACAAAAGTGACATTATAGAGCATACACAGTAGTTTCTGTCTAAGGTAAAAGTAAAGTTATTCTATTTGCCCACAGGCTGGTAAGATATGCCTTTAAGCTGAGCTGCTAGTGTTCCAGCTGGATTCATTTCAGTATATGTGTCTTCATGTACTTGAGTGTCTTGCTATAGAATTATAATTACTTTGATCACAGAACTAGTATTATAACTATAGGGCACATACATAGAATCTACATTAGGGTTACCTCTATCAGTATATGATTATGTATACTGATGGATAACTTGCAATAATTCAAATACAACTTTACATAAGTATCAAAATTACTGGTGAGAAACCTTGTTGCACTGTAAATCCTTTACTGGCTCTGCAATGGAGACATAACCTTCTTCCCTCTCGTGTATAGCTTTAGGAAGTTGGGTGGAGCATGGGATTTCCTCATATATGACTCCTCCAGCAGCAGTATAAAGGGGATTAGGCACCATGGCAGCCAATGTCTCAGGATTACAAGCAGCTATAAAAAGATTAGTGGAGTCCCCAATTGGATCTAGTGACTAAGGCAGACCATAGCAAATTCTAGCCCAATAGAATGTCTATTACTACAAGAATACTTAATTACAGTGTCTAGTTATTGTCAAAAGTATAGCCAGATTCTAAAAACTTTTGTAGAATCACCATTTAAATTACATAGATAGTCTAACTTACCTCTCTTCTTCTGTCTTTGTTTACATATCACAATACAGAATATTAAAATAGGACAAGATATGATCAGTAGCAGTAGTATAGCTCCTGCTCCTGCAATCATAACTACCTTATCTGCATCTACAAAAATTTAATATCTTAGTACCAAGTAGTACTGGACTTTTGGTCTACTTCTAGGAGCATCAGCAGAAAACTTCCTCTTATATCATAGGGGGTGGAACCATGGGGGCAGTGGGGGCACTTGCCCCCATTCTAAAATCAATGACAATTTTACACAACAACATGGCCAACAATAGGCGATGCTAAGACCTGGTCCACTCTTGTAGTTAATTAACAAGCCAGCTGTACATTCTTGTTATCTGATAATCATTCTTGCTTGAAACACTAAAATTAATATTAATGCTGCTTTATTTTGATCACCAGTGAACACCTGTTTTCAGTTTTATGACAAGTTAAGAGATATCCCTGTTCCACTATGTCCAAAACAATACCATGTTATTACATACACAAATTAAAAATAAACTCCCAGACACCTTTATATCATCAAACTCTCATTGAAACATGATGAGAGTCTGACACTATTGACCATAGATCTAGTTGACCTGCCCCCATACTCAAAATCATCTTCCTTCACCTACATATATAGCTACATAGGTAGATCTATTCTCTGGCACAATGAGGTTAGATACATGCACTTAGCTACATAGGTAGATCTATTCTCTGGCACAATGAGGTTAGATACATGCACTAGGAAATTTAAAGAGGTTGGGATTCCAACCAAACTACTCAAACCATCATAGCTACACTCCAGGGTTACTCTTACTCAATTTCGATGACCCATTGATAACAGGTGAATCACAAGGACTTCCAAAGCAGGTGATATCTAACAAACAAAGAAGGTACTTTCACTTAATAATGATTTGGCAGAACTTAGCCTGCCAGCAATACATACTGACTCTAAAGGAGGCTGAAGAGGACCCAACAAGGGTTTCTACAATAATATAGACAGTATACTGGATATTGACAACTAGCTCCTCTTCCCTAATCTCCACTTTAACATTAGAGCCACTTCCACTCCAGTCCATGAGGTATGGTCCATTAAAGAGAATTACTCTTCCTGCATTATCTTCTATCCGCATAGAATATGTGGCATCATTGTAAGCACAGAGAAAGGGAAACTGTTCAATAAAAAGATAACATCTAGAGTAAATGGTAACATTTCCAAGAAAGGTGGTGCAACAAAAATATAACACCCTTTAGCTACTATAGACACTTGAAAGGTGCTTTATCACATCATAAGATATCACTACATTGACAACACACTATAATTACTTTCTCCATCATAATCTTAGCTTTCTTGGCTAAAATCAATCACTCACTGTAAAGTATATATCCAGGTAAGGTTTTCCTTCAGATGTGAAAATCACCATGCTATTTGGGGATTCCACAAACATACTTGGAGCTAGAAGGAAAATTAAGTAATATAATATTTAAATTTTTATATAATAACAGCAACAACTATGTAGTAAGAAGCTATAAATTTGTATCCTGATTATCCATTCTGCATGGGGTTCTATACCTGCAGGAAATGCCCCATAGGTAATCCCTGGCAAACTGGTTCCCACTTCACTGGTAGCATGCAGTGAAAAGGTTAAGTTTGTACATGAATTAGAATATTTCATTTGAGTAAGGGTATAAGAGAGTGAATCCGGACCAAGAACAACACTAGTTAACAGCTCTGCAATGGCTTGGCTAGTGACTTCCACTGTATAATTGACGATAGGGTAGTCTTGCCATGTAAAAGGAGCTTCCCATCGAATTTGTACACTGGATTCATTCACAATTGAAAATTGAGGATTGGGAGGAAGGGGAACACCTATAGAATGATTATAAATTATAGGCTCTACCACTTACAAAAATATTATTATTACTAACTTGCTATGATGATGAGAGCACTGGAAATGCTCATGTTTTCAGTGCTATCGGAGGTAACACATTCAATAATTGTATTATTGTGCACTAAGGATACATCAATCACTACAGTTCCTCTGATTGTATCATTATCATATTCTTCGTCAAATGTAAATCCTTTTTCTTGGAGCGTGGCAGATGTGTCATGCCTATACCAGGTGTCATTCACATACCAAAATAGGTTGCTAGCTCTGACCATACATAACATAGTCACCAGTTCTCCTCCAGCTGGTATAGTTATGTCAGAAAGTGCTTCCAGAAATACTGCAAAAAAAATTTATTCTCTATGTTCAGTAACCAGCTATTACTACTAACAAAGTCCTGGTAGAATTGACTTACTTGTTGAATTTGCAGCCACACTCTGCAGTGCTGTAACAGAAAGTACAATGAAGACCACACATACAACCATTTCATTACTCATGATAAAGAAATGGCCAGGGGCTATCTGCACATGCGCATTGTGATTTTCACGCACGCAGTGTACTATGGTATTATATTATTATTATTATCTCTGCACACAATGAAAATGAAATTTTGGAATTTTATTGATCTATTTTGACTGTTGAGTGATAGTTTAAAAATGTATGCTGAAATTGACAAAGTTGTTTAACTGATTATGACATAGCGTCCTTCTGTCTCCACCTCAGCAGATTCTAGCTTCACTACATCTTTGGCACTAGCACCATCCACTGGGTTGATGTTTGAGTAAAACTCTTCTACTTGCTCGATAGCACTGCCTGCAGCTACACCTTCTCTAGACTGACTTATTAGTGTACCAATGGGATTCATCATGGTGTATGCTTCCTCTACACCATTAGTCACTCCCACTTTTTTCCCCTACAATGTAATATAAATCTGCATGATTAGTATGATAATACCAACCCCCCTTTTCCCTCTCCTTCCATGCTAATGGCATCCCTGTCACCTCCTTTCCTTATTTATAAGGTTCTGGTGTCACAGAGAAATTTCTTTATTTTTATAAATGCTTAATATCACTCATTTATTTCTTCATTTTTTTCACTATAGAATGTCAGTAAGAATATATCTAGGGTAAGAATATATTGGTAAGAATATATCTAGGGTAAGAATATATCTAGGGTAAGAATATAAGAATATATCTAGGGTAAGAATGTATCTAGGGTAAGAATATATCTAGGGTAAGAATATATCTAGAGGGTGTCCTGTAAATGTTTCCATTAAACAATTATGCTGTAGAAATTAGTGATGATGGTATTTATTAATTAGCTATTTTGAACTTACATAAATACTATAGACTATATACTCTAGACAAGACTATATACTCTAGACAAGACTATTTACTCTAGACAAGACTATTTACTCTAGACAAGAATTTAGCATGTACTATTATAGTGGAAAGGTACACCAGAACCTTAAGTAAATAACTATGTGCCTTCCTATTTTTATCTGCAAAATGATATGGACATTGGGAGAGGAAGGTGAATGTTTACCCACTTGCCAAGGTAAGCCCAAAGTATTATAGCTACTCTCTTTTTGAGGTTCACACAGAGATAAGAACAGTGGACAAAAATTAGAACAAAAGAAGTGAGGTCTATAGTGCCAGGCGCTAACCACAAACACAATGAGCATACTCACATATGATGTAATGATGATAGCTAATATACTACAAAAGGACCCTAGCTAATAATTACACATACCAGATTACTCTTTTCTGTGGTGAGGAAATCTTTTTTACTAAGTACAGCAGAAGTCTCAATAGAGACATAGCCCTCCTCTTTCTCGTACATGTCTTGTGGAAGTGGTTTGAGGTTTGGAATCTCCTCATATATAACCCCACCCTCATATATGGGGTTGAGCACCATTGGCCTAGTGCACAATCTCATCTGAGTATCGTGATCTATAGCTAATATTGGGCTATAATTATTCTTATAGAGGCCTTTAGTTACAACCAACCTCTGTTATTTTTGACAGAGTGTCTGTAAGTGTAAATTCCACAAAGAATGAGTCCTCCAAGACTGAGCATAAGTATAACAATGCCAAGACAAGCAAATACTATCTCCATAGTCCAGTTAGAACGTTCTAATAAGTAAAGATTAGTAAAAAATGGCCAACTCCAAAATAGCTATTATATAGTAGCAAAAGCAATTTTAGCTAGTAACAGGACAGGGCTAATCCCATGGGGAATGAAAGGGATGGCTAGCTATCTCCCTTTGCAATGAGAAAAATACATTGTCATCAGCAGTTGTATATATTATTATTATTAATAGCTACACATCTTAGAAAAAGTTGATAACTAGAATTAGACTCATTATAGCTAGCTATTATATAATTTTAGCTACTACTACCATAGAATTTTATTGTGTTGTGTAAACTAGGAATATGCTAGGTCTATAAGAAAGTGTGGTATAGCTAATTTAGGGATGACCAGATCCCACCCATAGCACTCTTCTGGATGAACCATTTTTTTACATCTTTTATACATCCAAATCATCACCATGCTCATTATATTGCATAGTTCTTATGCTTCTGGACATGTACAACATAGTACTAGTCTATCTAAAAAAGTTCTCTTACTTGATAGACCACTTGGTAAGTATGTGCCAGTGGTAATACTATCAACTTTGGTAGTGTATCAGAATCAAAATTACTTCTTGCTAGAATGTCTATGCCCAAAACTGGAGTGTTTACTCCAGAAGAAATTTCATTATCATCACTTCTATTTCACTTTCACTTGGCCTTATCTTAGCTAAAGCTCAATCAGGTAAAGTGGGTGGAGTCAGGTCTGAAAATAGGCATGCAATGGACTTGGTTGGTCAAATAATATTCCTTTTACATCCACCTCCTTAAATTACTGATTAGTCAGCAGGCCAGCTGGGCTGGGCTATATATTTTTGTCAACAAGACACTTGGTGCAGACCAATGAGATTGCAATTAATAACCATCACTATTAATCCAACTAGAAAGTAGTCACTAAACAAAAATAGAGGCTACAGGATACTCAATATCAGCAAGCATCTACCCTATTGCATTATCCTATAACCTACTCATTTCCTTGTTAATGGTTTGTGTATTTCTTGATTTTCATTTTCTGTTTCTATTCTTCCTTTTGGAGGAAGCACTTTATGACTGATAATCAGGCAACCTCCACCCCTCAACACACACACACACACACACACAATTATAATAATATGCACTGCCTCTACTTTATAAAGTATACCTCTTATAAACTTCAAAGTAGAGGCCTATTTATGTAGACACATACTTAGTTTTGACACAAACAGCACCCCAAATAGATGACCATATGCCAGTACATATTATAAACATGTTATAGTGTAGGTTAATAAATCATTATTCAAGTTAGGTAACTAGCTATATACTAGTTGTCATCTACTGACTGACTACACTACAAAGTCTGCAGTTATACAGCACAGTATGCATTATATCTCTCAGTCTAAAAAACAATGATCTGTCTCTGTCTAGCATACCTCATTGTCAATCAAGAGACTATGCACCTAACATCTCTACAATGATGCCATATATTGAAATAACCTAGGTTCTCCCTTCTTCCTTTGATTACTTGCATACTGATATCTCACAATTAATAATATCATTCAGAAAGCAAACATCAAGATCTCAATAAAAAACAATCTGTAACTTTATTACTACCGGTATACATGTAAGCAGTTAGGTCATGAAGGTGACAGATCAGCTAATTTATGCAGCTGCAACTTGTGATTTGCTATTTTGATATTGGGAAATACTATTGTTGGACATCAAAGCTAATCTTATAGTCTCCAATTTCTCTGAAACTTCATCTAGTCATCACTCTATCTTTGTACACAAGCTTACCTGAGTCCTCAACTGAGTCTAATGGGTACTGTGTAGTAGCATTAGAGAAATAAGTGCCATTAGAGAAGTAAGTATCATCAGAGAACTGGGTGGTAACAGATGAGGGCTCAATATTAGTGGAGGACTGTGTTGTTATTAGTGAAAGGCCATTGATTGTGTCTATACAATAATAAAACATGTCTCACTGGCTGAATGTAGGAATAAACAGATAACTTGACTTGAAAGCTAACATTATCATTTTAACTTATTGTATACTTTAACACATAAATGTATACAGCTGCTATAAAGCACTTACTAAATAGAAAAGTGATGGAGCTATACCCAACACGAGTCATTACTGTGATATTAGCAATGTAATGGGTATTACTCTGAAGTCCAACTTCTCTTATTTCCATAATAACCTTATTGCCACTAGCACTCCAGTCCCATTGGTGTTGACCATCTATATACACAGTTTCACCATTCTCATCAACAATGTCTAACCAGTAAGTTGCATCATTGTATGGACAGAGTGAAGGAAACTGCAAGTATGGAAAATGGTGAAAAGCGGAAGGTAAAAAAAGCTTTAGAATGCTACAACAGTCTATTGCTTTGTAGAGAAATCAATGCTTACAGTAAAGTTGATGTCCAGAACTGGCAAGTTATCCAACTGAGTAAATGTTACTTCATAATTTGGTGAGTCCAAGAACTCTCCAGGAGCTAATAATAACTATAGACCATAATTTTAGCTATAGCTAGCCTAAACTGACTCACGATAAGGAAAGGCACCCTGCACAATGCCAGATGGACTTCGTCCAAGACTATTGTTGGCATACAAAACTATAGTTAAATTAGTACAGGAAGATGGTGTCATTTGAGTGAGGCTATACAAGAGTGAATCTGGACCCAGAACAGCACTAGCTAACAACTCTGCACTGGTCTCGTTGGTGATTTCCACTGTGTAATTGATGATGGGGTAGTCATGCCATGTGAACGGTGCCTGCCACTGTACCTGTATAGTTGACTCATTTACTGTTGAAAACTGAGGACTTGGGCGAAGGGGGACATCTAAACAGTTATTATGCATTTTATTCTTATAATACAAGCAGCTCTATAGCATTCTTACTTGCAATAAATATGGTGGCTGTGTCTGAGGTTACTAGCATACGACTCTGGAAGGCAGCATGACATATTACTTCAGTATTGTTATTTTGGGAAGTTGTTGTCACGCTTACTGCCTCGGTTATAATATTATTACCAGCATTCACTGGCCTTGTAAAAGTAATGCCTCTCTTCCTGAAGCTCTCTTCATTACTGAAGTCATAAAGTTCACTGTTCACACTCCAGAAGATATTGTCTCCCATAATTCGGCATGTGAGGACCACTGGAGGATCACCTCGCCCAACAGTTGCATTTTTTGGAGCATCCAGGATTACTGTAGATAATATAATAGATAAGCTAGCTATAATATTATTAGCTAGCCAGTTAGCTAGCAATGGTCAAGCATCAGATCATTGCATCATACACTTGGCTACCCAGCTGGAATAACCAAACTTAGCTATGATTTCAAACGCTGCCAACCTGGTTGACTAGTTGTAAGTACTAGCACCTTAGACATAAGCACGAAGAGAAGAGGAGCCGCCGTCACAAACGTCAGCATCGTGAATTCGATCTGCAATAAAATTAATTAAAGCGAAGCAGTATTTTTGTCGAGCCCCACCTACTCGTAAGCAGCAACAGCTCGAGATGGTTTGGAGGCTGAGGTTGATACTACTGCTGGCATTGTTAGCTCAGATCCAGGCTCAAAATTATGAGATTGGAAGTAAGTATGGCTAAGTGTTGTGTGTTCAACGATGTAGCTAGCTAGGTTTAGGAAACAGCATGTAGGTCTTTGTACATAGGCGGCGGAACCATGGGGGCAACGGCGACACTTACCCCCGTTCTAAAAGTCAATGACATAACAAACAATTGTACACAACAACATGGCCATACAATAGGTGGTGTTAGTACATTCTGATAATCATTCATGCTTGAAACACTAAAATTAATTAGTGCTGCTCTATTTTGATCATCACGGCCACCAGTGAACACCTGTTTTCAGTTTTATGACAAGTTAAGAGATATCCCTGTTTCACTATGTCCAAAACAATAATATCATGTTATTACATACACAAATTAAAAATAAATTCCCAGACACCTGTATATCATTAAACTCTCATGTATGGACAAATTGTATTTTCTATTTTTATGCCATTATTGAACCGGTGGTAGCAGTGTGATTATCAAAGAGTGTGACACTCTTGACCACATATCTAGTTGATCTGCACCCATACTCAAAATCATCTTCCTCCACCTATGTTGTAGCTACAGAATAGAATATGTCACTGCTAGCCTAATATGTGGCAAGTCAAAAAGAATGCCCAGTTTTTTTTAAATTTTCCATGATGTCCAAGGTATCATCTCCTTCTCACAAACACCACCTGGAGTGGTAGCTTCTGACACGAGGATAAGATTCAACTGCCTAGCAGTGGAAGCAACTATATCATGGCTAGTAGGTAGAGTAAGAATTGATGAGTCCACCTCCAATGGAGAAATCACCATCTTCATTGGCAGTTATATTTCAAACTCCACCCTATCAACTACTGTTAATTTCACTCAATCTACTCTCATTACACGAGCAAAGATCAATGAAAATAACACAGAAATCACATGTATTGCAAGAGGCACTGATTATTCTCAGGAATATAACCGAACTGCTTATATCTTGATAGCCGGTTAGTTTGCAATTGTTGTTACTATTAACTAATATTGCATGCAGCATTCTTGCAGCCCCACCCCTTTCTCCATTTTTAAGACTGGCTCTATATTCTAATGGTAGTGGCCTTCAGGCAGAATGGGACCGTCCTTTTACCATGTCTGGCTTTTCTGTCACATCTTACACTCTGGATATTGTCAATAAAACCAATGGAGAGACCACAAAAATCATACTGGAACAGAGTGAGCTTTCACAGATCATGACCTATGACCTCAAGAGTTCTGATCTTCCTGTGATGTGCCATTTCCTCACATTTTCTGTGATAGCTACTAACCAAGTGGGAGATAGCCCTACAGGCAATACTGTCACACTGGGTTTTCCCATATGTAAGTAATTCAGGGACAAAAGTTATTGTAGTCAAAGTTATTACAGCACAGTAACTACATTGTAGTTATTAACTTCACTGACCTGATTATAAAACGTTGGTGGTCAGGTTAAAACTGATCAGCAGCCCTTCCATTATGAATAACTGGTGTACAGATACTACAATAAGAATTCAGTATGTGGAATAATAAAAATAAAGTACCTATAGCTATATACCTTCCATATCCATTATTAAATATTTATATTTAGTATAGTGGCCATTTCCACCTCACTTTGTTTAATTCTTCTTGTTATTTTTATATTTATTTTGTGGAAAATTATTATATATAGTACAAAAAAAATCCCTAAATAAGATTCCATGTATAGAAAGTCTTATCCTATAATACCAACTGATGGTATCTACACTATATTTAACTAGCCATAAAATTTTATGCAGTTCCAGTGACTGAAGACATAGTGTTACATGTCAATCTCAATATTACAGATGAAGGCACTCCTACTCTAATTGCTGACTTCCAGGTTAATTAAATTCTGCATTAGAGTAATAATTATCACTGTAACTGTAGGCTCCAGAAGTTTGTCCCTACCAGGAACCAGCTATGTACAGTCTTGACATATTTGATGAGACTGGTGAACTGGTAACCTCTACTGGGATTCATTCCATAAGAAACTCAACTGTGGTCTATGCCTTAGAAGTTGCACTAGAAAAAGGTCACACTTACTCTGCAAAACTCACTATACAACATCAGCATGTTCCAGGAGAAGCCTTCATCACATTCCTGGGAATTGGTATGCACAATTGTATATTTCATATCATTATAATAATTATTATTGTAATTCTTAGAATATCCCTTTGAGTCTACTTCAGAAGGTACAGCTAACATACAATTGCTAATGCAACTATCTATTAGAGCATGTACTTTTTCACAGGTAGTAATGGTGCTGGAGGCCTAATCTCAATAAAAATTTTGCTATTGATAATGTTAAATGCCAATGCTATATATTATATTATCCATGAATAACTAATGAAACTCAGTGGACACACTCAGAGGTAACCTCCAACTCTTCTTAGACTCAATATGATAATATACTCATCATCATTATTATTATAAGTTTAAATAACTATATTCATCCTCTATGACAGAAATGGATAAAAATCATGGGGGTGCCTAATAACTTGCCACTGGATAATGTTATAAATCTGCCCTGATCTTGTTGGTGATTTCCAATCTACAATTGATGTACCGGGTGATATCCCCAGTGTGGCCAGGATAGTTGGTAGGTACATTCCCTGATGATTATTGCTTTGATCTGAAAGGAAGTTTTATCAGAAACTTCTCTGGATTGACTACCACGTAGCTATATGCCTGTTATTTTGAGCTCAGAAACTGAATAATCCTCTACCTGCTGTACATATTACACGACTATGCCACAACTCAATTTTGAAAAAAAGGTGGGGGCAATGATATTGGATCCCAGGATTTTGAAGGGGGGAGACAATATGAGACATGCATTCATGATTTCCTATTTCTCATTATTATTATACGTTTACTTTTGGATATTTCAGTACAAACAGTAATTTGTCACACAAAATTAGATTATGAGAAAGGATCGTTCTTATAAATTGACTGGCATTTGGATATTTCAGTACAAACAGTAATTTGTCACACAAAATTAGATTATGACAAAGGATCGTTCTTATAAATTGACTGGCATATAACATCATCATAGCAAAGATGAATATTCTTGTGAGCATACAACAGAACTAGAGCATTGAGCCAGTCTTGGCCCATCATGGACCACTTTATGTGCTTGAGGGCTGAGTTTGTTCTTTCAACTGTAGCAACAGTTCCTGGAGCTATTGACAAGATATGAAAGTATGATTGTGGCAATATTTGGATATGATTTAGTGGAGAATTGTTTCAGAAGGAAGTCCTTCAGATAGAAACTTTAATTTGTTGGACTGAATACAACACAGAGGTGTTAACACACTCAGTCTGTAGCTGCTTCTGAAATAAAGGTCTATGCCACTATGGGATTTTTTTATTGCTCTGTTGATGCCTTTTCATAATGGAACACAGCTATGCTATACACCAAGGGTGGACAATTAATGTTACAAGGGTCCACTTGAGAAACCTGAGTTGAGAAGTAGGGCCATACCAATAATAACTGAAACTTAATTTTCCCCACAGGAAAAAAGCATCAAATTGTCATTAGTTGCTACTAGGCAAGTACATCACTATGTAAATAAAAAACTAAAGCAACATTTGGTGCACAGTAACCTGTTTTGATTTAGCTATGTTCTTAGGAGAGACAGCCAATGGGGTGGATGTGGCCCACTGAGCACTTGCCAGACTCTCTATCTCATTTTAACATGTACAATGTACAATATAGGCACAGCTATAGCAGCCACACACAGATCTATGCCACAACATATTAAAAAGAAAAAGGTGGGGTGGGGAATTTTCTACACTGTCATCTATAGAGTATTATTATCCCAGGAGATTCTGCACTAAAAGCTTTCTAGGATATAAGCCTCCCTCCAGGAATAACAGTATAACAGTATATTTTTAAAGCTAAGATTTGGGTAGGAGTTTCTACCCTAACACCAGAGGCTATATCCTAGGATTAAAACTTCAGGGGGAGCTCATAAGCTAGGACAATTCCTGGGGGATCTCCCACCCTAGAGGAGGCCATTCCATGTGACACCAGTCTTTCGATATTCTTTTTCATCAATGGTAGCTAGCTCTCAATTTAGGGTGTGGCCATGTGATGCACAGATCTTTTATGAATCATGATAGAATGACAGTGTGTGCTTTTCAGCCAGATCTAACCTAGGCCAGGTGAATGGAGAACAATAGTTTCAGTTTGGCAACTCTTTCCTAATTTGTGAAAAATGCAAAAGATGAGCTCCTCCAAAATAAAGTGCTATAATATTCTAGCTATAGCTAATTAGCTAGCTATTAAAATTATTATTATGTCTTCGAGTTCACCAATGAATTTACCAGTGTTGCGGTGGAAGTTTCGGTCCTCCTGAAAGCAAGGCAACCCCGTGTAGATAGCAAGTACCAGAGTGAGCTATTCTTGTAAGAAGTGCTACTTCATTGAATCGGCCGGGGTGCCTTAATAGTTACCAACTCTCACTGTTTTAGCTCTTTTCTCACAGTCTCACAAGCAAAACTTCATTTTTCTAACTGTAAACTATAGTAAGCAAGGTAAAGGGTCAGTTTGTGCTTATTTTGTCACATTTAGTCACACAGAGAACAGTAGCCCAGTCACTATATCAGAGCCTGATGAGGACATTGCTATATCACAGGATGATAATAATAGCTACTGGAAGGGTTTTCTCACTAGTTATGATTATAATCCAGATTGTGACTTATTAGCTATCCATAGGGTAGGAATTGGGGGGGGGGGGGGGGGGCCTCCATATCCATGCCTAGTATAGAGCAGTAGCAGTTTCATGACCTAAGGCAAAAATTAGACTTGTGAGTTTATACTTATAGTAAACAAACGTCATGAATTAGCTTAAAATAGAAAATAGACAAACTTATTTTTTTATCACCTACTTTTAAGGCTCTATTATTAATTCACAGCAGTTAGCTATAGAGCTAGTACAATCTCCAAATGCTGCATATAATCCCTATTTATACGAAAAAAATCCATGTGGTTGGAGGCTCTGCTACTAGCAACTGTGAAACCATAATGAAAAGTGCCACATGCGCAGCATTTGCTGATCAAATAGCTAGCTATAATGGCAGCACAAGTTACATGTCTAAAAGAAGTCATAATGAGGAGAAAGGCCTCCTCCCTACCTAGGAGTTCCATAAACTTGACCTAAAAGAAATTGCCTCTATTTTTATATCAGTCAATGAAAGAAGACAATTGAATAATTACTGGCTAGCTACCCAATAAAGTATAATACCCACACACTCCCGCCCCCCCCCCAAAGCAAAAATGCTTCCTCCGCCTATACAGTATCTGATGCTAAGAAAGCCACAACTAAATATAATAGGGAACACTCAAAGAACTAAACTTTATACATAACTATGTATATGCTTAATAGTCACACATGCACATCTCACTATGTAAATGATTCTGAAAAGCTGGTAACTAGTAGCTGTCTTCATGATAGCTACTATTGTGATGATAATACAGATTTGGTGTTGCCACCAAAAAAATGATAAAATTGCATGCATTTCTTCAGTGCTATACCTCATCGCAACTAGAAAACCCTTCCTGTTACTACACAGTTGCGGATCCAGGATATTGAAGGGGGGGGGGGACAATGATTGGATCCAAAGATTTTGAGAGGGGGGCAGGCAATATGAGACATACATACATTCATGATTGCCTAGTTAACTTCTAGTACAATATAATTTGTCACACAAAATTAATGGATTAATGAAAGTTGTTCTTCTATCAACTGGCATATAAATCATCGTAGAATATTCTTGTGAGCATACAACAAAACTAGAGCATTGAGTCGGTCTTGGCCCATCATGGACCACTTTGGAGCCTTTATGTGTTTGAGGGCTGAGTTTGCTCTTTCAACTGTAGCAACAACTACTAGAGCTATTGACAAGATTGTGACAATATTTTGGATCTGATTTAGGTGAAAAAATTGATGTTTCAGAAAGGAAGTCCTTAAGATAAAAACTTTAAACTTCTTGGATTTGTTGAACTGATGCAGCACAGAGATGTTATCCCACTCGGTCTGTAGCTGCTTCTCAATGACTGAACTTTTGTCTTCTGAATGATCTGCTGTAAAATGCCCAGGTCTGCTATAAACACTGAGCTCATGCCAGACTCTCTATCTCATTCTATTAGATATTCACATGTACAAATTGTTTTAATCAATACATGGCACAGCTAGCAAGACATTAACTTATTATGTCACAACAATTGAAAAGGGGAGGTGGGCAATTGCTCCCTTTCCCCCCTCCTGGATCGCCTCTGCTACAACAACAAGTAGCTATCAGGGATGCATAATTATGTATTGACACATAATTATGATAATGTAATTGTCCTCTAGTTGACCCTCTCTACTTCTTTATTAGAGGTAGCTAAGCAGTGTAATCATTTTATGAATGTCCATTATTCTCTTTACAGTTTGTCTGTGACAACCCTTACCAACACACTCAACCCATTGTGTCTTGCATTCTTCTATTATAGAGGTAATTGTGGAGGAAGCAGAGCAAGCCCCGTACTATGGAGTCAAACAAGAGATTTCTATTAGGTATGTACATCTGTTCTCTTAAGGACTTTTGTCTGTGATGACCCTAGCCAAACATGCTCGACCCACAATGCCTTGCATTTCTAAAGCAAGTGTTATTTCATGCTATGTGTATCATGCTGTAGATATGTACATTCACACCTACTGTAAATTTTGCAACCACTTCACTACACTATATACGTAATTATTATGTAGACTACACACTAAATAGCTACAAATAAATATGACTTATAGCTATTATGTATAGGACTACATAGCTAATTATGATAGTTATAATTATACATAGCTATACAGTATTCCATTATGAGGTAAAATAAGTGAGCACAACTAGCTATACATAATGTTTATTTGTGTAGGGAGACATACTCATCTCTCATAGAAGTGGACTCTATTCCCTTAATTTTAGTTGGCTTTTCTGATGGGTGAGAGGCATAAGCACCTCCCATAACCTTACACGCAGCAAGTGAGATCTCTGGAGACCATGGGACTGAACAAAAAGTGCTTGCTTGTGATCGTACAGGCTTCATATCTGTATATTCCTCATTCCCAACACAATTAATCTTGATCTGCTCAGAGATAGCTGGAGGTGAATGTGTCCAGATGGTGGCTGAGAGTTTCCTTGGTGGAGGGAGACTTGGGGGTGTATCAAAGCATTGGGGACTGTCAGTCAAGGGAGTAGTGGGAATACTGGAACTTCCAAGGAGGCATTTTAAGGACTCCCCACTTGGACTATCATAAGTGTGTCCTTCATATATTGGGTTGACTGCCATAGAAGGAAGTGACCTAGGCTCCTTAGTTTTGAATTTTCCTGTGGGAGGTGAAGCTAACTGGAAGTTAGAATTGGCAGAAATCATCTGAGGTAATATTT
Organism: Diacarnus erythraeanus; assembly: GCA_964016965.1. Lineage (NCBI taxonomy): Eukaryota > Metazoa > Porifera > Demospongiae > Poecilosclerida > Podospongiidae > Diacarnus > Diacarnus erythraeanus. The sequence continues at coordinate 82,411 of OZ024681.1, forward strand.
CTAGGTGTTCTGGAGTTAAATACACAATAAAGGAGAGACATAATGTATATCTGCAACAAACCTGATTTGGCTGGTTTTCTTTGTTTTCTGCTAATACAAGCTAATGATACACTGACAGCCAGCACTATACATGTAGTCATCCCCAAGGATGACAAGATAATCACCAACAACTCACTTGACAAAATGCTGACACTACTACAAGTGGTGCTACTACCAGTGGTTGGTGTGAATAAATGGTGGGTGAATGGACAAGTAGCTAAGATAAATGATAGGAACAGCTGGATAAAGAAAGTGTGGTCTATCAGTAGCTTATGGTAGGTTGCTCACCAATATTATACTGGGTTAAGACAAATACTCCAGGCACATTGTAATGGCTGATAGTCAGTATAGCCATATAAGTATTGTTAACATCTAACTCATCAATGAATGTCTCCATAACATATCCTGTGCTGGAGTTGGCAGGTTTGGGCCCTCTGGATGTCACTATTTGTCCATTCTCATGCAAGATGTCTATAGTGTAGTCTGCTGGCAGTTGGAAAGAGCATACTACAGGGACCTGTAGCAAGCAACCAACACTAGTATAGCTAAAAATAAAAACACAGTATATTTCTACTACCTGAAATTCAATGCATAAACGGAGACTGACATTCACCAGGAAACTAACGTCAACTTTCATGACCATGTCTCTAACTTGAGGAACTATTTTTTTAAAAATGCAATTATGTATGTAGCTATCAATCTAGCAAGTTACAAATTCATTACATATTGGAAATCCTCCTTCAATAGTTCCCTCCTCACTAGATCCAATGTCATTATTAGCCCTCACTGAAATAGTGAGGTCATTACAGGTAGTACTTGAGTACAGTGGCTTAGTAAGTTTGTAGAATTGAGCAGTAGTGTTTATTTCCATTGACATGTTAGAGGTGTGGTTGTAGATAGTGAGGTTGTAGTTGGTGAGGTTGAACCCCGCTGGTGAGAAAGGTTCTTTCCATGTAATATGGAGAACAGTGCCATTTGACTGGATCTCCATTGTTGGGTTTGGGGGGAGAGGTAGACCTAAAGGTATAGCATTGAACTAGATACTAACAATCTATTTTAACACTTAGTTTACCAGCAACCATGATGCTAGCAGACCTTCTGTCTGCCTGGTTAGTTGCAGATCCACCAGCATAACATAAAATCCTTGTTTTGTTTTTCTGTACTGTTGCTACTGTTTGCAAAGTAATGTTAGCAATGGTATAATCTTCTGGGTTAAAGTTGTGAATAATATTATAATCTTGAAATGATTCATCACGTCTAATATCATTCACAAACCAGGTAACATCTGTCCCTATTGCTTGGCAGTTATAGGTGATGGAAGTGTCTGGGGCCACAGGACCTCTAGGAGTGATAGTAAAGGAGTTGATTCCTGTAAAAATAATGATAGGTTTAGGTATTGTTTAATTGTAATAATCACTCACTTCCTTCAGTTGCATTGGCTGCAGTTAGCAATGCAGTCAGATAAACTACTAATGGAAATAATCTACCAATATTAACCTGTAATAATAATATGTAATAATTATAGTTATCTAACTGCCACCAAAAACTAGCTCCTTGATCACATGCCTTTGCTCAGGTGATATGACTGGCACCTGACAGCACTCATTACCTTAACATTCTTGCTGGTCATACTTTTCTTAGGGGGCAATCTGCTATTTTGTATGAAACTAGATATAGTTCATTCTAACTTTGTGATTTAGCTACTGTCAGTGATCTGTACTGAATGGATTTTTATAGATTGAATAGGACAGCAAACAAATCGGTTTAGCATAGTTTTGAACTGGCTAATAATAAATAGTTTGACTTGTTTGTTACATTGTCAACACACATAGAACTATGTACACCCACCACATGATTTTTTCCTCAGTATAATAATTATTAATGATACATCAAAAGAGGGAGACATGGAAGAGGAACAGGAAAAGATTAGAGTATGTACTATAAGCAGTGGGTGATTCAGGATTAAAGTGGGAGTGGTTAAAAGAGAGAGGATAAAGTAATTGTAGTGGTGCAGAAGATAATATTTCAACTAAAAGTAGCAACTGTTTTGAACTTGAAGATTGTTCTCTGTTGGTACATAGCTATCTTAATGCCAGCTAGTTGAGCAACAATTCTATCATTTCCCCTTGACATCCTGATACCTAGTTACATTTTTAATGATGAATTGAGTACAGGGTTTAACAATCTGAAAGCAAATCACTTTTTCTGGAAGTGGCTTAGGGGCTATATATAGGGTATAGAGGATGAATGGTGCTTGACAGATTCAATAGTCCTTTCCTCGCCTACGCCTTGACAGCCAACTTGACACAAAAGTAATCATCAACAATACATTTTGTCAGATAAATGTTCTTTTTGAAGGGCAAATAATGTTGACCATTACTTGGTAACTGTAGCCACCCCATCACCATCAGCCCCCTCCCCTTCTGCTCCCACCTCCCCCTCATTCTCATCAACTTCTGATAGGTATTATACATTTATCCCTAGCGCCATAGGTTAGCTATTGGTTCACAGCTATGTTGGATATAATAGCTTCATCATTTAACTCTTTAGCCATTGCAATACAACATGCAGGTAACCATTCAGCACTTGTTTAGCCATCTTCAACCCTCTTTCAGTCTTATTGCTCTTGATAAACTTTGCACTTTTCATAATTAGCTATGGGTTAGTTGTTATATATCACACTTGCAATAATTATTATTGTTAAAATTTCATGAAGTCACACACAATTAGCTATTTTTTAAGTGGAATACTCTTGGTACTTGGTGGTAGATAAGTTCCACTGTTCTACCTCTTTAGGAAACATTTACCCCTCCAGTACTGTTGGCCTGAGATATAGTGTAGGGGATACAAGAATCGATCTGCTCTCCTTCAAGAGAAAGTGTCAGCTTTAATGTCTTCCTTTCTTTTGATGTTATAGGAGAAGTACTAGTCTGAGAAGTGGGTGCATTTGTGACAGCAGAAGAATTTGAAACAGGAATATTTTCATATTCATTTAAATTATTAACATGGTTAGGTGAAGTGGGTGACCCATTGTTAGGTTTTGATGAGGTGCTGTCACTTATCTGTGTGTGAAAACCAGTGCTTAATTGCTGAGGTATGCTGTCGTATATTGGCCCATCGTAAATGGGGTTTATGACCATGACTTGAGATGAGTTATGGCCAATTCGTTTTTCTGAAAGTGTAATAGTAATGTAGAACGTAATAACACGGTACAAAATTAATATTATCTTACTTTGAAACCTCCTCAAGAAGGTGAAAATAAACAAACAAATAATTATGATGGACAGAATTGCTCCCATCAATCCTCCAACAATCAGCACATTGACTGTCAAAAATGTATCCTAATAATATAATTATTATTGTTATTTTTTATTATTACCTTTGTTACTGGTACAGGTCAGATTCAAGTTTTGATTTGTGTCTGAAAGTGTTTTATTAGTACCAATGCCACTTTGGACTAATGAAAATAAGCAACAATTATGATGGACAGAATTGCTCCCATCAATCCTCCAATAATCGCACATTGACTGTCCTAATTATTTTTTATCATTACCTTTGTTACTGGTACAGGTCAGGTTCAAGTTTTGATTTGTGTCTGAAAAGATAATCAGTGTTTTATTAGTACCAATGCTACTTTAAACTAATTATTAATGAAAATAAACAAACAAATGATCAGAATTGCTCCCATCAATCCTCCAATAATCAGCACATTAATTTTACTGTCCATAATAATTGTTATTTTTTTATCGTTACTACTGGTACAGGTCAAATTGAAAAGTGTTTTATTATCAACAAGCAAGTACCAAATGCCACTTTGGACTAATTAAATTAAGCTCATTATCTACCAATGCAAGCATTAACTGGATTGTACTTGTGGAGACTGTACTTATGGCATTTTCTACTATAGTAATATATTTATCTGTAAGAGTTAAAGGGCTGACTTCTGGATGGGATTGTACAGACTATTCTTCACATATGCCATTATTATTATTATCATGGTGATAGTGAAATGTAAAGCACTTTCTGAAGCAGTTTAAATAGCTAGGTAATAATTGATGTACCTATGTAGCCAAAATCACCACTGTTATTTACCTTACCTTTATTGCCACTTTTATCAGTAAAGTTTTGATTTGTGTCTGCAATGTAAATATTTAATAGCAAGCAAGTCCTAAATTCAACTAATTATAAAGTAATGTCAACAACAGTTAAAACTTTAACTGCTTGAATGACAAGTGATCATAAAACACTTATCCATACTTGCCATGACCATAATACTTAAGTGCCTATATATAAGTCCTTTATCTCTAAAATAGTGACTACAGGATTCAGGGGTTGTATACTTATCATAGTGAAAGTGAAATGTGTGTGGTATAAGTAGCTAAATCATTGATATGCTTAGCCAGAATCATCATTATTGCCTTTATTGGCACTGTTATTCTACAGATTCATGTTTTGGTTTTTGTCTGAATTAGCTGTTTAGTATTCTGTACAGCTAAAATTCTCCAAAGCCAGCAGTCACATGAATTGTTTTCAATATCTACCATTAGACATTGTAATGTCAACAATCAAGCTATGATCTACTAGAGTGATGGTAGGATACAAACAAAACACAGACACCATACACATCCTATGGATGTGTTTAACATAAGCTTACCCTTTGCATAATACAGTTATTACTATAATACCAGCCAACGCTACCATGCATACATATGCACTCTCTTCATACCAATCAGCCACTTATTTGACAAAATCCTTTGTTCAGCTATCTCTGCTTCAACTTGAATCCAATAGGTTTGTTCCTTCTCTAACCTTACCCTTACCAACTCCATTACTTGTATACTCCCTCTGTATTCAATAGGACCTTTAGAAAAGTGATTCTGCAAATTGTCTTCAATCCTTATAGTAAGGTTGACAGAGTGGTCCTCACATAGAGATGGTAGCTGCCAGAAATAATACAAAGCAATATATGCCAGAAAATTCATTAAATTTTATCACCTGTAAAATGATTTCTGTAAGCAGTGGTTCTCCATTAAAACCGAAATATACTGTAGTATTCAAAATAGCTAATCCTGGAAGAGCTGCATATAAAGTGTTGTTAGGATTAGCCTTAAAAACCTGATTGCTTACATAAGCATGAATGAAGAATGAACAGATAAACTGGTCCAATACTTTGAAGGCCTTGATTATCTTCATAAAAACATTCAATTGAAAAATTAGTATTCTCTCTTTCTATATCCAATGTAATAACTGTGACAGTTATGTTATAATACATGCCATCAATAGAGTGATTATATATGAAGTTTGAATACTTAGAGTACCGATCAGTCATATAAAAAGATATCCCATTTATTCTCCAGTATGGTCTTTCAGTGCTTTGAATATTGCAGTGAAATGTAGCATTTTCTCCATGAAGTACTATTTGATCCTGGAGTCTATCTACAAGTAATGTGTGTGTGTGGTTATCTATAACTTATATTAAAACAACTCACTCTCAGTCTGTCTATCAGCAGTAACTATTCTTCCCAAACAAACAGCAATTAAAATGGGTAACATCTGGCTGGATGCAGTCAGCTGCAAGTATATTTTGGCCCTGAGCACAAGTAGAAGTGCAAAGTAATGATTAATGCATTTATAAATCATATATTACGTCATTTTGGATCAACTCTATATACTTGTACGTACTCCCCCATATTTCATTGTCAGTGTGAAAAAGCAGTGACAGTAGAGAGGTGTGGCTCTATGCGTGGAAATTTTTTGGCATCTAGCTATACACCTTTCAATGTTCAGCTGTTTAAAGGCCCAACTATGCAAAATCTATGAGCTACAAAGGATTACAATTGTTCTTTCTTTTCTATTAAAACATAAAGGGCTTTGTTGGTTGAGTGAGGAAGGTAACAAATTCCTTGTGAAGTAATTAGCAAATATTTTTCCTTGGAGTACAAAACATATTAAAGCTATTTAATATCTATTATAGCCGGATGGTATATTAATCAATTCAAAGTTTTGGGGGTGGGTACAGGTCAAGAGATGAGTTCTGTATAGTGTGAATCATCATTTTAATTTAGTAGTACACCTTCTAAAAATGTAGCTAAAAATGATGCCATAACACACACACACACACTGTGATCCCACATGACAAAATGCAGCATGTAGTATGTATACACATACAGTGAGTTCATAAGCATGATAAGCATGATTGTGTAAAAATTATTCACATAACTGTTTACTTGACATTCACTGATAGCTAAGTATGCTTGATTTAGATCCACTTATGAAGTTTCTTGGTCCAAGTGTGATGCATCAGAGTTGGATGTTACTTTTCCAGCTGTGTATTCTTCCTCTGTGGGATTTGGAAAAGAGGCAGCAAGCATCTGGAGGTACCCAAAACTGGGATCCATGCTGTAGTTGTTGGCATAGGGCGATTCAGTTAGAGGTTGTGTGCTGGTAGGGGTGGGAGAATAAAGTGTGGTGCCAGATGTGAAATTGAGATCAATTGGTCTGCAACTGGGATTGATATTTTCATAGACTGAGTGGCCTTCATAAATAGGGTTGGTAACCATTATAGACAGTTTGGGAGAAGAACTTCTATTAACTCTATACACTCCTATATTATATCAAAATGAAAATCTGATCACTTTATGTATTGCATGCAACATCAAAATATAACAATAATTATTAGATATGAAGGATAGAAATATAATATAGTATGATAATAAATAGTGTGAGGCAACTAGCATAAATGGTCAATATTGAAAGTTAATGAGTTAATATACTATTGTTTAATCTTTCCATTAATAGACACTATTACTCTAGTAAACTAAATAGCCATCTATACATCAATGATCTACCTACAACAAAACTCTTATAGCTAACGAGGTGTGTTATGATGTGTTTAGGAAGGTCTTTTAGGAGCCTCTTCCACATGTATGGCTATGGCAAGTAGTATTTCTAGTTTTCTACCAGTTCATTTAAGGTGTGTACAATGTTAGTATTCTTGGCCATGTCATTGTAGATGTTTCTTGGATTTCTAAGATAAATTTTGAGCAAACTGTTGGTAAATTAAACAATGCCTCCTCATTGTTCGTTAGAACATTCAGTACATGACACATAACACTAACTACATAGCTAGTACTAACTTACTAGTTATAAGAATTAATAATATAGCTACACATGTTCACTTTTGAGATACTATTTCTTATAATAGCAAGGATGAATTTAACTATAGCTTGGTACTAACTTAACAGCTGAACATTAAATATAGCAGCAGAAAATGAATAGTGAGAGAAAATTTTGTATTGTAATATGGGTGAGGCCTGGTCATCCATACACAAACTTCTCTGCTCTAATAATGACTTTTGTCTGTGATGACCATTGCCAAACATGCTAATCCCACAATGCTGCTGTGCACTAAATTTTAGGTAGCTATATAGTAAGCAGCCACACACTCTGACTGACTTCAGTGATTTCACAGAATAATCCCCTGAGTAAGAGATAAGTCTATATACCGACTATCACTAGTTATAATAACAACTAGAAGAATGTCCTATGTTGTGGGAGAGATCTTTGGTTAATAGAAGCACTTTTTTCTGTACCAACTCCCCAGTGTGGGGCTTGCTCTTAATTATACACCTTTACTAGTTCCTCTTACTAATCATGACACTCATAGAGTGAATTAAGGAATACAGTCTTTACTTTGTGAGTGATGTTAATGTTAGCTATTATCACTTAGGCTCTTTCTCAATGTAACAGATTATTCATTCTCAATTATGAGCTAGGGCTAGGGTTAGGGCTAGGGTTAGGGCTAGGGTTAGATAAACATATTGACAATGGTGTAATCTGAATATGTTACATGGAGAAAAAGCCATCACTTACTCCTCTTCTTGTATGTACAAACAGATATGACCACCACTAGGAATATAAACATAAAGAGGATCACTGCTACACTGATAACAGCTATCAGAACAACTTCCTGCATCCCAAGTGCTCCTGTCTCCTCTGATAACCCCTCTGTTATAATTCTATTATCTGCATGAATAATAAATCGCTCTATAATGTTAACTGCCATTGAGTTAGTAACTAACCTATCATACATGTCACTAACAGAGGCTTGGGACTTTGCTCAATTTCAGGAACTTCAAATGTCACATTAACCTGAAACAGCCCTCCGCCACTCAACTGTTCATCTTTAATGTCTACTGATACAACTTGCTGTTCACTATAGAGCTGAGTGTGGGGTCCATTCTCAATGACTAACTCCAGACCAGAAGGAATGGGCTCCACTTTTGTCAAGACCACTAGATACTGCACTGTCTGGTAGCCACATACAAAGGGGAGCTATAGGACAAAGTTTATACACTTGAAGACCAATCAAGCAATGAAGGATTAAACTAACTATATTTTCAACTGGATATGCTAGCTATAACAAGCTGGCTCATTCAAATTCTAACTATTTTGGATTATTCTATACCTTTTCATGTCATGTGTTAGCACAAGCCATTATAACTCTTCAATTTGTACCAAAAATGTTTTTAATCTTTTTTGATTTCATACTGAATTAAAAAAGGGACTCACTGCCTTAGAAATGCTGACCTTTATATCCAAGTGAATGATAGGAAAGTGTTCAGTACTGCAGTTAATAGTATTCATTGCTAGTTGAGGCACTACATAATACATAAAATTAGATCAACTTGTAGAGTGACTTAACCTAAAAGTAAGGGAGGGAGAGAGGGGGGACATACATATTGTATGCTGTGGATGAATGGTGGAAATTTTTTAAAGCCCTGAACCAACACACAAAGAGCAGCTGTATATGCAGAAATTACCAAAAGCCTCTGAATAACAGACATGATTTAGGACAATCGCTTTTGTTGATTATTCAGAGGTGTCCTTTTGTTCAAACTGCCTTGACATGATGCTGATAACACTTCATTGCCATAACAACAACAATAAGTATCACATGTAGCGAGTTGACTCTGTGATGGGTAAACAGGCCAGGGGAAGCTAGATATGGCATATATATCCCCTGCACTGCTGGAACCATGCACAGTGGGTAAAACAGATAAAAATAGCTTGTGAACTAATTATAGCATCCCTAGCTATTACTCACCTTGTCTCCCTTTATCCCAACTAGCATCCCTAGCTATTAGGTGGGACAGTCCTACTTCACTCACCTTGTCTCCCTGTCCCACTTTATCCCAACTTTTCAAGGTTGTTGAAAAGGTTTTTATTAAACATGTACCACACAATTTCCGCTGTCAAAGCAAACAGAAGGCACCATCAAACCAGGGAAGTGTGTAATATAGCTTATAGCTAACAAGCTAGTTTTGTTACTATGAGGGATAGTCCAGTGATGACGTCTCCATCAGAGGCTCCTTCAACTAAAGGAATGTGAGTGTCAACATGAATGGAAAAGCAGTGGGATCTCTTCAGGTTCAAGAGGTACTGCCTACGCTCATTGTGACTTTTGAATTTAATGTTAAACATGGTAGTAGCTATATTAGAACAGTCCCCATCAGGCAACAGAGATGTAAGAATGTCTTACTATTCAACCCCAAATCTGGATAGATAGGTTGACAACTATGACTAATATCTACATCTAGTTAGTTTGACCTTTCTTCAGCCAAGGTTTTCTTTTTAGACATTAATCTGTAGGTACATTAGATGCTGTGTGCTGTTTGGATTTGTCTGCTACAGGGATGTTAGCTGTTTATTGTCTCTATGGCAGAGTCAATTAGTACATGTACTCTTGTCATAAGTTAAGTATTGGGAATGCCCATTGGTTCCACTGTATATATATTTAGTCTCAAGCGGTTGAAAAACTATGAACAAGAGCTTTGCTCACCACCAAACAACGAATAAGTACTAGTTATTGCATGATTTAAAAAATAGTCAAAGGTGGCAGCAGCTATACAATGTGATTAATGCTTCTACTATACATCTTTTTTCATCGCATCAGAGATATCTATGAATTAGTCAATGAAAAGAACCAAAAGGACTCCTGAGAAGATACATCCTAAAATACTGCTTAAAGTTCTACTGCTGTTCAAGAGAAGTTTGTGGTGTACGGATGGATATTAGCATAGCTAGCAATTTAGCTGCAATTTTGATCTTACCTGTTCAATTTTAAACTTAAATTCAAGATAGCTTATAGCTAGCATCTATTCATCTCATTTATAGCCATAGCAAAAATATTAATAGCTGAGAACAACCTACAACTATAAAGTTAGCAGACTCCTGATCACAACTATATGGGTCTATACACCATCTTGTCACAAACTTAGCTGCATGTACCATAAGCAAGTGCTACATTATGCCAGCATGCACCAGCCTACCATAGCATGCTAGCTATAACTGTTAAACACATATCACAATATCAGTCATTTTCCTCCAGTTTCTAGAACTCAATGAACATAAGCTAGTTAGCTTGAGGTGAAGAATACAATATTACTATGTACAGCCTAAAAGAGTAGTAGCATAGAGTATACCACCACATCACATAATAAGGTATTAGTGTGTGTGCAGATAATTGGAAGTCTAAAAGTAACAAGCATGTATGTAAACTGTAAGTAAATCTAGTTCCTCAGCAAGCTGACCAATCCAAGGGTATCAAATAAATTAGGGGTAATTAGATGGAGGAAGGTGAGGAGCTTTACCACATAAAAGATAATTGTCCATCATACTCTTGACTTTGGAAATTGTGACTGAAAAACAAACAAACAAAAAAAAAAAAAAAACACAGACAGACAGACTCACTTACTTATGGGAAAACCTCCAGAGACAGTACCATAATCAAGTCCATTATTGGCTACAACTGTAAAATTATACTCAGTACATTCAGTCAGATTCTCAGTAAATTTAAATTCTAGTGTATCCTCAGTGTAATCTGTCACATTCCAGTTAGTTTGGTTATTGCTGGTATAAACACTGTAATGTTGGATTGATGTATAATTCCAAGTAAAAGGAGCTTCCCATTGCAAAATAATTAATGAATGATTAATCATTCTGAGTATTGGTACAGGAGCAGCAGGACCACCTGTAGAACAAAACTATATAATAATAACTAGCTATAGATATAAATTAGCTAGCTACCAACCACTTATATATAGGCATGCAATAGGTGAAAGTATTCTCTCATCTGCTATGGTATACACAAAAGGAACCTTCATGTGTAGAACTACAAACAGGATTTGGAGTTATTGACAAAGCATTTACTCACAACCAGTTGTAATACTGAGTGTGTATGTGAATGAATGGATGGATGGACTTGCCTTGTAAAATGAGCATGACAGGATCACTTAAGACAGGTTTACTTGAAGTGCTCGGAAAAACTCTACACTGTACAGTTATCTGATTATATCTAATAGTGGCTGGCACATTCAAATACATGTAGTGTATAATATCATCCATACCAACTCCAACTTCCTTTATCTCAATGAAATTATAGCCATCCAAAGTAGAGTTTTCCGATTTATATACTTCTTGGGGAAAGTTAACATTATCAATATACCAGTCTGTCCTAAAACCTGTAGCTTTGCAGTAAAAGTTCACAACCAAAGTGTCTGATATATTAGCATACTTCGTTTCAGGTTCAATATTAATAGCTGCATAATAAACATGTAGCATAAAAATTTGCATAAAATTCTAGAGGTCACAAATACAAGAAAACTGTCAATATTTTTACTACCACAACACTACCATCATTAAACCAGTCATATATCATCACATACACACACAGTTTCCTGTTTCATCTTCAAGCAGTGTCTATAATACTGCACAACTTACTTGCACTGTAGCTACTGTGTAGTAACAAAACAATCAGCAGCAGATATGTAACTGAAATATGCACTTTAACCTTCATTGTTTGTACAGGTTAGTTTTCCAGAGAGTAAAAGATTCTAGAACTCGCTGAAGACTACGTACAATAATAGTCTGTATGAGCAACTTTTGTAAATGATGACCTTTGCCAAACATGCTCGCCCACCCACACGTACGCGCATACATGTAAAGGGGATCAGTTCTGCTAGCAGGAGATGCTTCACTATAACAGACTCATTCATTTAAGGGATCAGTCTTGCTAACAGATACATTAAATGCTATAGTTCTACTTGTCAAGGATCCATTTGCTACCCCGGATCGTATTAGCGGAGGAGGAATAAATCTGCTAGCGAATTCTGATGTCGTGACGTACCGGCCTGGATGGTCTTGCTCTCGATCATGCATACTACTATATACCAAAGTACCGTAATTACTGTAATTAAAGCGCCACCATAATTTAAGCGCCACCCAGACATGGAATTATTTTTCTAGCTCTATACTATGGCGCCACCTCCTTCCTCAATTAGTTTTTCCTGGCGCTTAATTAATTAGAGACCAGGTGGTTTTTTGTAGTTTTGCTGTTAAAGAGATGTCCCAGAAGTTGATCAAAAGCTTTTTACCCCCCCCTGAAGTCCACACAGCCTTGTAAACATGAAACTCCCTCACAACACTCTGGATACAAACATGAAAGTAGGTGCAGCCATCACCAGATACAGCCATGTTGCAACAGTCCATCTTAGCTCTAATTATTTAAGCGACACTCTAATTTAGGCGCCACTCCCAAGTGAAGTGTATTTTTTTGGTCACAATGTAAGCGCCAACCTCAGCTGTAATATTATTTTTTTGTGTCGCTCTAATTACAGTGATTACGGTAATATCCAAAGTAGTCAATGAAGTTATTCTGTACCGAAAAATCCAAAGAAATCCAAGCACAATTTTTATCAAAAAAAATGTAACGAGAACATGACACCTTTATAGCTAAGATCAGTGTTTGGTTTGGTTTAAATCATAGCACTTTAGAGTTGAACACTTAAAAATGCATCAAGTGTAGTAGAAATTTTGGGTCCTTCTATGTGTAAATTTCCTTACAGTATTCTTATAGTATATTACAGTAATCTTATTTTATAGTCAGTAATCTTATTATATATTATTGAATATTACAAGTATATTACAAATGACGTAATGTCGAGGATTTACACATAGAATCACCCGAAATTTTAAACTGTTTTTGTGCTAGGGTTAGGGTTAGGTGAAAATCCAAATTATTATTGATCAAATTCAAAGCAAACATTGAAGTGTCTAAAATCCAAGACTTTGTCAGCACTGAGAATGTGATAGCTAAGCTAGCAAGCTAATGTACAAAGATTTTTTAAATACTTCTAAAGATACTGTACAGTATTAAAAAAATACAAATACCTGTATAAAATCTGAGTCTTTGGCAACCCTGTACTACAGCATTCTCACCTATAAAACAAACATTGAGGAGCTCCTCACAGGATCCAACATCAAAGTACCAGAACTACCTACCCACAGCCCATTGTTCTGACTGTTATAATCCACCTCTGTGACCCTTTTGGGAGTAAAGGTCAGAGTTTATTGCTAGCTAAATTGACAACATTCCATTCATATTCATACATCTCAGACCACACACCCTCATGTGACATCACAACACACCCTTACATGTATTCACACATAACAGGTCTTCATTGACACACAATAAAGTTAATAAACAACAACAAAAACAACAACAAAAAAAACATGAGAAGAATTGTCTAGAACTTCTACACCCTTGGAATTCAGGCAAAACAGATGATCTTGCATAGCCAAATACCAACACCCTAATCAATGTGGTGTGGTTCTTCCTCTTCTTTCTGATATACTGGCACATTGCATCTGAGAAATGTACCAAACAGCAACCATCCCCAACCTGAGGCAGAGTAGTACCACTGCCATGGCTTGGGGGGGGGGGGGGGGGGGGGTCCCTTCTCTAGTACCTGCTTTCCTGTGAATGAATCCATGGGTTTACCCTAATATACCTGAATGTACAGAGGTTACCCACAACAGGAACTGTAACCAGATCTTTTAGGCATTCGGACCTTTCCCCTCTACATGACTTTTGTACTTTACCATTGGTTCATCCATGTATAGTTCCTGCCCTGGGTTGTAGTGAAGCTTTCACATGACTAAGGCCCTCAATAAGGTACAACCTAATCTCCCAAAACCAATTCCTGCAGGCACCTTCCATTTTCTTCACTACATAACTACAATATAGCACAGTTATATAAATAATTAGGAGAGACTCTGATGGCCACACCTATCACTGCTATACACTCACAGTGAGTATTACACCCCATTCTAAATACAATCAATGGGCTCCACATAAGTTTACAGTAGGTCTCCTTCTTTCTGAGGGTTACACCTCTTCATAGTGAGTTCCACACTAGGCCTATGCACATTATGCCGGCATAAAATTATAGGTTGCTAAAAGCATTGAGAATAATAAGGGCATAATAGGGAGTTTTTTGGTGAACTTTGACCTTTTAATATCAGCCTTGTTGCCCTGCCCTGTTGACTTGTTCTGCTTGCTCTATCTAATCTACATTATTACACTCCACAGTATAGTATCAACATCTGTGGCAATACTGTGGCACACTTTACAGCTGTGCTTAGTCAGTGCTGAGTCACATGCTGAGTTGCTGCTCTTGACAATTCATTTAGAATAGTAGCCTTGAGGACTATGTAGATTCTTTTACCATATAGCTAGCTAATGATCATTAACGTCTACTCTATAGCAGGAAATTTTTTTCGAGAAATATCTTTGTGGTTTTTGTGGTTAGAATAAAACCACGAATGTTTTACCCACGAACTTTTAATTTTATGGTTTAATTGAGACAGCACTGAGCTGCAAACCAACAAATTTTTCCATAAAATTTCTCGCTATACGGTATTTTTAATGATATTTTCAAAGCATAATGGGACATAATGGGCAAAATTTTAGGGCATAATAGGGCAAGTGGTAAAGAATCAGAGCATAGCATAATAGGCAAAATTAAAAGCATAATGTGCATAGGCCTATTCTACACCCCCTTCTTGTTAAGGTCAAGAGGGATCACCAGCAGGGTCACACCTCCATGCCACTTTCTAAAGGTCATCAGCAGGGTCACACCACCTCACGGGTTCCACACCCCCTTTCTAAGGTCACCATCAGCAAGGTCACACCACCTCACGGGTTCCACACCCCCTTTCTAAGGTCTAGAGTCACAGCTCTTCACTGTTACCTAGAGTAGTTACCACACCTCTTTCCAGAGGTTGAGTCACTAATGTAGCTATACAATAGCACTTTATAAGCACAGTGTATAAAGGTAGAGTTGCGTGTCCAGATAAGCTACTGAACTTACACTTTCGGTGACTAAAGTATGCACAGCTTTAAAAAATGTGGCACGCACGCGTACATATAGGGAGTTAATTGTGTGTGCCCACTTCCACTGATGTGTGTATAAAATAAATTTACGCAGTGACAAGATTTATTATTTTGTATGGCTATTATGTTGCGAAAAGAAGTATGTGTTACTGCGGCTTTGCTGCTGGTAAAGTTGTCCTGTGCAGGTATTTCTAGTCATTTTTTGTACTACTGTTATCGTTTGTCAAGTCTAGCTAAGAGCTCTGCTAAAATAAAATAGCTAGCTATATCGTTCAGACTGGAGGTGGAAGTATTTAGCTATTATGACCTACTGTACAATCATAACTGCCTAGCTATAAAGATAGCTATAAAGATTGTTTTATATTCCTATAGCTGTTATTATTCGAGGACCTCTCGGTTTGACTAGAGCACCAGGAGAATGGGCAGAGTTTAACTGCACTGTTAACTGTAATTACAATATTGAGTGGTACATTGAAGGTCATAGAGGAGATGTCACTGAGAGCTGTTCTTCAATAGTGGGTGGCATGATGTTGTGTAAGCAAGTCACTCGGACTTGTTCTAGTTTTACCGATACTGGTGGTTATACTGAGACCTTTCGTGTCCTTGCCAAGTCAGAGCATGCTGGATCTAACTTAGCAGTACAGTGTCTAGCTGTTTCTCGCATTTATCGAGACCCTGATGATGACTGTCCTCCATCATTGTCCTTTAGCAGATATTCTCTGTTTACAGGTAAGTAGTCAGAACTAATGTTATTTACTTGTATGACCTGTCAGGTTGTCTGATATCAACTGAGCTCTTCTAAATCACTACTCTCGTTATTCCAGTGACGGCAATGCCTACAGAACCTCCTTCACTCCCTCTACCCTCACCCTCACCAGTTGTATGTCCAGCAGCCACACAAGGTAAGCATGAGCAGAATAGTATTACTGTGTATATTGTGGTATTCATGATAAAGAGAGTTTACCAACATATTTTAACTTATCACATTGGCAAGCCATAGATAGCTACATCCCTGTGGGACAAAAGATTCTTGGAATTTATTAACATATATAGCTTTGTTTATGCAATTATACCATTAGTTCCAAATTTTGCTATGTGGTTCTATAGGAAATACTATTATTTGGAGGGTGGGGATTTATCAATTTATAAACTCTCTAAGCTAGGGAAACTCTTGTTGTCTGTCATGATTACATATAAAGAATTGATCATAATCATAATGGGTGCCGTACTGACATGGACACACACCTCCCATGACTAATATTCTTAGCTAGACTTTTGTAGGGTTGCTTCTTAATCATTCCTTAGTTCCTAATAGGATTTAAGAGCACTTGCATATCCTCTGTTTGTAGCCCTGCCTTGGAGGTTCTTGCATTAGTAATGTCTATTCATGTAATAACTTCCCCTTTAACTTTCTCCTATATACCAACCATAATAACACAGCCTGATGGTTGACACTGTGGCTGTACCACAAAGATATGCTACAAAGATATGCCACAAAGTTGTGTAGATTTGGTGTGTGATTAAGAGCTATAATGTGATTTAATCTCACCATTAACACATCCTTGGTAGTGTCAACATCTACCTTGCCACTCTGAGTATATACTGGGAAGCCTATGTAAGCATCCTCCTCCAAATATAGACACTATGGTGTCCTAAGAATTTTAATATTAAACTAACCTCCTCCATATTTTTATTGCAGTTACATCAACCATTACTATAACACAGACTATTAAAGTAACTGAAACAGTCATGGCTGAACCAATGCCAGGTAAGCTGTGATTCTTAAACACCAGCGTCATGTTTAGAGTCTACACCAGTGTCTGTTATAATGTGGCAATATTCAATATCTTATCATTCAGCTGCCAACAGAGGAGAATTGACTCGTAGTCATCTCAGTAGAGTAATAACAGAGCTGTTATCTTGGTGTGCAACAATACTTGCAGGAGTGGTTGTAGTATAAACTTTAAGGTTGGTAATTTTATCAGTATCACTTCCCATTTTCCCACTGTATTGTATTTCTAAAGGGATATCATTTTGAATATTGCTCTCCCCTTTGTTTATGTTAACTGATGGGATACTATGGCTATCAATGAACAATTAAGTGATTGATGCTGGGGGTATTTACCACATCAATGACATTATCAAAAATAACTTGTGATGATTTAGTTAGTAAACTTCTTTCATATGGCTATACCAAACCAATCCTTGCTAAGCAAATTTCATGTGGAATATTTCCCTAATCTGGAGGAATAGTACATAACTATATGGTTATGGTATAGTGAATCTTTTTAGCTATTTCCATATCCAACTTAAAAATGGCGTGATGTTAATATTATTCATGGAATTGTTTTTGTGAACTTTGCTGTAATCATGATTCATGTGACTATGTTTATCTTTTGTCTCAACACCTGTGCATGATGCTGTACATTACTATGCGTTGTTATCCTCTCTTACAGGTACAAATATACAATCACCATGTCAATTTTTCGGTTTGCATTTTGTATTTCTCTATCCCTCCTCCATCATGACATGTGGCTATAGAGCACAAAACTCAGTATTTATATCAAACCAGCACTACCATCATTTCTATTCAACTGTTTATGTTCATATTTGTAACTATATCAGTATAGTTTGTTATGTTGTAGCTACTTTCCTTAAGTTATTATCCAATAAAAATTTCTATAATCAACTTTTCAGCTATACACTCAGTTGGGAGGAGGGGGGCATATTATAGGCCTTTAATGTTTGTCATTTAGTCTCCTTTCATGGGTAAACACATTCATGATACATCTTATGGAGTAAGCCTTGGGGAGGAAGGTACATATATGTTGTGGTATGATAATGAATAACCTGGAAGGTGGGATGGTGTGATCATAAATAAACCTAAAAGCTAAAGTCAGACATGATGTAGTCATCAAATCAGTAAAGAAATGTATTCATCATAAAGCTAATAGGTTCAAGTTCAACGGATTCTTGGAAATACAATATTGTTGTAGGAGTATGACTAGTGTACAACATACAAAATTCACACTGAATATACCCTTTCAACAATATAATGTTATCTACTATTTAATAATAGGTAGCAGTATTACCATAAAATTTGTGGTAATAAAAAGAGGAAGCGGGTAAATACATTGATCAAAAATAGTAATAATAACCACCAAGTGCTTTGTTATTTTCCTGGCATTAGCAGTTCCCAGGAAGTCTCTAATGATCACAACTAAAACATTCCTGGCTCATGCATGCACAAGCAACAGCACAGAAAAATACAGACCAAAAATTATCAAGTGGGGACATGGTGCCAAAAAGGGGGGTGGTTCCCCTGGAGGGAAGGGGAGAGGAATCTGTTGACATCTACAAACCCACCCAATGTCAGGACTATCAGGTGCATGACTATCTCATCATTAGTTACCCATACCAAAATTAAAAAATGGTGCCCTTTGGGTGAAATATTCAGGGGGTGGCTGCAAAAACAACATAGAGTGACCTATGTTATACTAATACTAGAATAATTAGTAATAATTACTTGAAGTCTGACAACTTTGTCAATACTTGACAACATGGTTAACCAAAGCTATGAGCCTCCCATACACATATCTTGCTAAGAACCTGTTAACATGGTTGCCAGGTCACACTTTGTGACACAATGCAAGGTCAAAACCTATGGCTAGCCTCTATATAATATATAGCTCCAATAGAGAGACTCTAAAGAGATGCTTAAACTAGCTGCCATTCAACAACTAAACACTAATTCATGGGGTTGTAGTAACCTTTTCCAACACTGTGCAGGATCACATTTAATTGATGACTAGCTAATGACATAATAATGGGGTGAGAGGTAGGTTTCAGTCTCCCCATAATTTTCTTTTGATGTGGTATATGCAAGCCATCTTAATGTTATAGCTAACGAATTTGTGTTAACACATGAAGACTTCAATAAACTTTGTGAGTCTAGAGATCCTTTTTTCACACCTAACAGAATTACTTTATTGAGGATGTGGTTGTCAAGTTCTGAATGAGTGTATTTCTGGACAATCAAAAATCAACATAATTTACATGCACCTCCACACCATACACTTTGGTTTAACCATGTGAATGGCATTTCTGTATGGCATTTTTGTAACTAAGTGTCATATGTTTGTTTGTCTACATGCTTCATAACTATAGCATGCATCATGAACAGCTGGTATTTCACTGCTAGGCTGTACAGTACAATCTGCCCTAGGTCAATGTGATAGTCATGAATAGGAGTGTGACTTGCAATGAGTTGGAGGGACATCCACTAGTCTCCTCTCACATTTTTCAGATGGCATCCCGTATATCCATGTGGTATTATGCCACATGAGCCAGCTCATGTGCAAATTATTATAGAAAATAGTGTAATTTGGTATTATAGAACTATGTGAAGGGCATGCAGTAAAAGTTGGTTGAGCTAGTTAAAAGATCAGCAGTGCGAGGACTTGTAGCCACCTCCATCCATTCCATTCATGGTTACTCCACTCTGTGGTACAATCTTTTCTGGTAAGGTGGTACTGGTGTTGGCAAAAATTGTCAGTTCCTGCTGAGCAGTTGGAGTGCCTGCAGAGTCCATGGCTGTATAATCTCCTTCTGTTGACACTGATCCTGCAGACCCACGGGTACAAAAGACAACTGAACCCCCTTCTGTCACGTGCATCTCATTATTAGGGATAATATGAGAGGCATGAGGGGTGCTGGAATAGTGTGGGGACTGGGAGGAGGTATTGTTGTCATTATAGAAGACATTAAATGGCCTTTGTTGTGAAGAAGAGGTATTAGCAGACTTCATGTCCTGGTATGGTGACTCTGGACGTTCTTGTCGTTGGTGAAGTACTTGCTGCTGATGGTACTGGTTTGAACAGGGAGGGTTAGTCTGGTAATCATCAATAGACTCGTATGTCGTATCCCTTTTGCTATAGTCAGGAAAATCAATAGGAGGTCTCTCTAGGGCTAGAGCTGTGTTATATAAATGTATGACATTGTCATCAATATTTTATTCTTGGGAAACATACTATTTGCCATGTTTCTTTGAACAAAAAAGCAACTGCATAACACCACAATGAGAATTAGGACAATAAGCACCACCAGTGCACCAACCAAGCCTCCAATCACAGGGATCAATACACCTATGGAAGTGCATAGAATAGGTAGCTAGAACATCACTTTAACACTTTAAGCATACACAATGTTTATTTGCTAGCTATCTAGTTATTAGCAAGAGAAATATAAAACGTACCAGTACTGGGAGGGGCATCAGTAATGCCTGCAAGACCTGACCAATGTGGTGGTCATGAAAATGAGATATCATAATACAATGTGTATGCTATTGTGTGTGTGTGGGTGGGTGGGTAAGGTGGGAGCACTTACTAGGAGATGTCTTTGGGATCAGCACTGTGTCTGTTCAAAGAGAATTGCATTATTTCAGTATAGACTAAAATTATGTGCTTACCAAAGTTCAGGTTGATGGAACTGTTTCCCGCTATGGTGTCCACAAATATTGACATGCAATAGTTTGTGTTGGCCACCAGATCCATTTGTATGGGAATCAAAATATGAGATGGATTTCCAGAGTATTCTTCCATCACAGTGACTACCACATCATTGTCACAACTCTCAGCCATGATATCCAATGTTATTTCTGCTGTTTGATATTCACAGACAGCAGGTGGCTGTTTAAATATGAAGGACTTAATGTAATTTAAATGGCAGCAATTAAAGTTAGTGTCACCTGTATCGTGATGGTCACTTCTGGCTCACCACTACTGGTGAATCGAATATGAGGTGTGATATTCCCAAATGTTCCTGGAGCTACACAGAGAATAGGTACATAATATAAATTAATAAATGGATGATGCATATACACACACCTCTTGGTAGTCCAGCAATGATGGTAGCCTTCTTGCTAGAACCAAGGTCACTGTATGCTGAGATCAGGAATGTAACTTGAATGCAAGAGTTGACTACTTCTCCTGTGGGGTTGAAATGGGTGTGGTTGTGGAGTGTAGTGTTGAAGTTTCTCATTCCATTCCTGTCTTTTTCAGTGATATAATACCCTAGGACCTCATGGCCCTCCCAAGTGAAGGGTTCTTCCCACTCCAAAGTTACTTCACTAGCACTTGGAAAATAATAATTCAGTGCTGGTGGCAGTGGGGGGCCTATACAACATAATTTAGGAGTTATTACTGTTGTTATTGTTGTTTTTTGTTATAGCAGTATTACCAATGACAATTAGTGACATCCTTTCCTGAAAAATCGATTCATGAGGAAAATTGAGTTGCCTACACTGTGCAGTTGTCCTATTGTTCATTTGAGATGCCGGTATAATCAGAGTACTAGTACTGAGTGTTATGTTATTCACTACCAGTATCCCTCTTCTTTCTAAAGCTTCAATAGCAGAGGGATCTAATGTATCCATGGGGGTTGAACCATCTGGTAGAACCACAATCCAGGAGATGCCATCCAAACCAGAAGAGCTGTTTGATCTACATTCAATGGAGGCATTGGACCCAATAGGACTAAACAGAGTAGAACTGCTGCTGTTACCCACTAGAAAATGGAAACATGGAAACAAAAATCTTACCTACATGTACTTCTAGTATATCCATTAGCAAAAATTTATGGGAAGATAGTTACAGCACAAGTTATACGAATAACCAATTGTTAGGTGGTGGGTAGCAATGTTTAAGGACAGACATCAGAGACTATCCTATTGTACCCTGGTCTTGTGACCAGTAAAGGCCAATGTAAACGAATACTGTCATAGATGTACTAAACATCTATCTTTAGACCATTATGATCATCACAAACATGCACCATGACAAAGAAATAACTTAAAACAATTTTTACATTAATTAGCCTTGCTAAAAGTAACAAAAAAAAACAATTTTTGTTCAGTATTTGGGCAACTAGCTAGTTGGTAAATTTAGTAGAGTAGCTACATCACTCTATGTGTGCCAACTATCAAATTTTAATCTTTCTGATCTGACACAACTGTGCTAGAGTTTGAAATAAGGAATGGCTACATAATTATTATTGTGCACTGAGAATGCATTATTATATCATTATCACACACAGAAATTTACTATTAGCTAAGTAGTTTACTGGCTCTTTTCTAGAGCTCTCTCATTATGCTTTTGTCTATAGAGCTAACAGACTTATTGTCATTATTGTCATCATAATTTTATCACCACACTAATTAAATACTTGTCAACTCTGACTGTTTTAGCTTGTCAACAATATTGCTAAAGAGTATATGATAATGTCAAAAACAACAAAAAACAAAAAAAAAAAAAAGTCAAGCTTTGTCCCTAGCTCAAGTTCAAATGCTTAGAGTGGACAGCCTATAATCTTGGAGATAAGTAAAGTGACTTACTTGACACTGATGGAATGCAAAGGATTAGTAGAACAGAAAGTGAGCTGCATTCCCATCTGAACCTTGACCTTAATGGATTCCAGATTTTGATTTCTATCTAGAGTAATCAGAAATCTCAAATTGAAGCAGTAACAGTCACACTGCTTCTATGGAGAACTTACCATCATGTTCTATGTAACTTCAATCTAAAGAACTGCATTCAAATTTCTTACAGTATTTGAGGTAGTCTTTCCTTGATAAGACTCTTGAGCTGTCAATTCTAACTTGATCTGATCTGCCAATTCTGAATTGGTGACTGAATTTAGCCTTTTTGCATTTAAAACAATTTGTTTTCCTGCTGGTTAGGGAACAAATTAATTGCTGTCCTTCAACATGATTAAGACACATACTTACTCTGAAACAAAGCCACAGGAATCTTGTACTTTAATGATATTACTGGGACCAACACTTCCATGACATTGCATCATCATCATCATCATCACTTCTTCTTCTTCTTGTTGTTTATTTACTATTACTACTACTACTACTACTACTACTACTACTACTACTGTGATCTGCTATTACGTAGAATCATAATAACATTGGTTAACTAATATTTATTAGAAGTTGTTCATTAGGTGGTTCTAGTGATAGTCGAAATATTATACTGTATTTTACAGCATAAAGATATCTCTGTTAAGTACTAATATTTCATCACATATTATATGTAATAATAGTCTCAACAGTGTATTCACAATAATATGAAAAGAGGTAGTGGTAATATAAGAAAATTTTATGGATATTTGGTCATAAAAATATTCAGACCTCCAGATAACAGCTTCCAAGGAACACTTCCCATTCAGTTGTTATGGCTTACAGTTTGCAAATGCCAGGATATCATTCACTCTGATGTGGTGGTGTGTAGGGCATTAATCCAAAGCAAGACTGCACTCTATTTCAATCTAAAATTATAGGCAGCTACAGTTTGCTCAAATCACTTCAGGATATACTTGATGTGATAAGAAAATGAGGGTCAGAGGTTGCATCATCCTTGCTCAGGTTTCACTTCTACTAACAGTAGCATTAGCTAACAATGATGAGTATGGATGGGCTTAGGAATCCAATACATTAGCTATTACAGGAGCTTATGTACTCCTACAATTATAGCTGAAGTCAGGAGTGCATTTATGTTACTTTGCAATATGAAGCACTCCACCGTTATATATAAACTAAATGGGAGTATGTGCCATAATTATGAGTTCACTCATCCCCATAATACATTCTTCTCAATTTCATGAGCAATAGATTCACATGTTCTGGCATGCAGGTACAGATGTTGCACTGCTATCTGGTGACACTAAGATCAATGAAACTAAAAATGCATTCTTCAACTGCAGCTACAGTTGCGAGATCAAGCAGACACACACACACACTGTTTTGGCTGGTAGGAAACATACCCACCAACAGACAATATTTCTTGATGGGTGACACCAGTGCATTTATTGAAAGATCTGGTCTCCATGTAGAAGTAAAGGATCTGTCTAATTGTAGTGAACAGAGAGAAGCCACCCAGCAGCTAAAAATAACACCAAGCTCAGCAGAAATGTTTAACAGGACAGCAATTCAGTGTGTGGCCATCAGGACAGGAGTACACCTAGTGACCTTAACTACTACAGTGCATATGCAATGATGCTGGTAGACCCAATAGGTAAGTCAGCTGGGAGTAGAGTGTTATTAAGAAACACCACAAATTTCAGGAGATTAGTCTGGTTACTTCATTTCCTGCAATGCTATTTGACAGAGACCCATCAAGCCATATTACAAAATGCATGTGAACTGCAATAAGCTAGCTAGTCTTCTTTCCTCTTTCAGAGTATAGAAATTGTTTGATCAAATGATTAACTATCGGTTCAATAATAGTCTTCTACACAATTCCATTGCCAGTAGATCAAAAGTGAATTGTAAGGAGAAATTACCACCAATACAGCTACTTCCAGCTATATTGATTATACCACAAGCCAGAAATACATTTATTACAACCAGTATTTAACACAGACTCATTAAGCTAAGAGTATTATGTTAGTAACAAGTAGCCACTTACTACCATAGCAACCTTAATTGACACTTCAAAGAGAAACTTTGTTGTACAAAATAGCTGCATCTTAGTATCTAGGAATTTGTGATGATGGCTTGAAAAATAGCAGTAATATATACAGCCTTTGTATGACAGCAGAGCCCAAGTACAATGGCTAAAATATTCATTAGCTATTATTGACAACATGGCTACACCCCATTAATATCAAGAAAAATTTTTTTTTCTTCAACAACCATTAATTACCATTATCATCTTCATAAAGACCAGGATTATAATAAGGCCTTTATAACAATATAGTGGCATTGTAAGAATTGTGTGGAAACACATACAACCAAATACATTAGTTGTATTGTGTGCATGAACAGCACATTAGTATAAAGTCCATGTAGGTGGGATGTTAGACAATATCAAGCAAAATACATTTAAAAGTGACACTATTAAAGGATTATTCTAGTATTACCACAATAAAATTATGCAGTTGCAAGTGTTAATTGTAGTAGATAAGTGAAGTCAAGATACATCAAAGAACCAGACATAATCTGGTCCTAACTTCTTTAGCAAGGGAGTCAATATATCATGAGAAATATGCTAGAACCATTAACATAATAATGTTAGTCCACGTTATAATAACAACAATAGTAGTAATAATAATAATAATAATAATAATAACTGTGCTATTCAAATACCCACCTAAAAGTTGAGACATTACTTTCAGATAAATGGAATAATAAAATTAAATCTATTCTACATGCAGAGCATCCATCTGATCCATCTCCCACTACAACCAACACACCAGCATCAGAAATTTGCCCCACACCAATAACATAGACAGAAGGTAATTATTTACACTGTTGTATATTATACAGTCAGATGACGTTACCATAAATAATTGGTTTGTTACACAAGAGCAATGATTGATTAGTTTGCAGTTATAACAGGACTAGGGAAGTCAAGGTAAACTATACCAGTTTTACCTACAAGTCTTCCACCTGGCACAGGTGAGTTAAAGCTACACACTCAACCAAAACAAAAAGTATCTCCCATGTATTCCCTACAGGTTTAGAAGACATTGATCTTATTTAAGCTATTAATAATACAGACTCACTAGCTATAACACACTTCATATCTAACCAGTACACACTAGCATTCTCACTACCATACCAATTGGCATGACTTCATGTAAAGACTACATACTGGCATACACAAAATATTATCTAATTTTTGTGATTGCCAACCCATTATCTAAATAACTTGTTGTGTCTATACACTGTTATATGTTAGTCTTTTCATGGTCAGCTATGGCTAAGACATTATGATAATGTACCTCAGATATATAATGCTTTAGATAACAACATTGGCATGCTTATTATAAATATTGTGACCAGCTACCCACATATTCACTTATTTACTCCCTTCAGAATCACAACTTCATTGCAGTGCAGGATATTACAGTAGGAGATATTCATTAGATATAATTGTAAGCATTGGCAATCATTAGACAACACACATCCTCATTGCCTGGTGTGTGAGCACTATGCATTGCAACATACAGAACCACATGCACTTATAATTCTATTTGATCAACCACACAGCTATGGTACCGTATGAAGTAGAAGTATATATCAGGTTGTGGAGATTGTAAGCTAGGTTTCCTTTGATCACATAGTTGTTATTCCCACCCATTTTCACCTACAGAACAAATACATTAATAGTGATTCTCTACACTCTCTTGTCACATGAATTGAACTTCATAGCTGAGAAATCACAAAAGTTTGACCCTTCAAAAATAGGTAGCCATATATGGCATTTACAACACTTAACTTACACAGGTAGTTGTACAAAGATAAATAAGTTTACTTGATCTAGCTATGTGTCATGTGGCTGGACTTGTCAAGTCCATGGCCTTTTTAAAAGGGTTGGTTGTACCAAAACATAAACTGGCTCCATCATTAGTCAGCTATGTGGTACTATATAGTGAGTGACCAGCTCACAACTCTGGGCTAGTGAATGATTGGAATGATACATTAGTTCCAGGTAGTAACTAAAGTAACTACTGAAGGTAGTATATTATTCCTTACAACACGTAACCATTACATGCACCCTAATGATATCAATTTGCATGCTCTATACAATTAACAGTCCCCTAGACTCTTAGTTAACATGTTTGATGTTCTATAAGGGCTCAAATTATGCAATGACAAATTGTCTGACACTGACAGTCTACTTGACGCAGCTAGTTTGTTTGCAAAGAGACTTCAAATTATCAGCACTTGGTCATCAATGCTAATTATTTCCCAAGTGGAAAGATAGATAGGTGATAATTGTAACAAAGTACCTGGCTGTTTAGTTATCCAGGCTTTCCTCCATCCACCTAGAGCCATTCTCTTCCTCTTACCTCATGCTAGCTACAGCAGGGTGAAGTGGATGGGTACATTAGACTCCAGTAGGTATTACATAGTTACTATGTGTGGATTCACTGATCAAACACTAAAAGTTTAAGATAACATTTTTATCATACTACAGGAATCCGAACTCAAAAATGTACATATTTCTGTCTCTGAACAGAGGTTTGGCAGGATGAGAAGTCCTTCTCTCTCTTGGATACAATGTTAATAAACATGCCTGAGTCATTGTTCTGTGTGTGAAGGACACTACTATATATTGGGTTACATGAAGCTAGCATAGTGATGGCTGCATATTATAGTGCAGTTGAATAGTAACATACATAGTGCATTAATAGGTTAGCTTATAATACACACACAGCACTAAATACTGTGTACCTGACTAACTTTATGGCATCAGTATTGATTCCAAGTTAATGCTAACTCAATAACCTTTGTGCTTTAAATTAACTGTCTGACAAGTATTTGAGTGACAATTTCCAGTAGTTAATGACTTTGACTTATGACAACCTTTTCCAATATTTAGATACAGTACTTCAGTATAGTATTCTAGGACTATATAGGTATTCAGCAAGCGTTTAACTATATAACTAGCTACAATAAAAAGCTGGACTATTATTATATTTCAAAAATGAGAGGTACCTTATATAGTTATACAACACATACCATAATCCTTCATCGAACATTATACCCGTGTATGTGTAGCTAACACTATTGTTATAATGGGAAAATCAAGAATTTTCATCACTTATAAGGCAATTTTTTCAGCTTCTACACCTGTCATAAAGATGTTACTTAACAAACCAGAGGTCCCATATATAGTTGAACCTTACACTATTTTCCTGGAATTTAATGAACTGGCTAGTCCTCTGTGGATGCTCATACAGCAATAACAATGGGATGGCAAGATGACAGTGAGTGGCGCCATAACAATGCTACAGCTATTATTGAATTATGACAGTACACTTAATTTCACACAGGCTAAGTTGTCCATAACTTCATTGGTTTATAGCTATGACAATAATGATTTATGCCTGAATGTACTTTTAGCACTGTGATTTAGGTATATGTGCACAGATAACCATAACTAGCTACAATTTGGCTGTTATAAGTAACTGCACACAAGCACAGCATTATTACCAGAGTGTAATTATACCTAGAGCTTAGTCTCTCAAGGGTTTGGTGACACTAGTTCACAATTTTTGGGCTTTTGAATAGTCCAATAGCCTATATATAGTTGTCTATAGATATTTCTCTTATACCCAAATTCTTCAACTGCCAATGAAGCAAGCCAGTGTCCTTCCCTGGATGACAATAGTTAGGAAAGCAGTCTGCGGTTACCAACCCTCCATACTTTGACAGGAATCTCCCTATTTCACAGCCTTATTGATCCCCCTTCTTCTAGAAACTCATGGTGGAGTTGTTAATATTATTGTAAGTTGGCCTTTTGCAGAAGGCGGGGAGGAGTTAATGATGTATAATGTACAGAGAAGAGTGGTGTGGTGCAGGATAGTGAGTACAATATAAAAGAGGATATAAGCAAGGAGCTCACTCCTTCCATCTTAACCACCCTCTCAGTGGCCGGCGCGCCAAAGAGTACGTGTCATGACGTCACCTACAACCTTTCAGTAAGTTTTCTGGCATTGGTTGTCATTAGATTTCGTCACTAGATGGTCAATGTGACGTCATGATGGCAGCTAGCAGATCAAAGTGGAAGTGATGAGCTCCTAGAAGACCCTGCTTATGACACAGACTATTCTGTACACATGCAGTACACTACTCCTTTTCATAAAGCAAACATCAAAGAAATTCCAAAATCAGAGAACTGATAGACCACAACCCATTGTTCTGGCCAATAGAAGGATGTACTGGTGCTGATGGGGTCTGAGTAATGGGGAGTTGAAGTGTGTAAAATTACACTCTTGGGAGTGAAAGAGTTAGTCTAGCTACTACAAGGTCAGAGTCCACTGTTGAATAAATTGACCCACCCACATCTTTATTTCGTGCACAATTTAAAACAATCCTAGACCACACATTCTTACGTGACACCACAATGCACCTTATATTCTCACATGACATCACAACACACCCTTATGTGAGATCACGAATCATAAATAACAGGTCATCATTGATGCACACAAAACAAAAAAGAAAGAGAAAAAGAAAAAAAAGAAAAAAAGAAACAAAACAAACAACAACAACAACAAAAAAAAAACATGAGAAGAGATGAATGACAACAACAACAAAAAATGAAAATGGTGATAATGTCTATTGACAACTTCTTTCAATGTGGAATTTGGCAAAGCAGGTGGTCTTGCATAGCCGAATACCACAGAAGGAACATCCAAATGTGGTGCAACTCTTTGCTCTTCCTTGTGCACTTCAGGCACCTACCCCTAGGCATTTGCATCTGAACCAAATGGCAACCACTCCCAACTTGAACACCCCTGCCATGGCTTCAAGGGACCTACCTAGCCCTGGTAGGACTTAACAGCAGGTGAACTATATATAGCAGTTCCTTAGATTGAATGCCATGATGCTTACAGTCAGGATATGGGCATTGTTGACTGCATAGTTAAAAAACTGGAAGAATGGTCTTATCCAGTATCACTTGACTTTCTATCAAAGCCATAATTTTTCCTAACCAGTCAATAGGCACCCAAAAACCTGGTAAAAGGGAAGGAAATTACCGGTACCTCAGGACCCTGTCAATATGGACCCTAGCTTACTCTCAATAAGGCATTTGTGACAAAGGACACCAGGCTACGGTCATGGAAAATGTAGTAGCAAGTGTTACCTACCCTTTCCATAACATAGCACCCTCTTGCTGGTTCAAGCTGTTTGGGAACCCAGCTGCCCTCTGCTGAATGGTACAAGCTACTTCATAAAGCTCTTCATAGAGTTCTTCAACAAGAGGACCACTAGTAAAAAAGGTATCCAGGTAAAGTACATGGTACAATCCAGAAAAAGGGCTCACAAGCTCCATTACTACCCTCTTCACTCTTCTCTGGTACCTGCTTTCCTGTGGATGGACCCATGGACTTACTCTTATACACCTGAAATGTACAGAGGTACCCACAACAGGAGCAGCAATAGCACCAAATCTTAAAACCCTAATGGGCTTTTTGGGCATGCAGACCTTTCCCTTTATGTGGCCTTTGTACTTTAACATTGCCTCATCTTTGCACATCTATTGCCAAGGGTTGTAGTGCAGAAGAAGCTTTCGCTGAGGGCATCTAAAACAGGGCGACTAAGGCCCTCACTAGGAGACAACCTACTATTGTCCACAAAATGCAAATTGATCCAAATTTCCCAAAACAGATTCCTAGACATGCACCTTTTTCAAGGCAGGTATGCCAAGCAAACCATCTCTGTTCCAATTATTCTTGGTAGCTTATGTATTCGCATCAAACTATTAATACCCATAAAAGTCCACATTTCTTCCCTATCCACATCAACCCAGTTACACTTCTTCCTAAGCCTGGTACATCTGTTGGTCTTCACCACAATTAAGTCACACAATGACTGAGGCCACAGCAAATGAAGGTACTCATTAAAGTTTTACATTTGGGATCTTTGGGCTCAATAGGCCTCTCAATATTGTGGTTATTTCCCAGAGTCAATGCTCACTTACTTTTAAGCCTAACAACTTTTGGGGTAGGTGCCAATTCTCCTCCTCCTCCTCCTCGTTCACTACCTACAATACATTTATAGCACATATAGAGGTTAATGAAAATAAAGCCATGTCCCTTCTAAATTATAGCACCGCACCTTCTAGACCACACCCATTACTTCTATACCTTAAGGTAACATGGTACTCATTTTAGCAATTTTCAATTTTTCATTACTATTAAACTCTATCAAATTAAAGGTCAACGGGGTCAAAGGTCACCAGAGAATTGCATGGAGAAGATTGATGCTTAGTTAGCTAGCTAAAGTATGCAATTATTATTGTAGCTAGCCTGTCTAAGTAATGAATGAAGGGAAGGCACAAGATATTGATGTTAGACTGACCATTATTACATACACAATGATTGGTTAATGTCTACAATTTTTCTTTAACTGAAGGTCACTAGATAACATTAAAGAGGTGTAGAAAAGTAGGAATTCTTGGTCTGTTTGATGGCAATTACTCTCCCATGTAATTTTTTTTGAAGACATCTATGTATAAAAATATTAACCTCATGGACTGATGATGTATAATAATATGATTATTCTAAAGCACAAATTTTGTACCAGTTAATAAACCTTACCTTAAGTATACTTACACTCCCAAAAGGTCAAGAAGGCCACCATTGGGGTCAAAACTCTTCACAGTGGGCACCAGTGTTACCAGATTCAGTAGATGCAAATACCCTATCATTAAAAAAAAATTTCCCTAAATTGATAGATTTTTCTCTAATTAGAGTGGGCATTTAGTAGCAACAAATCGCTGTCTGTCATGCATTCTTGCATTAACAGGCTTGCACATGTCTGAATCAGGAACATGTATATGTACAAAGTAGACCAGACTGCACATGACCAGACCAGACATGCAGCATCTGGGCATACTCAGAATTAAAAAAAAAAAAAAAAAAAAAAAAATTCCCTGACTAAGTGATTCTGGTCCCTAAACACCCCTTAATCTGGGGACAATTCACTGAATCTGGTAACACTGGTGGGCACGCCCCTTTTCTAGAGTAGATAGCAGGGTCACACCTCCACATATCAGGCTCTACATCCCTTTCTTAAGGGTGGCATTTTGCTGAAATATTTTGTGGGAAAAATTTTTTTTTATGATACATAGGGATGGAACCATGGGGGGAGCACCTGCCCCCATTCTCTGGCAGCTGTGGGGGCACTATTCTAAAATCAACAACCAACAAACAATTTTACACAAGAGCGAGGTCCATTCTCGAAGTTAATTAACAAGCCAGCAGTGCATTCCAATAATCATTCACGCTTGAAACACTATAGCCTGCCCTATTTTGATCACCACCGCCACCAGTGAACACTCCTCTTCAGTTTTATCAAGACATATCTCTGTTCAAATCAATAGCTACCATGTTATAAACTACATACTATAAATTAAAAATAAACTCCCAGACCCAGACACCTTTAGCTATATCATCAAACTCTCATAGACAAAATTATATTTTATGCCATCATGATATGGTAGGAGTGTGATTATGTATGATTCTAGATCAAGTTGACCTGCCCCTATACTAAAAATCATCTTCCTCCACCTATGTGATAGATATATGTATAATAATGCTTGTTACCAAATATGAAATTCCATTTCAGAGTTATCATTCATAATTAGATTGCGGAAGAAGAATCAACTTGGATTTCAAAGCAACCAAGAAGATCAGTCACTACACAGCCACTTCCTCATACCTACGACTTTTATATATCAAAATGTAGCTTATTCTTCAAGGAACACTTTACCATCTATTGAGCATGTGCTACTCAAGCTAACCAGTATCAGCGTGTTATCGTGTTGTCTTCTCCTGTCTATCATTTTTAGACGTACATGATGCCTCCAAAGAGGTATTTTATAAAGCCAGAAAAGCTTTGAATGCAAGCAGAGCTAGGTTAACCAGCCAGTATTTTGAGTGTTCCTAAGCCAGCCAGTTTCTCTGATCAGGATCTTCAGCAAAGTCAAATTGCACTAATATACACCTTTAACTGCTTCTAGAAAGAAGTTGAAATTAGCATCGCCCATTTCTGCTGCTACCCATATAGGCTTTACATGCTCAAATTTTCTTTGTCACAAATCCAAGTCGTTTTCTGAACCTCTTTCTGAGGAAGCTACATCTTTCAATAAGACTTGCTGCTAGGTTGACCAGTAATGGAAGATGTACCCTAGATACTATAACTGCATGGTTGAGTATCCCTCCACCCCTATCGCCTGCATCATACTCTGAGTACAACAAGGATATTGCTGGGGTTGTTTGCTCAGTAAGAGAGTCAATGGATATGGAACCCGAGACTTTGATAAGTGGTACGAAGAGCATAAGCCTAATTGTGAAGTTAATCATGAGGGGTCCTCAAGTAGCATGGAGGTTGTAGGTACTGAACGTATTTGGCGACGGTCTATAGCCAAGAATAGGCTACATTATACAACCATTACTAGTGATGGGGACTCTAAGGCTTTCAATAATTTGGTTGCAGTTGAACCTTATGGCCCAGATGTATCATTGGTGAAACATGAGTGTGTCGGCCATGTACAGAAATGGATGTATTATGCCCTTACAACCCTAAAGAAGTCTGTTGTATACGATAATGATGACAATATAGTTAAATTTGGTGGAGCTGGTCGACTGACCGATGCATCTATCAAGGCCGTGAATGTGTACTATGGGGGTGCTATTGTGGGTGATATAGATGGAATGATATGTGATCCACTTTCTTCCACTGTTTATCTATGGACAGTAATCCTAGTCATCAGTTTTGTCCCCCTGGGGAAGACAGCTGGTGTAAATATAACAGAGCCATAGCTAAAAATGAACCCCCTCCAGCCCATAGCCCCAAGATTCTTCGAGATTTAGCGAAGTATGTCCGTCCAGTTTTTCTTAGATTATCTAATTGTGACCTTCTAGATTGGGGACCACTCAAAATCAGAATGAGGCTTTTAATAAAGTAATCTGGAGCAAAGCCAGCATGACCCAACTTTTATCTAAAACCACAGTGGAGTTTGCTGTTGATTTATCAGTAATACTTTTTAAAAGGAGGGAATGGAAAATAGGTTGTCTTTTTTAGTTCAGAAGATAGGTATAGAACCCGGGCCTCGCCCATTGAAGTTTTCTGACAGCATGCGGGTCAGTAAGAGTGATAGAATGGTAGAAGAGACTGCAAAGAGGAGGAGGAAGGTCAAGACAAGGCAAAGGGCAAATGAATGTGGCAAATGAATGTGGCAAGTGAGGGTCGAACATATGGTGCTGGACAATTTTAATGATTTCTCAAAAAAAAATTTTTTTTTTTTTTTTTTTTTACTTTTCTCTGCTCTCTTTTACTTTTGGTTCACACTTTTGGTATCATTTGAAAGCTTATTTACTGTAGATTTTCACCAAGGAAAGCTTTTGTAATTACTGTAATGATGATATATGGAATCTACTAAGGTGACCTCTTGTGTTCCCCCATTCTGGTTCCATAATGATACGCTATACCTCATTATCTATCAACAAAACAAGTGGAGGGCTTCCAAGCTACAACCTGTGTGGAGAAATAATTTTTTAATGTGTTCAAGGACCCCAAACTTTGGACCTAAGGTTTAGTCTGTATACCTATAACAAAACATACCATTAAATAGCTTATCTACTAAGCTTCAATTTGGTACTAAAATCAACTCCATAGCTATATATTGTATAGCGGGATATTTTCAAGGGGAAATATCTTCATGGTTTTCGTGGTTAGAATAAAACCATGAATGTTTTACCCACGAACTTTTAATCTTATGGTTTAATTGAGCTGACACTGAACTGTAAACCAATGAATTTTTTTCCACAAATAAATTTGATTGTTGAAAACCACGAAGATATTTCCCCTCAAAAATTTCCTGCTATACAGTAATAAGAAAGTTATGGGCATATTACAAAAAATGTGATAATCAGCAAAATGCCACACCTTTTCAAGGCAGGTATGCCAAGCAAACCATCTCTGTTCCAATTATTCTTGGTAGCTTATGTATTTCCATCAAACTATTAATACCCATAAAAGTCCACATTTCTTCCCTATCCACATCAACCCAGTTACACTTCTTCCTAAGCCTGGTACATCTGTTTGTCTCCACCACAATTAAGTCACACAATGACTGAGGCCACAGCAAATGAAGGTGCTCATTAAAGTTGGTACATTTGGGATCTTTGGCCTCTCAATATTGTGGATATTTCCCAGAGTTAAGGGATAACCTCAATGCTGACTCACTTTTGAGCGTAACAACTTTTGGGGTAGGCGCCAATTCTCCTCCTCCTCCTCCTTCACTACCTACAAAATATTTATATATAGAGGTTATAAAATGAAAATAAAGCCATGCCTCTTCTAAATTATTCTAGACCACACCTTCTAGACCACACCCATTACTTCTATATACTCGCACTCCTAAAAGGTCAAGAGGGCCACCATTGGGCCTGGGGTCAAACCTCTTCACAGTGGGCACACCCCTTTTCTAGGGTAGATAGCAGGGTCACACCTCCACATAGCAGGCTCTATATCCCTTTCTTCTTAAGGTCAAGAGGGTCACAGGGCCCTTCCTAGGTCTACAGGCTAGACACATCTCCATATAGTGGGTTACACACCCCTTTCTTCCTAGGGTCACCATTAGAAAGAAACTAGACAGCAGGGCCATACCTCTCCACGGTGGGTTCCACACCCCTTTCCTATGGTCACCATCAGGGTCACACCTCCTCACTGTTATTTATATGGCTTACCACACTACTTTCTATTGAATCACTGATGTAGCTATACATATGATACACATAGCTAGTACCTTAGCAGCAATAGTAGAGCTTGTCTGGAACAAATAGGTAGTAGCTAGTCCTTCATAACTTTAAAAGCTTGGAACTGAACGTTTCCTGGAAACTTACCTGCTTGTAGAATAATGACCGTTTGTTTATGACGACCGTTACCTAATAATTTTTTTAAGTGCGGTGGATCATTATAATAATAGTTTGGTAAGAACATGGCCTAGCAGTAGATTTACCATAGGTCAGAGGCGGATCCAGGGGGGACAAAAGGGGCAATTGCCCCCCCCCCCCCCCCCCCCCCCCCTTTTCAACACTGTTTTGTGTAACTGTGCCACAAACAGTGTAAAATAATTATGGTACAGTTTACTCTTTACATGTAATATTCTTTAAATGCTAATTAGATAGAGCCTGGTGTGCATAGCTTGTACTTTGTAAACAGACCCTATTTGGAATTGAAAAAAATCCAGCTGATAATGACACAAACCATTAATTGTGTCAATGAATTTTCTGAGTTGAATTCAAAGAATTTTTTTCTAATCTGCACATGGTTTTCAAACTTGTTTTCATATTGCCTGTTGGTTCTGTGCCATGTGAACATTCACTTTTTGCAATGCATAGACTGAAGTCTTGGAGTATGAGTGGAGAAAGGTTATGTGGTCTTGCTCTTCTTTATATTTACTGAGATATGGATGTTTCTAGAGAGAAAAGATTCAGCTCAGCTGGGAAGGACATCTTACAGTTGTGTCATCAAGTTCTTAACAGTGCATGTGGGTGCCTATTAGACAGCCTGAAATGCCACCAGATTGAATCAAAGAGGTCTAAAATACAAAAATTTCCTGGGGGGGGGCATGCCCCCAGACCCCCCTAGATGGTGCACTTACTGCACTATGACATGTGGTCACAAATCCCAACCCTATCTCCTGCCTGACTATGTAAAAATTCCTGGCTATATATTCCTCTGCACAATGCAATAACTCTTGCTACAGTTGAAAGAGCAAATTCAGTCCTCAAGTGCCTCCCCTCCCCCACTATCAAAAATCCTGAGATCCACCTTAGAGATATCATTGCCCCCTCCCCCCCCCCCCCCCCTTTCAAAATCCTGGATCCGCCTCTGTAGGTGGGGCAAAAAGCTGATCTTTGTGAGGGGGAGAGTGTCACCATGTGTGCAGGAGGAACCTTTTGCATGAAGCATGGAAATTTTTTATTTTCTAGCTATTTGCATGGATGTAATTTTTAAAGGTATTAATTAAAATATAGGAAACTTGCTTCTCAGTGTTAGAAAATTCATTAGCTACTATTATTATAAGGTAAATCCACAGTGCATTCAGTCTTTCCTGGTGCATGTGTCAGGTAGTTTTGTTGCAGGTACAAGCAACAGACTAACAGCTTTCACAATTTGTGAATACAAGCTTCTGTTCTTTCTGCTCCTGACATTCCCTTTTCACCATGGATCCGATGCAGCTGCTACCAGTTTTAACTGGCTGATAAATTGCATGTTACAATGAAGCACTAATTATGTAATATTATGTATAGCTAATGCGCATGCCTAAGAATGAATGCAAGCTATATTCACTACTCTCAATATAGACAAAACTTTATAAAGTAGATTAGACCTGGGCATTTTAGGGCCCTGAGGGCCACATCTGGCTCATTGGCTGTCCACCTGAGGTCAGATAAATTAAGATATAAATCAAAACATAGGCCGCCATTCATGCCATGCACTCAATATGGCTATGTTGCTTTGATTTTGAAAAGATTGCCTTTTTTTAACATAATATAATATAGTGTGATGCTCTTCTTGTGTAGTAGCAACTAATAACAACTTGATGCTTTTTACTGTGGAGAAAGTTATTATATACAGCTACAACATGCAAGCTGACTGTACACAAACTCTGGATGCTCGTAGCTAACATGAAGCCAGCTGTACTATTTCTGTAGTAATAGTATGTTGAGTAATCCCCAAATCATACTTTTATATAACATACATAGCTACATAGCTATTAATCCTTTTACTGTACATTATAACTAGCTAGTCTTGTTTAAAGCAGTTATGGCAGGGGGTCAGACATCAGTCATGTAGTTGGATGGCTGGACAGCTCCCAACATACTGTCACTTGAGTACCTTCCACTTATCTAAATAACAATAATTTATATAGCTAGTCAGTAGGTACCACAATGAAAACTCTGACTGATATTAATATTATAGAGTAGCACTTTAATTACAACAGAATGTGACTGCCCTCACCAGTGAAGTGTTGACTGTCCTGTTTAAGAAGTCTGACTTTGCATGCATGTGAGTTGTCTCCTGATTAAGAGAATTCTGTTGCTTTATATTGAAATCTCCCACACTCACACTGAGCTGGTTGTTGGTCCATAGCTGATTGTAAGGATGCAGGCTCAATACTGAGAGCTGGCACTGCTCTATCTTCCCTATACTGGAGTAAATGTCATTGTCTGGCATATCTTGATTCCCTTCACTCGAACATGACTCACTCCCATTCTTATTCTTTATGTCACTAAAACTCTCATTTTCTTTCTGACAATCACTGAGTTTGTCATAAGGTGGGGATATTGCACCCATTCTTTTGGTATTAGTGCTCAACACCTGGTGGGTGTGGTCAGAAAGGACAAGAGTGGGTGTGTCAGGAAGACTGGCAAGGTTAAGATTTGGACTTTGAGGAGAGCTTTTGGACATCTGCCGTCTATTTTGAGGAGGACTCTGCAAACTACATCAACCTTTAAAAACACATTATAGCATGGTTACTTCAACTCACCCAAATGATTTCACCATTTCAGTCACACATCCACTATTAATTGCTGCAAAGCACATTTTGATTACATGGTTTATGTGTATATGACAAACGCTCACATATAGTTCTCTTTGATTTTTGAATATGTCGCTTCCTGCATATCAGCAACATGATAACACCTGATATTGTCATGACAGCAAATAAAGTTCCACCCACCACACCAGATACGATGTACAGGATATGCCCTACAGTTCATTAGGTTAATCACCTAGAATAATTGAACACTTTACGTAAAACTCACCATCATCTGCAAGTATACATAGTCGTGAACATCAGGGTCATGAAATAGAGTTAAAATAAGATGTTAATAATAGTGAAAATACAAACATTGTATGTCGATAAATATTACACATGGTAGGCGACTATAGCTAAAGTACAGTTCTACACTATAGCTTAAGTTGGTAAAGAGTATTATACTCACCTAAGTTGACAGGATCAGTAGGGTGACTGAATTTACTTAGTCCCACAGAGGAGATAGCTGCCACTTTGAATGTGTATTTTTGTTCTGATTGTAGCCCACTCACTACAAGTGTGACCTTTAATTCCTTTCCCTCCTCAAACTCCTCTATAGAATCCACATAAAGAGGATCACTCACAGCTATTTTTGTAAACATTGGAGTGCTCTCTCCCTCCTTCTTCGTGCAAAGTATGAGATGTGTAATTGGTTGAGAACCCACTTCCACAGTAAAGGTTATTTTAATGATATGAGTGGTTATAAGGGTAATCCTAGGAGTTGAAGGCTGACTGGGAGGTGCTGCAATAATATATCATGTCACATCACAATGCTCATGTTAGGAACAATGGTAGCTAACAAATAAATCTATGAACTACATACCCTCAGTAGTGTTAATACTGAATTCCGTGCTGTTCTCCATTAAGCCATTGCTAATAGTTACTTCAACAGCATATTCTGTAGTGGGCTCAAGACCTTCTACTACTACTTCATCATCATTAATATTTGGAGAGAGGGAATGCACCAAGACTTTGGAAGTCTTAATAGTATATACCTACATGCGTCATACAAGGATATGATCATTCATTACGCTATCCAAGCCCTGTGAACATGATTTACTCTAATAGTGAAGGTACTGACATCAGGTCCTCCATCATATAATAGCTCCCAAACTGCTTGGAAAGAGCGTCCATCAAGGAGAGCCTTCAGACAGAAGGACAGAGCTGGTGCTAAGTGATCAGTATCACATAGATAGCTATGTAGTACAAAAAAAATTAATACTTCACTCACCAGCAACTGGTACTGATAGCATAATTGTGCTGAAAGAACTAAGACCTGCCTGGTTGCTACTCTGTATTGTAATTGAATGGTTTTCTCCAGGAAGAAGACGAGTCAAAACCATGCTGGTAGTATTATGAGGAAGTACCAGCTAATAGTTGGAACAATGACAAGCTATTTGAATAGGTAGGCATTTTAGAAACAGACCTTAGATATGATATGGCCTTGACATCTAAGCACAATAATGTAACTCTCCACTGGTCGACTTGCTACATCAATAGGAGCGGTCCAGGACAGGACTGCTGAATTTTTATTATCTTGTTGTATAGTGGCCATCAAGTCGGTGGGCTGTTCAGGAATATCTAAAGCCAGATATTATCTTTATATTGGTATCTTTCTAGAATGCATAGTGGAACACAAGAACCACTGGTGTGGGCTAGTATTACCCATAGACCTTGCAGTGGAGTTTCCATCAGTTTTTCTTATTAAAAGTAGCTATTATTGTTACTAAACAATTCATGTAATTCCCTTGTATACAGTGATGTCAGCTTCTGGAGAAAGAATAGAGAGTGTAGCTAGATATAGGTAGGAACTAGATGTACAACTCAACTGAAGTGAGGCTGGCAAGTTTCATTTAGGTAAAGGTTGCTGCTTCATTGCTTACACAAAGGACTTTGTGAGTTAGTGAGGACACTATCACTCTATTTAAATACTGAATTCAGATTGATATTGATGCAACATTATCATTATAATCTTAATGATATAATAGCCCACTTGTGTTTTACTATATTACTGAAACATTAAAAATGTGCACAATCAGGTTGCCCCTTCTTCTAATTACACTCTCTCCAAGTGGCTGTAACCTTGCTTGACATTCACCAAACATGCTTATGGTCCAATCATAGAAAATTTAGCATCACTCTCTAATCAGAAGATTAGAGTCATAGAAAATTTAGCAATCAGAAGATTACATGGCATTGTGCGCATAGTGTGTTTGGAAATGGTCATTCAATTTTCTAAGTGGACTTTCTTCACTCTAAGTTAGATGACTCTTGGCATTGCAGTTACAAGCAGTGGGCATACATAAATATTCCCACTAGCAATGATTAGCTCAGTACAGAAGATAACATAATCACATGAATATGTATTAACTTACCAATAACGAGGAGGTCATATACTGCCGAGTCAGTTCCTATGCTGTTTTTTACTTCACAAGTATAATTTCCAGAATCACTGCTATTCAAGTATGAAATGAGCAAACTCCCATTCTCAAAAATCATGTACTTATTACTTGGTTGTAACGTTTCTTGACCTCTGATCCATCTCGTGACAATTGCTTTAGGATGTGCTATAAATGGGCATTCAAACAACTTTGTTTGATTTACTTGAATATGGAGTGATATTTCCGAAGAGATGGTTAGCTGAGGAGGACCTGCAAAAAAGGGACCTCATGTAGTTTACCATGTTTTTCTCATGGTGAAATACAAGAGTGCTTCAATACATTACAGCCATAGCTAACTCCGACCATTATTATGAGAAGAGCTTGACTACAACTTGTCAAAACTACCATGCCATGAAAACAACATATTTGAACCACCATGCCATGAAAACATGAACCACCATGCCATAAAAACATTATTTGAACCACCGTGCCATGAAAACATTACTAAGACATAATATTATTTCCATTTAGTCAGCTAAAATATCCGATAAGGTTTACCAGATAGTAAAATAACAGTGTGTCACCTAATATGGGAAAACTCCTTGTAAGTACAACACTCCAGAACTATCACTTCTTCACAGTTAACTTGATCGTAGCTCTTTGGAAATGTGCAACCCTAACCATTTGCAACCTAAAGACCGAATATTGTATATTGCTATTACCTCTATCAATGTTTTGTAAATGAGTATGTATCTCTAGGTCATTAGAACTGTATAGATCAACCACTTCTAGCTTGACAGAAAAGTATACTATCATAGATACAGTTCACTATGTTCATGTAGATAAAGGTGCTCTGATTTAAAATTCCACAAGGTATTATTTCCCTATCCCATTCTCCAATTCTCCAAGTATACAGCAATATGGAAATTACCTTTTATCTATCACACTTCAATTGAGTGTAAGCATCTTATATATAATAATAATAAATTTGTGCAATCTCCAACCGCAATGATATTGTGTACATATTCAGCATTTCTATGACCTATACAAGACAGCATTAGGTGGAATAAACACAGAGAATCAGCAGTCCACAATTAGTTTAGTGATAACATATAAAATTAGCTTATTAATTAACTTGGTGGTAGCCTCAATCACTAGAAGGAAAGCATAACACTGTAACAGATGGCACTTGTGGTTTATAGTATCTGGAAAGTGTTTAGCTAAGTATCAGAAAAGTAGACCGGCTTGGTTGAAGAAGTATACCAAGGAAGAAATTGCTATAATGAATTATAAGAAAGCAATTTGTTGTAGATTTAGAGGAAAATTAGCTATTTACATGGTTGATTACATGGTTGATTACATGGTATTAAGTTGTAGAGCAGTCAATAGCATGGTTTACAAAGGATTTTTGTGGCAAACCAAAATTAATAACCATTATTTTTACTTGTTATTCTAAGAAATTTGGGATCCTTCCTATAGGTCATCTTTCTCTAAGAGCAGTGAATAGAAAGACCCATTCTTTGGAATTTACCCAAATACAACTTAATTAGAGGCAGGACAGGTCTCCCTTCCAAGTTCCATCCTAACCTGAACTCTCTA
Source organism: Diacarnus erythraeanus (assembly GCA_964016965.1). Lineage (NCBI taxonomy): Eukaryota > Metazoa > Porifera > Demospongiae > Poecilosclerida > Podospongiidae > Diacarnus > Diacarnus erythraeanus. Next base: position 124,797 of record OZ024681.1, read on the forward strand.
AATCTGACATGACTCCATAGATAAGATACCATTTGTAATGTGAACCAATACATGATCATTAGATAGAATTTCATCCACTTATTCATAAAGATTATTAAATTATCAATGAAACATGTTGAAGAACGCCATCACACACGCGAGCACATACTTACTAAAACATTTGCAGTAATTATTGTCCTTATGCCCTCAACTGACCATTGATTATAGGTCAAGGGTCCTACTCGTACCACATTTAGCTGATACTGACTTAATAACATCAAATGATTCTATTAGCTTATCTGTTAGAGACAAGATAATTTAATTGTAGCCCTAGCTTACCTGTAACATTGATGATGATGTGTTGCAGACTATCACCAGCTGGATTAGAAGCAACGCAGCTGTAGTTTCCTTGGTCATGATAGGTCAGTTGTTTTAAGAGGAGCATTGCTCTGTCAGCACTGTGGATGATTTGGACTCTGCTACTAGGTACCAGTTGGACACCATTAAATAACCAGTCGAAATGCACAGGAACAATGGACTGTATAGAAACAATGGGCTGAACAGGAAATGTGGAATGGACAGGCCCACAAGTAATGTTCAGTTCCTTTCCAGTTAATCCCTCTTCATGACGATGTGACACAGCAAATATAGGCGACACTAAAATCAAAAGGAGGAGAAATTAATGGATGGAGGCATGCACCACTACATCAGAAATAACTCTAATTGGGACACTATAGTGCATCTCAGATAAGAGAGGTAAGCTTGAGAATTAATATGGAATGAGCATGAGCAGAACTATGGAGACAAACATATAGACAAGTGAACATGGCTTCATTAAGACATATTTATATGTGGTAACAGATGCATATAATTATGTGGCAAAGGGATTTTTAGTGATGCAAACCACTTAGCAAACACTGAAACCATCTCAGAGATGAAGCTGTTAGTATGCTTACATAGTTAACCTCAATGTCTATATATCCCACAAATCTAACCAATACAATAGTAATCAGACTTACCTATGACATTAAGTTGTATTTCAGCATCCCCATTTCCAGCACTATTTCCAGCCACCACACATTCATATATACCTGCATCATCTCTGGACACATTGTCTACATGGAGGACAGTGGCACCAGAATATGCGTCCATAATAACCCTATCAGTGTCCTTTTTCCTCCACTTAATTAATATTTGCTCATCTGGAGGGTGCACCACTATACACTCCAATTCTATAGATTCTCCCTCGATTACCCAGACAGTACGATTGGCAGGATACACTGAGATAGAGTCTATAATAACACACAAAAATAGTATTACAATGAACTAGAATAACTAAAATTCAATGCACAACAAAACACAATTATATCTCACTTGGATACAAGGTCAGAACATTAGACTCATAGTGGCTTGTGTCTCTAGTAGTTACTCTGCACTGGTACTTTCCAGGATGGAGCAAGTTGGAGAAAGATGAGATAAACAATTTATTCTCAGTCAAATTAAACATCGCACCTATAGGAATCGTCAAGTTGCCTATAGGAATCATGTTATGGAGCCAGTCATGCTGTACAATGGTGCCCATAGGAATATTGGACACTCTGCAAGATAAAGTCACATTCCTTAGTGATGGGACTCTGTATGCTGTCTTATTCACACCAACAATAGCAGCAATCACATCTGAATATATATACAATGTGTTCATATACCTATTACATTAATTATAACCGATATTATACATTGCAGCAGCTATTAAATTAGATACAACTACTTTTAAAGACACTATCCCGCTAGTATATAGCTAGCTACTATTATATTTACTCGGCTCTATATCTTGAGTGTATACAGAGTTGAAGAAAAGGAGTAACAATGAAACTCTTTTTGCACACTCGCTCAGCAACATTCTCCAATCTGCTAGATATTAATATTCTCGATAATATTCTCCACCGCTAGTTCTTTATAAACCAAGCGAAATTTCGCGATTGCGATAACAAAATTTATAATGGACTGTGTTGAAAATAAGTGATGAAATTTGCCTATAATTATTATATCCACATAATAAAATCAGAATATCACTTATAACACCCACTCACACAAACCAAAGAATTTTTAAATTATAAATACTCACAGAATAAAATGGATGGCTATTATTGCTATGTCATAATAATGATGAAGTATGCTAATATGATAAACCACTAAACAGTGCTCTCTTCAGGTGTGTCGTAATGATAAGGAGTAGGAGAGCGATATTGGACAGATCGAAGTGGTTGATAATGGTGGTGATATTGATGAGTGAGGATAGGAAGGGAGATGTTACTACAACTTGGATTAGTAGACGCCACAGAATCACAGTCTCTGTATACATACTGAAGTAGAAAGGAAATAGTTGTGAATGGATTATTTTATAAATGAACTATTTAGCTATAAAGGAGTTGTTGAACTGGCCATGTTTGAAGTGTGGTTCCATTCAGTTTATGCCTTCCACAGTAACCACACATCCAACCCACATTATGCATTGGTGACTGACCACACACCTTCCCTCACCTATATTTTAGAGATGATAAAGATGGGCAGTCAAACCATCATAAAGGTGGGTTTCATGTCAGTTCTGCTCCCATGGAAACTAGGAATAGCTATCAGGCCCACCTCTGTCTCACCCCTCTGCATTGAGGGTGCTTGTAGTAGTTTAGGATCAGAGTTGTACATATGACGTGTGGAGGGGTGACTATTAGGAAGACTACTAGTCAAGCTCAGATGGCTGCTTCGATTGCTGGCACAAGCTGAACCATCAGCAGGAGGACGATGGAGACGGGAGTTTATCATATTGTTATGAAAACAATAGTTCATACTCGTGCTTCTTTGCTCCTTCTGGTTCAACTTCCGTCTAGTCCTATCTAGTTCACTCTCAGTTGCTGAATCATCACTATGATGGGAGCCTTCTACCTCAGTAATACTTCCAAGACCAAGGTCTTGACTAACAAAGGGAGCTTTGATGAGGTTAGAGGGGCTGTTACTGGTAGTAGTCGAGGGAGTAATATTGGCCTTTATCATGCCCAGACTACTGCATTCACTGGGCTCCCTCTTGTGTTGGTGCAAGTTATCATCAATGGATGGAGTGAATGTTCCACTGGGGACTGAACTGCTCTGGCTCTGTGCTCGGTAGTCCAAGGGCTGGGCTTTGTCAATGGGAAGCCTACAGTGTGAGAAAACTTTAGTTTGCTACCTCTGGTTCAAAAACATACAATCAAAACAAATTCAGAGAAAACTCTGAATAGTGAGGAAGTGTAGAATATTGTGTAGTACTTGACACATTGATTCAATTGTACATTAACTAACCAACCAACCTTCTAGTTATTATTTAAGAGAATGTTTACGGTACAATAACTCTATTGTTTATATCCCATGATGCAGGAGTAAACAGTCACTATATTATTACTGAAATAATTGCTAGCTCTAATTAGCCATACGCAGCTATAGCTAACTACTCCACAATGTGAATGATAATAAAACTGGATATCTCATTCACTGAAACATAACCACTTCCCAATCAGATTCTCTTGCAATCAGAGAAATGAGGCTGTTAATTGCACTTACATGTTATTTTCACCAGCAGCTGCTGTAGGCATTGAAGGATCTGTGACTGTGAATTTCTTGGATTGGCTGGTTTTATGACATCGGAAATAGATAGTTGAACAGAATGCCACAACAAGTAACATTACAATGACAGTAACTATAGATGCTATAACTGCTATTAGCCAGATGGGAAGGAGTTCTAGAAAAGAAGAAATGAAAGGTGATGTGTGTTCGATATGTTTAGGAGATGGTAGTTTACCTGTGACCATGTCTTGGGGTGGATCTGAGAAACTGAGAGTGTCAACTGTAGTGGTTAAGAATTTGAGTGTGGTGACTGTATCAGTAGTGGCAGCAATGAACTCTGGAACTGTGGGAAAAGGGGGGGTAATACTTTCTGCACTAACTGTGGGAAAAGGGGGAATAAGGAGGAATAATACTCTCTGCACTAAACTCTGGAACTGTGGGGGGATAAGGAGGAATAATACTTTCTTTGCTCATAGCTTGATCTTATACTAATCAATACAAGCATCATCACCATTTGGAGTTGATTAATGATCATAATAAATTTGTTGAATGCTTGCAACTGACTTACCTACAACTGACCACATTTCAGAATAAAAACTAAATGTATTTATAGCAGAAACAGAGAAGTTTAGTTCCATTGCAGTCATCCTTTCCATTCCAGGAAAAACTGCTACCCCTTTCCATTGCATTCCCTCTATCATGCTAGAGTTTATCGTTATTGAAGGTAGTGTACCAATATTAACAGCTGTTGGTCGATATGAGACGGAAAAGGAGCTGATATTACCTCCTCCTGTATATGCCACATCCACCAGAATCACAAAGGAAGTTATGTTTATTCTTTCTATCTGTAGTGAAGTGATCAGGGGACTTCCCAACAAGGTTTGAAATTTCTTTGGGTTAGAGGCTGCTTCACCATCATTATTTCTTGCTTCAATGATAACAATGTACTGATTAGCAGGGACTAACCCATCCACTAACATTTCTGTTCTCTCTCCCGAAACACTGATTCTTCGAGCTAGGGTTCCATTCAAAAAAGTTACTCTTAAGACCAGGTTAGCTGTTTGGTCTGGTGTCCGATGTGGAAAACTCCAGGATACCCTAGCTGTTCTAGAGGATATTTGTTCCACAGTTAAGTTTACTGGAGGAATAGGTGGTACTGCAATATAATAATTAGCATAAATTAGTAGGTAAAGGGTCATTAAACTTATATCTTACCAACAACAGCAGTTTGAAATATGACTTCATCTTGAGATGAGAATAACACTTGGTGTTCATTAATAACTATACTACTTGCTATTACAACTCTATATAAACCAGCATTGGATCGAACTACTAAAGGAATTCGTAATTCGGTTGTTCCTCTTCCACTGATATTATTAAATGTGTTATGGATACGCCCATCAGTAGACGATAAGGCAGTATCACCAAAGAACCATGTGATGGTAAGGTTATGTGCTTGGCGGCCTCTGAATTCAACATAGAGTGTAACAGGCTGATTTTTGGTGAGGTTTTGATGTACAGGTGTAGTAGTGTTAACTATTTCCACTGGTACTGCAGAGAGAGAAGAGACTATTACAACATACACACCCACTTATCGGTAAGTAGTAGGACTGAAAGTATTGAGATGTGCATTTTTTTGTTTCTTTGTTTTCTTAATGAACCAGTTACTCTGGAACATCATAAATTTGGCAATGGTCATCAAATTTGTATAGCATTAATAAGGTAGTTTTAATAAGTAGTAGCTAGCATAACTAACTAGGCCAACAGACTGCATGTAAACATTGTAATTAAAGAGACAAAACTTCAATTTAATCTCTCACCACATTACTTCACTTACCTACTACAAACAGCCTCACAGAGATTTGGACACTAAAAGAATTGAGAAAGACGTCACAGGTATAGTTCCCTTCATCAGAAAAACTGGCAGGAGAAAAACTGCCACTAAATATCATTGTACCATTATACCAAGTTATAATGGCTTCTGGTACCAAGGAGCAACTGAGGGAAGCAAATGAACCCTCTGTAATTATCTGTGATCTTGGGGCAATTGGATCTGTATCTAGTAAGGTAACAAGAACAGAGCATATTTACAACACACATCAATACCCTAACAGTTCTCCAAACAACTTGCTTACCAATGACAGTGAGTCTACCAGCAGACGCTGTGTAACTCATGACTCCTATGACAGTGACAGTACAGGTATAATTGCCAGCATCATTGAGGTCAACAGGGGAGAGTAGGAGCAGAGAGTTTTGATCAGTTGTAGTAGTTATATTGTTAACATATATGCCATTTTTCTCCCAAAGGAACATGACTCTTGCATTATCAAATCTACAGAGTGCAGTTAGACAGCATATTATAGCGTAAAGCACTGCATATGAATGACTTATTTACCCTAAAATTCCACAAACTTTTCTGAATTCATTTCCTTTGAATAGGGTGACATCATTAGCATTAGGAGTGATTACAATCTCGTGACCTGCAAGAAAAGGAGGACACGTTTAATTGTAGCTAGGCAAATGGGAATGGCCCAAGTACTAGAAAACAGCTGGTGAATATATAGCTGGCAAATCTTTTCAAACTACAGAACAAAAATTCATAAACCACTTACTTCAAGAGGCCCCTGAAAACCATAATTTGTTCAAGAATTTATCTCAGTCTGTCAACTAGTTTGAACTATGTGCAACTGACCTCAAATCTGACTGACACTACATACAACAATTGAGAGTGACCACACAATAATGTCTGGAGACAATACTTTAGAATTAGGTAAAGAATCAAATCTTTCCCCAATAACTATACATTACGTTGAGGAGAATTCCCTGCAGACTAAATCATCAACAGTGACCTGCATTCCCCAACCTCAAGTTAAGACAGCAATAATCCCCCCACCTTCGCCATATATGAGCAAAGGCTAGCCTGCTATAGAATGTCATGCATAATAACCAGTATACATACAGCTAGCTACATAGGACAGTATTGTGCACAATGACACATACATGTGTGGTCACTATAGGAATAAATTGTTATGCCTCCTCCAACACTTCATATTCTAAAATACCTTGGCTCTCACACATTCTATTAGTGACAAACTGGAAAGTTAAAAGAGCATTGTTGATATGTTGGTGGGAACTAGCAACTTTGTCAAAAAATTTTTCCCTTCACTACTGCCACCAACATTTAATACAATATAGTACTAGTACTAGTGAGAACATGTTATGTTATATCAGAACATGCTGTTAGATCAAAGATCCATTAACCTTAATTCTTATTCATGAGCTAAGGTTGAAAGTTGCCAGGAGATTGTCATCACAACATATATTCATGGCCACAATGTGCGTGCAGTCTACCCATCACTAGCCACCACAAGTCACTGTCTATTCATCACTAACCATCACAAAGCCACTGTATTGTGTAAATGTTCCCACTACACTGTTAATTTCTCTACTAAACTGTGTTTATCTTATCTTGCTGTTTAGTCTTAGGGGTCAATAGTAGAAGGTTAAATTATATTCAAGGGTCTTTGTGACCTGGCAGAAATGACTACTTATCTCTGATAAAGTTGACCACAATGCCCCATGCATACTTTTAAACAACACATTTCATTATCAACCCATTGTCCCACACATGGTTATATCAATAACAGGAAGACCAAAACATGCTGGCATCACATCACTATTCCTCCACTAACATCCATTATCCTTGTGCAAGAGATTGTACACTACATGCACTTTACTAATTGCAACAGCATTGTGATAAATAACAGTACAATGTATTGAAACTATAACTACTTATACTGAGATAAATAATTTATACTTTAAATAATTCACCATCCATCCCAACACTATGGTACTTATTTCATTCATGCTATCACTTCAATAGTCATGCAATATTAATTATGCTGCCATAATCCTCTCAGCAATAGCAGATCATGTTATCTCTCCAGGGACACTGGCCCTACCAGACAGATAGATACTCTAATCAGAACCAGTCAACACTGATTCATTTTTGTTTACTCCAGGCAGTTGGATCCTTATTCCCATGAACACCCCACAACTAAACCCCATCATTTAAAACAACTCAGCCATGACAGTTTACCATGCATGCAGAGATTACAGACAGCAGAGACTACAAATGAGCTGTCTAGATAAAGTAGGAGGCAATGTCTGAAAATTCACTACCTTACTACAAGTGAATGAGTAGACACCATGTCTGCTAGTAATCTAGTGGTGAGTATATTACCCTGGGCGCAAGGTCATAAATGGGAAACTAGGCAATTCTATTGATCAACAGTCTAGTGGAGAATAATGTATACACAAGGCAGCAGGCAGTTAACCTTGAAGTAACCCTAGAGCTATTGTTGTCAGTAGTGTAAAAATAGTAAGGACATAATGGAGTACAAACACTCTAGAACCATTCACAGTTATAGTTTGTTAGCTGAACATCCTGGAGAATTTAGTATGCACACAAACTGAATGATTGGGGATACAAGATGTTCCATATAATAATATAACACACGTGGGAGAAACAGGTCTAATTTTGCACAGCTGGAATTCAACGAAGTTATAAATAGAAATAATTTTCTTAATCTAATCTCACGAGGGAGTGTAAAGTATACATCACACATATTTCAGCTAACCACACTGTACATTCAGACTGTAATTATAGATTTAGGAATGCATGCATGCACATGATCAGCTGGGAAAGTCCACAACCCAAGCTATCTGGTGTCCAAGGTATTAGGCCTGTTTTAGCAGGCCTGAATGGTCACCACACCAACATAATCCTTTATTATCTGCCCACTCAACTCCCTCTGCCAATCCTTACTCAGCAACAGACAACAGTACAATGAATATAATAGCAGAAAGTAATCTATATCTTGCCAGATTAATGTCTTGCACCTTAGCAACTACAAATTCACCATCACTTCCCTATCCATCTCTCTCCTTTGTAACTCTTAGTGCTCTAGTTCAACCCACCCACTGCAGTACTAACTCCTCACATCTTACACAATAATTAACTCTATAATTGGCTCCATAAAACTCCCAAATGCCAGAATCAGCCATCCAGAAGCAACTTATAAATTTCCTACTTGGTTCCCTCCCCCAGCCATTGGTAGGCAGGGAAGGTATCACTATCTTATTACAAGGTATGACATGTATTAACAACCACACGGAGGTGAGCATATCTTAAAACTATGAAAATTCCAGCACATGGTTGTAGAAAGGTGACTGGACAGAGTTATCTCATTACATGACATACCAAGAACAACCACATCAAAGCACAACAGATTTTCTCATCTACCACAATCCCACAGTCACACATAACCTATACGTACTGGCTAGTACATAGGGGATATACCAGATGGAGAAACCGAATCACTTAAATTTAGCAACAGTAAGCAAGTCTCAACACTATCACTCTCACACACTAATTGTTGCATCGAGCCATAGCAGACCACAAGTCTCCTTGTCTACATTCAATGCATTCCACCATATCCTAGGGGCAAACCCACCTCTGCATCCCACCCCTAACCTTTCGACAGTCATTCTTCGGTCAAATACCTCCCCATAAACATGTCTCCAGTACAACACTCAAAATAAAATGATGTGCTAAAATTGATAATGTTTTAAAGCAAGCTGAGTCCCATTTACACCTCTAGCTCAATAATACACGTATACTCTGATAGAAGACATTGGGAACTGGAGTGATCATAAGATATAATAACAACTAAATATGTATGTACCACACACCACCAGTTCAAAGTGAACATGAAACTATAATAAAATACCATCCACTACACAACCACAATCTATCCCTAGGGGGATAACCACTATGGCAGGAGCTACAATAATGTCTGGACTGCACTGTAACTGCAGGAACATTAAATAGTATTGTGGAGGGGGAGGTGGGGGATTGATAAAAGCAGCGTTCCAGTATCTTCAATGCATTCTTGGTTTCAGCAGATTAACTTGTCATAGCACTGAAATAGTGTATAAGCTATGCACACTGGAATTTAAGTTAAAAATAACTATATAATATCATAACTATAGTATTTCAGCATTTCACACACTAATATCATCACCTAATAAACAAAAACTTAACAGTTCATGATAATACATCAACACAACCATCACATCTCACACCACAACCACCACACACAAAACTTAACTAAATTTATGCGTTAAGAACTTGACCACAATAGCTTATACATTTACACCAGCTATTTTAAGTGGCAAATCAATCAAGCCCGTCTACACAGGAATACATATAATAGATATCTAGAGAGGGCTCACCTCCAATCTGAGCGTCACAGCTGGCAGTGGCAAGGAAAAGTAGAATAGATAGGGTTGCAGTGATCGTGCCTATCACCATTTTAGCGCTAGCTAGTCCGTTCAATCTGCAGTACAGAGCAATCCGGTGGCTAAAAATCGTTTCAATACGTATTTTTGAAGATGATTTGATACAGAATAGCTATCCACCGACCTCCAGATTTACTTCTCACTGAATCCTTTTTGTTTTATAGGCTGCTGAATACCACCAGAGTAATGAATAATTAACTTTGGTACACGTGGATAACCGCGCAAGTGCACTACTGGAAACTGGAAGTGAATCATACAATAATACTGTACATAACATCAATATTGAAAGTTCAGCCAAACTTTAATGTGCTAAGACTAGACATAATAACTACCTAATCTTTGATTTAGCTAAAGAAGTACAAAAATGAAGCAATATGCAACTATATTACAGGCTCAATCCCAGACTGTTAGTGAGCAGGGGTGGGGCCAGTGGTAGCAGGGAAGTGTCCAGTAGCTTTAATGTGTGAACAAGATGTAAAAATGTTTCTATGATTTTCTGTCAAAAAAAAGCCAAGGTTCCATGTGAAGTAGTGAAGTGAAAATGGAGGAACGTGGTTAAACATCTGTAGTGTTGGTCTCAATTCGAGGGAAAAGCAGACTGTCCCTTGTACTCACACTGTCACTGGAGGTCAGCCTAGTGACAGTAGTATTCACAGAGTGCATAGACTGTAGAGAGATTATAGAAAAATGGTTATAGATTGAATCACACAATAGCAATCCTAGCTACATACTAATAACTTGACTAGAACACAAAAATCAACAAACAGCTTTATTACTCAATAGAAAACATAATACTGCAATATCCATAGGTAATAAGCTTAAGCCAAAAGGGAGGGAGAGAAACTTTCAACTTAGATTGCACAATCAACAACCACAATACCCTGACCACCACCACCACCACCACCACCACCACCACCAACCATCACCCACTCTCTACCACAGAGTTTAGTATAAACAAAGGCAAAAGGCAGACACCTACCAGTGCAGACATTATATGCAAACTCTCCACCTAATATTAGAAGTATACAGCTCTGATTTTGCTATCTCACCTGTTGAGGACTGTCTACCATGATATATCCTGGAGCTCCATCAGATCTAAGCCTCCCCCTTGGTCCAGGGAATATTCCAGAATCATAACCAACTCCATTCCTTTCAACTCTAGAGTCATTAAAGGTCATTTGATCATGATGTAGATCTACCTGGTCATACCCCCGGCCAATACGAGAGGTTCTTTGGTCCATTGGGTCATGAGCTCGCATGATAGATGGAGTTCCTTCCCCTGAGCGAGGAAGAGTATATGTGTACCCAGGAGAGTTTGATTCAGAGAAATCAGAATCCTGGTTGACACTGTTGGAACGAGAACTCCCAGCATCAAACTTGAAAGAAGAGTGGAAGGGTCCTGACATTAGGCCAGTAGGGAGACCAGTAGAAAGACTGCTAGAAGGCAGACAAGAAGTGGAGGAGGAGTAGGGTGGGGTTGGAGGAAACCCAGGAGGTGAAGTACGTGGTGAGAGCACTGAAGTGGCAGTAGATGGAGTTGGAGGAGTAGGAGGTATGGGACTGATAGGAGATAGTTTTCCACCTTTCACTCTGTAAGGAAGGGAGGGAGAGAGATCATGTTTATTACCTTTGTCAGCTAATTCCAAACATTTCAGTAAATAGCTAATCCTACAGCTAAATCCCGGTGGATTTATAACTGATATTAATAGGTTGAATGGAACATACTATGAATCACATTGTATTGAAATAATTTCGGCACAACAGTAAGTGAATCTACTTACATAGGATTTTCTGAAGGAAGGTGATTACTTTCCGCTGCAGGAGGGAAAGACAATGAGAGATAATATTTCACTGTCATATTACTTAATATTGAATAAGGAATAGTCAGTCTCACAAACAGGCATGCCCGGGTGGTGACTTGATTATGTTATTTGAAGAGTTAGCCCAATAAGAAATTTTATCAGACACCATTCTAGCTACTCCATGAGGATGTTGGCTGTCCTCTTACCTCCAGACACAGAATAAGCTCTCTCTTTACGTTTAGATTTCTTCCAGGACATCACTATTACAACTATTACAGCCACTGCAACAGCCAATAGAAGACAGCCACACGCAGATACTACCACTATCCCATGAGTAGGAAGGAGAGGACGGGACACTGCAGAAGTCAGAATCGTTAGAGTGGGTATTCACCTTATTAATGAAGCTACACTAATTGAGAATAATTTGGATTTTTTTGGTTATAGATACCCCATGAAAAATTAGTGAGCAAACAAAACATAATTATTTTCTTGCTTTTTGTGTGAAAAATTTTGCGTGTAAGGAGCCCACAAAAATAGTCGTAGTTGAGATTCTAAAGTACTGCCTTTCCTATAGGTACGCAAAAATTTTAGACACGAAAATCCATGCAATACACTTATTCAATGCCCTCAGGTATAACTTACTAGTGGTGACTTGAATCTGCTGACTTGACATTCCCTTGCCTCCAAAATTATAGACAGAAACTGAAATGAGGTAGACAGTGCCCTCTTGTAGGTCAGATAATTTGATTATCACTACATTTCCCACGTTTAGACCAATTCCTGTGATGTTCTGAACATAGATTTCAGGCCTAGAGAATTGTACTTCCAAATGAGTGAATGGTGGGGTCCCCACTCTGGGCAACTTCAGTGTTATTACAACTGATTCATAGTCAAATGAGACCACCTTGACATCTGTTGGTTCTCCAGGAAGTACTGCAATAACATTTATAATATATATGTGAGCTTATGGTGTTGAAAACCCTTTACCTGATTCTTAAATAAATCTTCACTTAAAATGATACTTTACCATACCAACTTACCGATTTCTTCTCTCTGTTCTATAACTGAGCTTCTTATTCTGTGAAAATTGACTACTTGGAACTGTAACTCCACATTAGAATACTGGAATTGTTCATCTACCACATCAGTAGTCCACACCAGCATAGACTGTCCAACTGCAACTGCTATGAAATTCATTGGCAATAGACTCCATTGAACAGTTCCAATTTTCCGAAATGAAATCACAAAATGTGTTATGTTTCCACCTCCAGTGTATGCCAGAGTGACTTGTAGGTGGAGTGTGTTGTTTCTGTTCATACTGCGTCTCAAGATCACTTCCGATACTGATGGAGCTGTATTGGAATATGCAATGATTGAAATCATTACTCTTCAAACACACCAAATCTTACCTCCATTTAGAGTATTGAATGGAAAAGGTTGAGATACCACTGTTCCATCTTGATTTTGTGCTACTACTTCTGCATTATAACTCATTCCAGGTACCAAAGAGAGCTGCACTTCTCTAGTTCCACTCTCCAACTGTATTCGTTGAGTCATTGAATTATTATAAGTGTACCTCACCACAACAGTCAGATTGTCTGGGGTATTGTCAAAAATTAAGTTAGGTAAGGACCAGGTCAGATTAACAGATCTGTCGGTGATGCTATGAGCATATAGTCCTGTTGGAGTGGTTGGAAGAATTCTAACATCCACAATGAAACGAGCTTCTGTTGTCCTGTTTGAAGTGGGAATGATGTTATGAGTATTTTCTATCACAAGATGATACTCTCCCTTGTCAGAACGTCTTATAGGATTTAGGATTACTTCAGTTCGACTGTTTATGGATCCATTGTAACAATTATAGCGTCTATGTGCATTATCTTGAAGAGCATAACTGTCTTTGTACCAGGAAATAACCGTTTCGTTGCAATTCTTGCTTAAAAAATTGACAGTAAAGTTTTGTTGTGTGTTTGTGGAGAAGTTTAAACGTTCTGGAGGCTTGCTAGTTATTCTGGGAGGCACTGCAGTGTTATTAATCAACATTAAAATGAAGAAGGTGGACACTTTCATTGAACTCACCTATCACTATAAACTGGGTGACTTTTTCCACCACAAGGTTGAGGGTTGATAAATACAGCTCACATGTGTACTGTCCCTCATGACTCAGCTGTACACTGTTGATCCTTCCATTAGGGATGGTGGAGCGAGAAGAATTCATCCATGTGGTGGTAACTACCGTGACACTTCTGTTGAGGGAAGTACTGCAGTTGAGGGTAACTGAATCATTCAGCAAACCAAACTGAACCTGAGGCACATGAATTGTTCTTGCATCTAAAGAGAAAGCATGATACATAACTTACACATCAACTATGATATGTATATAGCCACTCACCAATGACATGTAGGCTTCCAACTTCTTTCATTACTGTTGACCCATTCGTGAATCTTAAGATGCACTCATATCGACCTTCATTTTGATGACTGATGTCACTTATAGTATGTCTCAAACTCTCACAACCAGACAAAATTCTAAGGTGTGTTCCTTTCAAAGTCAGTTCTACCATATCGACGGTTGCTGTCTCTCTAATAAATCACTTGTGAATGTGAGAAATAATTATTAATATTTATAGCTTACGGGTTTCTGCAAATACAGTCTATCCTGATGCTTCTACCAGTCAAACTGTAAAAGTGACTGTTGTGGATGGCTACCTCGCCTCCTGGAAGACCCTGTGAGTTGATACTCTGGACTCTAGTATGGATCACTGTATGCAAGCAAAGAGAATAGCAATTCATTTGATAAGTAGAGGATTATTTGTCTGTAATACAGTCTCTGGACAATTATGTGTAATTATGCACATGCAACTATAACATGCACATGCATGTAACATGTCATAGCATGTGCATAGGATTATGTAAAGGGTTAAGCATTAAAATAACACTGTAGTAAGTAAATTTCACTCCTCCACATTAGGTCAACGACAGTATGGAGACTATGACAACTGAGCTATTATTAATACACAACATTGGGTTTGTCCTGGAAGCAAAATTTATCACATTCCCTATCAGTGTTATAGGAAGTACAGAACAGCTGTTGTCAAGATGTGAGCCTAACAGTTGTGAGTAAATGGTTAACTCCTCCAAGTCTATAGGTCTATCATACCACATTTAAGGTATCAGGTGCTTTAAATGTGGCCTCAAAACCATTCCTTCAAGACAATACATTACTCTTGAGATAAATAATATGGAAACTGAATGGAATTTCATATACAATAATAATGAATGGATTATTATCAACTTCACAGTACATATTTTTCCTGAGAGAATACATTTAAACTATACACTTCCGTGGCTGGCAACAATAAGAAGGGGTTATTAATTACAACAGATTCACTGCTGGATTTCAGTTGCTGCCACAAAAAATGAGGTAATGGATAATAAATCAAACTGTCTGAATTTCCCAGAGGCTAGTGGGTGATAGTCATATCATAGATAAAATTTATATGGCTTAATGACCACAGGTCATGCCACACTAATAGCTTGAAGGTTGGTAAGCTTGGCTTAACACAGTAGAGGGAGTTGACATATTTTGGTTTGGCATAAACTCTTTTTTTAGCCTTCATAGAAAACGTTGAGCTGTTATCTAACAAGCACACAATTGAATTAGCTCTACCATCTGATCACAAACTTCTGCATTAAAAGTAGGCCACACAAGATTCATTAGCACTCCCATAAATAAACAACCTGCAGTTATACCAACTTTTAACTTAATATCAATAATGTAGATGTCATAGCAGTGGCCATTCAGGAAGATAGGGTTATTCATCTTATAGAAATGACTTCTTCTGTTATTATAAGATTATTACCTGTTAGCATATTCACTGGCTTTTACTAGCTAAATCTGTTAGCAAAGTTATGTATAGTTTCTCATAATGTGTGTTCATGGGAATATAATAGCTATCATATGTGTGTTCATGGGGCTATATAGCTATCATATGTGTGTTCATGGGGCTATATAGCTATCATATGTGTCTTCATCATGAATCAGGTTAAAGCAGGTGCAACAGATCTCTAGTAAAATCATAGCACAAAGCAGTATAACAGGATAAGAGATGTGAAGTTGAGATTGATAGCCCAGTTCTTCAATAACACTCCCCCCTCCACCATAACCACAAATTGGGTGTTGCCTCTATATTTAAGGGGCGAGTCTGTCTCTTCATGTGGTGATCATATGACCTATTCTGGCCAATCATAATGCTCTATTTAGCAAACAATCTCTATACTCAAGTCATGAATTTAAACAATAGAGAAAGTCAACTGTTGGGTTACTAGTATGAACCAAATACATAGCTGAAGAGGAACAGGATGAACATCAATAATAGTTGTTGATAGCTAGTTATTATAAGAGGTCAAGTTTCACCCTGGTATTAATTACTATCCCTAACAGGTGTTGACTAGTAAAGAGGAATAAAAATGTTATAATCATCAGCTAGTTAGACACTGTATGTGTTTAACCAGTAGAGAATGAATAACTGTTTGATATTCATTATGGCTACATAAGTGGTAAATATCACCAATCAACAGGAAATAAGAAGACCTTTAAGTAGATTAATTTGAAAGGAGAAAATGTTTACTTTTATCGCCACTTTTCTGGGCTTTGGTGTAGCTACATAGCATCAAGGTGAATATAGAAAGTGTGATTTACTAGCAAATATTTTCACTATTTTGATTTTACTCGTGTCAAGTTACAGCTATGCACCTCTATGGCCTTGAATCCAACTAAGGCTAGAAAATAACACAAATCACCCACCCAACAAAATCCTAACATTACCACCACACAAGTGTGAGTATCACCATGGCTACTGGAATAAGTAAATAAATAAACTAATACCAAAACAACACACTACAATACCACTAGCTAATATAGCTATGTAATTATTATTATGGTGAAGGGGTTAGTAATGAGATCAGAGGAGAGCATACTCTTCATGGGAGAAAATTTCATTTCATATTTATGCCAGTGGAAATGACTGTGGCTACTTCTCTTTCAGCCATGACCAGTGGTTATTGATGTCAGTGGGTGAGCAGGGGAGTTTTATTAAGCCACGATATTTTCCATAATAATAATTAATTTTTACCACAGTGATAAATAAATGCATACTCAAAGAAGTGAAGTCTTAGTGGAAAAAGGAGGCAATTTAGGGGAACCCTCTCCATGACAAATTGAGAACCCCTCATAAGTAAATCCCTGGCCACACCCCTAAGTGGATAGCAAAAGCAAGGCTTACTTCAGAAGTCTTATCCTTTCCTCATTCCAACATCATATTTTGGGTCAATTTGACTTATCACTATACTCACTACCACAAGGTATCTGGTCACACCTGACCTGGTCATCCACAGGCTCTAGTCAACCTGACTAATTTCCATATCACTAGATATAATTACTTCACATACTTCATGATTAAACATATCCACAGCAGCATCAGAGATGAGTGGACAGATAAAATAGCTAGCTGGTCACTTTAACAAGTGAAGGAATAAAGTTACAAGGTATGTGTGTGGCCAAAAACTGATGGGCACTCATAGTTTAACTAGATACAGTAATAATAATACAGCTAGTACAGCAGCTGCCATGGATACTTACATCGATTTTCATAGCTAATTTATCTCAAGTCAACTAGAGAAGTAAAAAGATGATGAGGTCAGTATATATACGTGAATTAAATGGACCTTCATTAGGAAAGTGCTGTGTCTAACCCAAAAGGCTTCACTATGTTCTCACAGACAGGACAGATGCCTCCTCACAATCAACAATCAACCAATCAGGTGTTCCCACACACGACAGTTATACAGCTTCCACCCGTTAACCAACATGCATGGTTGGGGGACCCCTCCACTTACACCATTTTTATTGGACAACAGAAGATGATTACTTCACTCTATTGATGCAGCCCTAAATTTTAACCTATCTCTCTGAAGAGCCATTTTCATTAGACCACTCTGTTAGCTGGAACCTCCCAGTACCACTTCTGAGGAAATGATTTACCACAGGGACAGAACAAGAAGATGACAACAGATATGTCCCGCATGGGGCACTGCACAGGTTACCATTCCAACTCAGCATTATAATGGCTGCTGAGCCTTGGCTGATAGTAACTAGGATACCAGTAGAGCTATGAAAATCAGTCTAATTCCTTTTAACTATGTGAAGGAAGTGTAGCCAATTTTAGACCGGACATGGTAACAAAAATTATAATATCTAATCTACCTGCAGGAATCCTTTACAGCAATATACTGTAACTTACGATGCCAAGATTGTTAACTAACAAACACAACTTTTGTTACTGGTTCTTACATGAATCAGAAAGAGAAATAGTCCAAATTTTTATTGAAAGTAGTTCAAAGTTACTCCTGATGGAAATTGATAAGGGCATTACTATGGAATTGATGTAGTGTGAAATTACATATCAAAATGAAATATCTAGTTATATTAAATTGGGCTGAATTTTAAGGCCAGGAAACAATGCACTCAATGTTTTTTTTATAGCACCATCACCACCACGTGAATTAGTATAAAGCTAGCAAACATACACCTTACTAGCAATGTATTGAAATAGCAGTTACTATTTAGCTACAACCCTATATGGCCCATGAATTATGAAGTTATCAAAACTAAGTGACTTGACTTTCACTCTGCAAAGACATAGGTTGACTGCAACACAGTAGCTATTGACAGTTAAACACTTCAGTTATTTACACACTCAATTTTCAAGAATAATTGTTATGAGTTATTAGTATCATGCAGAATTAGTCTCTGCACGAAGGCAACAACAACTCTACTGTAGAGGTAAGTAGCCTATCTGTGCAGCTAGCTAGCTATACATAATATTATTATACTGCTGCAGTCCGGCCACATGCATAGATAAGCTACAGCAGCCACAACTTTAGTATCTGTGTAACTCACTGGTCGTATATGCAGGCCGGAGTAGTAAACATAGAGTGGTAGCCAGCAGTAATGGCCAACCCATTACTACCTCACTTCGAGGTCTGCCAAAACACTCCATGTAGCTGCTAACTTGCTAATTCCCGTTCTTTTCACAAAATACACATAACCAGATCCCTTAGCTTGCAGATGTATATTAATAATAATAGCACGTTAGCCCAGCTAGCTGTGGTATAATAACCAACCACATGCTATCCAATAAAGGGCATGCGCAATAATAACAAAATGATGTATAGGCTCTGAACTGATACAATGGCTATCATAGCTAAATTTAAAACAACAGTAATCTAGACATTAGACATCTGTGGCACAGTTAGGTGGCATTGTAGGAGATATATCTGGTTCGTCCAAGTCTAGCATAGAACGAGATAGCTGAAATGAAAAACATTGAAAAGTAACTTGCAGTCACCATTAATAGTTAAAATTACCTCCATTTTCTCAATGGTATTTGTAGGGGAATGGTGAAAATTAAAGTGACGGTATTTTGATGGTTGCTCAACAGAGGCATCTATGTCTGAGATGCTACCCAGCGG
Source organism: Diacarnus erythraeanus (assembly GCA_964016965.1). Classification (NCBI taxonomy): domain Eukaryota; kingdom Metazoa; phylum Porifera; class Demospongiae; order Poecilosclerida; family Podospongiidae; genus Diacarnus; species Diacarnus erythraeanus. Next base: position 144,068 of record OZ024681.1, read on the forward strand.
TTGTGGGGCAGTGTAATTATAAAATGGACTGAAGCCAGCTCCAATGGAGGAAGTAGTGGTAGGACTACGTGGGGTCATAAGTCCAGTAGGAGGTGGGCTAAGTAAAAATCCATTATAACTCTTTTGACTATAGGCATGGTTAGAACTGGCATGGATCCTACAGTATAAAAAACAAACAAACAAGTAGCTAGCTATACTACTGCAACAATACCACATAACTATGTAGTCATAAAATGCATCATTACAGTCACACTCATGACATCTACATTAATCTTACGAATCAGTGGAAGATCCCCCTATGGTACCAGGCCTGGCATCTTGATGACCTAAACAAGAGAGAAATAGTATCTAACTATCTCTAAATCTAGCATTACTAACTGTAAGATGGAGGCAGAGATGACAGGTCTATCTTTCCATCATTGTGCCTTTTACAACAACGTGAGATCACCAACAGCATAAATATTGCTATTATTACTGATCCAACAAGGACCACAGCAATGATCAAGATTATCAAAATTGGAAAATTTGAGATAGCAGGACCTGAAATCAAAGATAAATACATATCCATAAGACAGCACTATAGTGAAAACTGTTACAAGACATTGCATAGAGTACTTGTGACAGTGAGTTATGGTGTATATAAATACATATCCATAAGACAGCACTATAGTGAAAACTGTTACAAGACATTGCATAGAGTACTTGTGACAGTGAGTTATGGTATATACTTATATGTGATACAGCTACTTTTTGAGAAATTGCTAAGGGTATTGTCACATAACTACAAGTGTACTTACTATTTTGGTCTGAGCTTATTGTACTGAATATTGGTGGCTTGTAAAAAAGATTATAGGATGCCCTTAGTCCCTGCAGCCACACAAATACCCATGGAGATCAGTGTGGTTAATATGTCACCTATAGACCTGTTAATTATAATGGCCACAAATTCAGGAACAGGACCTACAATCCATCCCTATACATACGCAATGACCAATACGTACTGGTGGAAACCTCCATATTCACCGGACTATCCTCTCCTCTGCCAGCAGCATTAGTTGCGTAACACAACACTGAGTAGGAGGTAGCAGAAGACAGACCCCTCACCTCAAATATTACCAGGCCTCCCGGATATATGTTTTCTGTTACATTGATAGTGGAGGAAGTATTGCCTGGTCCAGTGATAACTAAGTGAACAGATAATAGAGGAGCAGTCCCAGTAGTGGAGAGTCGTGTTTGAAGTGTCAAAGAGTTAGAAGATGAAGATATAACAGTAACTTTTTCAGGTGGACCTGGTACCACTGGAGGGTGAATATATGAAGGTAAAGGGTCATCAACAGCACAATATCTCTTGACAACATCACATACCTAATGTTTGCACTACTGTCCTGTGTACTCCATTACTAAATACTGTATTTCGAACATTCAGTGAAAATTCCACTACTTTTAATGGAGCAAACTGGCTGTTAGTCACAGTCAGATACCAACTCTGACTGGAATAAGGACTGGAAACTAGATCCATAGTAGTTCCAAACTGGATCCAGGGATCACTTGTACCACGTTCCCTGAACATGATGTCATACAGTAGCAATCCTCCACTACCTGCCCCTATGTACAGAACCTCTACAGAGATGTTGAATGTTGTCTCATTCAGACGAAGCAGTATCAGACTAGTAACGAATGGAGCTGAAGAAGTAGGTAAATAATTATAATTAATTTCTACATAGTGGGCTCTTACCTGCTGGAGGAATTCTTAAGTATGCAGGGTCAGTCATACTCATGCCATCCCTATTAATAGCAGTGATAGAGATTGCGTAGTTAATTCCTGGTTTTGTACGCAGTATATACTCTTCAGCTAGAGGGTTTAGAGATACTGAAGTGTTTTGTATGTTCAAGATGAGGGTGTCTGGTCCAGCATCAACCGTCTGATTTGTCAAATTCCATGTAATTGTTGAGAATGTGTTATTATGGGTGTGAATACTTGGTTTTGTAGGTCGAGATGGAGGCACTAAAAAATATCAATTTCAGCTGAGGCTTTAACAATAGTATACAGACACCTTACCTCTAACTAAGAGAGTAAAAGTTACTTCAACTCTCCTTTTCTCATCAGGAATGTTATCTCTACTGTTCTCTATCTTCACTGTGTATCTCCCATTGTCCACTCGATTCAACTGAGGGAAGTGTACTGAGGTATTCCCTGCTGTTTGATTCTCATAACTAGTTTGAATGGGCTGGCTCATAAAAAGGATGTTTTCTTTCAGCCATGTGACTGTAGTGTCTGATTCAAAGCTACTCAGGAAAGAGACCAAGAGTGTTTCGGGTTCGTTGGTATACACTTCTTTAATTATAGAGACAGTGACAATTGTTGGAGGAACTACAGTGATAGTTTGAATTAGGTATAATAATAAAAATAGCTATATATCATTTGTGGTGTCTCACCACTGACCTCAATGATATGTAAGCTAGTGGGATAAAACAGTGTGGGATGTGTGGATGAGAGTGTTCACCCACAAAGTGGTGTGGGGGAAGTGGACGGATGTTACACAATACAACCCACAAAGGAGAAATCTATCTGTTATTCCCACACGGGGTATGAATGTGTTTCATCTATATACTAATGCCAGGATAGTATTGTACTATCTACTCATGTGCTAAAGATTTCAGTGCAGTGTGGGATGTAGATAAGGGTTAGTGGAGAGATGAGTGGTAGGAGGCTTGAGGGGTACTGGCATAGAAATGGGGAGGGGGAGGAATGAAGCCCCTCCTTCCTCCCATACTAATTTCTTATGTGCAAACTGAAACAGTGCTTCCTTCCCCTGCCATTGAAAAACATCTTCCTAGCTAATGCTAAGCTTCTTCAGTTCCATTACTTGTAGAAGTTCAAACTTTGTGTACACAATATTCATTTCTTACTATATATCTATTGGAAAGCAGGCCCCAACATTTCTCTACTAGTTTACAGGTTTGAACTCATTCTCATTCACTATTCAAATATATACACTCCCTCCAGTTCAAAAAGTTATCTGACATAATCACCAGAAGCCAGAAGCCCTCAAAGGGATACTTTCTGTGTGGGATGCAAACCTAATTTCCCAATCTCACTTAATTAATTACCATAACAGATTTAAAAGTTATTTTAGTCACCAGACCTTATCAAGTACTGTCTACAGCATGTACAGATTTGTTGAAAATAATAGCAATTATCATTTCATTTGTGTTATAATGTTAAGAGCCTCTAGCACATGCATATAACTACCTGTAGATGAAAAACTTTTGTATTCACTCACCTATGACTTCCAGGAAGACTTGGGACATGTAGATTACAGCACTTCCCAATGTTTCAATGATGGAACAAGTGTACATGCCTCTATATTCCAAAGTGACATTATATAATCTAGCTGAAGGAAGAGAAAAACCATTAGCTTTTCTCCAGGTAGTTATTGTCCTAGGAATGTGACTAGAGCATTCCAGGTCAATATTAAATCCTGCCACTACACTCTGATTAGCCGGGACATCAATGTAAGTCAAATCTGAAAGTAGTTGATAATAATATCGTTAAGCTAACAGACACTCTACTCAATTACATTATCATACTCTTTATCATCTTTACCACACATCCAAAATAATGACTCCCTGCTAGTAACCAAGAATCTACTGTCATGAAGAATCTATCTTGAATGTGAAGTCAAGGCTGTATCTATTGTTTTCACAGTAGACAATTTTATTGCTGTTGTCTACCAACAGGCAGAGTCTAATTTTATGACTTCCTTCATAAGTTTATAATAATAATAGCTACTATGCAATATGCAGCTGTTTCATAATGAAACTTAGACGCTACACTTTGAGATAAGGACAGGTTCTCTATATAAATGACAACAAATACTTCTGTCAATGTGCCCACTATTCAAAGGTTCTATAAAACCAGTAGTAATAGCTAAATCTATGAGCCTATAGGTACTTACCATACACATTAAGAAAACCAGCACTGAGACAAGATATTACACTATTTCCTCTTCTTGCCCTGCAAACATACTCCCCAGAATGTTGCAGTCTAACTTCAGAGATAGTAAACGTTAATGGCATATTGCTTTGTAGTCTTTGTTGTACTAAAAGAGTTCCGTTGTGCCACCATTCCAAGTAAATAGAACTGGTATCATCACTGTGTATGAATATATAGTACAGAATATTGCATCGAAACTGCAATGTAAATTATTACAGGGCACTACCTGACTCACCGCCCTGGCATAGGTGTATTGGAGCATGGGAGCACACCATGAATTCTGTGCTATAGAATACCATTGCATAGGACACTATGAAAATGGAATTAGCATGATTTGTTACAAGGAAATAATTATTGCATTGTAGAACCTATGTATGTAAATTAGCAAAGCAAATTTAATAGTTATTGACAGTTTTAGCAGTAGTTCATCAGTGATGTATTTATGTGTATGTAGAAGCATGACATTATTTAGTCTTGACTCAGACTACGGTTGATCGTAAGTGTGACGAAGAGCTGAAAAGCTATGCTCTAATGTTGCTGGGATGGTAAAGAAAATACAAAGAAGAATGTCAACTTCAGAATATATCTCTTTGCTTAGTGTTAATAGCTAGCAACATTTCAGAAATTGTTCATAATGATTCGAAGTTATTTCCAAACAATTTAGATGCTAAGAGATTATATAGAGGTTTTAGCTAAATCTGGTAGCATGTAGCATATTCGTCATTCAAGTTTTTTGACGAGTGCTGATTGCTGGTTGGACACTAGACATGTGCACCTCACAGTATAATGACTACTGGTCTGTTTGACCATGGGGACCTGGCCCCCATGGCATTTTAGGCATGGGGGCCATCATCCCCATTGGCCCCATGCTTCCTACACCTATACAGTCAGGGCTACACTTTGGTGAACAACTGGCATTTTTCCACCAAGCAAATTCCTAATTATGTACTTACCCAGTGTATCTGCACTCCCTATGAAAGGCTCCAGTTCCATCAACTCTAGTAGTGTTACTTGTACTGGATACCATCAAATCTGTGACAATGATATTGACGTACATTGGCACATTTTTATATTGAGTTTTAACAACTGTGTAACAGCTACTACATAACAAAAGAATCATGGGAGAGAAAAATACAGGAGAGAAGTAATCTCCTTTATAACTTAGTAGAACCACAGAAAAGAAGCAACCACAATGCAGAGTTTCTGTGGGTACTTTGCTCCAATTCCCTAAAGTGGAGGCTTTTTAGAATTAAGACACTGAGGATGTTCAATGGAGCAGTTTATACAGTTAGCTACTGTGGTTACAATTATATTACTAGTTAGTTTTTGCATTTTTCTATAGTATTAGCTTGTTATGATCTACATGTCATGAAATCCACAAGTCTGACAAGTAGGAGGGTCCATTGGCATGATATGACCCATTAAACCTAAAGCAAGCAAGCACTTCTGTCAGGATAATGGCTTTCCTATTCATCATCAACATGAATATTCCTAATCAGGCCACTTGCTCACTGACCCCAACACTCATGATTTGAGAAGTTGAAACATTAGTGAATACTTAATTTAATAGAATGGGGATAAAAAATGTCTACTTTGTCACCTCCCACTTTACCAGGCTCAATGGAGTTGACACAGTTAATGTCTAGGGAAATCTTGCATGTGCATACAGAGCAGTCACTTAATTAAAATCTCTTTACAGTAATAATGCAACGTTACTTTCACAGTAAAGCTATATAGAATTGTTACATCCAACCAGGAAAGGTAGTAAAAATAAGGGTCTTAATCAGCTCACCAATATTTGAAGTTTATACCCACATTTTTACTACAAAATTTCCTTTACTCATTCAACAGCTCTATATAGGAATATAATTTTATTATGATTGTTGGCAATTTTTGCTATGGTCATTTTTGGATTCAGGGAGGACTAATATTTTGGTACTTAAACCAAGCATCTAGGGGTAAAAGTGTTATTGAGTTAGCCCTTCATGAAAGTTCTTTTGCTCTGGATCTCCTTCATTGACTATGGGATGGCTTTGTAGTATAGTAAGCTGTGTTTGTGATTATGGAACTCTCCATTCTTTTCCATACCAGACAAGTATAAGTTAATATGTAGCTAGTTTGTAATTTATCATTTTTCCATAATAATTTGCCATTAGATAGATTTGTACCCCATGTTAAACTAACAAACAAACATCTCCCCCTCCCTCCCTCCCACACATGACTGGCTTAATTCCTGAGCTGTTTTTATAGCTATCCAGTGACACTGGCAGACTTTAACCACACACAATCACATTTCACAATTTATAATTCACCTTATAATAATATTAGCTTACACTATGTACATATTATATGCAAGCAGTATAACATCCCAATTTGAGAACAAGACCAACCTTATGTCCCTCCCCCCACACTAAATAATATTCAGGCAATTCCTCAAACTAACACTTTAGTAAAACAATGTAATAAGCTGATCCTATCTATAAGAAAATTGTTAGATACCCAGAAGTTGCAAGTGTGACTGTGGCATAGCTAGCTAGCTACGAGCTACTACAATAAATCCGCGTGAATATTATCATTTCACTGGACCAATGAGAGGAAACTGGCAGACAAGTATTTACTAATCATGGCAGATACTTTCTAGCCATTCAATATAGTAAGGAATGGCGCACCTGTTATTCTCATTTTTATTGTAACCGCTATTATTACTTACCTTGTGCAGATACTAGACACGATTCTACCAGCACACAACAGCACTGGATAATCAGTGGGACTGCAAGACAAATGACTTTCAGCAATCTCTTCATTTTACTTGGTTAACTAAATGTTTAAAGCTGTCACTTCACTATTATACTATAGTGAACCTATAGCCCGCGCGGCAAAATAGTGCTTAGAGCCCCCATATTATAATGGCAATAGAGTAATTCAACCATAGCGGCGGCACGGCAGGGAGTGACAGACTCCATCCCTTAGTCCCACAATCATTCCCTGGGGAGGTAGGGGAGTCACAAGCTGTAATTTGAGACATATCCAATTATCCTTAATATAGGGGATTGGAATAAAAAAACTTTCACTATAGGAAAAGTCATGTACAGGGTAGGGTAGGAAGGGGGGGTTCAAAGGGTGTTGCAGCACCCCCAATGGCATGCATTGTTGCATATTCATAAGGACAAAACTGACAAACTTGATTTACATAAATTGGAGATTTTTTTTAATAGCCATGTTTTTAATAATGGGAATATGGGGATCAAGAGAGGAAAAAATACAAAATAATTATTATTATTATGAGTCAATGTCTATGAGAGTAAAACAATAGTTCTGAAAATAAATAAATAAATAGTGAATTCAATACAGGTCAAAGTAAAACAAAACAAAACAAAACATGAAAGAAAGTCAGAGGGGTCCACAAATGGAAGCGAATGAAAGCAGAAATTAATTACTTTGGAAGTTTTCATATTATCTATTAAAGTTTATTTTTTGGAGCTTTTTTTTATATTATTATATCATTTATTGTACATAATTGCTCTCCCCAACTGTGAATTGTAGCACCCCTACCTCAAATCATCTTCCTTCTCCCCTGATGTATGCTTTTGTTGTTATTGTTGTTTGTTTGTTTATTGGTTTGTTTGCTTCAACATTCTAAGTAGAAAAAGGTGATGGCACAGTATACAGCTAGTGGAATAATACAGAAGACATAACTTGCAATGTCATGCATACAATAGTACTATCTGGCTATCTAGCATATAGCTTACTTAATAGCTAGTCACAAACCAGCTAGCCAGCTAAAAAAGTGAATCAACAAATAAAACCAACTATGCACCATATTGGACACTAGGCAGAATCATCTTGTGTAGCTATACACCACATAGTGCAAAGCAGAATAGCTGCTGCTGTTGTTTTAGCACTATGACTGAAAGTTTCAGATAAAAGTTAATTTCATGATATTCTGTGTAGCTATGCAAAAAATAGTATATCTACAGGTTCATAGAAGTATATAGCTAGAAACATTATTTATTTCATTACTGTTGTTGTTTTTGTTGTTGTTGTTGCTGCTATTGTTCCCACTTAGCTAGTATGTAATAGTATGTTTATTTTTTTACTGTTCCTTGCTGGTATCCAACTTCTCTATACCTTTGGGCAATCTTAAGTCACATGAGAAACTTTTCACACAACACCGTTTTCTATGTCAGTTTTATGATCCATGGTAACATAGGTTCCATCAAAAGTGGCCATGGGACCCTATCATTGCAGAGTAAAAGTACAGCAATAATTTAATTCAGTGACAGTGGCATCTTTATTACAACTGAATAATAGTACTACTACTTGCGCATGCGTAGTGTGAAATAATGGTTTATGCGTGTGCGCAGTACAAAAAGGTACTTAAAGTCCTTGACCCTTCAAAAATTTCTCTTTCAACATGGATGCTGCTGATACACAATAAAACTATAAATCTTCAGCTACAAGTCTTCAGATACTTCTAGATATCGCTTTCAACTGAATATTGTTAATAGATCTGAACATGCAGGTCTAAATGCAGTAAAACTATCTAGTAATCTCTTAGTCATATCTTTTGTTTGATATTTATAGCTATATTATACTTGTGTACCAATAAATATGAACTGTATTATATGTAGCAGCTGAAAGTCAGGTGATAATGTTATGATTAGTGCTATAATAATGATATTTGTAACTATTTTTCACACATGATAGCCAATGGTATCATTGTCTCTACTACTAGGTTCTGCCTCCAAAGGCATATCATCACCAACTCTACCTTTCACAGACATTTTCTGTGGCAAGACTGGTGGAATCTGTAGTTGTTCAGTTATGATTATGTAGTAAATTTGATTTAGTTTGAATCCTTACCTCTTCAACCTTTATTTCACTGTAAAATACTCCAGTCTTATCCCGGGGTGTCTTTGCTTTCTTTTTGTTAAGATCCAGCTGAGCATATTTGTGATTTTCATGCTACATACCAATAATGATTAATTTATCTCTAATAATTAATGGATTTGTGAGTTACCTGAGAGCTTCGAGAGAGGAGTGATTCTTGAGATGATACAATAGAATTCACCTCCTCCAATTCCCTATATACAGGCTCCTATGAAAAATCCTGAGTTTACTTTTTGTTATATATAGCTTGACCTGGTTTTCATTCAAGACATAAAATTTCCATGTAGATGTGGTTTAATTATACATTCCTTATTGCATATTTCTATGCTAGCTACAGAGTCAATTTCCTGCATCATTAGCCATGTGGTCAAACACCCCAATTACATAACACTATATAACCAAGTCAGAGACAACTCCAGGGGGCTTCTGGGTGAAGTACTATAATATACTACAAGCAGTTATCTATATTGTAACTGGTCATAACTTATTAGCATACGTACAGATTCAAGAACACTTTCTTGTGAAAGGGTCTTCTGTGGATCTTCAAACTCAAGTGGTGGTGGGATTATTTCTGGGGAAATATTCACACTTAAATCTATTTCAATTTTCCTCTGAGCAGAGCCAGAATCAGATTTTTGCGTGACACTAGTGTAGAGAGGGTTATCATCTTCCTAAAAAGTTAGCCATAAAAATATTTATGCATAAACTCATGTTCTGACAAATTACTGTGATCAACTAATATCAGTTAGAATGGGTTGCTGACAAGTGGCAACACTTGGGCTTCATTGGTAATTTGAGATGATACCCCTAAAGTGGCCACTTACTTCATGGTTTCAGTTGAAAGTCAATAAATTCCAACATCTATAGAGTAGCTTAGCTAGTCTAACAGTGTAGGTTATCCAAGGAATAAGATACTGCTAAATTACTCACCGATATTATTTCATAAGCAGTATCATTCTCATTTTTGTGTGGATTGGGACTGTGACAACAAACCATTGACAACAGTTAAACTAATAAAAGCACGAGATTAACAATACTTACACTCTGTTAGTTGACTGGGTGCTAAGTTCAGATTTGCTGGAACCATCAATCCCCTCATTAGCTGTCAAATCTCTCCCTATTAGTCAAATTAATTGTCATTATTATTTTGACATTGAATAGCTAATTATAACTAACTGTCAAATTTCATTTTTCCTGTACGCTGCTGCCTTTTCCATATAAAGATGAATACTGCCACTGTCCCAATCACAAGCAAGACTATCAGCACTATTGCAATTATCCCTACAACACGATACTCATTGAAGCACATTAGTTCTGCAGCTAGAGAGTAACTTACCCACTATTATTCCAACATTGTCATCTTCACTAGGGCTATTTCCTCCAGTCAAAACAGTGTCTGTATGGTCATAAAGACATGATAGTCTATAGATACAGACCATGCACTTACTGTTAGGAATAGTGGGGATTTCAGTAGTGTTGATTCTAACTTTCATCAGACGAAACACTGATAAATTACTGATGATAGTGATATTTCCATCTCTCTCTACTGCCACCTCTGTGATTGCATACACTCCTACATCCATATCAATCAGATCTCTAGAAGGTGTAGCTCGATCAAGTGTGACATTCCTACATGTTTGAGAGTCCATTTCTCTTCCTTCTTCCTCTTGCTGGCACACAGTGACAAGGCAAGCTGAGTTCACTGAGCCATCAAGGAAAGAACAACTAATTCGAAAACCTCCAGCAAGTGGGACAAATGTCACTCCCTGGACATCATATGTACCTGTACAGGCAGAAAATATCTAAAACATCCATGTTAGTGTGTAGATCTCATGCTAAATAACTGTTACATGGCATGGGAACTGGAGAACTATAATGACTGCATCAAATTGGTGACAAGATGAAGGTTATGGAATGTAGTGTGCATTCCATTGTAACATATTAAGGGTCAAAGTCTACAAAAGCTTAACCAGCAAAATTCCATACTACACAACCATGAAAATTAACTCTAAATGAATACCTTGTCACTTACTAAAGAGTATGCTGCCATTGGAAGCCATCTCTCCGTTTTCATTTACTGCTATGAGTCTACTCATGTACACTGTGTTTTCCTCCAGTTCTATTTGCTCCTCTATCTTCAGTGTCTGAATGGTGGGGTCCACTATGACAGGGAGAAGAGGGCCAATATTATTAGTGCCATTGGGAAGAGATTGGTTAGCAGTTAACTCAAGACTGTATGCATCATAGCAAGTAGTACTTGGAGGCTGTAGTAAATATGAAGTCACCTGACTGGAGTGAGAAACTAGGCATTTATACTTACCAGTTGTATCATCACTGTGATAGAATAATTTCCACCAGATACTAATGACAGTGAAACTCTGACCATTTCAACATCAGTAAGGGCTGGTGCTATAATAGAGCAATTTATAATACTGCAGCTAAATATTATAGCCTATGAAAGAAAGTGAGCTACCAAAGTAACACTCTTGTGGCTATAGCTAGCTATATACCTGTATCTTGGTCACAAGGCTGGTGGAAGACTATGCTTGCATTGCTCTCTCCCACCACATTGAGAGCTGTTACAGAGAGTTGTAAGAGGATACGGATGTTAGGGAATTCATAGATTGTGTCCTCAGTTTTAACACAAAATAAATTCTCTGTAAGATTCATACACACCCTATAACCAGTGATATCAGGATCCTGATCAGTGATGTCCAGTGTAAAGGGAGGATTCCAAAACAGCTTCTTGGAGTTAGGAGAAGAGCTGTTTAAATCTAGTGGTAAAGGTGGAGAGAGGATTCCCTGCACCAGCAGAACTGCAGGTACTCCTGAACTCTCAACAGTTATTAAATTCCCTTCTGCTGTTCGAACATTAGTTAAACAACTCAAAGTGATGTTGTTATTTACTGGACTTGCTTGTATAGTCACGGTACTAACAGTTTCATTAATGTTCATAGTTGGGCCTATTCCTCTTCTCTGCTTTTCTTCATCGGGTAAATTATTTCCATCTACTAATATATTGTTGGTAACTGCTGAACTTGACACTCTGCAGGTAAATGTCACAATAGACCCCTCGCTAGCATTAAATCCAGCAGGGCTGACTGTTACAGATTCATTCTGGCAATTTCCCACCAACATATACTGCAAAATCAAGCTAAAAATTACTGACAATCTTCTATTCTCCATAGTTAAGTCGAGAATCTTTTGATTAGCTGCACAACTGAGCAAAGCCGCTAGACCATAGTCCAGGGCATGCGCAAAAACCGCGGGGTCTGGCTTGTTGTTTGACAGCACATCCTGTTGCACAACACTTACATACACTGTTGTGCAATGTATTAATGTGGCATAATGTACACACTTTTTGTCACCTTATTATAATGTATAAGCTAAGCTGTGATGCAGGTGGTGAAATATTTTTTACATGGTGATTGCAAGCAGCTAATTGATTGCTGTCTGTGACAATACTAACAATAGTAGCAGTAGTATACATATAGTACTAAGTGATAGCTTTGTTCATACTCATTGTGGTGATGAGACAACTCTAATTATTATGTACTCAAGTGTCAGTAGGTGAGAAGTAATATGAGAATGACAGACAGAGAGACTGACTTCTATAATGCAGCCAACACCTACCTATCATCAACACATTACCATAATAATTATTATAGCATAGCTAGAGGCCATAATAGTTAGCTATTGCTGGCACAGCTAGAATGCTAATTATTGTCAGGATGGCTTACAAAGATAATGATTATATATGGAAATAATAGCACTGATTAGACATTATTTACTGAGTATTCATCATGTCAATTTATCTTGCCACTGGATGATCCAGCACCACAACTTAGCTGATATCTGTTATATTAAACATAGTAGTGTGTACATTCCATAATACATGATGTTAATACAAATCTACAATTGTTATGAAACAGTGTAAGTTTGCTATATTTCTCATTGAAATGGAATGTGCTTTTGTAAGTACTTATATAACAGGATATGTGATGTCATACAACTGGTAAATGTGAGGATGTAATCATGGAGACATATTTTATTATTAAACCTTGATTACAAAAGAATGAGATGCTGATCACTGATCATGAGGCATCCCTATCACTATTATAATTTCCAACTGAATTTCACTAGCAAAATAATTCTGTTTCAAGTAGAATGCTAGTAACTTTTCATGTATAAATACTATTATTTGGTAACATAATCATGGTATGCAGAATGATGACCATAAAGAGTCCATCACCTTTATTATAGCATTGAAAGTGATGACAATGAAGCTATTTATATCATCCATTAATGGGTAGCTACAGAGTGCTTAATCAACCAGAGTGTCCTAAAGTAAGCACATTAAGTCAGCTAGCAATACCATCAAATAGCATCCTGTCTGCATTTTCAATTTTCCATGAATGCAATTTTCTTGTACTTCTGAAGAGTTGTTAGTATTGACATTGATTAATGCTTAAAGACATGTTTGTCCATAAATATATATAGCATAAATACTTTAGCTAAAACAGTAATTAATGACTGGAAAACATTTTGCTATTATACAAAAATTGTAACACTTTGTGTACTATTATGTACAATAAAGTAACAAAATGGGACCAACCATATAACCGCACTATGAACTGGCTACGATGTACTCTTTCCTACAGTTTGCTTAGATCAGCTATTCTATGTACACATGGTACTAGATCATCATGTGGAAATACCATCAAAGTCTCCCCTGTTGTGCTGAAGCTAGTCTCCATGATATTGAACTCTAAACCTTTCCATCTCAATTCTATTGCATTATTGTAGTATTATTGTTAATTATTAAAAAAAAAATGTAGGATCGCTGTTACATCATTTTAACAAAGGACAGCTCTTAAATTGTGTATATATGTCATAGTACATCAGTTGATGAAGTGTCTTAACAGATTTGTCATAAATTAATACATGAATGTCCTTTAAAAAAAAACCCAGCTTACTGCAGGGAGTATTAAATTTTGCACAAATCATACACTTACTACTATTACTCCTTTTCTTATCCCATACCCAAAAGTAGTCTAACTCCTACAATTCGTATTCTAATTCGTATTCTCATTCGTATTCTCATTCGTATTCTCATTCGTATTCTCATTTGTATTCTCATTTGTATTCTCATTCGTATTCTCATTCGTATTCTCATTCGTTTGACAGCACAAAATAGCGCTTTTTAATGCCCACTACAATAAGGTCCGAGTAAAATATCCTAAGGAAAACATTTAAAACTGTTGCGATCTTGATTATGGACCTGTGTATGTCGTATACCTTTCATCTATTTCAGCGGCTCTAACTCAAGTAGGTAAGTTCTTACTTAACTTGCATAGATAATTTGGGCTAAACTTACAATAAGGTTTTGTTAAAACATCAGAAACAATGCATTTTTAATTCATGTCTTACCTTTATAGAAAGAATAAAAATAAACTGTTAAGCCTATTTTGTGATATACTATAGCTGCTTCTCAAGGTTTTTATCCTTCATAATAGCTGATGAAAAAGAGCGTTCTGCAGTAGCAGTGGTTACTGGAAAGCAAAAAGTTTGTACGTCCTTCCCATTAACTGCTTAGTTTAAGCTGTGACATGAATCTGACTTCTGTATTGCTTGACTTGTATGAGCAGCTGCTTATCCTGTAGCAATATATTGTGCTTTATAATGTTTTGTCTTCTACTCTCTCCAATGAAAGTATAAGGAAACCACAGCAGCCGTATCCTTTCTTCATGGGTTTATATACTGAGTGTAGTTAGATATTTAATAATGACACTCTGTATTATAGCTCATTATAAGCTATACGATAGTGGAAGATAAGATACAGTGAAGTACTGTGCTGCTAAAATATATTGTGTAAAGAAATCTTAGGAGTACTCTACAGGGACAACCTTGAAGGGGAGGGGCAGAGTATACTTAGGATAAGGGAATTCACATCATTAATAGTTGCTAACATTAAAACAGTTTAAGACATGGACTACTTAGGTTAGAAAGGGATGGGTGGGGCAATTCTCAATGGCATGGATATAGGACTATGCAATGACCATGTCATAGTGTATTAATTGTATGAGTGAAGTACACAGCTCTTAGTGTGCCTACAGTATTGTAGTCATCCATTCTCATGTATTTTATCGTTCTAAGAAGATTAAAGAAGACAGCTCCAAACATCATTTTTACTTTGTGAAGAGATAAGCCATTTCTATGTTTAGAGGACATTATGAAGAGGGAATCAATTCAGTCATTATTATCCTGTTATAGTTCTATCCTGTTTGCTAGTTAGCTACCTAGCCACCATGACATCTTACAAACTTACAATCCATGCAATAAAGCACAGACAAGAAAATATCTCCTACTCTACAGTATGATGTATTTATACTCCTAGATTGATTTTGAGAATTTGATTGGGGGAGGGGGGTGGAGTCATTTAGAGATAGATTTCTTGCTAGCTAGTATATTGTAATAATGAGCATGTGTGATATCACTAGAAACAATAGTCTCTGTGTCTTCTGTTAGTGTATTTTCATGTTACAGATGTACAGATACCTGATGAGGTCATAGTCTTTGAAGGAGGTATAAATGCTTTCTCGTGTGTGTCAGATGTTAGAACAACAGTAGAGTGGCTTGTTAATGGAACACTTCTGGAGGAGCCCTACCCTATGGGGGTAAGAACTGAAACATATCAAGTAGGAGGAAATCTATTTTTTAATAATGTCCCACTTGACTATAATGGCACTACTGTCCAGTGTATTGCTAACACTAAAGTTAGACGTACCAACATTGGTACTCTTCTAGTACAAGGTAAGGATACTTTACTCATTTAGAGGAAGTGTTTTCATATTATGACTATAATGTGTTATATTTTAGTGGAGGCATGACAGATTAAGCATAATAATAAACTTCGCCAACAACATGAAAACTTTTGTTGTTTACTTTTATCAATGTCTGTAAAGTGTGCTATGTGTCTAGTACTAAGACCAAGGATTAGGGTTAAGGAATTGGGTATGTGTTAAGGCTAGGGCTAAGGGTGATGGTGATAGGGCTATGGCAAAATTAATGGGTTGGGATCATTGATCTGAGGAGATCATAATATTGTGCTAAAGGCTTTTTTTATGCATTTAAAAACGCAATGTAAAAATTTTATGGTTCACTTGGTGATTGGTTTATCATTCATGATCAACTTTCATTATGATTACCACCACACAGGGTTATTAGATGCTGTTGATAATTGGACTGTGGAATTGAAAATTCTTCCTTCAACATCTCCTGGGATCCTCCATTCTCCTACATCCCTAACATCAACCCTCTCATCACCTACTGCATCAACATCACCAACAGCTCCACTGGTGAAGTGGTGGTGTCAGAGTGTGGGATCAGTATGACTCACTATTCATTCCAACGTGATTATGATCCATGTATGGAGTACACTGTTACTGTTATCCCAGTCAATAGAGTTAGTAATGGAATGTCAGCACAGACCTACTTTCCAGGTAAACATCTCTATTCACTATGATAAATATAACAGATGATAAGACTCTTTCTATTCTCTAGACACTAACTATTTCTTCCCTTCCTATTCAGTTCCTGGTTATGTAAGATCTGAAGACACCACAGCCATAGTGATGACAGATGGTAACTTCACATACAGGATACCCACTAAGGTAACTATGACAGTCATGTAGCTGGTGTCTGTACATCTCTCTTGTTTTCTTAGCCTGCTCCAGTGTGTTCATGTGAAGTAACTATATTTGATATGTCTCCTATCACCACAAACTGTACTGTTAATGGAGATAACATATCATTCCCAAGTGGAGGCATTGCACTCAATAAGTTTTACACAGCAAACATTACTCTAAGAAATGGAAGGATCAATGCTACATCTGAAATCACTATAAGTAACTGTTTGTTACTGCTGTTATTCCATGTTAATGTTGTGTGTTAAATTTACAGGTACTTATGATGTTCAGGACATTACAGTAAATAGCAACATGTCAAATGCTGTCAGTTTCACAGTCGATTATGCCTTGAACTCAAACGCCAGTGGAGTTCTTTTTGTGATGCTGTTCACTGTAGGTGGAGAAGTAGACTTTGATCTTTCTGTACAGGTGGCAGTAGATCGTGATATCTCCGCACCATCACTTACAAACATTACAAGAGGAACATACACAGCACTAGCCTATGACATAGAAAGAGATGGATTACTTTAGCTTGGAAAGAACTCCCCAGCTACCAGTCAAAGGGTGTATGAAAATGGAATGGGTAAGTATATTTCTTTAAGATCACGATGTAACTTAAATTGTGGTGCTAAAATATTCAGATGAGGTACAGCTATCCCTTCCCAATAATAAGAGCTGTGAGGTGACCACAGTGTATGGGAGAATCAACGTAATATGCAACTTCATTTACCCAAACATTATCGGCTATCAAGCTATTTTAGAAGGACCTGACATTGCTGTGAATACATTAATGGTGGAGCAACTTGAAATGAACAGTAGTAACTCATTTGTAATATTTGAGGTTTTAATGAATGGTCCTCACTCTATAACAATATTTGCTATAGTGGAGAATGGAGGAATAATTAAGATGGGAATATCTAAAGCAATACACAGAGAGACAATCAATGTGACTGAAGAAATATTTACTACTACTCCTCACCCTACCACACCAACCACTACCACTGACTCCACCACACCACCCACTACCACTGACCCCACCACACCACCCACTACCACTGACCCCACTACACCAACCACTACCACTGACCCCACCACACCACCCACTACCACTGACCCCACCACACCACTCACTACCACTGACCTCACCACACCACCCACTACCATTGACCCCACCACACCATCCACTACCACTGACCCCTCCACACCACCCACTACCACTGACCCCACCACACCATCCACCACCACTGACCCTACAACACCAACAACTAGTGCTGTTTATTCCGGTACCCCACCAAGCACTACCACTGGTTACATAAACTTGGCAACTACTCCTTCTAGTTCTTCTACTAGTAAAAGTGTCCCTCAGATAGTGTTTCTTGTAGTGGTTATGAAGTTGGTGTACTCTTAACTCCCTCAAGCTAATATGCAGTTATAAGTTTCTATACTCTCTTTGGTCATGTCTTGCTGAAAATCATAGTGTATATATACTGTATTGTAGGGATTATGATACAGTGCTGAATGACAATTTTCATTACACTATTATGTTTTGCATAATTTCCTTTGATAAAGATCTCTGCTCTCTGTAATCTTCGTGCATAGGGAACTGTCATGGCTGAGTTGTTTTCAATGATGGGGTTTAGTTGTGATCATTGTGAGGTATCCATGGGAGCAAGAATCAAACAAAGAGGAATCAGTGTTGACTGGTTCTTATTAGAGTATCGGTTTTGTATGTATGGCCAGTCCCTGGAGAGATAGCTTGATCTGGGAGGTGTTATGCCATCACAATTAGTATTGAATGGTGATCAATTAGCTATTTAGAGTATAAATTTCAGCAGAAGTAGTTTCCATACTTATCACAATGCTGTTGTAATAATAGTAAAGTGCATGTAGTGGACAATCTCTTGCACAAGATAATGGATATTAGTGGAAGAATGGTGATGTGATACAAGCATATATGCCTTGGAGAATGGTTAGATGAAATGTATTATTTGAGAGTATGTTTGGAGTATTGTTTATCACAAGATGAGTAAGCCCTAGGTCTAGCCCACCACACCACTAACTACCACTGACTCTACCACATCACCAAAACACACCACACCACAAAGTGCTGATTATATCTGGCTGAAAAAAAATTACTGTATTGTAGAGATTGTTTCTATTTTTGTCCAATACTGTTCTCAGTAAGTCACTGATGATGATGATAATAATAGTAATAATAGTGCAGTACTGAATTACTATCCTTTGATGTTTTTGGAGCAGCTAATAACACTCTGTCAGCACAGTACTATAGGAATACTAGGAATTTGTATCTCTTTTCTATAACCCTGATTGTAAAAGTGGGTATGGTTCCAAAGCCATGCCCATTAAGCATATAGGGTAACCACCCCACTATTTTGGGACACTTAATGTGAAGAAAGTCATCATCACTTTCTTAAAAGTGATCCATTGCACACATCATTTGAGAGGCAGGTAAAACCAAGATTATTTTAATTTTTTAACCGCAATTATAGGACAATGGCACCACTTTTAAGACAAGTGGTTAGTGGTCTAGATGTATATATACAAATTCATTAATAAGGAACAGACAATAAGAGACCGTATCTATAATGACCATGTGAGCAATTTGACAATCAGGACAAAGTTAATATTTACCTGCTGCAAGTGACCTACTAAATTCATTGACACATCAACTTCACTATTACTGTCAAAGCTCTTCTTAGAACTCTCACTGGAAGACTGATCAATTCTCCTTGGCTCATTTTTATTTCTTCTTTTTCTCTATTAGTTATTTAGCTGGACTTCTGTAACAGCAGATAGGAGGTCATTTTTGGACCAGCTGATCCTTCACTTTTGAGTCATTTAACCTACTAAAGGTGTCAAACATTTGGTGAAGTGTCATAAATCAATATCAAAAAGGGAACGTCCTTTTAAATTTTGCACAAAATAATAATTATGACCCATTATTATTATTATGAATCACCCTCGGCGGAAATTTTTAAGTCATGTCCAGGAATTGGAGTAAATATCCTAAGGGCAACATTTCAAAAGCCTGGTTAAAACTGTCCAGGTTTAATTATGAACCTGTGCTGTCATGTCCTAGC
Source organism: Diacarnus erythraeanus (assembly GCA_964016965.1). NCBI lineage: Eukaryota > Metazoa > Porifera > Demospongiae > Poecilosclerida > Podospongiidae > Diacarnus > Diacarnus erythraeanus. Next base: position 163,744 of record OZ024681.1, read on the forward strand.
TCTGGTCTCCTTTTCATCTATTCCAGCGGCTCTAACTCAAGGAGGTAAGTTCTTACTTGCATAATCTGGATTAGCAGATAGCTAACCAGTCGGTGGGAGTAAGATTAGTGCTAAACTTATAAAGTATATTCAAACTTTCGTAAACATCTAGTGTTTAGAGAAACAATGCAATTTCATTGTTTAATTCATGTCTTATCTCATAATGTTACAGACTATTATTATTATTATTATTTTATCATCAGTACTGGTAAAGTATCATCATTATTATTATTTATTCACATCATGTATCACATGATTAGTTGTGCGAAGTTGAAATTATTGTGCATTGCTGTTGCGCATTAGTTTCGCATAAACAGGTTTTAAGATAGCGAGAATAGCTTTTAAGGTTTTCGTTACCAGTTCACAAGAACAAGAAAAGAGTCCGTCACACATAATAATGAAAATATTCTGCAGTAGCAGTGGTTACTGGAAAGCAAAATAAGTTTATCCACTTCATTTATGTTACTCTCTTCCATACATATCACTATATAGTAAAAGCGATTTCGATCATTCATTTTAAGTTTAATGATCATTCTCAAGAAAGTCCAATAAATTGTCATGAAGAGTTTGCATGTCCTTCCCATTAACTGCTTAGTTTAAGTCGTGACATGAATCTGACTCCTGTATTGCTTGACTAGCTGTGTATGATGAGCAGTTTCCTAAACCTTGCATCCTCTAGCTATTTATTGTGCTTTATAATTAACAGCTTGCTTTCTTTCCAATGAAAGTTATAATTTGTTTAGGGGAACAACAACCCCCACATTGCCTCCATATTGCCTCCATGATTCCTACAGCCATGAGTTGTAGTTATATAGTGAGCCTTATCCACGTATTAAGCATAGTTAGCTATTTTATAATGGCACTCTATATAATAATAATTATAAGCTATGCAATAGTGAATGAGGGGCAGTGAGGTACTGTGCTGCTAAAATGAAATGTTTAAAGAAATCTCAGAAGTACTCTACAGAGACAACTAACCTTGAAGTGGATGGAACAAAATAAGGGAATTAATAGCTACCAACATTAAAACAAGTCACATGGACTACCTAGGTTAGAAGAGAGTGGGGTGAAGGCAATGGTTGCAATGACCATATCATGGTCAGTGGGTAAAGTGAAGAACACAGCTCTTAGTGTGTATACAGCATTGTAGTCGTCCATTCTCATTTCACAATGGAAATAGTAATGTATCAAGAAGATTATTACTTACAAACTTATAATCCATAAAATAGAAGCGTTTTTAAAGCACAGACTAGAAAATATCTCTTCCTCTACAATATGATGTATTTATACTCCTAGATAGATTCTGGGAATTTCATTGGTGGGTGGAGGCATCTAGAGATAGATTTCTTGCTAGTTAGTCATCCTCATTGTGATAATAAGTAAGTTTGTCATGAGCATGTGTAGCTATGTGTGGTATCACTAGAAACTATAGTCTCTGTGTCTTCTGTTAGTGTATTTTCCGGCTACAGATGTACAGATACGTGACGAGGTCATCGTGTTTGAAGGAGATACAAATGCTTTCTCCTGTACCTCAGATCCTGAAACAACAGTAGAGTGGCTTGTTAATGGAACACTTCTGGAGGAGCCCTACCCTATGGGAATTACAATTACAGAAATCATGATCCCCAATAATATTATTATTGGAGGAAGTCTAAGTTATAATAATGTTCCACTTGACTATAATGGCACTACTGTCCAGTGTATTGCTACCACTAATGGTAATGTTAAACGAACCAACATTGGTACTCTTCTAGTACAAGGTAAGGATACTTTACTTATTTAGAGGAATTGTTTTCATAATATTATTATGAGTCATATATTATAATAATGTTATAATGTGACATGACAGATTAAGCATATAATGAACCACGGGTTGGAATCATTGATCATGATATATCTGTGGAGATCATAATATTGTGCTAAAGGCTTTTTTATGCATTTACATTATTAATAACACTGACTTGATGATTGGTTAATCATTCATTTCTGCTGATAACTTTACCACTACACAGGGTCATTAGATGCTGTTGAGAATATGACTGTGGTGTTTGAGGATTCATCCTTCAACATCTCCTGGGATCCTCCATTCTCCTACATTGTCCCTAACATCAACCTTCTCATCACCTACTGCATCAACATCACTAACAGCTCCTCTGGTGAAGTGGTTGTGTCAGAGTGTGGGATCAGTGTGACTCACTATTCATTCCAACATGATTATGATCCATGTATGGACTACACTGTTACTGTTATCCCAGTCAATAGAGTCGGTAATGGAATGCCAGCACAGACCTACTTTCCAGGTAAACACCTCTATTCACTATGATAAATATAACAGATTAAGATAAGACTCTTTCTATTCTCCAGACACTAACTATTTCTTCCCTTCTTATTCAGTTCCAGGTTATGTAAGATCTGAAGACACCACAGCCATAGTGATGGCAGATGGTAACTTCACATACAGGATACCCACTAAAGTAACAATGACAGTCATGTAGCTGGTGTCTGTACATCTCTCTTGTTTTCTTAGCCTGATCCAGTGTGTTCATGTGAAGTAACTATATTTGATATGTCTCCTATCACCACAAACTGTACTGTTAATGGAGATAACATATCATTCCCAAGTGGAGGCATTGCACTGAATAAGTTCTACATAGCAAACATTACTCTAAGAAATGGAAGGATCAATGCTACATCTGAAATCACTATAAGTAACTGTTTGTTACTGCTGTTATTCATGTTAATGTTGTGTGTTAAATTTACAGGTACTTATGATGTTCAGGACATTACAGTAAATAGCAACATGTCAAATGCTGTCAGTTTCACAGTCGATTATGCCTTGAACTCAAACGCCAGTGGAGTTCTTTTTGTGATGCTGTTCATTGTCAGTGGAAAAGTGGACATTGATCTTTCGGTCCAGATGGCAGTAGATCGTGATATCTCCGTACCATCATTCACAAACATTACAAGAGGAACATACACAGCTCTAGCCTATGACATAGAAAGAGATGGATTACTTCAGCTTGGAAAGAACTCCCCAGCTACAAGTCAAAGGGTGTACGTAAATGGAACAGGTAAGTATATTTCTTTAAGCTCACGATGTAAATTAAATTATGGTTCTAAATTATTCAGATGATGTACAGCTATCCCTTCCCAATAATAAGAGCTGTGAGGTGACCACAGTGTATGGGAGAATCAACGTGATGTGTGACTTCATTTACCCAAACATCATCGGCTATCAAGCTATTTTAGAAGGACCTGACATTGCTGTGAATACATTAATGGTGGAGCAACTTGAAATGAACAGTAGTAACTCATTTGTAATATTTGAGGTTTTAATGAATGGTCCTCACTCTATAACAATATTTGCTATAGTGGAGAATGGAGGAATAATTAAGATTGGAATATCTAAAGCAATACACAGAGAGACAATCAATGTGACTGAAGAAATATTTACTACTACTTCTTACCCTACCACACTACCCACTACCACTGACCCCACCACATCACCCACTACCACTGACCCCACCACACCACCCACTACCACTGACCCCACCACACCACCCACTACCACTGACCCCACCACATCACCTACTACCACTGACACCACCACACTACCAACTACCATTCACCCTACCACACTACCGACTACCTCTGACCCCACCACATCAACTGACCCTACTACACCATCAACTAGTGCTATTTATCCTGGTACCCCACCAAGCACTACCACTGGTTACATAAACTTGAATATATTAGCAACTACTCCTTCTAGTTCATCTACTAGTAAAAGTGTCCCTCAGATAGTGTTTCTTGTAGTGGTTATGAATATGGTGTACTATTCATGCAATCTTTACTATTCCTAATTATATTACTGATTAAGAGTGTAGTAGAATTTTTTAGTAATATCTAATGCAGTAGTTATAGCTAGACCATCATGGCTATATGTAAGTCAGAAAACTCCCATAAGTCACTCATAATTTAAACTTGAAAATTCGTTAATAGAGGATATTATAGAATACTGCAATTACCGGCTGGAAGTATATAATTTGCTGACACTTGATAATGAGTTTGGCTTACTGTTAGGGAATACTAGAACCTATAGTATAATAATGAATGGATTAGGTAAATATATTACTGTGCAATTATCCAACAAAATAGATGACTTTCTGTCCAAAAAACATTTCTTTCATGAAAAAAGCTGTAAGAAAATGGCATTTTGAAGCATGTGTAGGAAGTATCAACTATTCCTATTCAGGGTGTGTCCATGTGCTCAAAAACATCTTCCAATGCCTATATATGCATAATTATATTTTAAAGAATAATATTATGTTTTTTATTCATTAAATTTTAGCTGTTTCACCTCTAGAGGGAGTTGTTGGCTTTGTAGTAGCTAATAATAATAGTTTACAAAATTAGCATAATTTTAGGTGTATGTGAGCATAGGGAATTACCAGGTGTAATGTTCTCGGTTCTTTTTCTTAGTGCTTTGCACACGGCAAGTCTTATAGTTTAAAAAGCAATAATATAATCTATTATTGAGACTCAGACAATCACACTATATAGAAATCAAGGCCTGATGATGTGGCAAATTATAAGGTGATAATGCAATGTGGTTAAGCTGAATGCACTGTGGTAATGACAAATTGCTTACTTGCAAAAATCAAACAATGTGTGAATAACTAATTATTCTACACCAGGCAATTTTTCTGAGTGCCATAATTCCAAACTAGCTAGTAGCTAGCTGGAACAGTGCAAGAAAATGTGGTGGTTACTGGTTAGTGGTTTAGGTTATGCACTCAGACAATGAACTTAGACTAGCCAATTTCATCACCTTTGCAAAGCTAACCAAGAGCACAAACTGAAGTAGACTAATCACTGGAGTAGGAACCATGGAGGCCAGTGCCTCCCTCCCAATATTTTTGTTTGGGGGGCCTGGCCTTTCCAAAAAATGAGATGATGCTCTACTCAGAGTATAGTAACAGAGTTTTACTTGCCAGTGAACATGCTGCACTATGCATTACAGCTGTATATAGTACAGAGCCTCCAACCACACGGATTTATCCGTATTTTTACGGATTTACACCTATAAATACGGACTACGGAAATTGATTCGATTTATACGGAAGTAGCTATCTATTATAATAATACGCTTGTACATTTGTCCATACGTCTAGTCTGTCCGTACGTATTCATGAATAATTCATGAGCTAACGCAATTCCAAAGGTACCGGGTTCGATCCCAGAGATGGACACCCACATTTTTTCTTCTTCTTTTCTTTCTTTTCTTCATTTTGTAACTTTTTCTTTTTAACTTTTTTTTTTTCCTTCATTTTGTTTTTTTTTTCCTTCACTGGCACTGTGGATTTTGTGTCTTTTGTCATGGTCAGCTCTTATGTGGCATTTTCAGCCCCACAGACACCACTGTGTGGTGGGTACTTGCTAGTGTATAATAATAGCGAACAGCTGTGAAATAACATTGTCCAGCAGAGGCTTAAAGAGTTGTCTAAACAGTTCATATTCCTCAAAACAGGTGATAAAAACAGTAAGTATATTTATTGTCAGTTAATTCATGATATTGTTTACTGGTGCATTGTTATTTATAGCTATAGCTTGTTCCAGTGTCTCCTATCAAGCACTATGATAGCTAAGACTCTCAATTCTAGCTCACAGTCTAGTCTATGTTTTAATCATTATTAATCACAAGATACCTACACACGTAGGTGTGTGTCTTATAACAACAATAATAATTAGAATGATGCAGGTCATTAAACTAGCTAGCTCTACGGAATTTGCTACAAAAATACGGAAAGAGAGCAATTTTTGTACTGAAGTTATTCACTTCAAGTTGGAGGCTCTGATAGTATATATGGCAGGGCACATTATCCTGCTGTAAGATCCAAGTCCCAGGTAGTGACAATAGATGGACACTAGGAATCATATAGTTCCCAAGCAAATCAACTTAAGCATCCCCATTAAGCCTCTCTTCAAAAAACCTACCACAGTCGAGTGTATACATCCATCCTGACACTTTTCATAGCACAGTGATCATTAAACTTTTAGTGTAAATTAACCACTGAGGTAAGGACAGTCTCCCTATAAGGGATAGATCCCAATGTGTCGTGTCCTTTATTCAGTTATACTGTGTAAATTAACCTCTGATATAAGGACAGCCTCCCTACAAGAGACAGTAGACCTGATCCCAATGTGTCCTTTACAGAGGTTCCACTGCATCTCTTAGCCTACTCTGGATTGTAGAATTAGATATTTTCATACTCTTCTTTTACTTCAGTCTTGATCCCAAAAGTTGTTTTGAATTGATTTGATTTGCTTTAGTCTATCTTCATGGTAGCTAAATTGTTTTTCTTTTCCCTCCAGGAATATTTTATTTACCACTGAACCTAACAACTAAAGAACTTTGCACACACCTTGTTGGCTACAACCAATTCTAGATACAATATTATGTCTTTGAGTATAACCTTCTTCAGAGAATTTTTTTCTCTCATTTCTATGCTTAATATCACACACTTAGTAACCATTTAACTACTCCAGGGGAAATTAGGTAAGGTATCAATTTTTATGAACAGTTTACTGTTTCTTGGCAACACAACTTAGATTTGGCTCTTTGAGTACTTCTTTTTGACTGCCAGTTGTACATTTTACTCTTAATCATCATCATCCATAGAACTAAAACCATTAATATGCTGAGTCATGAGAATACTAGGGGAATACTAGGGGAATACTAGGGGAATACTAGGTGTCACAGTTAATTTTTTTTTGCAATAGGAGAATAGAATAATGGGCTAAAAGTAGTACTCCTCTTGAATTTGAAAGAGAAGTCTAATGTAATGAGTTCTGGAGTAGTCTGGTAAAATCAATGGTTAACAGAAAGTGACAACACTATGTCCTTGCATTCGTCAAGCTGAACCACCATTCAGTCCTCTCCATCCTCCATTCCAATTGTAAGAGGACTGTATATAGTATAATACAGTGAGGAGCCATAAGACAATAGCTAGTATAAAGAGGTCATAGCACTTTGGGTTTCTCCTCTATCATGCACCAAACTGAGTAGTCACAGTATTTACTGCTATAGCTAGACATGATCTGGCTAGCTAATGACTTAGTTCAATTCCAAGTGTGTCCATATGCAAGTTAACCAGTCCCCTGTTCTCTTTAGTGCACAGTAACAATGTATTACTGTATAGTGGAGAGTTTAGTCTCGCGCGCGCCAAACTCTCAGAGAGTTTTCAGTTTTGGCGTCAATTCTCCATTATGAACTTGTGTTATGTGTTAGTGCTGATCTGCCTTTCATCTCGGATTCCAGCGACTCGTCTTACTCAAGGTAAGCTCTTACTCGAGGTTTAGTTTAAGGCAGGGGTGTAGGCAAGGAAAGAGCCTAGATTTTTCAGAAAATGTAATAGCTAATAAGCTCAGGCTCTGGCTTAGTTATTTATTTATATTATTATGATGTGCATTGTAGTGGTTTGATCAACAGTATTTAACCATGACAGTAGTGGTTAACAGGTAAGCATGGTAACAGTTGTTTAGAGAACTTGCTTGTCTTTAATTAGCCTAATTTCTAGTAGCTAGTGCCATGTCTGTGAATCTCTGAGATAGTGGTTTAGCACTCCTTTAAAGCCAGGTGAATCATCCAATTAATTTAAGACCAGCTATCAGCCTGAATTAGCCAGCAGTCAGCCTGAACTGGTGAGCTAATAAAAGTTTTTCGACCAGTGTATTCTAAAATATAGTTTTACTAGCTTGAAAGTGATGTTGAAGATGTTTCAGTACAGAATCTACTATCTTCAAATGAAATAGAGCCTAGCCTATCTTTGTGTAGTACATAATAATTTGAATATTACTCTGATTTGCTCTCTTACACCTTCCTACTCCCACAGTTGTTAAACCTGTAAACAGGATAAGCCATCTTGTCCATTATAGAAAGGTTATTCTCTTCAATGGTTTGTAAGTATGTGTATTTTTAATAGCACTCTGTACTGTAGACTAACATGACTTCTTTAAAAATAGCCAGCTAAAAATTTATATGTGGAAGAGCTGCTGAAATCCTAGGTTATTGAATGGGAAGTTAAGATATATTTACTCTAACATCATGTGATATACACATCATGAAAAATATTTTTTGTGACAATGAGAACTTATTTTAGAGAAAAGTGACCTATTTCACATTATACTATTGATCCTCAATGACAATAGTAATGTTGACTGTTAAACCTCATAGGAAAGATGTTTCAAACATTTGGTTACATGGAAACTACAACACTCATAAAGTATTAGTTTCCTTTCAATACATATCCTGTCCTTAACAAAACTTCTTACCTTCGGACTGTAGAGTTTTTGATGATGTTGAAGAAATAGTTTCCCACGTTACAGAGGTATAGCTACTTTACAGGGGTTCCCCAGCATTAGCCAAAATGGCTATAATCCTACTTCACCGAAGCTTGCAGCAACCTTCAAAATCTAAGCTGTATATACCACCTATGTAATCTTTCTGGCCTCTATTGCATTGAATGGTAGTATGGCTAGCTAAATGGCTAAAGAAAAATTAATAAATTAGCCATTTTGTCTACTATTTTTATTTGAACCCCTGGTACTACTTCACCAGAGTCCTACTCTCTAAAGAGAGCCAAATAAAGACAAAAAATTCTCTTTTTACAAAGGCCTAAGGTATGAATGAATGAACATATTATTGCTGTGACTCACAGAGTCAGAATACATATGAAGCTTAATATAGAAAGGACTACCACCTGTAGCTGTCCAGCTATATTTATGCACAGAACAGACATGGCACCAAGGCAGATTTCACTAACACCTGTGTGACATTACTGCACAATGATAAATTAGATATACAAGATGATGAATTCCTTCACTTTGTTAAACTAACTGTAAATAGGCTCCACCTATTACACATGTGATTAAAAGACTCTTACACATGACAGCATTATTATTGTTAACTACATGAAACATGGTGTACAAAATAGAGCAGTGCTCTGTTTCTTACAACACTGTGACAGAAAAGATCTGATGTAGTCTAGTGTGAGGCTGCCTTCTGGTATGGTCATTGCTACAAAAGAATATAATGGTTCTAAGTGTTTAGAGAATAAACACCTGGAAGAATTCTATTCAAAGTTGTTTCCTTTATTTGAAGGTTCTGGTTGGGTCTCATCTTCACAGTGACCTTTGAGAATGGAATTAGAGATAGCTGCTAAATGCAGAGTATACTCTAACTACCAAGACCTCTAGGAAATCTTAAAATGTGTTGAACAGTTTTGGTGTGGCCATGCCAATTAAAAGGTGGTCTATAATATAGTAAATACCAAATTTAGTATCAGAACACAGCTCTTAGTGTGCATAGAGTATTGTAGTCGTCCATTCTCATTTCACAACAACCATGTTGCCTCTATGATAGGACTAGACTATTATGTAAAGTGTCCATATCTGGGGAAATATATAGTAACTTTAAGAACATTCAGGAAGATAGCTCCAGACATCATTTAAAGAAAGCCTCTCCACTTTGTGAATAGATCAGTCATTTCCTATATTTAGAGGACATTAATAGAAAGAGAGTTTGCATTTAAGGGTGTGTCCAAGTTAAAAATTGGGTGTGGTTCCACCATCTTAAGATGGTAGAATGTTTATACTAGTTTCCCACACTGATTTTAGAAAGAAATACATCAGTTCCAGTGAGAAGTGTTATAAAACTAGGTATAGATGAGGTGCTTTCTCTGTACATTTTTCATGTCTTTCATGTTTGGTCCACCATGCCCATTTTAAATGAACACTCCACAACCACCCAATATAATTTCAGCCATTATTATTCTCTTTCAAATCTATCATCTTTGCTATTGCATATTATTTTTAGTTAGCTACCTGGCCACCATGACATCTTGATAGATATGTTATTATCACTTACAAACTTACAATCCATGAAGTATTTTAAAGCACAGATTTATTCTGCTACAATATGATGTATTTATACTCCTAGATAGATTCTGAGAATTTCATTGGTAAGTGGAGGCATCTAGAGATAGATTTCTGGCTAGCTAGTCATCCTCATTATTGTAATAAGCATGTTTGTCATGAGCATGTGTAGCTATGTGTGATATCACTAGAAACAATAGTCTCTGTGTCTGCTGTTAGTGTATTTTCCTGCTGCAGATGTACTGTTTAGTGAAGAGGTCATAGCGTTTGAAGGAGGTAGAAATGCTTTCTCATGTACCTCAGATTTTGGAACAACAGTGGAGTGGCTTGTTAATGGGACACATCTGGAGGAGCCCTACCCCATGGGGGTTACAATTGAAACAATTGGAGTAGGAGGAAGTCTAACCTTTAATAATGTCTCACTTGACTATAATGGCACAACTGTCCAGTGTATTGCTAACAATAAACCCACCAACATTGGTACTCTTCTAGTACAAGGTAAGGATACTTTGAGGAATTGTTCTCATATCATGTGTTACATTGTAGTGAAGCTAGAACACATACATGTATATTAAATATATATTTATACAATGTTATTAAATGCTACCTACACCCCACATAGCAATGTGTTTGGAATGAAATTACTCCAAAATTCATGCAATAGTTGGAAGGTGACTGCTTAAGGTCACAAAGCAAAAATGATACTTTGAAAAATTGAAGAAACAATCTTTAGATATCCTTGATTAAAAATATGTAATAAAAGTTTTTTTGAAGGGTGCAGCTTTATGGGGGGGGGGGGGGGGGGTGGGGGGGGTTGTAAAACTGGTCACATTTGTTGTTCACTTGGTGATTGGTTAATCATCCATTTCTGCTGATCAACTTTCATTATAAATACCACCACACAGGGTTACTAGATGCTGTTAGCAATTTGACTGTGGTGTTTGAGGATTCATCCTTCAACATCTCCTGGGATCCTCCATTCTCCTACATTGTCCCAAGAGTAAACCCTCTCATCACCTACTGCATCAACATCACTAACAGCTCCACTGGTGAAGTGGAGGTGTCAGAGTGTGGGATCAGTGTGACTCACTATTCATTCCAACATGATTATGATCCATGTGTACATATGGAGTACACTGTTACTGTTATCCTAGTCAATAGAGTCGGTAATGGAATGCCAGCACAGACCTACTTTCCAGGTAAACATCTCTATTCACTATGATAAATATAACAGATGATAAGACTCTTTCTATTCTCCAGACACTAACTATTTCTATTCAGTTCCAGGTTATGTAAGATCTGAAGACACCACAGCCATAGTGATGGCAGATGGTAACTTCACATACAGGATACTCACTAAGGTAACTATGACAGTCATGTAGCTGGTGTCTGTACATCTCTCTTGTTTTCTTAGCCTGCTCCAGTGTGTTCATGTGAAGTAACTATATTTGACATGTCTCCTATCACCACAAACTGTACTGTTAATGGAGATAACATATCATTCCCAAGTGGAGGCATTCCACTGAATAAGTTCTACACAGCAAGCATTACTCTAAGAAATGGAAGGATCAATGCTACATCTGAAATCACTATAAGTAACTGTTTGTTACTGCTGTTATTCCATGTTAATGTTGTGTGTTAAATTTACAGGTACTTATGATGTTCAGGACATTACAGTAAATAGCAACATGCCAAATGCTGTCAGTTTCACAGTCGATTATGCCTTGAACTCAAACGCCAGTGGAGTTCTTTTTGTGATGCTGTTCACTGTAGGTGGAGAAGTAGACTTTGATCTTTCGGTACAGGTGGCAGTAGATCGTGATATCTCCGCACCATCACTTACAAACATTACAAGAGGAACATACACAGCTCTAGCCTATGACATAGAAAGAGATGGATTACTTCAGCTTGGAAAGAACTCCCCAGCTACAAGTCAAAGGGTGTACGTAAATGGAACAGGTAAGTATATTTCTTTAAGCTCACAATGTAAATTAAATTGTGGTGCTAAAATATTCAGATGAGGTACAGCTTTCTCTTCCCAATAATAAGAGCTGTGAGGTGACCACAGTGTATGGGAGAATCAACGTGACATGTGACTTCATTTACATCATCGGCTATCAAGCTATTTTAGAAGGACCTGACATTGCTGTGAATATATTAATGGTGGAGCAACTTGAAATGAACAGTAGTAACTCATTTGTAATATTTGAGGTTTTAATGAACGGTCCTCACTCTATAACAATATTTGCTATAGTGGAGAATGGAGGAATAATTAAGATGGGAATATCTAAAGCAATACACAGAGAGACAATCAATGTGACTGAAGAAATATTTACTACTACTCCTCACCCTACCACACCAACCACTACCACTAACCCCACCACATCACCCACTACCACTGCCTCCACCACACCATCCACTACCACTGACCCCACCACACCACCCACTACCACTGCCTCCACCTCACCACCCACTACCACTGACCCCACCACACCACCCACTACCACTGATCCCACCATACCACCCACTACCACTGACCCCACCACACCACCCACTACCACTGACCCCACCACACCACCCACTACCACTGACCCCACCACACCACCCACTACCACTGACCCCACCACACCATCCACCACCACTGACCCTACAAGACCAACAACTAGTGCTGTTTATTCCGGTACCCCACCAAGCACTACCACTGGTTACATAAACTTGAATATATTAGCAACTACTCCTTCTAGTTCATCTACTAGTAAAAGTGTCCCTCAGATAGTGTTTCTTATAGTGGTTATGAGTGTGATGTATAATTCATGCAATCTTTATTATTCCTAATAATATTATAATATTACTGACATAGCTATGATCAAGAGTGTGGTAGAATTTTTTAGTAGCTAGTAGCTAGTTATGACTAGACCATCATGGTTAGAAAGCTCCATCATCACTCATTGAAACTGTTAAGTTAAAAGAATATTTCTGATTGCATGCATTAATAGAGGGTAGATTACAGTAATTGTTGGCTGGAAGTATATTATTGACACTTCAGAGTTGTTAGGGAATACTAGAACCTATAGTATGATAATGAATGGATTAGGTAAATATATTACTGTGCAATTATCCAACAAAATAGATGACTTTCTGTCCAATATAGTAAGAAAATGGTATCTTGAAGTATGTGTAGGAAGTATCAACTATTTCTATTCAGGGTGTGTCCATGTGCTCAAAAACATCTTCCAATGCCTATGCATAGATATTATAGATATTACCCTCCTTAAGAATAATTAATATGTTGAAATGAAAGTATCAATATAGTTTTTAGCTGTTACAGGGAGTCTTTGGCTTTGTAGTAATAATACATATGTTTACAAAATTTGAGCTCCTTAATGACTTCTTTCATGTCATTAAGTATTAAATCTGTGTGCTAATTTCTTGAATCATGTATTAGTGGTCAACACTCAGAGCTATGTACATAGAACATGATGGCTGCTAACAAGTGTCAATCAAGAGTTGAGAATCTTGAAAATGATTTGTAAAAAAGTGATGGTGTACTTGTCTCTATCAAAAACCTTTCAGTCCTTTCCACCATTCACTCCAGAATTATAGCATAAGTATAATATGATCTGAGTGTAGTGTTTAGTCTAGCTCGAGCCATACTCTTGGAGTCTGTCCTGCGCGCGCAAGAAGACTAAGTAGAGACTTTTCAGTTAACTTTTGGCGTCGATCCTCCATTATGAACTTGTGTTATGTGTTAGTGCTGATCTTCCTTTCATCTCAGATTCCAGTGACTCTTACTCAAAGTAAGCTCTTACTCGAGGTTTAGCTACTACTAACCTTAATGCCCGAGATACTGAACAAGCCTAACTTTTTGTCCTTAACAAAAACTTCTTACCTTTGGACTGTAGAGTACATTGTACCAGATTTTGATGATGTTGAAGAAATAGTTTCCCACATTACTAAAGCTACATGAAGTGTAGCTACTTCACTACCAGAGTCCTACTCTCTAAAGAGAGCCAATTAAGAATTGTAGTTAAGTAGACACATATCTCTTTAGACAAAGGCCTATGGTATGAATGAATGAACATATTATTGCTGTGACTCATAGGAGTCAGAGTACATATGAAGCTTAATGTAGAAAGGACTACCACCTATAGCTGTCCATCTATCTTTATGCACAGAACAGACATGGAAACACCTAATAACACCTGTGTGACATTACTAAAGATAGCTAGATGATGAATTCCTTCACTTTGTTAAACTGTAAATAGGCTCCACCTACTAGACATGTGATTAAAAGACCATTACATGTGGCAGCATATTGTGAAACATGGTGTATAAAATAGAGCAGTGCTCTATTTCTAATAACACTGGTGGCAGGAAAGATCTGATGTATCAAGGGTATGGTCATTGCTACAAATAGGATTCAAAGTTGTTTCCTTTATTTGATGGTTCTGGTAAAGGTGGTCTATCTAATACCCTTTTGTTCGTTCGTCACGCGGTACCAAAGGTACCGGGTTCGATCCCCGGGACGGGCACCCACTTCTCTCTCTCTCTCTCTCTCTCTCTCTCTCTCTCTCTTTTTTTTCTGTTTTTTTTTCTTTCTTTTCATTATAACTTTTCCTTTGTTTTATTTCCTTTTCTTTCTTCTTTTTTTTCTTCTTCGATGGGCAACTATCAATCTCCACTCAAAAGAGCATTTGAAGGTGGATTCAATGATGATGCTGCTGACAGTTTTGTGTGGTAAATTGCATAGCCAACAGCCAACAGGTCAGCAAAATGTTTTTCCAGGAGAGAGAGTGAAAAAATCAACAAGACGCAGAAATTTCTTCGGGTACTGGCTAGTAATAATAATTATATTATAGTAAATATCATGTGAAGTAAGAACAGTCTTGGTGTGACCATATGTCAATTTAAAGGTGGGATGTGGATGACGGGGATGTCATTTATATTTTTCAAACCACACCTGGTTTGATGGATCATCAATGTACTTCTATTCATAAATGAACTGCAGGGTATAATATGTATTAGCATATTATTATTATTAGGCAACTACCTTGAGCAGTCTTGGTGTGACCATTATGTCAATTTAAAGGTGGTCTATATAATAATAATAGTAAATATCATGTGAAGTAAGAACACAACTCTTAGTGTGCATAGAGTATTGTAGTCATCCATTCTCATTTCACAGCAACCATGTTACCTCTATACTACTAATAGTTATGTAGAATATCCATATCTGGGGAAATAGTAATGTTTATTACTCTAAGAACAGTCAGGAAGACAGCTCCAGACATTATTTAGCTCCTCCTTGTGAATATGAGGACATTTATAAGAGAAGAGAGTTTGCATTTAAGGTTGTGTCCAAGTTTAAAATTGGGTGTGGTTTCACCAACCAAAGATGATGGATTTCTTTTATTAATTTTTTTTCATGAAGTATGTCAGAAGTGTTATGAAGATGTAAGCTAATATTGCTTTCTCTGTTCATTTCATGTTTTTCAAGTTTGGTCCACTATGCCTAATTTACATGAAAACACACACACACACACCCACCCCCTCCCAATGCAATCTCTCTATAGAGCTGATCATTATTCTCCTCTTCCAACTCTATCTTCTTTGCTATTATTTTTAGCTAGCTACCTAGCCACCATGACATCTTGATAGACACAAATTGAAGTGAGTATTTTTAAAGCACAGACTAGAAAAATATCTCCTGCTCTACAATATGATGTATTTATACTCCTAGATAGATTCTGAGAATTTCATTGGTGGGTGGAGGCATCTAGAGATAGATTTCTTGCTAGCTAGTCATCCTCATTATTGTCATAAGCATGTTTGTCATGAGCATGTGTAGCTATGTGTGATATCACTAGAAACAATAGTCCCTGTTTCTTCTGTTAGTGCATTTTCCTACTGCAGATGTACGGATACCTAATGAGGTCGTAATCTTTGAAGGAGGTATTCAAATTTTCACCTGTTCCTCAACTCCTGGAACAAGAGTGGTGTGGCTTGTTAATGGGACACTTCTGGAGGAGCCCTACCCTATGGGGGTTACAAGTGGAGAAACCATAACCTCCAATATTACTATTGGAGGAAATCTAATCTTTAATAATATCCCACTTGACTATAATGGCACTACTGTCCAGTGTATGTATAGTAATGTACGAGGCAACGTTGGCACTAGTACAAGGTAAGGATAATTATTTTATTTATTTAAAGGAATTGTTTTCATATTATGAGTCATTATAATGTGTTATAATGGAGACGTATCATATTATAATGGAACTTACCAACTGCATAAAGAGTTTTGTTAACTTTTATAAAGTGTGGGCTATGTCTGGGTTAAGGCTATGGCTAAGGATTAGGACTAGAGCTAAGGACAATGAGACTAAAGATATGGCACTGGTTGGAGTCATATAACACAATGCAATTATAACACAATGTAATATACTTACATATATTAATAACACTGTTGTGGCTCAATTGGTGCCATTTCTGCTGATAACTTTCATTATAATTACCACAACACAGGGTTATTAGATGCTGTTAGCAATTTGACTGTGGTGTTTGAGGATTCATCCTTCAGCATCTCCTGGGATCCTCCATTCTCCTACATTGTCCTTAACATCAACCAACCTCTCATCACCTACTGCATCAACATCACTAACAGCTCCTCTGGTGAAGTGGTGGTGTCAGAGTGTGGGATCAGTGTGACTCACTATTCATTCCAACATGATTATGATCCATGTATGGACTACACTGTTACTATTATCTCAGTCAATAGAGTCGGTAATGGAATGCCAGCACCGACCTACTTTCCAGGTAAACATCTCTATTCACTATGATAAATATAACAGATGATAAGACTCTTTCTATTCTCCAGACACTAACTATTTCTTCCCTTCCTATTCAGTTCCAGGTTATGTAAGATCTGAAGACACCACAGCCATAGTGATGGCAGATGGTAACTTCACATACAGGATACCCACTAAGGTAACTATAACAGTCATGTAGCTGGTGTCTGTACATCTCTCTTGTTTTCTTAGCCTGCTCCAGTGTGTTCATGTGAAGTAACTATATTTGATATGTCTCCTATCACCACCAATTGTACTGTTAATGGAGATAACATATCATTCCCAAGTGGAGGCATTGCACTGAATAACTTCTACACAGCAAACATTACTCTAAGAAATGGAAGGATCAATGCTACATCTGAAATCACTATAAGTAACTGTTTGTTACTGCTGTTATTCCATGTTAATGTTGTGTGTTAAATTTGCAGGTACTTATGATGTTCAGGACATTAAAGTAAATAGCAACATGTCAAATACTGTCAGTTTCATAGTCAATTATGCCTTGAACTCAAACGCCAGTGGAGTTCTTTTTGTGATGCTGTTCATTGTCAGTGGAGAAGTGGACTTTGATCTTTCTGTACAGGTCGCAGTAGATCGTGATATCTCCGCACCATCACTTACAAACATTACAAGGGGAACATACACAGCTCTAGCCTATGACATAGAAAGAGATGGATTACTTCAGCTTGGAAAGAACTCCCCAGCTACCAGTCAAAGGGTGTATGTAAATGGAACAGGTAAGTATATTTCTTTAAGCTCACAATGTAAATTAAATTGTGGTGCTAAAATATTCAGATGAGGTACAGCTATCCCTTCCCAATAATAAGAGCTGTGAGGTGACCACAGTGTATGGGAGAATCAACATAACATGCAACTTCATTTACCCAAGCATCATCGGCTATCAAGCTATTTTAGAAGGACCTGACATTGCTGTGAATACATTAATGGTGGAGCAACTTGAAATGAACAGTAGTAACTCATTTGTAATATTTGAGTTTTTAATGAATGGTCCTCACTCTATAACAATATTTGCTATAGTGGAGAATGGAGGAATAATTAAGATGGGAATATCTAAAGCAATACACAGAGAGACAATCAATGTGACTGAAGAAATATTTACTACTACTCCTTACCCTACCACACCAACCACTACCACTAACCCCACCACACCACCCACTACCACTGCCTCCACCACACCACCCACTACCACTGACCCCACCACACCACCCACTACCACTGACCCCACCACACCACCCACTACCACTGACCCCACCACACCACCAACTACCACTGACCCCAACACACCACCCACTACCACCTACCCCACTATGCCATCAACTACCACTGACCCTGGCTCCCCACCAAGCACTACCACTGGTTACATAAACTTGAATATATTAGCAACTACTCCTTCTAGTTCATCTACTAGTAAAAGTGTCCCTCAGATAGTGTTTCTTATAGTGGTTATGAGTGTGATGTATAATTCATGCAATCTTTACTATTCCTAATAATATTATAATATTACTGACATAGCTATGATCAAGAGTGTGGTAGAATTTTTTAGTAGCTAGTAGTTTGTGGTTATGTCTAGACCATCATATGGTTAGAAAGCTCTCAATAATTTTTTTTTAATTAAAGAATATTTGTGGTTGCATGCATTAATAGAGGGTAGATTACAGCAATTGTTAGCTGGAAGTATATAGTTTACTGACACTTCAGAGTTGTTAGGGAATACTAGAACCTATAGTATAATAATGAATGGATTAGGTAAATATATTACTGTGCAATTATCCAACAAAATAGATGACTTTCTGTCCAATATAAAACATTTCTTTCATGATAAAAGCTGTAAGATTTTGAAGTATGTGTAGGAAGTATAACTATGCCTATATATCAATATTATGTTGAAATGAAATATTAATATAGATTTTAGCTGTTACAGGGAGTCTTTGGCTTTGTAATAATAACATTGTTTACAAAATTTGAACTCCTTAATGACTTCTTTCATGTCATTAAGTATTAAATCTGTGTACTAAATTTGTATTAGTGGTCAACACTAAGAGATATGTACATAGAACATGATGGCAGAACATGATGGCTGCTAACAAGTGTCAATCAAGAGTTGAGAATCTTGAAAAATGATTTGTAAAATGGTAACAGAAATTAGTGACAAGTGTATGTACTTGTCTCTAACAGAAAGTAACAACACTATGACTGTCCTTGCATCCATCAAGCTGAACCACCATTCAGTCCTCTCCATTCTCCACTACAATTCATTGTAAGAGGACTGTAGTATAAGCAGTGCTTCCAAAATAATTTTTGTAACATCAGGGTTGATCCAGGGGGTGAATAGGGTGGCATGTCACCCCCCTTCACATGATTAAATTTTCATATAAAAATAGACATTAGTTACCTGCAAGAAAACTATTTAAATTTGTCATAAACTTCTATAGAGTACTGGAAACCATACCATGGAAGTCAAAAAAGTGGGCATGGCAACCACAAATTCTGGGTGATTCTATGTGTAAATTCTGGACATTGTCATTTGTAATAAATACTTGTAATATTCAACAATATATAATAAGATTACTGAATATAAAATAAGATTACACTATAAGAATACTGTAAGGAAATTTACACATTCATCATTGTCAATTGTGATTGTTATTGTACTGTATCTAACCCTAGCCCTAGCTAGGGATTACCCAAATATGCTAGCATAATTTTGAGAATAGGCATGCCCTAGCACAGGAGAATAATGCCAGAATAATAGGAGGAAGTGGGTGGAGATAGTGGGTGGGGTCTACAAAATTTTCTGAGTACTGTACATGTGATGTGAGTACATAGCTAGTATCACACATTTACAAACCAGTCATGTTTATTGTAAAGTTTCAAAATGGTGGAGAGACCATATACATGAGCTTCCATTCTGGTCTAAAGCTTATAAATCTACTCTATTGATACAACCTTCTTCTGTTTTTTCACTTCTTGCTAACTCATTTAAAGAACAAAAGTGTAGATCTATATTGAAAACTCAATTATGTTACAATAACTCTAGATATAATGTTCATGATAATTTCTTTCTAATATTATGACCAATAGATAAAGAATAATAGGAGAATAATAGGTGGAAACTGTGAGAATAATAGGCAAACTTTGTGGCATAGGAGAATAGAATAATAGGCAAAAAAATTAGCATAATTGGGCAACCTCTAGCCCTAGCCCTAGCCCATAGCAATAGTACTGATGTAATCTGAATAATCTGTTACATATGGAGAAGGAGCCCAAATTCTTGAGTGAAAATTAAAAGTCACCCATTTTAGGAATTTTCTGGATCAGCCACTGAATATCCTATAAAGTTACAATTTTTTGCCCCCAAAATCCACAAATTGTGGATAAATCCATGAACCTGACAACACAACCTATATCAGCTCTTTAATATTTGGTGGTATGTGCTGACCATTGCGACCTTTGACCCCACATTAGCACGCCCATGGAGCAGGAAATTCATATCAATGCATGTGCTAGAGAGAATTGTATGATGGAAGAGTGTGCTGTGGATAATTGTGCTATAGAGGATTGCACTATGGAGACATGATGATGATCAAGACAGTTCAGATAGGTTCCAACTACCACTGGCCCCACCATACCACCCACTACCACTGACTCCACCACACCACCCACTACCACTGACCTCACCACACCACCCACCACCACTGATCCCACCACACCACCTACTACCACTGACCCCACCACACCACCCACTACCACTGACTCCACCACACCATCCACCACCACTGACCCTACAACACCAACAACTAGTGCTGTTTATTCCGGTACCCCACCAAGCACTACCACTGGTTACATAAACTTGAATATATTAGCAACTACTCCTTCTAGTTCATCTACTAGTAAAAGTGTCCCTCAGATAGTGTTTCTTATAGTGGTTATGAGTGTGATGTATAATTCATGCAATCTTTATTATTCCTAATAATATTATAATATTACTGACATAGCTATGATCAAGAGTGTGGTAGAATTTTTTATGATAGCTAGTAGCTAGTGCAGTAGTTATGGCTAGACCATCATGTTGAAAGCTCCCATTATCACTGTTAAGTTAAAAGAATAGTTGTGGTTGCATGCATTAATAGAGGGTAGATTACAGCAATTGTTAGCTGGAAGTATATAGTTTACTGACACTTCAGAGTTGTTAGGGAATACTAGAACCTATAGTATAAGAATGAATGGATTAGGTAAATATATTACTGTGCAATTATCCAACAAAATAGATGACTTTCTGTCCAATATAGTAAGAAAATGGTATCTTGAAGTATGTGTAGGAAGTATCAACTATTTCTATTCAGGGTGTGTCCATGTGCTCAAAAACATCTTCCAATGCCTATGCATAGATATTATAGATATTACCCTCCTTAAGAATAATTATTATGTTGAAATGAAAGTATCAATATAGTTTTTAGCTGTTACAGGGAGTCTTTGGCTTTGTAGTAATAATACATATGTTTACAAAATTTGAGCTCCTTAATGACTTCTTTCATATCATTAGCTAAGTATAATTTTTCTTGAATCATGTATTAGTGGTCAACACTCAGAGCTATGTACATAGAACATGATGGCTGCTAACAAGTGTTAATCATGAGTTGAGAATCTTGAAAATGATTTGTAAAATGGTAGCTAACAGAAAGTGACAAGTAGTATGATGTACTTGTCTCTATCAAAAACCTTTCAGTCCTTTCCATCCTTCACTACAGAATTTTATGATCTGAGTGTAGTGTTTAGTCTAGCTCGAACCATACTCTTAGAGTCTGTCCTGTGCGCGCAAGAAGACTAAGTAGAGAGTTTTCAGTTAACTTTTGGCGTCGATCCTCCATTATGAACTTGTGTTATGTGTTAGTGCTGATCTGCCTTTCATCTCGGATTCCAGTGACTCTTACTAGAAGTGAGCTCTTACTCGAGGTTTAGTTGTAGTTCCTAACTACTAGCTAGCTACTAATCTTAATGCCCGAGATACTGAACATGCCTAACTTTTTAGCTACTTATCAATATGGAGGGAAAATATTAGGCCAGTGTTAATGACATTCCTGTTTGTGGTCAACCGGAAATTGATACGGCTCGAAAGTTATCACATTATTGTTTTTTAAGAGACCTTATCTGCTAACTGCTTCTTCAGAACCTCTAGATCAAGATGACCTTGCTAAACTACAAAGAATATTCCAGTTTATCAAAGAATATTGTAATGCCATGGCAGAGTATCCTTTCATAAGATTGATGGAATAATGACAATGAATAATAATCACCGCCTGCCTGCCTGCTAGGTTGTGAAGGGAAATCAAACAAGAATATCATTAACACTGGCCTAATAAAATTATATTGGGGGGGCAGAAATGTCTGGTTTATGATCTTTTCATGATTGCTACATAACTTTTTTTGAAGTCATGGCTAGTTTCAGATGGGAGTGCTCACTGTCTAATATTGGGTAGGCAGTGCCTACCTCCCTTCCTACTCCACTGTATTATATAGCTAGCCACAGTTGTTAAACCTGTAAACAGGATAAACCATCTTGTCCATTATAGAAAGGTTATTCTCTCCAATGGTTTAATATGTATAGCTATAGCTATTTCTAATAGCACTCTGTACTGTAGACTAACATGACATCTTTAAAATAGCCAGCTAAAAATTTATATGTGGATGAGCTGCTGAAATCCTAGATATTGGGTGAAAGTTATTGAATGTGAAGTTAAAGCATCACAGTGTGGTACACACAAAGGAAAAACATATTTTTGGTGACAGTGAGAACTTATTTTAGAGTAAGGTGACCTATTTCATCTCCATAACCATTATACTATTGATCCTTAATGACAATAGTAATGTTGATAATTAAACCTCATAGGAAAGATGTTTTAAACCAGTACATTTGGTTACATGGAAAAGAGTATTAGTTTCTTTTCAATACATATCCTGTCCTTAACAAAAACTTCTTACCTTTGGACTGTAGAGTATATGATTTTGATGATGTTGAAGAAATAGATTCCCTCATTACTAAAGTTACATGAAGTGTAGCTACTTCACTACCAGAGTCCTACTCTCTAAAGAGAGCCAATTAAGAATTGTAGTTAAGTAGACAAAAATCTCTTTAGACAAAGGCCTAAGGTATGAATGAATGAATATATTGCCGTGACTCACAAGAGTCAGAGTACATAATATGATAATATAGAAAGGACTACCTCCTATAGCTGTCCAGCTATGTTTATGCACAGAACAGGCATGGATGCATCAAGGCAGATTTCATTAACACCTCTGTGTCATTACTGCACAATGTTCACTTTGTTAAACTTATTTTACTGTAAATAGACGTATTATTAAAAACCATGAGAGAGAGAGAGAGAGAGAGAGAGAGAGAGAGAGTGTGTGTGTGTGTGTGTGTAGCACTGCTCTGTGCTCCCTCCTTTTACGGAAGTGGAGGCATACAAGGAGCGTTTGTGAAGTGTGGGAGGTTACAGAGAGGCTAAATTAGAACTGAAGAGGTGTGACTAGTTAATGTGCAACAGCACAATTATTTCAGCACAGATTCCAGCTTGTTGTTTACCCTGAATCAGTAGGCCAATGCAGTTTGACTAGAACCTATTTTGGGATGAGTGTGGTGTGCATGAGACTAATTTCTTGAAGTGTAATAATTCCCACAACAAGTAGCAAAGAGACAATTTAACTGGTAAACACTTACAGCGTAGGTAATAGACTTCAGACCAGTTGATATACTGGCCCTGCCTAAAGCTACTCTACTATACTGCATGCCTAGAGCATTGAGCTAATTAAGCAGGGCATGACCTTATAAAGCATTTGCTGTGACCTCAATATTAGGTTCAGTGCAACGTTCCTCTCTATTATCTATGATGTAGTCTAGTGTCTCTATTCAAACTTTATTTGGAGGTTCTGGTTGGGTCTTATCTTCACGGTGACTTTAAGAATGGAATTAGAGATAGCTGCTAAATGTAGAGTAGCTATACTCTAACTAACACCAATTAAAAGGTGGTCTATAATAATAAATTTAGTGTCATGTGAAGTAAGAACAGCTCATAGTGTGCATAGAGTATTGTAGTCATTTTCATGTTACCTCTATACTACTATATAATAGTTATAGAGTATCCATATCTGGAGAAATAATAACTCTAAGAACAGTCAGGAAGGCAGCTCTAGACGTCATTGAAAGAAAGCCTCTCCACTTTGTGAATAGATCAGCCATTCCTATATTTAGAGGACCATCTTAATGCATGGTGGAATTCTATGGAATAGTTTCCACTGATTTTATGAAGAAATACAGTTTGTTTTGCCAGTGAGAAGTGTTATAAAACTAGGTATAGAGGTGGTTACTTTCCCTGTTCATTTTTTAAAGATAATTATCATGTCTTTCATGTTTAGTTCACTATGCCCAATTTACATAAACACTGCCCAACCATCCAATTCAATCTCTATATGATTTCAGCCATTATTATCCTCTTCCAACTCTATCCTCTTTGCTGTTAGCTACCTAGCCACCATGACATCTTCATAGATATGTTATTATCACTTACAAACTTACAATCCATTTTTAAAGTACAGGCTAGAAAATATCTCCTGCTCTAGTATTTGTACTCCTAGATAGATTCTGAGAATTTCATTGGTGGGTGGCAGCATCTAGAGATAGATTTCTGGCTAGCTAGTCATCCTCATTATTGTCATAAGCATGTTTGTCATGAACATGTGTAGCCATGTGTGATATCACTAGAAACAATAGTCTCTGTGTCTTCTGTTAGTGTATTTTCATGTTACAGATGTACAGATTCGTGATGAGATCATAGTGTTTGAAGGAGGTACAAATACTTTCTCATGTACCTCAGATTTTAGAACAACAGTGGAGTGGCTTGTTAATGGAACACTTCTGGAGGAGCCCTACCCATTGGGGCTTACAACTGAAACATTTGGAGCAGGAGGAAGTCTAAACTTTAATAATGTCCCACTTGACTATAATGGCATTACTGTCCGGTGTATTGCTAACACTAATGGTAATGTTAGACTCACCAACATTGGAACTCTTCTAGTACAAGGTAAGGATACCTTACTTATTTAGAGGAATTGTTTTCATATTATGAGTTGGTTATAATGTGTTATATGAGGCATAAAAGATCAATCATAATATTATGATGAAACTTACCAACTGCAGAAAAAAATTTCACATTTGTTATAAAGTGTGCTATGTGTAGGCTAAGTATGGATTAAGAAGGATTAGGACTAGAGCTAAGGGTGATGAGGCTAAGGATATGGCATTGGTTGGAGTCATATAACACAATGCAATTATAACACAATGTAATATACTTACATATATTAATGACACTTTGTTGTGGCTCACTTGATGCCATTTCTGCTGATTATAATTACCACAACACAGGGTTATTAGATGCTGTTAGCAATTTAACTGTGGTGTTTGAGGATTCATCCTTCAACATCTCCTGGGATCCTCCATTCTCCTACATTGTCCTTAACATCAACCAACCTCTCATCACCTACTGCATCAACATCACTAACAGCTCCACTGGTGAAGTGGTGGTGTCAGAGTGTGGGATCAGTGTGACTCACTATTCATTCCAACATGATTATGATCCATGTGTACGTATGGAGTACACTGTTACTGTTATCCCAGTAAATAGAGTCGGTAATGGAATGTCAGCACAGACCTACTTTCCAGGTAAACATCTCTATTCACTATGATAAATATAACAGATTAAGATAAGACTCTTTCTATTCTCCAGACACTAACTATTTCTTCCCTTCCTATTCAGTTCCAAGTTATGTAAGATCTGAAGACACCACAGCCATAGTGATGGCAGATGGTAGCTTCACATACAGGATACCCACTAAGGTAACTATGACAGTCATGTAGCTGGTGTCTGTACATCTCTCTTGTTTTCTTAGCCTGCTCCAGTGTGTTCATGTGAAGTAACTATATTTGATATGTCTCCTATCACCACAAACTGTACTGTTAATGGAGATAACATATCATTCCCAAGTAGAGGCATTGCACCGAATAAGTTTTACACAGCAAGCATTACTCTAAGAAATGGAAGGATCAATGCTACATCTGAAATCACTATAAGTAACTGTTTGTTACTGCTGTTATTCCATGTTACTGTTGTGTGTTAAATTTGCAGGTACTTATGATGTTCAGGACATTACAGTAAATAGCAACATGTCAAATGCTGTCAGTTTCACAGTCGATTATGCCTTGAACTCAAACGCCAGTGGAGTTCTTTTTGTGTTGCTGTTCACTGTCGATGGAGAAGTAGACTTTGATCTTTTGGTCAAGGTGGCAGTAGATCGTGATATCTCCGCACCATCACTTACAAACATTACAAGGGGAACATAGCCTATGACATAGAAAGAGATGGATTACTTCAGCTAGGAAAGAACTCCCCAGCTACAAGTCAAAGGGTGTATGTAAATGGAACAGGTAAGTATATTTCTTTAAGCTCACAATGTAAATGAAATTATGGTGCTAAAATATTATTCAGATGAGGTACAGCTATCCCTTCCCAATAATAAGAGCTGTGAGGTGACCACAGTGTATGGGAGAATCAACGTGACATGCGACTTCATTTACCCAAGCATCATCGGCTATCAAGCTATTTTAGAAGGACCTGACATTGCTGTGAATACATTAATGGTGGAGCAACTTGAAATGAACAGTAGTAACTCATTTGTAATATTAATGAATGGTCCTCACTCTATAACAATATTTGCTATAGTGGAGAATGGAGGAATAATTAAGATGGGAATATCTAAAGCAATACACAGAGAGACAATCAATGTGACTGAAGAAATATTTACTACTACTCCTTACCCTACCACACCAACCACTACCACTGATCCCTCCACACCACCCACTACCACTGACTCCACCACACCACCCACTACCACTAACCCCACCACATCAGCAACTACTACTGACCCCACCACATTACCCGCTACCACTGACCCCACCACACCACCCACTACCACTGACCCCACCACACCACCCACTACCACTGACCCCACCACACCACCCACTACCACTGACCCCTCCACACCACCCGCTACCACTGACCCCACCACACCACACACTACCACTGACCCCACCACACCACCCACTACCACTGACCCCACCACACCACCCACTACCACTGACCCCACCACACCACCCACTACCACTGACCCCACCACACCACCCACTACCACTGACCCCACCACACCACCCACTACCACTGACCCCACCACACCACCCACTACCACTGACCCCACCACACCACCCACTACCACTGACCCCACCACACCACCCACTACCACTGACCCCACCACACCACCCACTACCACTGACCCCACCACACCATCCACTACCACTGACCCCACCACACCAACCACTACCACTGACCCCACCACACCATCCACTACCACTGACCCCACCACACCAACCACTACCACTGACCCCACCACACCATCCACTACCACTGACCCCACCACACCAACCACTACCACTGACCCCACCACACCATCCACTACCACTGACCCCACCACACCAACCACTACCACTGACCCCACCACACCATCCACTACCACTGACCCCACCACACCACCCACTACCACTGACCCCACCACACCACCCACTACCACTGACCCCACCATACCACCCACTATCACTGACCCCACCACACCAACCACTATTACTGACCCCACCACACCAACCACTACCACTGACCCCACCACACCATCCACTATTACTGACCCCACCACACCAACCACTACCACTGACCCCACCACACCATCCACTACCACTGACCCCACCATACCACCCACTACCACTGACCCTACCACACCATCAACTACTGCTGTTTATTCCGGTACCCCACCAAGCACTACCACTGGTTATATAAACTTGACTGTATTAGCAACTACTCCTTCTATTTCATCTACTAGTAAAAGTGTCCCTCAGATAGTGTTTCTTATAGTGGTTATGAGTGTGATGTACTATTCATGCAATCTTTATTATTCCTAATAATATTATAATATTACTGACATAGCTATGATCAAGAGTGTGGTAGATGATAGCTAGTAGCTAGTGCAGTAGTTATGGCTAGACCAAAAAGAATATTTGTGGTTGTGCATTAATAGAGAGTAGATTACAGCAATTGTTGGCTGGAAATATATAGTTTACTGACACTTCAGAGTTGTTAGGGAATACTAGAACCATATAATAATAAATGGGTCTGGCATTACTGTGCAATTTGCTAACAATAGTAGATGACTTTCTGTCATATATAAAACATTTCTTTCATGATAAGAGCTGTAAGAAAATGATATCTGATCAACTATTCCTATTCAGGGTGTACATGTTCAAAAACATCTTCATATTATCTTATGTTGAAATGATATAGATTTTAGCTGTTACAGAGAGTCCTTGGCTTTGTAGTAATAACAAAATTTGAACTCTTTAATGACTTCTTTCATGTCATTGAGTATTAAATCTGTGTGCTAATTTTTTATTAATGGTCTAAACTAAGAGCTATGTATGTAGAACATAAAGGCAGAACATGATAGCTGCTAACAAGTGTCAATCAAGAGTTGAGGATCTTAAAAATGATTTGTAAAATGGTAACAGAAAGTGACAAGTACTTATCTCCATTAAAACCTTTCAGTTGTCTCTACCCTTCACTCCAGAATTGTACCATAATGACTATTACAGTGAGGAGATAGTGCCTGCCTCCCATTGGGCTGAATAACCCTTGGGTCCTTATCATCTGAGATTAAAAGAGAAGTCTAGTGCTATTATGACTGCAGGAATAGGGTTGATCCAGGGGGTGAATAGGGTGGCATGTCACCCCCCTCCACATGATTAAATTTTCATATAGGGAAAAATAGACATTAGTTATCTGCAAGAAAACTATTTAAATTTGTCATAAACTTCTATAGAGTACTGGAAACCACACCATGAGTCAAAAAAGTGGGCATGGCAACCACAAATTCTGGCTCTTTCTCCATTAATTAATAGTAGAGATTACATCATTCAGATTACATCATTGTCAATTGTGTACTATTGTTATTGTACTGTATCTACCCCTAGCCCTACCCCTAGCCCTACCCCTAGCCCATAGCAATAGTACAATTGACAATGATGTAATCTGAATAATCTGTTACAAGGAGGAGCCCAAATTCTTGAGTGAAAATTAAGTCACCCTTTTTAAGCATTTTCTGGATCAGCCACTGAATATCCTATAGTAAGTGGTCAACAGTTACAATTTTTTTGCCCCCAAAATCCACAGATTGTGGGTAAATCTGTGAACCTGACAACACAACCTATACCAGCTCTTTAATTCCTCTGTGGTATGTGCTGACCATTGTGATCTTTGACCCCACATTAGTGCGCCCATGGAGTGGGAAATTCATATCAATGCATGTGCTAGAGAAAATTGCATGATGGAAGAGTGTGTTGTGGATAATTGTGCTATAGAGGATTGTACTATAGAGACATGATGATTAAGACAGTTCAGATAGGTTCAAATGTCCACAATGTCACTGTACTTATGCCTTCAAGCAAGGGCTCAATTGGCACTGGAAAGGGGTTCATGGTTCTCTTGACATTCTTGCTACTCCAGCCTGCAATAGGACGACGGGAAAGATGCCATCAAAAGAAAGAGGAAAAAGTATCAAGATTTACATGCCCTTTTGATAGCTGTGGCTGTGGCTGCTTTTACCACTGTCCTACAGCTTAGTTCACATCAGACCATGATAGTGACTTGGGTTAGTGATAGCACACACACAATCAAGGTGTACTATCAATTCAGCATAGGAGTCCATAAAGCTAAAGCTGAGGAGTGTACAATTCCACCTACTGCACCAGGCCAT
This sequence comes from Diacarnus erythraeanus, assembly GCA_964016965.1. Lineage (NCBI taxonomy): Eukaryota > Metazoa > Porifera > Demospongiae > Poecilosclerida > Podospongiidae > Diacarnus > Diacarnus erythraeanus. The sequence continues at coordinate 193,491 of OZ024681.1, forward strand.
GGTCTATTTTTAGTGCATGGTACATAATTTCACCCACGCACATTATTTTGTATTTTGATGATTCCACTAGGTATATGTACCCTCCTGCTTTCCTGATATGGACAGCATCACATTAATCTTGTGGCAGTGAATTTAGATGGCCAAGTACTTAGGTGTGGGGAGACAGTGCTATGAGGAAAATGAGTGAGGAAAAGGAGGGAGGGAAGAATCATTATTATAATGAAAAGGAGAGGGTGAGAGAGGGAGAAGTGAAATGGGAAAAGTAATCATGCCATACTTTTAGGGTTGAGAGAATTTGAGTGCCAGTCTTTTCATGAATTTTTAACCTGGAAAGAGAAGGTGGAAGAAGATAACAACACATTCTATGCACAATCAACTGGGAAAAATGATGGTACAAATGGTGAAACTGGTTTATAAATGTATGAATTATTGTCAAGTGCTATGCTAGGTACTACTATTCATGATGTCAAGATGAAGATTCTTGCCAGAATAGATGGACTAAGTGCAAAACTGACAAAAAAGGGGGGAAAGGCAGCAAGAAACCAGTTGAATGGAACATGCATATCCAGATCTATGTTACCACTAGAGGACAGAATGGCAGAGCTCCAGTTGACTGCAATTTTCAAAATTTATTTTTGCGAGCGCCATCTTTGGCAGGCACACCCCTTTTTATAGGCAGACTTCTCGTTTAAGGTAAATCAAACCACTACAACGCACATCATATGCAGTTTTTATTTTATTTATTAATTTAATAAAAATAAAATAAAAATAAGCCAGAGCGCGCCTGATGGTCGCGTGAGCGCGTGCGTAACTAGCAATAACGTTATATTTAGTGATAACGTAATTCTTGGGTGTGGTCAAAAAAGTAAGATGAAGCTGTAGAGTCTTGGCGTCCTCCATTATGAAGCTGTGTTAGTGTTGATCTCCCTTTCATCTCGGATTCCAGCGACTGTTACTCAACAAGGTAAGCTCTTACTCGAGCTTTAGTTGTAGCTTAGCTAGCACTAACCCTATGCCTGGGACACTGTAAATCAGAACACGTTAGAGTAATGAGGTGGGGAGGCAGAAATGTCGGGTTTGTGATCTTTTCATGATTGCTACATAACTATTTTTGAAGTTATAGTTTCAGATGGAAGTGCCCACTGTCGAAGCAGTGTAATTACTCCACTGTATTATATAGCTAGCCACAGTTGAACCTGTAAACAGGATAAGCCATCTTGTCCATTATAGAAAGGTTATTCTCTCCAATGGTTTAATATGTATAGCTATAGCTATTTCTAATAGCACTCTGTACTGTAGACTAACATGACATCTTTAAAAATAGCCAGCTAAAACTATATGTGGATGAGCTGCTGAAATCCTAGGTATTGGGTAAAGTTATTTAATGGGAAGGTGGAATATATTTACTCCAACATCATGTGGTATACACATAAAAAAGGAAAACAATATTTTTGGTGACTTATTTTAGAGGAAACTGACCTATTTCATCTCCACAATTGATCCTCAATGACAATAGTAATGTTGACTGTTAAATCTCATAGGCAAGTTGTTTCAAACCAGTACATTTGGTTACATGGAAACTACAATGCTGAAAAGAGTATTAGTTTCTTTATCCTGTCCTTAACTTACCTTTGTACTGTAGAGTATAGGTTAGATGCACCAAGGCAGATTATCATCTTCACTTTGTTAATATTACTGTAAATAGGCTCTACCTACTACACCTGAGATTAGAAGTCTCTTACATGTGACATTATTATTGTTAACTACATGAAACATGGTGTACAATTAATAGAGCAGTACTCTATTTCTAACAACACTGACAGGAAAGATTGCTATAGTCTAGTGTCTTATCTTCACAGTGATCTTTAAGAATGGAATTAGAGATAGCTGCTAAATGCAGAGTATAGTACAGCTATGTGTGATATCACTAGAAACAATAGTCTCTGTGTCTTCTGTTAGTATATTTTCATGCTACAGATATACTGTTTAGTGAAGAGGTCATAGTGTTTGAAGGAGGTAATAAATTTTTCACCTGTACCTCAACTCGGAAATAACAGTAGAGTGGCTTGTTAATGGGACACTTCTGAAGGAGCCCTACCCTATGGGGGTTACTACAAGTGAATTTACTGGAGCAGGAGGAAGACTGATCTTTAATAATGTCTCACTTGACTATAATGGCACTACTGTCCAGTGTATTTATACCACTATTGATGGTAATGATAGGCGCACCAACAATGGTACTCTTCTAGTACAAGGTAAGGATACTTACTTATTTAGAGGAATTGTTTTCATATAGTTAGGTTATAATGTGTTATATTTTAGTGGAGACATAAAAGATCATAAAAGATCATGAACCTCACCACTTATTTTTATCAATGTCTTGATGTGTCTAGGCAATGTATTTACACAATATAATTATATTTGTTGGTAATTAATCATCCATTTCTGCTGATAACTTTCATTATGGTTACCACCACACAGGGTTATTAGATGCTGTTAGCAATTTGACTGTGGTGTTTGAGGATTCATCCTTCAACATCTCCTAGGATCCTCCATTCTCCTACATTGTCCCTAACATCAACCCTCTCATCACCTACTGCATCAACATCACTAACAGCTCCTCTGGTGAAGTGGTGGTGTCAGAGTGTGGGATCAGTGTGACTCACTATTCATTCCAACATGATTATGATCCATGTATGGACTACACTGTTACTGTTATCCCAGTCAATAGAGTCGGTAATGGAATGCCAGCACAGACCTACTTTCCAGGTAAACATCTCTATTCACTATGATAAATATAACAGATGATAAGACTCTTTCTGTTCTCCAGACACTAACTATTTCTTTCCTTCCTATTCAGTTCCAGGTTATGTAAGATCTGAAGACACCACAGCCATAGTGATGGCAGATGGTAACTTCACATACAGGATACCCACTAAGGTAACTATGACAGTCATGTAGCTGGTGTCTGTACATCTCTCTTGTTTTCTTAGCCTGCTCCAGTGTGTTCATGTGAAGTAACTATATTTGATATGTCTCCTATCACCACAAACTGTGGAGATAACATATCATTCCCAAGTAGAGGCATTTCACTGAATAAGTTCTATACAGTAAACATTACTCTAAGAAATGGAAGGATCAATGCTACATCTGAAATCACTATAAGTAACTGTTTGTTACTGCTGTTATTCCATGTTAATGTTGTGTGTTAAATTTACAGGTACTTATGATGTTCAGGACATTACAGTAAATAGCAACATGTCAAATGCTGTCAGTTTCACAGTCGATTATGCCTTGAACTCAAACGCCAGTGGAGTTCTTTTTGTGATGCTGTTCACTGTCGATGGAGAAGTGAACTTTGATCTTTCGGTACAGGTGGCAGTAGATCGTGATATCTCCGCACCATCACTTACAAACATTACAAGAGGGACATACACAGCTCTAGCCTATGACATAGAAAGAGATGGATTACTTCAGCTTGGAAAGAACTCCCCAGCTACCAGTCAAAGGGTGTATGTAAATGGAACAGGTAAGTATATTTCTTTAAGCTCACGATGTAAATGAAATTATGGTGCTAAAATATTCAGATGAGGTACAGCTATCCCTTCCCAATAATAAGAGCTGTGAGGTGACCACAGTGTATGGGAGAATCAACGTGACGTGTGACTTCATTTACCCAAGCATCATCGGCTATCAAGCTATTTTAGAAGGACCTGACATTGCTATGAATACATTAATGGTGGAGCAACTCAAAATGAACAGTAGTAACTCATTTGTAATATTTGAGGTTTTAATGAACGGTCCTCACTCTATAACAATATTTGCTATAGTGGAGAATGGAGGAATAATTAAGATGGGAATATCTAAAGCAATACACAGAGAGACAATCAATGTGACTGAAGAAATATTTACTACTACTCCTCACCCTACCACACCAACCACTACCACTAACCCCACCACATCACCCACTACCACTGACTCCACCACACCATCCACTACCACTGACCTCACCACACCACCCACTACCACTGACCCCACCACACCACCCACTACCACTGACTCTACCACACCACCCACTACCACTGACCCCACCACACCACCCACTACCACTGACCCCACCACTGACCCCACCACACCATCCACTACCACTGACCCTACAACACCAACAACTAGTGCTGTCTATTCTGGTACCCCGCCAAGCACTACCACTGGTTACATAAACTTGAATGTATTAGCAACTACTTCTAGTTCTTCTACTAGTAAAAGTGTCCCTCAGATAGTGTTTCTTATAGTGGTTATGAAGTTGGTACTCTTAACTCCCTCAAGCTAATATGCAGTTATACTCTCTTTGGTCATGTCTTGCTGAAAATCATAGTGTATACTGTATTGTAGGGATTATGATACAGTGCTGAATGCAGTACTTTACAATTTTCATTACACTATTATGTTTTGCATAATTTCCTTTGATAAAGATCTCTGCTCTCTGTAATCTTCATGCATAGGGAACTGTCATGGCTGAGTTGTTTTCAATGATGGGGTTTAGTTGTGGTGATCATTGTGAGGTATCCATGGGAGCAAGAATCAAACAGAGGAATCAGTGTTGACTGGTTCTTATTAGAGTATCAGTTTTGTATGTATGGCCAGTCCCTGGAGAGATAGCTTGATCTGGGAGGTGTTATGCCATCACAATTAGTATTGAATGGTGTTCAATTAGCTATTTAGAGTATAAATTTCAGCAGAAGTATAGTTTCTATACTTATCACAATGCTGTTGTAATAATAGTAAAGTGCATGTAGTGGACAATCTCTTGCACAAGATAATGGATATTAGTGGAAGAATGGTGATGTGATACAAGCATATATGCCTTGGAGGATGAAATGTATTATTTGAGAGTGTGCTTGGAGTATTGTTTATCACAAGATGAGTAAGCCCTAGGTCTAGCCCACCACACCACTAACTACCACTGACTCTACCACATCACCAAAACACACCACACCACAAAGTGCTGATTATATCTGGCTGAAAAATTACTGTATTGTAGAGATTGTTTCTATTTTTGTCTAATACTGCTCTCAGTAAGTCACTGATGATGATGATGATAGTAATAATAGTGCAGTACTGAATTACTATCCTCTGATGTTTTTGGAGCAGCTAATGACTCTGTCAGCACAGTACTATAGGAATACTAGGAATTTGTATCTCTTTTCTATAACCATGATTGTAAAAGTGGGTATGGTTTCAAAGCCATGCCCATTAAGCATATAGGGTAACCACCCCACTATTTTGGGACACAGAAAGTCGTCATCACTTTCTTAAAAGTGATCCATTGCACACATCATTTGAGAGGCAGGTAAAACCAAGATTATTTTTCTTTAAAATAATTTTTTAACTGCAATTATAGGACAATGGCACCACTTTTAAGACAAGCAGTTAGTGGTCTAGATGTATATATACAAATTCCATTAATAAGGAACAGACAATAAGAGACCATATCTATAATGACCATGTGAGCAATTTGACAATCAGGACAAAGTTAATATTTACCTGCTGCAAGTGACCTACCAAATTGACACATTGACACATCAACTTCACTATTAAATACTGTCAAAGCTCTTCTTAGAACTCTCACTGGAAGACTGATCAATTCTCCTTGCCTCATTTTTATTTCTTCTTTTTCTCTATTAGTTATTTAGTTGGACATCTGTAACAGCAGATAGGAGGTCATTTTTCGACCAGCTGATCCTTCACTTTTGAGTCATTTAACCTACTAAAGGTGTCAAACATTTGGTGAAGTGTCATAAATCAATATCAAAAAGGGAACGTCCTTTTAAATTTTGCACAAAATAATAATTATGACCCTGACCCACTCTACTAAGTAAAGATAGTACCTTTTTTATTCCATACTCACTCAACGTTATAATTAACCTCGCCTCCTTCAAAGATCGCTTATTCATGAAACCACTAAGAAATTCGTATTATTATTATTATGAATCACCCTCGGCGGAAATTTTTAAGGCTCACTAAGTCATGTCCAGGAATTGGAGTAAATATCCTAAGGGCAACATTTCAAAAGCCTGGTTAAAACTGTCGGCAGGTTTGATTATGAACCTGTGCTGTCATGTCCTAGCTCTGGTCTCCTTTTCATCTATTCCAGCGGCTCTAACTCAAGGAGGTAAGTTCATAATCTGGATTAGCAGATAGCTAACCAGTCAGTGGGAGTAAGATTAGTGCTAAAGCATATTCAAACTTTCGTAAACATCTAGTGTTTAGAGAAACAATGCAATTTCATTGTTTAATTCATGTCTTATCTCATAATAATGAAAATATTCTGCAGTAGCAGTGGTTACTGGAAAGCAAAATAAGTTTATCCACTTCATTTATGTTACTCTCTTCCATACATATCACTATATAGTAAAAGCGATTTCAATCATTCATTTTAAGTTTAATGATCATTCTCAAGAAAGTCCAATAAATTGTCATGAAGAGTTTGCATGTCCTTCCCATTAACTGCTTAGTTTAAGGGCATGGGCTAGGGCTAGGGCTAGGACTAGGGGACATGAATCTGACTCCTGTATTGCTTGACTAGCTGTGTATGATGAGCAGTTTCCTAAACCTTGCATCCTATAGCTATTTATTGTGCTTTATATATAATTAACAGCTTGCTTTATATTTTACTCTTTCCAATGAAAGTTATAATTTGTTACAACAACCCCCACATTACCTCCATATTGCCTCCATGATTCCTACAGCCATGAGTTGTAGTTATATAGTGAGCCTTATCCACGTACTAAGCATAGTTAGCTATTTTATAATGGCACTCTATATAATAATTATAAGCTATGCAATAGTGAATGAGGGGCAGTGAGGTACTGTGCTGCTAAAATGAAATGTTTAAAGAAATCTCAGAAGTACTCTACAGAGACAACTAACCTTGAAGTGGATGGGACAAAATAAGGGAATTAATAGCTACCAACATTAAAACAAGTCACATGGACTACCTAGGTTAGAAGGGGGTGGGGTGAAGGCAATGGTTGCAATGACCATATCATGGTCAAGTTATGAATGGGTAAAGTGAAGAACACAACTCTTCGTGTGTATACAGCATTGTAGTCGTCCATTCTCATTTCACAATGGAAATAGTAATGTATCAAGAAGATTATTACTTACAAACTTATAATCCATGAAATAGAAGCGTTTTTAAAGCACAGACTAGAAAATATCTCTTCGTCTATAATATGATGTATTTATACTCCTAGATAGATTCTGGGAATTTCATTGGTGGGTGGAGGCATCTAGAGATAGATTTCTTGCTAGCTAGTCATCCTCATTGTGGTAATAAGTAAGTTTGTCATGAGCATGTGTAGCTATGTGTGGTATCACTAGAAACTATAGTCTCTGTGTCTTCTGTTAGTGTATTTTCCGGCTACAGATGTACAGATACGTGATGAGGTCATCGTGTTTGAAGGAGATACAAATGCTTTCTCCTGTACCTCAGATCCTGAAACAACAGTAGAGTGGCTTGTTAATGGAACACTTCTGGAGGAGCCCTACCCTATGGGAATTACAATTACAGAAATAATGATCCCCAATAATGTTATTATTGGAGGAAGTCTAATGTTCCACTTGACTATAATGGCACTACTGTCCAGTGTATTGCTACCACTAATGGTAATGTTAAACGAACCAATATTGGTACTCTTCTAGTACAAGGTAAGGATACTTTACTTATTAAGAGGAATTGTTTTCATAATATTATTATGAGTCATATTATAATAATGTTATAATGTGACATGACAGATTAAGCATATAATGAACCACGGGTTGGAATCATTGATCATGATATATCTGTGGAGATCATAATATTGTGCTAAAGGCTTTTTTATGCATTTACATTATTAATAACACAATATAATAACTGACTTGGTGATTGGTTAATCATTCATTTCTGCTGATAACTTTACCACTACACAGGGTCATTAGATACTGTTAGCAATGTGACTGTGGTGTTTGAGGATTCATCCTTCAACATCTCCTGGGATCCTCCATTCTCCTACATTGTCCTAAGTGCCAACCCTCTCATCACCTACTGCATCAACATCACTAACAGCTCCTCTGGTGAAGTGGTGGTGTCAGAGTGTAGGATCGGTATAACTCACTATTTATTCCAACGTGATTATGATCCATGTATGGACTACACTGTTACTGTTATCACAGTCAATAGAGTCGGTAATGGAATGCCAGCACAGACCTACTTTCCAGGTAAACATCTCTATTCACTATTATAGATATAACAGATAATAAGACTCTTTCTATTCTCCAGACACTATTTCTTCCCTTCCTATTCAGTTCCAGGTTATGTAAGATCTGAAGACACCACAGCCATAGTTATGACAGATGGTAACTGATACCCACTAAAGTAACTATGAGAGTCATGTAGCTGGTGTCTGTACATCTCTCTTGTTTTCTTAGCCTGATCCAGTGTGTTCATGTGAAGTAACTATATTTGATATGTCTCCTATCACCACCAACTGTACTGCTAATGGAGATAACATATCATTCCCAAGTGGAGGCATTGCACTGAATAAGTTCTATACAGTAAACATTACTCTAAGAAATGGAAGGATCAATGCTACATCTGAAATCACTATAAGTAACTGTTTGTTACTGCTGTTATTCCATGTTAATGTTGTGTGTTAAATTTACAGGTACTTATGATGTTCAGGACATTACAGTAAATAGCAACATGTCAAATGCTGTCAGTTTCACAGTCGATTATGCCTTGAACTCAAACGCCAGTGGAGTTCTTTTTGTGATGCTGTTCACTGTCGATGGAGAAGTGAACTTTGATCTTTCTGTACAAGTGGCAGTAGATCGTGATATCTCCGCACCATCACTTACAAACATTACAAGAGGGACATACACAGCTCTAGCCTATGACATAGAAAGAGATGGATTACTTCAGCTTGGAAAGAACTCCCCAGCTACAAGTCAAAGGGTGTATGTAAATGGAACAGGTAAGTATATTTCTTTAAGCTTGTGATGTAAATTAAATTGTGGTTCTAAATTATTCAGATGATGTACAGCTATCCCTTCCCAATAATAAGAACTGTGGTTAGAAAACTCCCATAAGTCACTCATAATTTAAACTTGAAAATTCGTTAATAGAGGATATTATAGAATACTGCAATTGGCTGGAAGCATATAATTTGCTGACACTTGATAATGAGTTGTTTGGCTTACTGTTAGGGAATACTAGAACCTATAGTATAATAATGAATGGATTAGGTAAATATATTACTGTGCAATTATCCAACAAAATAGATGACTTTCTGTCCAAAAAACATTTCTTTCATGAAAAAAGCTGTAAGAAAATGGCATTTTGAAGCATGTGTAGGAAGTATCAACTATTCCTATTCAGGGTGTGTCCATGCTCAAAAACATTTTCCAATGCCTATATATGCATAATTATATTTTAAAGAATGTTTTTTATTCATTAAATTTTAGCTGTTTCACCTCTGGAGGGAGTTGTTGGCTTTGTAGTAGCTAATAATAATAGTTTACAAAATTAGCATAATTTTAGGTGTATGTGAGCATAGGGAATTACCAGGCAATTTTTCTGAGTGCCACAACTCCAAACTAGCTAGTTATACTAGCTAGCTGGAACAGTGCAAGAAAATGTGGTGGTTACTGGTTAGTGGTTTAGGTTATGCACTCAGACAATGAACTTAGACTAGCCAATTTCATCACCTTTGCAAAGCTAACCAAGAGCACAAACTGAAGTAGACTAATCGCTGGAGTAGGAACCACGGAGGCCAGTGCCTCCCTCCCAATATTTTTGTTTGGGGGGCCTGGCCTTTCCAAAAAATGAGTTGATGCTCTACTCAGAGTATACTAACAGAGTTTTACTTGCCAGTGAACATGCTGCACTATGCATTACAGCTGTATATAGTATATATGGCAGGGCACATTATTCTGCTGTAAGATCCAAGTCCCAGGTAGTGACAATAGATGGACACTAGGAATCATATAGTTCCCAAGCAAATCAACTTAAGCATCCCCATTAAGCCTCTCTTCAAAAAACCTACCACAGTCGAGTGTATACATCCATCCTGACACTTTTCATAGCACAGTGATCATTAAACTTTTAGTGTAAATTAACCACTGAGGTAAGGACAGTCTCCCTATAAGGGACAGATCCCAATGTGTCGTGTCCTTTATTCAGTTATACTGTATCTTAGTGTAAATTAACTCTGAGATAAGGACAGCCTCCCTACAAGAGACAGTAGACCTGATCCCAATGTGTCCTTTACAGAGGTTCCACTGCATCTCTTAGCCTACTCTGGATTGTAGAATTAGATATTTTCATACTCTTCTTTTACTTCAGTCTTGATCCCAAAACTTGTTTTGAATTGATTTGATTTGCTTTAGTCTATCTTCATGGTAGCTAAATTGTTTTTCTTTTCCCTCCAGGAATATTTTATTTACCACTGAACCTAACAACTAAAGAACTTTGCACACACCTTGTTGGCTACAACCAATTCTAGATACAATATTATGTCTTTGAGTATGACCTTCTTCAGAGAATTTTTTTCTCTCGTTTCTATGCTTAATATCACACCATTTAACTACTCCAGGGGAAATTAGGTGAGGTATAAATTTTTATGAACAGTTTGTTCCTTGGCAACACAACTTAGATTTGGCTCTTTGAGCACTTCTTTTTGACTGCCAGTTGTACATTTTTCGAAAACGACTCTTAATCATCATCATCCATAGAACTAAAACCATTAATATGCTGAGTCATGAGAATACTAGGGGAATACTAGGGGAATACTAGGGGAATACTAGGTGTCACAGTTAATTTTTTTTTGCAATAGGAGAATAGAATAATGGGCTAAAAGTAGTACTCCTCTTGAATTTGAAAGAGAAGTCTAATGTAATGAGTTCTGGAGTAGTCTGGTAAAATCAATGGTTAACAGAAAGTGACAACACTATGTCCTTGCATTCGTCAAGCCGAACCACCATTCAGTCCTCTCCATCCTCCATTCCAATTGTAAGAGGACTGTATATAGTATAATAAGTTTACCACAGTGAGGAGCCATAAGACAATAGCTAGTATAAAGAGGTCATAGCACTTTGGGTTTCTCCTCTATCATGCACCAAACTGAGTAGTCACAGTATTTACTGCTATAGCTAGACATGATCTGGCTAGCTAATGACTTAGTTCAATTCCAAGTGTGTCCATATGCAAGTTAACCAGTCCCCTGTTCTCTTTAGTGCACAGTAACAATGTATTACTGTATAGTGGAGAGTTTAGTCTCGCGCGCGCCAAACTCTCAGAGAGTTTTCAGTTTTGGCGTCAATTCTCCATTATGAACTTGTGTTATGTGTTAGTGCTGATCTGCCTTTCATCTCGGATTCCAGCGACTCGTCTTACTCAAGGTAAGCTCTTACTCGAGGTTTAGTTTAAGGCAGGGGTGTAGGCAAGGAAAGAGCCTTCCCCTCAGATTTTTCAGAAAATGTAATAGCTAATAAGCTCAGGCTCTGGCTTAGTTATTTATTTATATTATTATGATGTGCATTGTAGTGGTTTGATCAACAGTATTTAACCATGACAGTAGTGGTTAACAGGTAAGCATGGTAACAGTTGTTTAGAGAACTTGCTTGTCTTTAATTAGCCTAATTTCTAGTAGCTAGTGCCATGTCTGTGAATCTCTGAGATAGTGGTTTAGCACTCCTTTAAAGCCAGGTGAATCATCCAATTAATTTAAGACCAGCTATCAGCCTGAATTAGCCAGCAGTCAGCCTGAACTGGTGAGCTAATAAAAGTTTTTCGACCAGTGTATTCTAAAATATAGTTTTACTAGCTTGAAAGTGATGTTGAAGATGTTTCAGTACAGAATCTACTATCTTCAAATGAAATAGAGCCTAGCCTATCTTTGTGTAGTACATAATAATTTGAATATTACTCTGATTTGCTCTCTTACACCTTCCTACTCCCACAGTTGTTAAACCTGTAAACAGGATAAGCCATCTTGTCCATTATAGAAAGGTTATTCTCTTCAATGGTTTGTAAGTATGTGTATTTTTAATAGCACTCTGTACTGTAGACTAACATGACTTCTTTAAAAATAGCCCGCTAAAAATTTATATGTGGAAGAGCTGCTGAAATCCTAGGTTATTGAATGGGAAGTTAAGATATATTTACTCTAACATCATGTGATATACACATCATGAAAAATATTTTTTGTGACAATGAGAACTTATTTTAGAGAAAAGTGACCTATTTCACATTATACTATTGATCCTCATTGACAATAGTAATGTTGACTGTTAAACCTCATAGGAAAGATGTTTCAAACATTTGGTTACATGGAAACTACAACACTCATAAAGTATTAGTTTCCTTTCAATACATATCCTGTCCTTAACAAAACTTCTTACCTTCGGACTGTAGAGTTTTTGATGATGTTGAAGAAATAGTTTCCCACGTTACAGAGGTATAGCTACTTTACAGGGGTTCCCCAGCATTAGCCAAAATGGCTATAATCCTACTTCACCGAAGCTTGCAGCAACCTTCAAAATCTAAGCTGTATATACCACCTATGTAATCTTTCTGGCCTCTACTGCATTGAATGGTAGTATGGCTAAATGGCTAAAGGAAAATTAATAAATTAGCCATTTTGTCTACTATTTTTATTTGAACCCCTGGTACTACTTCACCAGAGTCCTACTCTCTAAAGAGAGCCAAATAAAGACAAAAAAATTCTCTTTTTACAAAGGCCTAAGGTATGAATGAATGAACATATTATTGCTGTGACTCACAGAGTCAGAATACATATGAAGCTTAATATAGAAAGGACTACCACCTGTAGCTGTCCAGCTATATTTATGCACAGAACAGACATGGCACCAAGGCAGATTTCACTAACACCTGTGTGACATTACTGCACAATGATAAATTAGATATACAAGATGATGAATTCCTTCACTTTGTTAAACTAACTGTAAATAGGCTCCACCTATTACACATGTGATTAAAAGACTCTTACACGTGACAGCATTATTATTGTTAACTACATGAAACATGGTGTACAAAATAGAGTAGTGCTCTGTTTCTTACAACACTGTGACAGAAAAGATCTGATGTAGTCTAGTGTGAGGCTGCCTTCTGGTATGGTCATTGCTACAAAAGAATATAATGGTTCTAAGTGTTTAGAGAATAAACACCTGGAAGAATTCTATTCAAAGTTGTTTTCATTATTTGAAGGTTCTGGTTGGGTCTCATCTTCACAGTGACCTTTGAGAATGGAATTAGAGATAGCTGCTAAATGCAGAGTATCTATACTCAACCTTTAGGTGTGGCTATGCCAATTAAAAGGTGGTCTATATTAGCTGTCAAGTTTAGTATCATGCATGTGAAGTAAGAACACAGCTCTTAGTCTGCATAGAGTATTGTCACTCTCATTTCACAGCAACCATGTTACCTCTATAATAGGACTATTTATAGTATAGAGTATCCATATCCATATCTGGAGAAATAGTAACTCTAACAGGGGCGGATCCAGAATTTTGGAAGGGGGGGGGCTAACTGCATATGAATATTAGAGGACCCGCCCTCCTCCCCCCAAGCCAGGATGCTAAAAATGTGTAGCTACAATCTGATGATATTGTGATTATGAAGAGAATATTAATTATTGCACATAAAAAAAACAGTTAAAGGTTTATATGGTATGGCTAGATATGCTACAACTGCAGCAGCATGCAGAAGACAAGTCCCATGGATAAAGCTTGGCACTAAGCATGGGTGTAGACAACTGGAGGGACTAATAAGATAAAGACAAAAGAGCTGCAATTTGGCTCAAGGGGGAGGTTGCAGGAGGGGGATATGCCCCCTCCTGCACGAAGTGCGGAAGCAAAAATTTCTTTAAAATCCAAGAGGTGTAAGAGAGCAAATTAGAGTAATATTCTAAATATGTACACAAGGATAGGCTAGGCTCCATTTCATTTGAAGTTGGTGAATTTTATACTGAAGCATCATCACTTTGAAGCTAGTAAAACTAGCTATATTTTTGATCAAAAAACCTCCTGGCTAATTCAGGCTGCTAGCTGGCCTTAAATTCATTGGATGATTCACCTGACTTTAAAGGAGTGCTAAACCACTAACTTAGAGATTCACAGACATGGTACTAGCTACTAGCAATTAGGCAAGAAGTCAATTTTAAGCAGCTTACCTGTTAACCATTAGCTACTATCATGGTTAAATAGTGTTTACCAAACCACTACAATGCACATCATATGCAGCTAAAAATAAAAAATAACTAAAGAATTAAGCCAGAGCCTGTTAAAATCTTGGGGCTCCTAACCACCCCTTGTCTACACCCCTGCTAAACATTGTGTCAATGAATATGTTAATTGCTAAAAGTATGTTACATCATTTTTATGACTAGCTCTCACAGTATATAAACACTAAGGAATGCACAAATGATATTTATGAATATCATTAACTAACTTGGAGGGGGGGGGGGCTTCAGCCCCCAAAGCCCCCCCCCCTGGATCCGCCACTGTCTAAGAACAGTCAGGAAGACAGCTCCAGACATCATTTAAAGAAAGCCTCTCCACTTTGTGTTATTCCTATATTTAGAGAACATTAACAATTTTTATAGAAAGAGAGTTTGCATTTGAGGATGTGTCCAAGTAAAAATTTGGTGTGGTTCTATCATCCTTTGATGGTGGAATGGTTTCCACTGATCAGTTTATTCTGCTAGTGAAGAGTGTTATAAAACTAGGTATAGATGAGGTGAGCTCCACTGCTTTCACTATACATTTTTAAGGATAATATCATGTCTTTCATGTTTGGTCCACCATGCCCAATTTACATGAACACTCCCCAACCACCCAATTCAATCTCTATATAATTACAGCCATTATCCTCTTCCAACTCTGTAGCTAAGTACCTAGCCACCATGACATCATAGATATGTTATTATCACTTACAAACTTACAATCCATTTTTAAAGTACAGACTAGATAATATCTCCTCCTCTACAATATGATTTTATACTCCTAGATAGATTCTGAGAATTTCATTGGTGGGTGGAGGCATCTAGAGATAGATTTCTGGCTAGTTAGTCATCCTCATTATTGTAATAAGCATGTTTGTCATGAGCATGTGTAGCTATGTGTGATATCACTAGAAACAATAGTCTCCGTGTCTTCTGTTAGTGTATTTTCCTGCTACAGATGTACTGTTTAGTGAAGAGGTCATAGCGTTTGAAGGAGGTACAAATGCTTTCTCATGTACCTCAGATGTTAGAACAACAGTGGAGTGGCTTATTAATGGAACACTTCTGGAGGAGTCCTACCCTATGGGGGTTACAACTGAAACATCTTCAACTGGAAGAAATCTGATCTTTAATAATGTCCCACTTAACTATAATGGCACTACTGTCCAGTGTATTGCTAACACTAATGGTAATGTTAGACGTACCAACATTGGTACTCTTCTAGTACAAGGTAAGGATACTTTACTTATTTAGAGTGTTTTCATATTATGAGTCATTATAATAATGTAGTTATGTGTTTGGAGACATGACAGATTATAATGAACCTCACCAACAACATGAAAGATTTGTTGTTAACTTTTATCAATGTCTGTATAGTGTGCTGTGTATCTAGTAGTAATAGGTATGATAAAGGCTATGACTAAGGATTAGGGCTAAGGACAATGTCAATGCAACTAGTGATATGGCATTGGTTAGAGTTATTGATCTGATGGAGGATGCACTTATGAAATGTAGTTTTAAATTAATTATGATTTACATGTATTAATAACACAGTATAATATTTGTGGTTCCTGTTGTGAATAATCATCCATTTCTGCTGATCAACTTTCATTATAATTACCACCACACAGGGTTACTAGATGCTGTTGAGAATTGGACTGTGAAATTTGAGGATTCATCCTTCAACATCTCCTGGGATCCTCCATTCTCCTACATTGTCCCAAGAGTAAACCCTCTCATCACCTACTGCATCAACATCACTGACAGCTCCTCTGGTGAAGTGGTGGTGTCAGAGTGTGGGATCAGTGTGACTCACTATTTATTCCAACGTGATTATGACCCATGTATGGACTACACTGTTACTGTTATCCCAGTCAATAGAATCGGTAATGGAATGTCAGCACAGACCTACTTTCCAGGTAAACATCTCTATTCACTATGATAAATATAACAGATTAAGATAAGACTCTTTCTATTCTCTAGACACTAACTATTTCTTCCCTTCCTATTCAGTTCCAGGTTATGTAAGATCTGAAGACACCACAGCCATAGTGATGACAGATGGTAACTTCACATACAGGACACCCACTAAGGTAACTATGACAGTCATGTAGCTGGTGTCTGTACATCTCTCTTGTTTTCTTAGCCTAATCCAGTGTGTTCATGTGAAGTAACTATATTTGATATGTCTCCTATCACCACCAACTGTACTGTTAATGGAGATAACATATCATTCCCAAGTGGAGGCATTGCATTGAATAAGTTCTATACAGCAAACATTACTCTAAGAAATGGAAGGATCAATGCTACATCTGAAATCACTATAAGTAACTGTTTGTTACTGCTGTTATTCCATGTTAATGTTGTGTGTTAAATTTACAGGTACTTATGATGTTCAGGACATTGAAATAAATAGTAGCATACCAAATGCTGTCAGTTTCACAGTTGATTATGCCTTGAACTCAAACGCCAGTGGAGTTCTTTTTGTGATGCTGTTCACTGTCGATGGAGAAGTGAACTTTGATCTTTCAGTAAAGGTGGCAATAGATCGTGATATCTCCGTACCATCACTTACAAACATTACAAGAGGGACATACACAGCTCTAGTCTATGACATAGAAAGAGATGGATTACTTCAGCTAGGAAAGAACTCCCCAGCTACCAGTCAAAGGGTGTACGTAAATGGAACAGGTAAGTATATTTCTTTAAGCTCACGATGTAAATTAAATTATGGTGCTAAATTATTCAGACGAGGTACAGCTATCCCTTCCCAATAATAAGAGCTGTGAGGTGACCACAGTGTATGGGAGAATCAACGTAACATGCGCCTTCATTTACCCAAGCATCATCGGCTATCAAGCTATTTTAGAAGGACCTGACATTGCTGTGAATACATTAATGGTGGAGCAACTTGAAATGAACAGTAGTAACTCATTTGTAATATTTGAGTTTTTAATGAATGGTCCTCACTCTATAACAATATTTGCTATAGTGGAGAATGGAGGAATAATTAAGATGGGAATATCTAAAGCAATACACAGAGAGACAATCAATGTGACTGAAGAAATATTTACTACTACTCCTCACCCTACCACACCAACCACTACCACTAACCCCACCACACCACCCACTACCACTGACTCTACCACACC
This sequence comes from Diacarnus erythraeanus, assembly GCA_964016965.1. Taxonomy (NCBI): domain Eukaryota; kingdom Metazoa; phylum Porifera; class Demospongiae; order Poecilosclerida; family Podospongiidae; genus Diacarnus; species Diacarnus erythraeanus. Next base: position 210,925 of record OZ024681.1, read on the forward strand.
ATCCACTACCACTAACTCCACCACACCACCCACTACCACTGACCCCACCACACCACCCGCTACCACTGACCCCACCACACCACCAACTACCACTGCCTCCACTACACCATCCACTACCACTGACCCCACCACACCACCAACTACCACTGACCTCACCACACTACCCACTACAACTGACTCTACCACACTATCAACTAGTGCTGTTTATTCCGGTACCCCACCAAGCACTACCACTGGTTACATAAACTTGAATATATTAGCAACTACTCCTTCTAGTTCATCTACTAGTAAAAGTGTCCCTCAGATAGTGTTTCTTATAGTGGTTATGAGTGTGATGTATAATTCATGCAATCTTTATTATTCCTAATAATATTATAATATTACTGACATAGCTATGATCAAGAGTGTGGTAGATGATAGCTAGTAGCTAGTGTAGTAGTTATGGCTAGACCATCATGGTTAGAAAGCTCCATCATCACTGTTAAGTTAAAAGAATATTTCTGGTTGCGTGCAATTAATAGAGAGTAGATTACAGTAATTGTCGGCTGGAAGTATATTATTGACACTTCAGAGTTGTTAGGGAATACTAGAACCTATAGTATAAGAATGAATGGATTAGATAAATATATTACTGTGCAATTATCCAACAAAATAGATGACTTTCTGTCCATTTCTTTCATGATAAAAGCTGTAAGAAAATGGTATCTTGAAGCATGTGTAGGAAGTATCAACTATTTCTATTCAGGGTGTGTCCATGTGCTCAAAAACATCTTCCAATGTCTATGCATAGATATTATAGATATTAACCCTCCTTAAGAATAATTATTATGTTGAAATGAAAGTATCAATATAGTTTTTAGCTGTTACAGGGAGTCTTTGGCTTTGTAGTATTAATACATATCGTTTACAAAATTTGAGCTCCTTAATGACTTTTTTCATGTCATTAGCTAAGTATAATTTTTCTTGAATCATGTATTAGTGGTCAACACTCAGAGCTATGTACATAGAACATGATGGCTGCTAACAAGTGTTAATCATGAGTTGAGAATCTTGAAAATGATTTGTAAAATGGTAGCTAACAGAAAGTGACAAGTAGTATGATGTACTTGTCTCTATCAAAAACCTTTCAGTCCTTTCCATCCTTCACTACAGAATTTTATGATCTGAGTGTAGTGTTTAGTCTAGTTCAAGCCATACTCTTAGAGTCTGTCCTGCGCGCGCAAGAAGACTATAAGTAGAGAGTTTTCAGTTAACTTTTGGCGTCGATCCTCCATTATGAACTTGTGTTATGTGTTAGTGCTGATCTGCCTTTCATCTCGGATTCCAGTGACTCTTACTAGAAGTGAGCTCTTACTCGAGGTTTAGTTGTAGTTAACTACTAGCTAGCTACTAATCTTAATGCCCGAGATACTGAACATGCCTAACTTTTTAGCTACTTATCAATAGAATATGGAGGGAAAATATTGGGCCAGTGTTAATCTGGTCAACCGGAAATTGATACGGCCGAAAGTTATCACATTATTGTTTTTTTAAGACCTTATCTGCTAACTGCTACTTCAGAACCTCTAGATCAAGATGACCTTGCTAAACTACAAAGAATATTCCAGTTTATCAAAGAAAATTGTAATGCCATGGCAGATCCTTTCATAAGATTGATGAAATAATAATCACCCACCGCCCGCTAGGTTGTGAAGGGAAATCAAACAAGAATATCATTAATACTGGCCTAATAAAATTATATTGGGGGGGCAGAAATGATCTTTTCATGATTGCTACATAACTTTTTTTGAAGTTATGGCTAGTTTCAGATGGGAGTGCTCACTGTCTAATATTGGGTAGGCAGTGCCTACCTCCCTTCCTACTCCACTGTATTATATAGCTAGCCACAGTTGTTAAACCTGTAAACAGGATAAGCCATCTTGTCCATTATAGAAAGTTATTCTCTCCACTGGTTTGTAAATATGTATAGCTATAACTATTTCTAATAGACTCTGTACTGTAGACTAACATGACATCTTTAAAATAGCCAGCTAAAAATTTATATGTGGATGAGCTGCTGAAATCCTAGGTATTGGGTAAAAGTTATTGAATGGGAAGTTGGGATATATTTAAAGTTAAAAAGCACACTTTAGCATTACAGTGTGATATTATTTTGGTGACATTGAGAACTTTTTTAGAGGAAGGTGACCTGTTTCATCTCCACAACCATTATACTATTGATCCTCAATGACAATAGTAATGTTGACTGTTAGCCCTCATAGGAAAGATGTTTCACTCCAGTACATTACATGGAAACTACAACACTCAAAGAGTATTCGAAATGTATCCTGTCCATCATATAAACTTCTACCTTTGGACTGTAGAGTATATGTACAAGTTTTTGATAGTGTGGAAGAAATAGTTTCCCACATTACTAATGGTACATGAAGTATAACTACTTCACTACCGGAATCCTGCTCTCTAAAGAGAGCCAATTAAGGATTGTAGTTAAGACTCTTTATACAAAGGCCTAAGGTATGAATGAATAAGCATATTGCTGTTACTCACAGGACTCCAGTGAATATGAAGCTTAATATAGAAAGGACTACCACCTATAGTTGTCCAGCTAACTTTATGTACAGAACAGACATGGATGCACCATCAAGGCAGATTTCACTAACACCTGTGTAACATTACTGCACAATGCTAAATTAATAGATGATGAATTCCTTCACTTTGTTTAAACTTATTTTACTGTAAATAGGCTCCACCTACTACAGATTAGAAGTCCCTTACATGTGGGTGGCAGCATATTGTAAGCTACATGAAACATGGTGACAAAATAGAGCAGTGCTCTATTTCTAACAACACTGTGACAGGAAAGATTGCGGTAGTCTAGTGTAAGGGCATGTTCATTGCTACAAAGATGGAAGAATATGAGATAATGTCTCAGATAGATCTATTGCTCTAAGAACAGTCAGTAAGACAGCTCCAGACATCATTTAAAGAAAGCCTCTCCACCTTATGCCATTTTCGAGGACATTTATAGAAAGATAGTTTACATTAGGATGTGTCCAAGTTAAAAAATGGGTGTGGTTCCGCCATCCTATGATGGTGGAATGTTTATACTAGTTTCCACTGATTTTAGAAAGAAATACATCAGTTTGTTCTGCTAGTGAGGAGTGTTATAAAACTAGGTATAGATGAGGTGAGCTCTACTGCTTTCTCTGTACATTTTTAAGGATATTATCATGTCTTTCATGTTTGGTCCACTATGCCCGATTACTCCCCAACAACCTAATTCAATCTTTCAGCCATTATTCTCCTCTTCCAACTCTATCCTCTGCTATTATTTTTAGCTAGCTACCTAGTCACCATGACATCTTGATAAATATGTTATTCCAGTCTAGAAAATATCTCCTCCTCTACAATATGATGTATTTATACTCCTAGATAGATTCTGAGAATTTTATTGGTGGGTGGAGGCATCTAGAGATAGATTTCTGGCTAGCTAGTCATCCTCATTATTGTCATAAGCATGTTTGTCATGAGCATGTGTAGCTATGTGTGATATCACTAGAAACAATAGTCTCTGTGTCTTCTGTTAGTGTATTTTCCTACTGCAGATGTACAGATACGTGATGAGGTCATAGTGTTTGAAGGAGGTACAAATGCTTTCTCCTGTACTTTAGATTTTGAAACAGCAGTAGAGTGGGTTATTAATGGAACACTTCTGGAGGACCCCTACCCTATGGGGGTTACAACTGCAATAAATGTAGGAGGAGGAGGAAGTCTAATCTTTAATAATGTCCCACTTGACTATAATGGCACAACTGTCCAGTGTATTGCTACCACTAATGGTAATGTTAAACGAACCAACAATAGTACTCTTCTAGTACAAGGTAAGGATACTTTACTATTTATTACGAGTCATTATAATACATATAGTTAGGTGTTATATTTTAGTGAAGAAATGACAGATCAATCATATAATGAATCTCCCAACAACATGAAAGAATTTTTACAACTGTTACTTTTATCAATGTCTGTATAGTGTGCTGTGTATCTAGTACTAAGACTAGTAGGTGTGGTTAAAGCTATGGCTAAGAATTAGGACTGGGGGCAAGGGCGATGAGGCTAGTGATATGGCATTTGTTGGAATCATTGATCTGAGGAGATCACTAAAGGTCGCATTTACATTTAGAAAGTAATACTAATACTACAATGTAACTATAAGTGGTTCCTGTTATGATTCCATTTCTGCTGATCATTATAATTACCACCACACAGGGTTATTAGATGCTGTTGAGAATATGACTGTGGTGTTCGAGGATTCATCCTTCGACATCTCCTGGGATCCTCCATTCTCCTACATTGTCCTAAGTGCCAACCCTCTCATCACCTACTGCATCAACATCACTAACAGCTCCACTGGGGAAGTGGTGGTGTCAGAGTGTGAAATCAATGTGACTCACTATTCATTCCAACATGATTATGATCCATGTATGGACTACACTGTTACTGTTATCCCAGTCAATAGAGTCGGTAATGGAATGCCAGCACAGACCTACTTTCCAGGTAAACATCTCTATTCACTATGATAAATATAACAGATGATAAGACTCTTTCTATTCTCCAGACACTAACTATTTCTTCCCTTCCTATTCAGTTCCAGGTTATGTAAGATCTGAAGACACCACAGCCATAGTGATGGCAGATGGTAGCTTCACATACAGGATACCCACTAAGGTAACTATGACAGTCATGTAGCTGGTGTCTGTACATCTCTCTTGTTTTCTTAGCCTGCTGCAGTGTGTTCATGTAAAGTAACTATATTTGATATGTCTCCTATCACCACAAACTGTACTGTTAATGGAGATAACATATCATTCCCAAGTAGAGGCATTGCACTGAATAAGTTCTATACAGCAAACATTACTCTAAGAAATGGAAGGATCAATGCTACATCTGAAATCACTATAAGTAACTGTTTGTTACTGCTGTTATTCCATGTTAATGTTGTGTGTTAAATTTACAGGTACTTATGATGTTCAGGACATTACAGTAAATAGTGACATGTCAAATGCTGTCAGTTTCACAGTCGATTATGCCTTAAACTCAAACGCTAGTGGAGTTCTTTTTGTGATGCTGTTCACTGTCGATGGAGAAGTGGACTTTGATCTTTCTGTACAGGTGGTAATAGATCGTGATATCTCCACGCCATCACTTACAAACATTACAAGAGGAACATACACAGCTCTAGCCTATGACATAGAAAGAGATGGATTACTTCAGCTTGGAAAGAACTCCCCAGCTACAAGTCAAAGGGTGTACGTAAATGGAACAGGTAAGTATATTGCTCATGATGTAAATTAAATTGTGGTGCTAAAATATTCAGATGAGGTACAGCTATCCCTTCCCAATAATAAGAGCTGTGGGGTGACTACAGTGTATGGGAGAATCAATGTGACATGCGACTTCATTTACCCAAGCATTATCGGCTATCAAGCTATTTTAGAAGGACCTGACATTGCTATGAATACATTAATGGTGGAGCAACTCAAAATGAACAGTAGTAACTCATTTGTAATATTTGAGGTTTTAATGAATGGTCCTCACTCTATAACAATATTTGCTATAGTGGAGAATGGAGGAATAATTAAGATGGGAATATCTAAAGCAATACACAGAGAGACAATCAATGTGACTGAAGAAATATTTACTACTACTCCTCACCCTACCACACCAACCACTACCACTGACTCCACCACACCACCCACTACCACTGCCTCCACCACACCACCCACTACCACTGACCTCACCACACCACCCACTACCACTGATCCCACCACACCACCCACTACCACTAACCCCACCACATCACCCACTACCACTGCCTCCACCACACCACCCACTACCACTGACCTCACCACACCACCCACTACCACTAACCCCACCACATCACCCACTACCACTGACCCCACCACACCACCCACTACAACTGACTCTACCACACTATCAACTAGTGCTATTGATCCTGGTACCCCACCAAGCACTACCACTGGTTACATAAACTTGAGTGTATTAGCAACTACTCCTTCTAGTTCATCTACTAGTAAAAGTGTCCCTCAGATAGTGTTTCTTATAGTGGTTATGAGTGTGATGTACTATTCATGCAATCTTTACTATTCCTAATAATATTATAATATTACTGACATAGCTATGATCAAGAGTGTGGTAGATGATAGCTAGTAGCTAGTGCAGTAGTTATGGCTAGACCATCATGGGTTAGAAAGCTCCATCATCACTCATAAGAAATTTTTAAGTTAAAAGAAAATTTGTGGTTGTGCATTAATAAAGGGTAGATTATAGCAATTGTCGGCTGGAAGTATAGTTTACAGGGAATACTAGAACCTATAGTATAATAATGAATGGATTAGGTAAATATTACTACTGTGCAATTATCCAACAAAGTTGATGACTTTCTGTCCAAAAAATGATAAAAGCTGTAAGAAAATGGTATCTTGAAGTATGTGTAGGAAGTTTCAACTATTTCTATTCAGGGTGTGTCCATGCTCTAAAGCATTTTCCAATCCCTATGCTATTATTAGTTATTATTATATATACCCCTTAAGAATATTATGTTGAAATGAAGTATTAATATATTATTATAACTGTTACAGGGAGTCTTTGGCTTTGTAATTATTGTTTACAAAATTTGAACTCCTTAAAATGACTTCTTTCATGTCATTAAGTATGTGTTTTAATTTCTTGAAGTATGTATTAGTGGTCAACACTAAGAGCTATGTACATAGAACATGATGGCAGAACATGATAGCTGCTAACAAGTGTCAATCAAGAGTTAAGAATTTTGAAAATGATTTGTATATGATAACAGAAAGTGACAAGTAGTATGTAGCTACTTGTCTCTATCTTAAAGTCCTTCACTAACATAATGACTATTACAGTGAGGTGATAGTACCTACCTCCCATTGAGCTGATAACCCTTGGGTCCTTAACATCTGAGATTAAAAGAGAAGTCTAGTGCTATGACTGCAGGAATAGTAAACAGAAGAGGATACTCTAGAGCACTATCTTACCTCCCTCCATTGTTAAAACCATTCTTGACTAAAAGTTGTACTCAAAGTGACAACATTATGTCCTTGCATCACCATTCAGTCCTCTCCATCCTCCACTCCAATTCATTGTAAGAGGACTGTAGCGTAAGCAGTGCTGCTAAAACACTATCCGAAGTGGTCAACAAAGTTATCCAAATTTTTCTGTACCAAAATATTCAAAGAAATCCAAACACAATATTTTTTGAATGGCTTATGAACATGATTTTTTATAGCATTTAATGAAATCAGTGTCATATCTATATAGCACTTCTGAGGTCTGAGGTACATTAAATTGAATACTTAAAAGAGCATTTTAAGAGTAGAAATTCCAGGACTGTTTCTGTGCTAGAGCTAAAATCTATTTGATCAAATCCAAAGCAAACATTGAAGGATTTAAAATCCAAGCAGTTTGGATTAAATCCAAGACTTTGGCAGCATTATATAAGTTTACCACAGTGAGGAGGCATAAGACAAGACATCACTGTGGTATCGTTACCATCTCAGCTATCACTCGACTACAGTTTAGAACTTCTAGCTAGTTGACTAAACAACGGCTCACAAGTAGTGAGTCCTAACTGCTACTGGTTACAAGTCTACTCTTATAAAAGAATCAACATTAATGTTAGTTTTAAAAATGCACAAAACAGACTCAACTGACTGACACAAAAAATGATAATCAATATAATATTGTATAAGGCTCACGTGGCCGGCTAAATGATGCATGTATAACACAGGAAATGAAACTAATAAGTATACCACAATCACCGCACCTTTTGGTCTCTCCTGTATTTTATCTAGTTGCAGTATTTACTGCTATAGCTAGACAGACATGATCTGGCTAGCGAATGACCTTTGTTCCAAGTGTGTCGATACAGCTAGTTAATTAGTCCCAAAAAAATCCCTGAAAAAAATCCACAGGACTTGATGATTGTGTGAAAGGCCACTGCAGGGGATGGTGCAGGAGGAGAATGTGCTCCCCCCAACCATAGATAAAGGGTAACTTCTTCTTTATCTATGCCCCAACAAGCTGTGGAAACCAAAATTTCACCGTTTTCTAATCAAAACTTTGACACTAGAACTTGATTGTTATAGCTATGCATGACAATTTTTTGCCCCCAAAATCTACAGATTGTGGATAAATCCATGAACAACCTACACCAGCTACACACCTCTTTCTATTCTTTGGTTAGAGAGGGGCTAGCTAATATAATAATAGTTTAAAATTTGGTCTAAAAGGTTTGGTACTACATGGTAGCTAACTAAAATTAATGGCTTGTGCAGATTACCTGTTAGCTACAGGCTGGAAATTATAATGATGATGCTCATGGGAATAAAAAATAAACAAATAGATCTTATAGACTACGTACCCGGGATTGGAAACGCAATTAAAACTCCCCGAGCACTCCTCATTGCGCCTGCTTGTACGTGCTTATAATTATTATTACTAAAGAGAGAAAAGGGCGCATTTTTTGGTCAGCAGCTTGTTTTGGTCTTTCAGCATGCATGACTGCTAACTCCCTTGGTACTTCAGCTGTTATTGTGCAGCCTACCTCCAGCGCTGGGCGCTGTTTTGCTGTGATTTGTACAGTGAATTTACATCCCATTCTACACTCTGTATAAAAATACTTTGTTTAAAAGTTACATTGATGAAAGGGTGTGCTGCTTGGAGATGAAACTAGAGTAATAAATGAACACAACTCCATGGCATGAACAAAAGACCATTAGTATAGATACATATGCAAATAAAGCTAAGAACTACTGGATAGACTCAGAAAAGGTACAGAAAGATGAACCTGCAAAATACAAGCAAACAATGAAAGGTCCTACATACAAATTGATGGCATGACGGCATATGGCAAGGAGAACTCCAAGCTTTCCAACAAACAGTTACATAATTAAGTTGACAGGAGGAAAGATACAGGTACAAAACAAGATTTGTAATTGCACTTCAGTTGCAAAGCACTTTATTTTGCAGGAACAATACAGTCTAGATAACAGCTATGATACACACTGGTAATCTTACCTCAGAACATCAAAGGAAAGAGTTTTGTTTTCTGCAAGCTTGCATAATGAGGAGTGTATTTACCACATCCATCCATCCCGGCCCGGGTACATAGTCTATAACTTATAAGATCTATGGTACAAACAAAACACTCTGTACTGTGTGATCCGCCTACGCACACAATGCGCATGCTCATTGCTCACATAGTGAGAGTCAGGTTTTACAGCGACCCGTTTTGGCGTCCTCCATTATGAACTTGTGTTATGTTTTAGTGCTGATCTCCCTTTCATCTCGGATTCCAGCGACTCTTACTCAAGGTAAGCTCTTACTCGTTAGACTATGGAGGTTGAGAGGCAGAAATGTCCGAGTTTATGATCTTTTCATGATTGCTACATAGCTATTTTTGAAGTTATAGTTTCAGATGGGAGTCCCCACTGTCAATTAGGGGAGGTAGTGCCTATCTCCCTCCCTACTCCACTGTATTATATAGCTAATCACAGTTGTTAAACCTGTAAACAGGATAAGACATCTTGTTTCTAAATATGCAAGGGAGTAGGAATAGGGGGGGCAGAGGGGGCAGTTGACCCCCCAATATTTTGCTTCTGTACAAAGCTTATCACTGTACAGTATATAGTAATATAGCAGAGTCAAAGTGTCACTTACCTTTGCCTATAATGTTTTCCATCCACACACTTGGTCAATTTGTATAAACTACTATGGTTGTAGGCCCAATACCTTGGAAATTGGAATGCACTGACTGAATTGCATTACTAATGTGTTGAGTCAATGTAACACTGACTCACACATTAGCACACTGACTCACATACTCCTTTAGACTGCTACAAGATCTAATTGTTTTAGGACACTTACACATCTAACACATTCACCTGGGATTGTTCTGTGGTAAAAACCATTGATATTTATATCTTTGACTTCATACTAAATTAATGCCTACATATCACATGTACACATGCATAGCATCATGTGTGCATATATATGCATGTAACACGACCAGGCCCGCATGTCCAGTGTCTAGTGTTTTGCCCCCCCAATAAATTTCATCTTCCTACTCCACTGATATGTATAGCTATGGACCTTTTCCGCAGATGCAATATTTTCACATAAGAAATTATATGCGATGCAACAGGAAACACTACTACCACGCCTCTTGGTGGGAAAGATGAGCGAGAGTTCGGTATCAAGATAAACTCCAGCTACTTGAAATATTATTCACAGAACAGCCTAGTGGCCAAGAGTTGAATACAGTCACTTCTGCTATTATGTTGATCGTTCAGGGGTTCACAGAACAGCCTAGTGGCCAAGAGTTGAATATAGTCACTTCTGCTATTATGTTGATCGTTCAGGGGTTCACAGAACAGCCTAGTGGCCAAGAGTTGAATATAGTCACTTCTGCTATTATGTTGATCGTTCAGGAGTTCACAGAACAGCCTAGTGGCCAAGAGTTGAATATAGTCACTTCTGCTATTATGTTTATCGTTCAGGGGTTCACAGAACAGCCTAGTGGCCAAGAGTTGAATATAGTCACTTCTGCTATTATGTTGATCGTTCAGGAGTTCACAGAACAGCCTAGTGGCCAAGAGTTGAATATAGTCACTTCTGCTATTATGTTGATCGTTCAGGAGTTCACAGAACAGCCTAGTGGCCAAGAGTTGAATATAGTCACTTCTGCTATTATGTTGATCGTTCAGGGGTTCACAGAACAGCCTAGTGGCCAAGAGTTGAATACAGTCACTTCTGCTATTATGTTGATCGTTCAGGGGGTCACAGAACAGCCTAGTGGCCAAGAGTTGAATATAGTCACATCTGCTATTATATTGATCGTTCAGGAGTTCACAGAACAGCCTAGTGGCCAAGAGTTGAATATAGTCACTTCTGCTATTATGTTGATCGTTCAGGGGTTCACAGAACAGCCTAGTGGCCAAGAGTTGAATATAGTCACTTCTGCTATTATATTGATCGTTGTAACAGACTACACACTATAGCCTATTAGTTAGCTTTGTTGGAGAGACTATAACTTTTTATTATAGCTACTTATTCCCACAACACAGAGACAGAATCTTAACTCAATTCAAATATGACACAGACTGACATTATTATTATAATACATGAAGTATATAGTCTGTTCTCAGGGGCCCTGAGCCCAGCTGGGCATGTACAAAACACTAATAATGTATTAAGCAATAATTGTTCCCAAGTATACAACACATAATTAACACTGTTAACTGTTAAATATGTTACATAAAGTCCAGCGGCTCCAGCCCATCACATCTTCCAGGGGTTTATATCAGAAGCACTGGAAGAGTTTGGAAGGTATAACTACTTGGCCATGTTAGACAAGTATTCTTCCAACTGCATCTTGATGGCCCCAGCCAAAGTTCTGATAAAGCTCGTCATGCCTGGGTTGGGGCTAGGCAGGATGGAGAGATTCTAGCATGTCATTGTACATGCATGGGTGGGTAAGCTCTATTATTATAGCTATTAGTATAATAATATTAGCCACTATGCCCTGGTTTGTAGGCTAGGAGGGGGGTGCTCACAATTAGCTGGTATCTTGTTCAAAGTTGAATGTGCAGTACAAAATGGGTATACTTCCATTACATTTAATTTGTGTCCTTGAAATGAAATATTTTTCACTAAAGTAAGTTTAAATGTGCATTTGTGCAGATATACCTGTTACACATAAATTTTTACATTATACAGCACAAGCCATCTAGTTATTGAATTTTCAAAGTCCCAAAAAGCACCATCAACATCATCTATTACAGTCCCTCAACCTTCTCCTTCAGATGAAGAAAGAAAATAAAGTTGCAAGAGCAGATTTATTTTTAATACAGGAAACTCAGATACTTCTAACATGGAAACTATATAATAGTCAACTCGTATGATATATACAAATCCACAAATAAATAAAGAGTTAAATGAACTTAGTTTATGTATATGTTCCATTCTTTATCAATTTATAGATTGTGCAGGTGATTTGGAGTTGTTTAATGAAAATCTTTCTTTGTCAGCTGAAATTCACCTACAATAGCTACCTTTAGTCCAGTAACCAAGCTCTCCGATCCACAGAATGAATTTCATGGTGGAAGTTAGGGAAAATGTTGCCGTTCCCTGACTGGTACAGCTCCAACTAGCTATAGCTATATGTGGGAGCATTGACCAAGAGCAAACTATGTCAACTGTCAAAGATAAAGCAAGCAGACTTCCTCCTAGTCACACAATTAATTATTATTGATTGTGCAGAGTTCTTAAAACATAATCTTTGTACAATTTATAGATTGGATACCAATCTGTGAATTGTAGATTGTGTAGCTAGCTATATAGATTGGCCAAATTTCTAGAAAGTGTGGAACACAGCTATATACATTTCCTCCTCTTTCCTCCTGTTCTCATCTGTCTTGAGTTGTGCATCATTATGTCTGGCCTGCCTGTCCATTTATCGAAGTTGGCTCATTCTCTGTGACTTCCTTTTCTCAAATCAATGTGCTGTGATATTGTATTGAGCAGGAAACACAGAGGGAACATAGTCTAGATGGCTGGGGTGAACATTAATAAAAATAACTAAAGTAGCTGATCAGCTATACAGCTATTTAGGTAGCTAACAAAAAATGTCTTACCTGACTCAAAATATTGATTCACAGCAGATTCTGGAATGTGGGCCTGGCTGCCCTTCTCACAGCAGCAGAGCTGCTTCTCATCTGGAACAGCTCTTAAAGGGAACCGGTAGAAGTAGAAACTGAGTCCTTTTTTCTTGCCCACGAAATTAGTGCAGTCCACAACACAGCAATTTTTGATCATTTCCAATTTTTAAGCAGGGAGAAGATGCAGAACTACTCAGGCTCATATGCGGCCACGCAATTCTTTGGCATGGTAGTAGTGTTTCCTGTTTGCATCGCATATAATTTTTTACGTGAAATTATTGTAAAAAATCATCCACGGAAAAGGTCCATAGCTATTTTTAATAGCACTCTGTACTGTAGACTAACATAACATCTTTAAAATAGCTAGCTAAAAATGTGGATGATCTGCTGAAATCCTAGGTATTGGGTAAGAGTTATTGAATGGGAAGGTGGAATATAAATAAACACACTTTAGCATTACAGTGTGGTATACACATGAAAAAAGTTTTGGTGACATTGAGAAGTTATTTTAGAGGAAGGTAACCTATTTCATCTCCACAACCATAAAATTTTGATCCTCAATGACAATAGTAGCTAATGGTTAAACCTCATAGGCAAAATGTTTCAAACCAGTACATTTGACAGCACTTAAAAGAGTATTAGTTTCTTTTCAAAATATATCCTGTTCTTCACATAAACTTCTCTTTATATTTTACCTTTGGACTGTAGAGTATATTTACCAGCTTATGATAGTGTGGAAGAAATAGTTTCCCACATTACTAAAGCTACATGAGGTAGCTATAGCTGCTTCACTACCAGAGTCCTACTCTCTAAAGAGAGCCAATTAAGGAAGGTATGAATGAATAAACAATAGCTATGACTCACGGGAGTCCAGTGAATATGAAGCTTAATATAGAAAGGACTACCACCTATATAGCTGTCCAGCTATCTGCACAGAACAGGCATGGATGCACCAAGGCAGATTTCATTAACACCTGTGTGACATTAATGCACAATATTGAATTACTACACATGTGATTGGAAGACCCTTACATGTGGTGGTAGCATATTGTAACCTACATGAAACATGGTACACAAAATAGAGCAGTGCTCTATTTCTAACAACACTATGAATTGCTGTAGTCTTGTCTTCTGATATGGTCATTGTTACAAAGATGTAAGAATGTAAGAATATATATGGTATCTCCATTCTGAAGGTTAAGTCTTATCTTCACAGAGAATAGAATTAGAGATAGCTGCTAGCTAAGTGCAGAGTCTACTCTAACTACCAAGACCTCTAGGAAATCTTAAAATGTGTTGTTAAGCAGTCTTGGTGTGGCCATGCCAATTAAAAGGTGGTCTATAATATAGTAAATTTAGTATCATATGAAGTAAGAACACAGCTCTTATATAGTGTGCATAGAGTATTGTAGCTGTCCATTCTCATTTCATTGCCTCTATGATGGACTATACTGTTAATAATCATAGCGATCCATACAAAAAAAAAAAAAAAAAAAAAGACAATCTAGGGAAATAGCTAGCTAGTAATGTCTCAAATACTCCCAGAACAGTCAGGAAGACAGCTCCAGACATCATTTAGAGCAAGTTCAAGAAAGCCTCTCTGCTTTGTGAAGAGATCAGCCATTCCTATATTTAGAGAACATATAATAATATAGAGAGTTTAAATTTGAGGATCTGTCCAAGTTATAAATTGGGTGTGGTTTCATCATCCTATTGAATGTTTATGGCTATTAATTTCCACTGAATTAGCTAATACTGCTTGTAAGTGAGCTAGTTTCCCAGTAGTAAGGTCTCTGTACAATTTTTAGGATAACAAATTTATTCCACTACACCCAATTTACATGAGCAGTCCCTCCCCTCCATGCAATATCTCTATAGAGCTGATCATTTCAGTTCTCCTCTTTTCTTTGCTATTATTTTTAGCTAGCTAGCTATTTAACCACCATGACATCTTGATAGATACAAGTTGTTTTAAAGCACAGAGACTAGAAAATATCTCCTCCTCTACAATATGATGTATTTATACTCCTAGATAGATTCTGAGAATTTCATTGGTGGGTGGAGGCATCTAGAGATAGATTTCTTGCTAGCTAGTCATCCTCATTATTGTAATAAGCATGTTTGTCATGAGCATGTGTAGCTATGTGTGATATCACTAGAAACAATAGTCTCTGTGTCTTCTGTTAGTGTATTTTCATGTTACAGATGTACAGATAAATGATGAGGTCATAGTGTTTGAAGGAGATACAAATGTTATCTTCACCTGTTCCTCAGCCTCTGGAACAAGAGTGGAGTGGCTTGTTAATGAGACACTTCTGGAGGAGCCCTACCCTATGGGGGTTACAAGTGCAGAAATCATAATCCCCAATAATGTTATTATTGGAGGAAGTCTAATCTTTAATAATGTCTCACTTGACTATAATGGCACTACTGTCCAGTGTATTGCTACCACTAATGGTAATGCTAGACAAACCAACATTGGTACTCTTCTAGTACAAGGTAAGGATACTTTACTTATTTAGAGGTATGAGTGATTAGGTTATAATGTGTTATATTTAGTAGAGACATGACAGATCAAGCATATAATGACCCTCGAGTCACCAACAACATGAAAGAATTTTTTTTCAATGTCTATAAAGTGTGCTGCATGTCTAATACTAAGACCAAAGATTAGGATTAAGGAATTGGGTATGTGATAAGGCTAGGGCTAAGGGTGATGGGAATAAGGCTATGGCAAAATTAATGGGTTGGAATCATTGATTATGAATGATCTGTGGAGATCATAATATTGTACTAAAGGCGAATTTACATGTATTAATGACTCAATGTAATTTACATGTAATAGAGTGTAGTTATAACTATATTAATGTGCTTCACTTGGTGATTCCATTATGATTACCACCACACAGGGTTATTAGATGCTGTTGAGAATTGGACTGTGGTGTTTGAAAATTCATCCTTCAACATCTCCTGGAATCCTTCATTCTCCTACATTGTCCCTAACATCAACCAACCTCTCATCACCTACTGCATCAACATCACTAACAGCTCCTCTGGTGAAGTGGTGGTGTCAGAGTGTGGGATCAGTGTGACTCACTATTCATTCCAACGTGATTATGATCCATGTATGGACTACACTGTTACTGTTATCCCAGTCAATAGAGTCGGTAATGGAATGCCAGCACAGACCTACTTTCCAGGTAAACATCTCTATTCACTACGATAAATATAACAGATGATAAGACTCTGTTCTCCAGACACTAACTATTTCTTTCCTTCCTATTCAGTTCCAGGTTATGTAAGATCTGAAGACACCACAGCCATAGTGATGACAGATGGTAACTTCACATACAGGATACCCACTAAGGTAACTATGACAGTCATGTAGCTGGTGTCTGTACATCTCTCTTGTTTTCTTAGCCTGCTCCAGTGTGTTCATGTGAAGTAAGATATGTCTCCTATCACCACAAACTGTACTGTTAATGGAGATAACATATCATTCCCAAGTGGAGGCATTCCACTGAATAAGTTCTATACAGCAAACATTACTCTAAGAAATGGAAGGATCAATGCTACATCTGAAATCACTATAAGTAACTGTTTGTTACTGCTGTTATTCCATGTTAATGTTGTGTGTTAAATTTACAGGTACTTATGATGTTCAGGATATTACAGTAAATAGCAACATGTTAAATGCTGTCAGTTTCACAGTCGATTATGCCTTGAACTCAAATGCCAGTGGAGTTCTTTTTGTGATGCTGTTCACTGTCGATGGAGAAGTAGACTTTGATCTTTCGGTCCAGGTGGCAGTAGATCGTGATATCTCTGCACCATCACTTACAAACATTACAAGAGGGACATACACAGCTCTAGCCTATGACATAGAAAGAGATGGATTACTTCAGCTAGGAAAGAACTCCCCAGCTACAAGTCAAAGGGTGTACGTAAATGGAACAGGTAAGTATATTTCTTTAAGCTCACGATGTAAATTAAATTGTGGTTCTAAAATATTCAGATGAGGTACAGCTATCCCTTACCAATAATAAGAGCTGTGAGGTGACCACAGTGTATGGGAGAATCAATGTGACATGTGACTTCATTTACCCAAGCATTATCGGCTATCAAGCTATTTTAGAAGGACCTGACATTGCTGTGAATACATTAATGGTGGAGCAACTTGAAATGAACAGTAGTAACTCATTTGTAATATTTGAGGTTTTAATGAATGGTCCTCACTCTATAACAATATTTGCTATAGTGGAGAATGGAGGAATAATTAAGATGGGAATATCTAAAGCAATACACAGAGAGACAATCAATGTGACTGAAGAAATATTTACTGCTACTCCTCACCCTACCACACCAACCACTACCACTGACCCCACCACACCACCCACTACCACTGCCTCCACCACACCACCCACTACCACTGACCTCACCACACCACCCACTACCACTGATCCCACCACACCACCCACTAACACTGACTCCACCACACCACCCACTACCACTGACCTCACCACACTACCCACTACAACTGACTCTACCACACTATCAACTAGTGCTATTGATCCTGGTACCCCACCAAGCACTACCACTGGTTACATAAACTTGAATATATTAGCAACTACTCCTTCTAGTTCATCTACTAGTAAAAGTGTCCCTCAGATAGTGTTTCTTATAGTGGTTATGAGTGCGATGTACTATATGCAATCTTTATTATTCCTAATAATATTATAATATTACTGACATAGCTATGATCAAGAGTGTGGTAGATGATAGCTAGTAGCTAGTGCAGTAGTTATGGCTAGACCATCATGGTTTAGAAAGCTCCATCATCACTCATTGAAACTGTTAAGTTAAAAGAATATTGTGGTTGTGCATTAATAGAGAGTGGATTACAGCAATTGTCGGCTGGAAATATATAGTTTACTGATACTTCAGAGTTGTTAGGGAATACTAGAACCATATAATAATAAATGGGTCTGGTATTACTGTGCAATTTACTAACAATAGTAGATGACTTTCTGTCATATATAAAACATTTCTTTCATGATAAGAGCTGTAAGAAAATGATATCTTGAAGTATGATCAACTATTCCTATTCAGTGTCTACATGTTCAAAAACATCTTCCAATGCCTTCATATTATCTTATGTATTAATATAGATTTTAGTTGTTACGGAGAGTCCTTGGCTTTGTAGTAATATTTACAAAATTTGAACTCCTTAATGACTTCTTTCATGTCATTGAGTATTAAATCTGTGTGCTAATTTCTTGAAGCATTTATTAATGGTCTAAACTAAGAGCTATGTATGTAGAACATGATGGCAGAACATGATAGCTGCTAACAAGTGTCAATCAAGAGTTGAGGATCTTAAAAATGATTTGTAAATGGTAACAGAAAGTGACAAGTACTTGTCTCCATTAAAACCTTTCAGTTGTCTCTACCCTTCACTCCAGAATTGTACCATAATGACTATTACAGTGAGGAGATAGTGCCTGCCTCCCATTGAGCTGAATAACCCTTGGGTCCTTATCATCTGAGATTAAAAGAGATGTCTAGTGCTATTATGACTGCAGGAATAGTGAACAGAAGTTGATACACTAGCTATGTACCTCCCTCCATTGAGCTGAACAACCTTCGGTTTATTAAAACTAAAAGTACTACTCTTCTTTAGGAAGTCCAATAATGTAGCTAATGAGTGCTGGAATAGTCTGTATAATGCTAACAGAAAGTGACAACACTATGAATGTCCTTGAGCTGAACCACCATTCAGTCCTCTCCATCCTCCACTACAATTCATTGTAAGAGGACTGTAGCATAAGCAGTGCTGCCAAAATAATTTTTGTAACATCAGTGGTTGATCCAGGGGGTGAATAGGGTGGCATGTCACCCCCCTCCACATGATTAAATTTTCATATGGGGAAAAATAGACATTAGTTATCTGCAACAAGAAAATTTGTCACAAACTTCTATAGAGTACTGGAAACCACACCATGGAAGTTAAAAAAATGGGCATGGCCACCACAAATTCTGGCTCTTTCTCCATTAATTAATAGTAGAGATTACATCATTCAGATTACATCATTGTCAATTGTGTACTATTGTTATTGTACTGTATCTACCCCTAGCCCATAGCAATAGTACAATTGACAATGATGTAATCTGAATAATCTGTTACATGGAGAAGGAGCCCAAATTCTTGAGTGAAAATTAAAAGTCACCCCTTTTAAGCATTTTCTGGATCAGCCACTGAATATCCTATAGTAAGTGGTCAACAAAGTAACAATTTTTTTGCCCCCAAAATCCACAAATTGTGGATAAATCCATGAACCTGACAACACAGCTCTTATTTGGTGGTATGTGCTGACCATTGTGACCTTTTACCCCACATTAGCGCGCCCATGGAGCGGGAAATTCATATCAATGCATGTGCTAGAGAGAATTGTATGATGGAAGAGTGTGTTGTGGATAATTGTGCTATAGAGGATTGCACTATAGAGACATGATGATCAAGACAGTTCAGATAGGTTCAAATGTTCACAATGCCACTGTACTTATGCCTTCAAACAAGGGCTCAATCAGCACTGGAAAGGGGTTCATGGTTCTCTTGACATTCTTGCTACTCCAGCCTGCAATAGGACAGGAAAGATGCCATCAAAAGAGGAAGATTTACATGCCCTTTTGATAGCTGTGACTGTGTTGCTTTTACCACAGCCCTACAGCTTAGTTCACACTGCAAATCAGACCATGATACTGACTTGGGTTAGTGATAGCACACACACAATCAAGGTGTAGTATCAATTCAGCATAGGAGTCCATAAAGCTAAAGCTGAGGAGTGTACAATTCCACCTACTGCCAGTGGCGTAGCTACATAGGGGCATTTAGGGCACATGCCCTACCAAACTCTCTTAGTGCCCTACCACTATCTGCCATAATTTTAGCTGAATCTGGTAAAAGATTGATAGTCCTTAGTGAGCAGTTTAGTCCATAGGTCAGTGCCCTACTGGTGCCCTACCACATGTTTAATCCTGGCTACGCCACTGCCTACTGCACCAGGCCATGGTCTATTTTTAGTGCATGGTACATAATTTCACCCACACACATTATTTTGTATTTTGACGATTCCACTAGGTATATGTATACAGTGGAACCTCCGAACAAAGGCCACACTCAGGGACGGTCCTTTTGGCCTTTGTAGAGAGGTTGCCTTATCTGGGAGTTTTGTGTGTATATAGCTACCCTCAAATGAATGGTTTTTAAATGATCAAAATTATGATAATGACATAATGTCTGCATGGATGCATGTATGGTGAGCAAGTGAAGAACTGAGCAATAGAAGTACATTTGAGTATGAAGTACATAGTCATAGCTAAGGAGCGTTGACTCATATAAGTAACTTTGAATGATGTTATTGCATCAACAGCAGCCCCAATGTATGCAATTGAAGTGGATATATAATTATGTCCATATGGTTTTCAAGAAAATTCTGAACATCCTCCAAAGCAGTAATGGCCTCCTTATATGAAGTAATTTTGGGATGAGGAAAATGAGTGAGGAAAAGGAGGGAGGGAAGAATTATTATAATGAAAAGGAGGAGGTAGGAGAGGGAGAAGTGAAATGTCTATCCGTGTTGCGGATAAGTATGCCATATTATGAGGAGATCCAGATGCAGCTGTACATGTCTGCTTTCAATTATGTAATGCCTGGCTTTATTCAGAGTTTCTAGCTAGTGGATAGTCAGCCTCTTTCTTACAATCTATAGTTCTTTCACCCGTAAAAGGTGAGTTGAAGCTAAATTGCTTATTAGTAATGCTAATGTACCTTTAACTTTCTCTTATAATCACCTCTGTGTCTATTTACACAATCTGTTAGCTGTACAGGTAAAATATGACTGAATTGTATAAAAAACATAGTTATACAATACAGCTCATCCTGTGTGTTTGCTTTCTAAGACAGCTATACCAGGATAATGTTTAGGGGTGGCTGCTCTATGTACCTATGGTGATTCAATAGTACTTCCTATGGTTACATATTTAGGATGCATTGATTTCAATGGTGTCATAGCATTGAAATCAGCCACAAATTCATTTACAGTGCCGATTTAGCTATGAGCTGTAGGTGTATGATAACTGTAGGTACTTGCAAGTTTCCATTCCTTTCTGGTGTGGCTGTTGGCCATGGGTTGCAAGCTGAGGCTATGTTCTAGAAAGTACCATGATTGGAAGAAGGTAGCTACAAAGGTATGTAATAATTATGCTATGTTATTAGTGATATTGATTGTGTTCATTTGTAAACTAAGGAATCAGAAAACGTGACTTTATCATCACTGCATGAGTCTTTGAAATTGCCTCCAATGTGGCACGACCACACTTCTACAGAGTTAGATTCAATTCGACTTTGTAAGATCATTGTAACTTCAAGTCAGCCACCTACTTATAACTCGCTCAATTGTCATTGATTGTAAGCGAAAGTGGAAAGTATTTATCCACAATCACAAAGTTAAAAAGTGTTCAGCCCTGAAAGATATCCCACTGGAACTTAGTAGAACCTCTTTCATGGAACTACTACAACTTGTTGATGGACTCAATATCTGTGCTGGACAACCTGATAGTAATTTTATAGTCTTCGCTGATTCACGAAAAGGGAAATTTATTAGCAAGGATGGAAGTGTTAATGCATTCATTGACCAGTATGCACCAGTTTGTACCAATGGAGAGGTATTCTCAAAAACAATTCGCACTTCAAGTTGTGAGTTAATTGTTCGTGGTCAAAAATGCAATGCGTGCATTTGCTATCGGCGAACCTTACGAACTTTATATGGTAGATGGTGCAATCGAAAGATGTGTGATGTGAGTAGTTCCAGTAGTCATACTAATGTTCGCTATCTTAATACCCCTGAAAAATTAGCAAAAATGACAAATTTGAAGAAGCGGGTGAAAAGTGCGGAGATTGAGATTACCAGACTCAAAGAAAAGGTGCTTAGTTTAATTCAGAAGAATGGAGAAGAGGTTGATAGTGGTCTACATGGAGATCTTTCGTCAATTGTGCAGGAAAATATGAAAAACGTGCATGCAGCCTTTCCAGAGGGAACGTTTCGAAGAGTATTATGGGACTCGCAAATTGAAAATTCTAAAAAGTCAGATGCTAGACAGTACAGGTGGCACCCAGTGATGATAAAGTGGTGCCTGAACCTCAAACTAATTTCAAGTTCTGCTTATCATGCTATGCGATCAAGTGGTTTCATTACTCTTCCCTCCGAAAGAACACTCAGGGATTATACAAACTGCATCAAATCAGTTCCTGGTTATCAACAGGAGGTGATTGACATGATGAGGTATGAATCAAAATGTAATGAGTTGCCTGAGAACAGGCGCTATGTGACGATTCTACTAGACGAAATGAAAATTAAAGAGGATATTGTGTATGACAAATACTCGGGGAACATGATTGGATTTTGCAATCTTGGTAGTGTTAATGATGACTTGATGAAGGCTGAACGTGAGGAAGATACTCATCCTCCTGTTGCCAAGCAAATTTTGGCAATAATGATTCGTGGTATTTTTTTCAAATTTGACTTTCCGCTGGCACATTTTTTTCAACTGAAGGAATCACGTCTGACTTACTATTTCCTATTGTATGGGAAGGAATTGCATCAGTGGAGAGCACAGACCTAAAAGTAATCGCTATTACTTGTGATGGAGCGAGTCCTAATAGAAAATTCTTTAGGATGCACAAGTCATCGAAGGATCATTTTGTATACAAGACAAAAAATGTTTATGCCCCTGATAGCCGTGATGTGTACTTTTTTCAGATCCCCCTCATTTAATCAAGACTGCTCGTAACTGTTTATCTCATTCTAGTTCATCGAGTACCTCCAGGTTGATGAAGGTAATTTAATGTAGTGTATCTTTGTATTATCATTATAGATAATTATTTTCAGATAAATGGGCAAAGTATTACCTGGCAGCACATTCGTGATTTAGTTGATAAAGTCAGCAGCACTGCTGTAGCTTCTCGTGGCTTATCTCTGATACCAAACAAGAACATGTTACATTGACATCGTACTCTCGTATGAGGGTGGATTTAGCTGCTCAGGTATGTATATTCATGTGTGCCATCACTGAATGCATATTATCACATTGTATCTGTGTAGGTTTTAAGCAAGTCTGTGGCTGATGCTCTAGCTTATTTTGGGGATCCAGATACCAGAGAAACTGAGCGGTTTATTCGCTACTTCGACAAACTATTGGATTGTTTGAATGTTCGAAGCTTATCTGAGTGGAAAACTAGCCGTAAACCAGATAGGAAACCATATACCTCACCAGATGATGATCGGTTTAAGGTTAGTAAATGGAATTACAGTGGACCCAAATTCTGTTAATAATATTAAAAGTTACATCATCAATGACCACACCCTTACCATAGGCCTAGTACATACCATTCATCACTGTTCAACAACTGAGTGAACAGAACGGTGCAAGTGGTGCAGACTGTGGGCCAGTTCAGGGAGCTATGCAGAGCCCTGAAAGGTGTAAGCATTCTAACCTAACTTCCCATCTCTGTTTTTCACAAGCCATTGACTGTCTGCTCGTGTTGCACCAACCATGCCCCCAACAAGGAATGTAATTTAATGTGAAGCATGCACAATCTCCTCTGACAGTTACTAGTCTTGTACTCAGACCCCACCCTCAATGGGGAAAGGGTCTGGTACACTTCGAAGGATTTCTTGGGCTTGCTGTCTCAGCATTACCAGAAAAGTGGAGAACCAATAGCAGGCACTGCATGTGACTATATCATGTGACATCATTGTGAAATTAACTAGCTAGTCTTGTGTCATTACTGGGCATGAGATCCTAAATTGAAAAGTAGCTGGGTGTGCAAGACCAAGAATTATCTCAAGTGTACCAGACCTTTTCCCAATTTTTGAGGGTGGGGTCTGGGTACGAGACTAACAGTTACTACCACCAATCTGAAGCTATTCAGATTATTGCAATCTTAGACTAGCAAACCCCCAAGGACATGTATGACTTTTTTGCTGGTTTTAGTGACCTATTAATTTTTGTCCTTCCTATAGTGGCAGATTGATGATTTTTTGAAATATCTGACTGATTGGGAGCAGAGTGTTTCCAAGATTCCCAAAATTTCAAAAGCAGAGAAGAAAGCCATGACTTTAAGCAGGGAGACATTACTAGGACTAAAAATTACTGGTAAGTAATTTTTGAATGTTAATAATCTTTATTAACCAATGTTGTATTTTTATAGTGCATTCTTTTGTTGAAGTTTCAAAGTTCCTATTATCTTCTAACAAAGATGATCTCTTTCTCCTCAGTGAACGGTTCAGTCAAGACCCCCTAGAAAATTACTTCGGCCAGCAGAGGGCAAGGGGAGGCAGAAGTGATAATCCTACTATCCAACGCAGCTTGCATAATGCTAGTGCCCTACGAATTCAGAAATCAATGGCATTAGACCCAGTTAGGGGAAACTGTCGAAGAAAACGACAGTTGTTTCAAGACAAAGATCAAGAAACAATTGTTGCTGAGACTAGCAAGCCTTTGCCAAAGCGTAGGCGGAACAATAAATCAAAGAAGTAATGATTGACATACAAATGAGTGCGAATAGAGCTAGCTGCTATTGTTGTTAATCCTCAGCTTGTATATTGTCTTTCTCACTGTCACTGTCCTTTTTTAAATTTTTCCTTAATGCTTTACTCTTTGCAACATTTAATTGTTTGGCTTTCTTGTACTGCTCCAGCCAGGTTGATGCTAGTGAAAATCCTCGGATTGTTACCCACATGGTAACAATATCTTCTAGTAACTTAATCGCTTCATTTTCTTCATCAACATCCTGAGATACAAGAGTCCAATAAAATTGCACATCACTATCTTCAGTAATTATATTAACAAGAGCATCCTTAGTGTTCTCATAATTATTGCTGCAATATTTTGGCAAATATGTGCGAGTTACTTTTTCAACAGCTGCAAAGAAGGTAAGGGTCTCGCCATTCACCAGAAATAACCCTCCTCGGTTAATTTTATCAAACCACTCACTTGTATAGGATATAAAATCATTAGTTTCACCAGCAACTGCCATGTTTCCCAAGCATATTTCACAATCAGGACTGTTCTTTTTCTTTTCATATTTCTTCAAACAAAACCTTCAGGGCAACATAGCCACAAGCATACTTCATTGCATTCAGTTCATCCTTTGAAAATTGTGTTTCTTCTCTGCTATCCCTCGGAACTGTATCTCCAGCTCCAAAATGATCCTTCAAGAACTCTTCAAATTGTTTACTGTTTGATAAAAAAGAGGTTCTTTGCAACCAATTTGGAGTGTCACCAGCAAATTACTCCAAAGACAAGGAAGTTCTTTAATAGAGAGTTTATGAAATGTCATCCATAAACGTCGAATTTGATCTACACTTGCTAATACTCTGAAAACTTTTGCTCAATAACTTCACAAGGTCTTGGCTAAATTTCTTGAAAATCTTTTCATTTATACCTGACAAAGAGAGAAGAGTTTTGCCAACAGACTGCACACTAGTAGCACGGGGGTGGGTGGCAGCCAGAAATTCACTTTTCTTCAAAGTAAACATTATAGCTTCTTTCAATAACTTTTCAGCTCCTCCAAGTCTGACAATACAACCATTACAATCACCGTTAGCACTGGCAGAGGTCATCTTTGGTCTGGTGGGTGTGGTTTCCTGTAGGGATACACGGATAGATTCTATTGGGCTATGATGCGTTGCCAATCCCTCCTTTACCTTATCTTTGATACACACACACTGTAACAGAGTGCAGAATTATGATACAATGATGTGACTGATTATTAAAAATATTTGAGTTCTGTCTCTATGATGATGAAATGCTCCTTTTTATACTCTACAGATGATGAATGAATATGAATATGGTTGGTTAACTGTCTCTCCAATAGCTAGCTACTTTTAGAAAATAAACAAATGTTTGTTGATAATAGTTACAACCAATAAGAATAAATGTTTATATGGGGTTAAATAAAATACAAATAGCTCTGGGGCTCACTACTTCAGTCCTTTACACGTATAGTACCACACACACACGTACACACACACAAAAAATTGGTGACGTATTTCTTGGGCTGGGTCAAAAAAGTAAGCAGTTTTTTGATGTCATTGTAAATTATTTTGTAGATGAAGCTCTAGAGTTTTGGCGTCGATCCTTCATTATGAACTTGTGTTACGTGTTAGTGCTGATCCCCCTGATTCCAGCGACTCTTACTCAAGGTAAGCTCTTACTCGAGGTTTAGTTGTAGCATAGCTAATGCCCGAGACAGTGTAAGTCAGTACACGTTAGAATATGGAGGTGGGGAGTCAGAAATGTCGGGTGTATGATCTTTTCATCATTGCTACATGACTATTTTTGAAGTTATAGTTTCAGATGGGAGTGCTCACTGTCTAATAGGGGAGGCAGTGCCTACCTCCCTTCCTATACTCCACTAAATAATAATAGGCTATCCTTGTTGGAAGGTTATTCTTCCCAAAAGGTTTATAAATGTGTGTAGATAATAGCTATTTCTAATAGCTCTCTCTATTGTAGACTAATAAAATAGCTAGCTAAAAATTTATATTTGGATGTTCTGCTGAAATCCTAGGTATTGGATTAAAGTTATTGAATGAGATATTATATTTAAAGTTGAAAAGCACACTTTAGCATTACAGTGTGGTACACACATAAAAAAGGAAAAAAATTCTGGTAAGGCAGATTAATTGTTAACTACTTGAAACATGGCGTACAAAATAGAGCAGTGCTCTATTTCTAACAACACTATGTCAGGAAAGATTACTGTAGTCTAGTGTAAGGCTGCCTTTTGGTATGGTCATTGCTACAAAAATGTAGGAATATAGCTATGATTCTAAGTGTTTCCTTTATTTGAAGGTTTGGTCTTATCTTCACAGTGACCTTTAAGAGATAGCTGCTAAATGCAGAATATGCTCTAACTACCAAACCCTCTAAAATGTATTGTTAGCAGTTTTGGTGTGGCCATGTCAATTTAAAGGTGGTCTACCAAATTTAGTGTCATGTGAAGTAAGAACACAGCTCTTAGTGTGCATAGAGTATTGTAGTCATCCATTCTCATCTCACAGCAACCATGTTACCTCTATACTACTAATAGTTATGTAGAGTATCCATATCTGGGGAAATAGTAATGTCTCAGATAGATTTATTGCTCTAAGAACAGTCAGGAAGACAGCTCCAGACATCATTTAAAGAAAGCTTCTCCACCTTCAATCATTCAGAGGACATTAATAATTTTTATAGAGAGTTTGCATTTGAAGGTGTGTCCAAGTTAAAAATTAGGTGTGGTTCCACCATCCTATGATGGTGGAATGTTTATACTAGTTTCCACTGATTTTAGAAAGAGTTTGTTCTGCAAGTGAAGAGTGTTATAAAACTAGGTATAGATGAGGTGAGCTCTACTGCTTTCTCTGTACATTTTTAAGGATAATATCAAGTCTTTCATGTTTGGTCCACTATGCCCAATTCACATGAACACTCCCCAACCACCCAATTCAATCTCTATTTATAATTACAGCCATTATCCTCTTCCAACTCTGTAGCTAAGTACCTAGCCACCATGACATCTTGATAGAACTGTTATTATCACTTACAAACTTACAATCCATCAAGGGAGTATTTTTAAAGCACAGACTCCTGCTCTACAATATGATACTCCTAGATAGATTCTGAGAATTTCATTGGTGGGTGGAGGCATCTAGAGATAGATTTCTGGCTAGCTAGTCATCCTCATTATTGTCATAAGCATGTTTGTCATGAGCATGTGTAGCTATGTGTGATATCACTAGAAACAATAGTCTCTGTGTCTTCTGTTAGTGTATTTTCCTGCTGCAGATCTACTGTTTAGTGAAGAGGTCATAGCGTTTGAAGGAAGTACAAATGCTTTCTCATGTACCTCATCTTTTGGAACAACAGTGGAGTGGCTTGTTAATGGAACACTTCTGGAGGAGCCCTACCCTATGGGGGTTACAACTGAAACATCTACAACTGGAGGAAATCTGATCTTTAATAATGTCCCACTTGTCTATAATGGCACTACTGTCCAGTGTAGAGCTACCGGTAATGTTAGACGAACCAACATTGGTACTCTTCTAGTACAAGGTAAGGATACTTTACTTATTTAGAGGAATTGTTTTCATATTATGAGTCATTATATATAGTTAGGTTATATTTTAGTAGAGACATGACAAATCAAGCATATAATGGAGCTCACCAACAGCATGAAAGGGTTGTTTTATCAATGTCTGTAAAGTGTGCTATGTTTCTAGTACTAAGTCCAAGGATTAGGATTAAGGAATTGGGTATGCTAGGGCTAAGGGTGATGGGGATAGGGCTATGGCTAAATTAATGGGTTGGGATCATGAATGATCTGAGGAGATCGTAATATTGCGCTAAAGGCTATTATACACGTATTAATAACACAATGTAATAATTTTGTGGTTCACTTGGTGATTGGTTAAACATTCATTTCTGCTGATCAACTTTCCCACCACACAGGGTTATTAGATGCTGTTAATGATTTAATTGTGGAGTTTGAGGATTCTTCCTTCAACATCTCCTGGGATCCTCCATTCTCCTACATTGTCCCTAACATCAACCCTCTCATCACCTACTGCATCAACATCACTGACAGCTCCTCTGGTGAAGTGGTGGTGTCAGATTGTGGGATCAGTGTGACTCACTATTTATTCCAACATGATTATGACCCATGTATGGACTACACTGTTACTGTTATCCCAGTCAATAGAGTCGGTAATGGAATGTCAGCACAGACCTACTTTCCAGGTAAACATCTCTATTCACTATGATAAATATAACAGATGATAAGACTCTTTCTATTCTCCAGACACTAACTATTTCTTCCCTTCCTATTCAGTTCCAGGTTATGTAAGATCTGAAGACACCACAGCCATAGTGATGGCAGATGGTAACTTCACATACAGGATACCCACTAAGGTAACTATGACAGTCATGTAGCTGGTGTCTGTACATGTCTCTTGTTTTCTTAGCCTGCTCCAGTGTGTTCGTGTGAAGTAACTATATTTGATATGTCTCCTATCACCACAAACTGTACTGTTAATGGAGATAACATATCATTCCCAAGTGGAGGCATTCCACTGAATAAGTTCTATACAGCAAACATTACTCTAAGAAATGGAAGGATCAATGCTACATCTGAAATCACTATAAGTAACTGTTTGTTACTGCTGTTATTCCATGTTAATGTTGTGTGTTAAATTTACAGGTACCTATGACGTTCAGGACATTACAGTAAATAGCAACATGTCAAATGCTGTCAGTTTCACAGTCAACTATGCCTTGAACTCAAATGCCAGTGGAGTTCTTTTTGTGATGCTGTTCATTGACAATGGAGAAGTAGACTTTGATCTTTCTATACAGGTGGCAGTAGATCGTGATATCTCCGTACCATCACTTACAAACATTACAAGAGGAACATACACAGCTCTAGCCTATGACATAGAAAGAGATGGATTACTTCAGCTTGGAAAGAACTCCCCAGCTACCAGTCAAAGGGTGTATGTAAATGGAATGGGTAAGTATATTTCTTTAAGATCACGATGTAAATTAAATTGTGGTGCTAAAATATTCAGATGAGGTACAGCTTTCTCTTCCCAATAATAAGAGCTGTGAGGTGACCACAGTGTATGGGAGAATCAACGTGACATGCAACTTCATTTACCCAAGCATCATCGGCTATCAAGCTATTTTAGAAGGACCTGACATTGCTGTGAATACATTAATGGTGGAGCAACTCAAAATGAACAGTAGTAACTCATTTGTAATATTTGAGGTTTTAATGAATGGTCCTCACTCTATAACAATATTTGCTATAGTGGAGAATGGAGGAATAATTAAGATGGGAATATCTAAAGCAATACACAGAGAGACAATCAATGTGACTGAAGAAATATTTACTACTACTCCTCACCCTACCACACCAACCACTACCACTAACCCCACCACACCACCCACTACCACTGCCTCCACCACACCACCCACTACCACTGACCCCACCACACCACCCACTACCACTGACCCCACCACACCACCCGCTACCACTGACCCCACCACACCACCAACTACCACTGACCCCACCACATCACCTACTGCCACTGACACCACCACACTACCAACTACAATTCACCCTACCACACTACCGACTACCTCTGACCCCACCACATCATCCACCACCAATGACCCTACAACACCAACAACTAGTGCTATTGATCCTGGTACCCCACCAAGCACTACCACTGGTTACATAAACTTGAATGTATTAGCAACTACTTCTTCTAGTTCATCTACTAGTAAAAGTGTCCCTCAGATAGTGTTTCTTATAGTGGTTATGAGTGTGATGTACTATATGCAATCTTTACTATTCCTAATAATATTATAATATTACTGACATAGCTATGATCAAGAGTGTGGTAGATGATAGCTAGTAGCTAGTGCAGTAGTTATGGCTAGACCATCATGGTTTAGAAAGCTCCATCATCACTCATTGAAACTGTTAAGTTGAAAGAATATTTGTGGTTGTGCATTAATAGAGAGTAGATTACAGCAATTGTTGGCTGGAAATATATAGTTTACTGATACTTCAGAGTTGCTAGAACCATATAATAATAAATGGGTCTGGCATTACTGTGCAATTTACTAAAAATAGTAGATGACTTTCTGTCATATATAAAACATTTCTTTCATGATAAGAGCTGTAAGAAAATGGTATCTTGAAGTATGCTCAACTATTCCTATTCAGTGTCTACATGTTCAAAAACATCTTCCAATGCCTTTATATTATCTTATGTTGAAATGAAGTATTAATATAGATTTTAGCTGTTACAGAGAGTCCTTAGTAATAACAAAATTTGAACTCCTTAATGACTTCTTTCATGTCATTGAGTATTAAATCTGTGTGCTAATTTCTTGAAGCATTTATTAATGGTCTAAACTAAGAGCTATGTATGTAGAACATGATGGCAGAACATGATAGCTGCTAACAAGTGTCAATCAAGAGTTGAGGATCTTAAAAATGATTTGTAAATGGTAACAGAAAGTGACAAGTACTTGTCTCCATTAAAACCTTTCAGTTGTCTCCACCCTTCACTCCAGAATTGTACCATAATGACTATCACAGTGAGGAGATAGTACCTGCCTCCCATTGAGCTGAATAACCCTTGGGTCCTTATCATCTGAGATTAAAAGAGAAGTCTAGTGCTATTATGACTGCAGGAATAGTGAACAGAAGTTGATACACTAGCTATGTACAGTACAATAGTGAAAAGGAAATACCTCGTGTCACAAAGCAGGATTGCTATAACAAGAGGAAAAAAAACTGGGCTGAAACACATCACCTCACACTGAGGATGTGGTGTCTGTAGACTTGCTGGTAAAAGAGCTACAGAAGGAAAAGTACAACCCCATTCTCTTATACAAACCTCAAGGGATTGTTGATCCCAATATACCAGTACCCCAAGACAGGTTCATCCTTGAGCTGCAAACTGAGTTTGAAGCATGATATGTGTGAGAGTGTGAGTCAGCAGACTATATTATATCAGTTATCAGTATTGTTATCCTTTTGTTATTTTTTTTATTGTATCACCTTAAGGTATCTATATATCATTAATCTCATTGGTCATTGCCTATAGTTTCATAAGATGTTTATTGTTGTAAATCATTTAGCTTATTGGACACTTATACCAATAGGAGACTTAGTTACAACATATATAAAAGAGAAATGCACACACAAAGAGACAGAACAGTTTAAATTATAAAAAGTTGTTTTACTCCTAAAATACTGTTCGCGAAGACCGTGTTGAACAGCTCATTTGCTCGCTCTTCTGCCGAGTAGCCTGGTCCCTGACATATTTTTGGTGGCAGCGGTGGGATACTCGACTACTAGCTTGAGCCGGGGGCCCAGTCTGGGCATACATACGAAACTGAGAAACTAAACTGAATGACAACAAGGCAAGGGACCGCCTACTTGAAAAACTCTGTAGTCGACATGGAGACGGAAGTTGGAGAAGGCGGGGCTCATGAGCTAAAGCAAAACGGAGGCGGAGCTCCTGCAGTCAGTGTAGGAGCTGGCGTTATGAAAGACGCTGTTTCAGAATTGTCCAAAATGGTACAAGTCATGCTAGCAGAGAGGGAGAGACGGGAGTCTGAGCAACAGGAAGAGAGGCGACGCTGGGAGGTTGAGAGACAGACCCGGGAAGAAGCATTCATGGAAGAAAGGAGGCGTAGAGAGGAGGATATGGCCCTTCGAGAAGAGCAGACTAGGATGCAGATGGAAGTACTTCAGTCTTTAGTACAAGGCATACAGCTCCAGGGAGAAGCAGCAAACAAGAGGGCAGAGAATGACAGAGGTGTGAAGGTGCCGAAATTGACTGAGAAAGATGATATAGTGTCATATTTGACTATGTTTGAGCGGCTCATGTTGGCCTACGAAGTGAAGAAGGATAAGTGGGCATTCAAATTGGCTGCACACTTGGTAGGCAAGGCTCAAGAGGCCTATGCTGCTCTCTCCATTGAAGATGCAAGGAGTTATGAAAAGGTGAAGGAAGCCATCTTGCAAAGGTTTGACATCACAGAGGAGAGCTACAGACAGTGCTTCAGGACCACAAAGAAGAAAACAGAGGAGTCCAACAGGGAGTTGGTTGCAAGGCTGACTGACCTTGCTGAGAAGTGGCTAAAGAACTACCAGACCCGGGAAGAATTGTTAGATCAGGTAATCTTGGAGCAGTTCCTCAAGACCCTGCCAGATGACATGAGAGTTTTTGTGAGGGAGAGGCATCCAACAACTAGCAATGAGGCTAGTAAATTTGCGGATGATTATGTTCAAGCTCGCAAGGATGGAGCTGAGAACCAAAAGAAAGAGGGAGATAAGTCGGGGAGACGTTGTCTTCGTTGTAGTAAGACAGGACATGTATCAAGAGATTGTCGTGTGAGGTTGACTACCCCACAGCAGCAGAAGGAACATTCTACTAGCAAGGGTGATCAGAGATCCTAAGGATGTAGAGTGTTTTAACTGCCATAAGAAAGGGCATTATTCATTCAACTGCCCGCACAATGCGCTGTTCTGCACAGAACGCAGAGCAGACCACAGAGGACACTCATTTGCAAGGAGGCGTCCAGCTATGGCACAACCAGGTACCATGAAGCAAGGTATCGTTGAGGGGAAGTCCGTGGAGGACATACTCTTGGACACGGGATGTTCCAGGACCTTCGTTCACCGTGATCTTGTGCCTGAGGGCAAGATCAAGGAGGGTGAGGCTGTGGCAATCAGATGTGCTCATGGGAATACAGTGTTGTATCCACTGGCTCAGATTCACATGGAAGTGGAGGGCCGATCGATTGAGGTTGAAGCAGCCGTTTCAGATACGCTACCTATGAGGGTTCTGTTGGGTACAGATACCCAGGAGCTGACAGAGTTGTTGGCAGATAGCAGAAAAAAGGCTGTAGCAGATGCACTTGTTGTATCCACTAGATCTGCATTGAGAAAACAGAGAGAAGCTGACAAGGAGTCCTCTCGGATGGAGGAAGCTTGTGGCGTTCAACCCCACACTCTTAATGAGAGAGAGAGTGATGTGGGTGATGAAGATGGCCATCAGGGAGGTGGTCCTTTTACTTGTGAAGTGGAGTCCCCTCGAATGGAGGAAGCTTGTGGCATCCAACCCCACACTCTTGATGAGAAGGAGAGTGATGTGGGTGGTGAAGATGACCATCAGGGAGGTGGTCCTTGTGAAGTACACCAGGATGAGCTTGGTGAGAATGATGAAACATGGTTGAGTAAGTTGGATAGTGAATTATTTGAAGGAGGAAGACTAAGAGTGAAGCTTACAAGGAGTCAGAAAAGAGAAGAGAGGTATCATAGAGGACGGCAGGAGTCTTTGGTGAAGGATGTTGAAGATAATGATAAGACAGAAGCAGTTGATTTGGTGGGTCAACATGAACTAGATATTTCTGTTGAGGAGATGAAGACTCTGCAAGCAACTGATCCATCTCTGGACAATCTTAGGGAGATAGCTGAGACAGGTGTGTCCAGATCAGGAGTTGCATTTTTCAGGAGGGAAGGACTGTTGCATCGCAGATGGGTACCGAAGGGTCGAGACAGAGAGATGTCAGTGGAGCAATTGGTGCTGCCCCAAAAGTGTCGTGATATGGTAATGAAGTTAGCTCACACTATACCTTTAGCTGGACACCTTGGCAAGGCTAAGACAGTCAATCGAATACTTCAGCGATTCTATTGGCCAACTATCTATCGGGATATTGCCAAGTTTTGCCGCAGTTGTGAATCATGCCAATTAGCTGCAGGCAGAAAACCAGCTCGAGCTCCTCTTATACCCCTACCAATTATCACCCAGCCCTTCAGTCGAATGGCTATGGATATTGTGGGTCCTCTTCCTCGTACTAGATGTGGAAACCGTTATGTGCTCGTGGTATGTGACTACGCTACTGTAACGTGTGGGTAAATCCGCAAGTCTGTTTAGCTCTCAATTTATCAATAGTATTATTCAGCAACAAGAATGACACACATGGCTTACTTATAGTGAGATTATAGAATGTTCTAGAAGTGTACATCATACAAACAGGTGGTTAACATAATTATAATTAGGATGACAAGGTTAACAGGTCTAGGTGATTAAACTAACAGCTTAACACTCAAGCATACAACTGAGTATAAACAACTAAGAGATAGAGTAGCTACATACATTACACCATTCCCCCTCAAGTTTTGTGTCCTCACAAAAATCACAGCCTTAGTAACCAAGTCAATGGGTGACATAACTTCCATAGCGTGCTGGGAGCTGACGATTACGTTGTGGTCTTGATGTTTCCCTTGATGAAGTGGTATAGCCACCAGGTGCAGCTGGGTGAGTTGTAACAACATCAGCATATGTGGGCTTTGGGGTTGGGGGTAAAGTCTGGAGTGATTCCCTTTCTCTTCCCTGTGGGGTGGGTACAGGTGGTCTTTGGGTACGTGGTTCCCCATAGCAGAACTTCAGTCTAGTTCTGTGCACCACCAGTGCCTTTGGAGAACCCATCAGCTGTACACGGTAGACGGCAGCACCAACTCTGTCTATTACTGTGTATGGCCCACGCCACAGTGAAGAAAGTTTTCTTGTTCTTCCTTGCTTCACAGCAGGGACATAAAGCCACACTCTGTCTCCAACAGTGAGATGGCTTCCTGAATTTTTCTCATCGTGTCTTGCTTTGTTCTTTCTGTGTGCTTCATTCATTTTCTGTCGCACATTGTCAAACACCTCTTTCAATGAGCAGTTTATCTCTGCAACAAATTCAGGAATCTCTTTCTCCTCTCCCTCTCTGGGCAATGGCACTGTTCCCAGCATTACATCCACCGGAAGGTTCGGCGATCGCCCAAAATTAACCCTATAGGGAGAGTAACCTGTAGACTCATGAAGCGATGTTCTGTATGCCAGTAATACCTTGGGGATGTGTTGATCCCAATCTCTCTGGTTTTCTTTCACTAATTTAGCTAGCATTGCTTCCAAAGTGCGATTAAACCGCTCCACTTGCCCGTTCCCTTGTGGATGATAAGCAGTTGTTTGAGTACGGTCAATTCCCAGGCATTTGCAGAGAGATGAAATAACTTGACTTGTCAGGTTTGCCCCTTGGTCACTATGAAGGGATGAAGGTACTCCATATCGACAAATAACTTCATTAAATAGTACTGTGGCTAGAGTTTCTGTGTCCGTTGAGTGAAGAGCAAAGGCTTCAACCCATTTACTGAAGATGTCCGTCAAAACTAGGATGTATTTCTTTCCCTTGGAGGAGGTGGGTAAGGGTCCCATGATATCCCACGATATCTTTTCAAATGGACGGTTGGCTCTGATTGTTCCGAGTGGAGCTTGGGGTTTTGGTTGTGGGGTATTACGCTGTTGGCACTGCTGACATTCTCTCACCCACTTTTCAATCTCTTGCTCATACCCTGGCCAATAAAATCGCTCTTTCACACTCTCAGTTGTCTTGTGCAAACCAAGGTGACCATTATTATCATGAAGCTGCTGTAGGATTGCTGCCTTCATATTGTTGGGGATCACAAGTTGTGTTTTGGCGGTGGAGGAAGAAGAGGGTTGAAATTTTCTACACAGCAATCCATTTCGGATGAATGCTTTGCGTAGTCCAGGGGCTGAATTTGTTGGTAGCGGCTTTTCTTCCTTAAGTGCTTTGATTACAGGTGCAAGGTGTTCATCAGCTAGTTGGGCTCTGCTCACATCATCTGGGTTCATCTCAAGACGGTGAACCACAGTGACGACACTCCCTGCGGTCGGGCGCCTGGACACAGCATCGGCATTGCCGTGACTCCTTCCCGGCCTGTACTCGAATTGAAAGGTGAATTGTTGTAAATAGATCATCCACCTGGCGAGACGCCCTCCAATATCCTTCAGACCTCTTAGTGATGTCAGCGGGTTATGGTCAGTAACAAGCGTGAAGTGAAAACCATACAGGTAAGGGTAGAATTCCTTTATTGCTGCCACGGCTGCAAGTGCCTCTTTCTCAGTGGTGGAATAGTTTCTTTCTGCTTTCTGTAGTTGTCTACTCCAATACGCTATTACTCTTTCCTTTCCTTCCTGAATTTGGCTTAGGACTGCTCCTATAACTGAGTCAGATGCATCGGTGTATAAAACAAATTTCTCCTTGAAGTCAGGGAAGGCAAGGATCGGTGGACTCACCAGCCTGTTCTTGAGCTCCTCAAAAGCATTTTGGCAGTTGGAATCCCAGTGGAAGCCATTTTCCTTAGTCAGGAGCCTGTGGAGTGGTGCTGCAACATTGGAATAGTCAGCCACAAAGCGTCGGTAGTAATTGGTTAGTCCTAAGAACTGCCTTAGCTCCTTCACATTGTTAGGAACTGGATATGTGGACACTGCTTCAATCTTGGTGGGATCTGGATGAACACCTGCAGCGGATACTATGTGTCCAAGGTACTTCACTTCTCTTTGAGCAAAATTGCACTTACTGAGTTTCAGTGTTAGACCTGCTTGACGTAGTGCTTGGAAGACATTGGTTAACCTTACAATGTGTTCTTGAAAGGTTTTGCTGAAAACCACAATGTCGTCCAAATATATCAGGCACTGTTCTCCACTAAGTCCAGCAAGAACACACTCCATTAGACGCTGGAAGGTGGCAGGTGCATTGGTGAGGCCGAATGGCATCACATTGAATTCAAAATGGCCCTGAGGAGTAGAGAAGGCTGTTTTTTCCTTATCCTGTTCTTCAACTTCCACTTGCCAGTAGCCAGAGGCAAGATCTAATGTGGTGAAGTAGGCAGCACCACTAAGAGAATCAAGGGTGGCGTCTATCCGTGGGAGAGGATAGGCGTCCTGATGGGTGACAGAATTAAGTTTCTGGTAGTCCACACAGAAACGCCAGGAACCGTCCTTCTTCTTCACCATCACAATTGGCGATGACCAGGGGCTACTGCTGTGTTGCACCACTCCTTGTTCCAGCATCTTTGTCACCTCTGTATCAATTGCACCTTTGAGGGACTCAGGAATTCTTCGTAATGGTTGCCGCACAGGTGGTCCTTCAGTCGGAATTGAGTGTTTCACATTCGGTGTTCTACCAACAGGTCCTCTTTTAGGTGCAAATAAATCAGTGAATTGGGTTAAAAGGTCCTGGAGCTGTCTCTTTTCTGAAGGTGATAAATCGCTGTGATCAAGGTTAAAATCTGATGCTTGCAATTGGCTCATTGGCACACTCACCAATTTGTTTCCCCCGTCATTCACCATCAGCACATGGTGCCTAGGAATTGCCTCACCAAGCTTCATACCTTTGTAGATGGTTACTGGTGTGGGACTAACATTCATTACCTGTAGAATGACCTCCTTCCCAGACCGAACTGGGGTAAGAGTTCGTGCAATGCACAAATTTGTGGGTGATGCAACACTCGCTGGCTCAACCAGTGCTTCACAGACATCGTACTCCCCTTGTAGTTCTCCATGTATTAACTGTATTGTACGTCCAGGTATCTCCATGTCGACTGGGGCTGTGATGGCCACACCATCACATTTTGTCTGCTGCTGTGCCATGAACATCGGCACATGATATCTGGATTTCTCCCCTATTGAAAGAGTGCTAGTTCGACAATCCATGACAGCACCATGCTCCTTCAAAAAATCAGCTCCCAGCAAGCAATCCACAGTTAGGTTGCGAATGACAGTGAACTCTTCCTCAGTGCTGAACAATCCCAAGGATACAGCCATTTTTACTTTTCCTATTACGTCTAGTGGCATACCACTGGCACCCACAGCTCCTGTTGATTCGACCAGCTTTTGGCGGTACTCCTCTTGTAAGAAATCATATCTTGCGACAGACACAGCCGCTCCAGTATCCAACAGGATTTTAGTAGGCACTCTTCCTACATGGCCATCCGCATATAGTATGGCATTGATGCTGCTAGTACTTTGGGTTGGTCAGTGGATATAATTTATTTCCTTGGCCAGCCGTCCACCGGTCGGGCTGGCCTCTCGTAGTTTAAATGAGGGCAGTTGCGTTGAAAGTGTCCAATCTCACCACACCCCCAGCAACTGCGACGATCATCATCCACTATCGAAGCATACCTTCCACGATTTCTGCTACGACGGTTTTGTGTTGGGTTGCGGTTATGGGCAGTTTGGTCCGTACTGTTCGACTGAAGTCTTGATTCAAGGGCCTCTAGACGCTTTGTCATCTGATCTAAGGCCTGTTGTAGTTGAATAGCCAGCTTTGGATCCTCCATAGGGTGTGGTTTTCCGATCACGTTAATCTCCTTTGGTGCTGATTCAGCAGATTTAGTTTCAAAGTTCAGTGCGTACTCAACCTCTTTGGCGCTCTCGACTGCTTGGTCGAAGCTCGTAGGCTGTCCCCGCAGCAAGATTTGCTGACTTATGGGGGATGCCAATCCAGTTAAGAAGCGTTGTAGTAGAATACCAGAGGTCAATTCCTCGCCTGGATATGCCTGTTTGAACAGCTTCTTCAAATGAATTGCAAAATCTGCAGCCTTTTCACCTGGGTGTTGGGAACAAGATATGAACAACTTTCCGGCTGTCAATGGGTCTTGAGCAAGGCCAGCTTCCTTCATGAGTGCCGCTTTCAGTAGTTTCAGGTCAGCCTTAGTCGCTGCATCGAGGTCGACATAGTGGTCTACTAGTTTTCCTCGCAGTAGTGTTGGCAGGATTGATGCTTGTTTCTCGCTACTCCATTCCTTTGCTGTAGATACAAGTTCGAATCGAGTCCATGCCCGAAGAAACTCCTCCACCGTGATCTCTGGAAGGGGCACATCAAAGGCAGCCATCCCACTTCTGACACCAATGTAACGTGTGGGTAAATCCGCAAGTCTGTTTAGCTCTCAATTTATCAATAGTATTATTCAGCAACAAGAATGACACACATGGCTTACTTATAGTGAGATTATAGAATGTTCTAGAAGTGTACATCATACAAACAGGTGGTTAACATAATTATAATTAGGATGACAAGGTTAACAGGTCTAGGTGATTAAACTAACAGCTTAACACTCAAGCATACAACTGAGTATAAACAACTAAGAGATAGAGTAGCTACATACATTACACTACACGATATCCAGAAGCAGTTGCACTAAGAAGCATTGATGCAGAAACCATTGCTGAAGAGTTGGTATCAATTTTCTCATGAGTGGGAATTCCCCAGGAGATACTGACAGACCAAGGAGCCAATTTTACTTCCCACTTGCTGACAGAGCTCTATAAGATGCTTCACATTCGGCCAATCTGCACCACTCCATACCATCCTCAAACTGATGGATTGGTCGAAAGATTTAATCAGACTCTCAAGCAAATGCTGAGGAAGTCTATTGATCGAGAAGGCAGAAACGCAAAGGATTGGGATACCTTGCTACCCTACTTGTTGTTTGCTTACAGAGAGGTGCCTCAGTCCTCCACTGGGTTCTCTCTGTTCGAACTGTTGTATGGACACACAGTTCGAGGGCCACTAGACATACTGAAGGAATCTTGGCAAGGCAGTATTCGGGGTGAGGAGAGTGTTGTCTCACATGTACTTGCCATCAGGGAGCGATTGGAGAGAACAATGAAGTTGGTGGAATTTAACTTGAAGAGAGCTCAGGAGCAGCAGAGTGTGCAATACAACCAGAATGCCAAGCAACGAGAGTTTGCAGCAGGTGATCTAGTACTAGTACTGCTACCCACAACTCAGGACAAGCTTTGTGCAAAGTGGCAAGGACCATATCAAGTTCTGGAGAAGAAGGGCAGAGTCAATTACTTGATTGACATGCATGATCACCAGAAGAGGAAACGAGTATATCATGTCAATCTTCTGAAGAAGTGGGAGACACCAGTGTCCAGTTGTATGGCACAGGAAGTTGATGATGAGGAAGACTTACCAGACTGGAGAGTGAGTGGAAAGGTGGGCCAGCCGATGCTAGGAAAACAACTTGGACAAGAGGAGAGAGAAGATATCCAGCAGCTCTTACGGGAATTTGCAGATGTGCTGCAAGGAGAGCCTGGAAGGACTCAACTGACTGAACATTCCATTAACACAGGCTCAGCTCGTCCCATCAGACTTCCACCCTACAGAATTCCACATGCATATAGGGAAACAGTTCAGAAGGAGTTGAAGGACATGATAGAGTCTGGGATCATAGAACCATCTCACAGTGA
Organism: Diacarnus erythraeanus; assembly: GCA_964016965.1. NCBI lineage: Eukaryota > Metazoa > Porifera > Demospongiae > Poecilosclerida > Podospongiidae > Diacarnus > Diacarnus erythraeanus. The sequence continues at coordinate 251,420 of OZ024681.1, forward strand.
GTGGTCTTCACCGATTGTTGTAGTGAAGAAAAAAGATGGCAACATCAGGATATGTATTGACTATCGCCGACTCAACTCTGCAACTCCAGTAGATCCTTACCCTATGCCAAGACCTGATGAGCTGATTGACAAACTGGGTAGAGCTAAGTACATTACTATTTTAGACCTATCAAAAGGATATTGGCAAGTTCCCATGAAGGAGGAGGATAGGGCTAAGACTGCCTTTACTACTTCATTTGGCCATTTTCAATTCAAGGTGATGCTGTTTGGGCTGAATGGGGCTCCTGTTACATTCCAGCGAATGATGGATAGTTTGCTACAAGAGCTGCAAAATTCCACAGGAGCATATATAGATGATATTATCATCTATAGTGAAACTTGGCGGGAACATTTGCAACATGTGAAGCAAGTATTGTTGAGACTGAGAGCAAACCATCTCACAGCAAAACCTGCAAAATGCCAGTTTGGCATGAAGGAGTGTGGTTACCTGGGACACATTGTTGGAAATGGACTGGTGAGACCAGACCCTGATAAGGTCCGAGCAGTTCTTGAGTTTCCAACACCCCACACCAAGAAACAAATCAGGAGTTTCCTGGGATTGTCGGGATACTACAGGAGATTTATCAGAGACTATGCAACCATTGCAACACCTCTGACTAACCTGACGAAGAAGAAGTTACCAGACAAGGTTCAGTGGACTGACACATGTGCTCAAGCTTTTGAGCTGTTGAAGAAAGCATTGACAGACTCACCAGTGTTAGTCAACCCTGACTTCACTAAAGGGTTCATCCTACAAACTGATGCGTCCAATCTTGGAGTAGGTGCTGTATTGAGTCAGTTGGATGAAGAAGCGAGAGATCGGCCCATCGCATATTATAGCCGGAAGTTGCTACCTCGAGAACAGAAGTATTCAACTATTGAACAGGAGTGCTTGGCTATAAAACTAGGAGTAGAGGCCTTCAAAGTATACCTTGTTGGCAGACCATTCACCATTCAAACGGACCACAGATCTCTAAAGTGGCTGAATCGGCTAAAGGAGAAAAAACAGCCGGTTGACTCGATGGAGTCTGGCATTACAGGCATATACCTTTGAGGTTGAACACAGAGCTGGAACAGCTAACAGCAATGCTGATGCTCTTTCCCGTTGTGCAACAGACAAGAAGGACACGTCTGTTGCAGGAGAGGAAGGGAGGAGTGTGAGAGTGTGAGTCAGCAGACTATATTATATCAGTTATCAGTATTGTTATCCTTTTGTTATTTTTTTTATTGTATCACCTTAAGGTATCTATATATCATTAATCTCATTGGTCATTGCCTATAGTTTCATAAGATGTTTATTGTTGTAAATCATTTAGCTTATTGGACACTTATTTAACCAATAGGAGACTTAGTTACAACATATATAAAAGAGAAATGCACACACAAAGAGACAGAACAGTTTAAATTATAAAAAGTTGTTTTACTCCTAAAATACTGTTCGCGAAGACCGTGTTGAACAGCTCATTTGCTCGCTCTTCTGCCGAGTAGCCTGGTCCCTGACAATATGTATCAGCAATATGCAGCTTTCAGTTATATGCATTGATTCCACCCACAAAACCAGTGTGTGTATGACTTCAAGATAGTGACTCTGATGGTAGTTGATGAATATGGGGAAGGCAAGTTTAAGTTTTGATAACAGAGCATACTATGTACTTTGCAGGTACTCGTGTTGCATGGCTTATTGCAGACCGGGAAGACTCAGTGACCATGGATAGTTTTTTGAAAGCAGTAAAACTTCAATCTCCCACTACCTCAATCAGCACAGCTATGACAGATGACAGTATGAATATTCAGTCAATGGGCCCACACCATTATAATGCTTAATAATGCTTTTTGGTGCTAATAGAAGGCAGCTCGTGCATTCATGTATTATTCTCTATCAGTACAGCTCTTCCTCCACGTAACAGATTACATCATTGTCAATAATAACTGTATTAATACTGTAATATTATTATTCTATTCTATATAATTATAAACAAGAATATAATACACATTGATGTAATCTGTTTTGGGTCCAGGTTATTTGGACTGCAGAATAAAGGACCCTCTGAGAAAAGATTAACATAATTTTTGAAAAGAGGACACCCTCCTTACAAAGAACAAATTGGCTGCCCAGAAAACAAAGTGTCCTGGAGACTCCACTGTAGTGTGTACTATGGTATAATCAGATAACACTGGCTGGTCTGCTATCCAAAATGTTTATGGGAGTAATGTGAAGTACCTTCTATGCATATGGCACATGGACCAGTAAGTTATTATACGGGCATATAGGACAACAATATACTGTATGACATTCAGGAGCTGGAGGAAAAATCTACATCAACTAGTCAAAAGATTCTATTTGACATTTATCAGATGCAAACAGAGTTTAACAATGTACTGGATAAAATTCCTTGATCCCTACAGACAGATAGAGCCTGCTTTTATTATAGTTCATAAAGTGGTAATTTATTATAGTTGTTGCATTATTGTTGTGAAACAGAAAAATGGGCTATGTGTTTCAGGAAATTTGAACACTCAGACATAGACACAAATATGCATATTGAAAGGTCTATTAAATGAATTGTTACATTAAGTATGCATTTTGTCTATTTAACTGCACTATGTTAGCTACCACAATCAGCTTAAGAACAATCCTGGCTTTATGAATGAGACACCAACTAGGATCATGCATTTCTGACAAGGATTTTAAGGTTATATACAGCACACACATGCAGGGTTTCATGAGGTTGCGGGCAGCCGTCATCCTCATAAGGCATGTAAAGATTGATGTGCCCTATAATCCTATCAATGCACTAACCTAACTGACTTTAGATGGTGACCAACTCCACTTAGACATGTCAGTCTCAGAGGGAGAAAAAAAAAAGCCTGCAAGATCAACCTTGTGCAATCATCATGTTGCCATGAATCATGCTACTTGAAGTGCTCATACATGGACTGCAAGTCATTATGTCGACACATGTATACCTGTGAACGTATAGATAACACAAATGGCCACATCTGCAAACACCTTCATGGTCTACATATATGGCTCGGATCTCATGGTGACAGTTTACCTATTGATAACCCTGACACAAGTAAGGTCATAGAATACTGCTAGTGTTTGTATAAGCTGTGTGGTATATATCCCTGAAGCAAATCCTGATACAAGTGAAGAAGTGAGTATGAATGTAACCATTCCCGAGGCCCCAGAAAACGGTACAGTGCTTATTGTGGAATAGAATAATGTAATCATTACCTCCACAGGTACGTGATGTGGCTAAGCTATCCAAATCTCACCAACTACTCTCTAGTATTGGGGGTGCTTTGAAACCAAACAATATGAGCCACCTTCAAGCAACCCTTCCTTACATTATAGCAATGTTGGAAAATGCACTCCACTCAATAGAGCCAACAATGTCCGAGATTCCTACTGATCAGCAGTTACCAAATTTTGAACAATCCTTCCCATGTGCACCAGGTCAAAACCACAAGAAACAGTTGACATTTCATAGAACTACCCAAAAATGTGGCAGAAAGCAGCAAGGGCTTCTCAAGTAAGACTCACACAATATACCATAAACCTCTGTGACGAGTAGTATCATGCAGAATGGCTGATCCCACCAAACCATTGGATAGCTAAAATAGCAATGAGGTATCCACAAGTAAACATAATGTATTACTTTATTGCATAACTTGTAGTTGGACTTCATGGAAGAGGGCAAGCAAGAAGCTGAGGCAGAGGTCAGACCACTCATTTTTACGTACATTAATAATGATTCCTTAATTTAAACCTCCAAGTCCGTAACACAAGATTCAAGGACTAATCCAACAGTTGAAGGTCAGTATGTGCAGCTTGGACACCACAGAGAACTAAACAGTTATTATTACAATGACAGGTATTAGCAGGAGATTAGGAAGGTGTGGCCAATGTGAGGGGCGCAAGGCACCTAGTTGTGGCAAATACACACACTGCATAGACATGACTTATTACAATAGGCCATTGACAGCAGTCAAGCTTAACCAACTGAAAAAACGCTAGCAAACATTCTTATAATAATTATGATACAGCTATAATTATACTCATACCATACCATAGCCACTTTTCAGTTACGTAATTTTTAATGACATCATGCGCATGTCGGCCATGTTGGAGTACAACCGCGATTTATTGCAATGGCAGTGTCTGCAGCTAGGAGCTCACAGAAAGGGCTATTAAACGGATATTCTTCTACTATACTGGAGAAGGAGGATAAAAGAAAAACTCTCATTATTTCTGGACTAGATCCATATGAAATTCTGAAGCACAGAAATTCACCATTATGACAATTGTCCGCCAAGATGGCGACTACGTTGTGACCACGCCTTCTGAAAAGGTCTATTAAATGCATCTGACACGGATTCACAGTTAACACAGATGCTACGACCAGAGACCTGGAGCACACACATTGACCTTCTAGCAATAGCAACTTATTTTCAAGTCCATAGTTTGAAGTTGTTCCAAACCAACGGAAGTGGTAAGTCTACTGTCCCTTTGGACCACAGGATAACCTGTAATAATACTAGACGTCCAAGCTGAAGACTTCAACGGTCCTGACCACTTTTTGATTGCTACTATGACAGCATAACGTCCTTGTCCGCAAGTTCCACTGGGAGGCCAGCTATAGGAGAGACGCACATTAACTGTACACTTATTATAGAGCCAGCTAGCCAGCTTATTTCTTGCAAACCGTGCACACGCTTAAAGGTCAAAGGTGACGATCCGCTCTAGCGTGGGGTCAAAGGTCATTACGGTTTCGTGACGTAATTCTTGGGTTGGGTCAAAAAAAGCAGTTTTTGGAAGCTGTAGAGTTTGGGCGTCCTCCATTATGAACTTGTATGTGTTAGTGTTGATCTCCCTTTCATCTCGGATTCCAGCGACTCTTACTCAAGGTAAACTCTTACTTGAGCTTTAGTTGTAGCTTAGCTACTAACCCTAATGCCTGGGACAACTGTAAATCAGAAGACGTTAGATTATGGAGAAGAAATGTCGGGTTTATGGTCTGATTGTATTTTTGAAGTTATAGTTTCAGATGTGAGTGCTCACTGTCTAATATAGGTAGTGTCTACCTTCCTTCCTACTCTACTGTATTATATAGCTAGCCACAGTTGTTAAACCTGTAAACAGGATAAGCCATCTTGTCCATTATATTCTCTCCAATGGTTTGTAAATATGTATAACTACTCTGTACTGTAGACTAACATGACATCTTTAAAAAAATAGCTAGCTAAAAATTTATATGTGGTTGAGCTGCTAAAATCCTAGGTAATGGGTAAGAGTTATTGAATGGGAAGTTAAGATATAACATCATGTGGTATACACATCATGAAAAAAGGAAAACAATATTTTTGGTGACAATGAGAAGTTATTTTTGAGGAAAGTGACCTATTTCATCTCCATAACCATTATACTATTGATCCTCAATGACAATAGTAATGTTGACTGTTAACCCTCATAGGCGAGATGTTTCAAACCAGTTACATGGAAACTACAACACTCAAAGAGTATTAGTTTCCTTTCAATACATATCCAAAAACTTCTTACCTTTGCTCACAGGAGTCAGAATACATATGAAGCTTAATGTAGAAAGGACTACCACCTATAGCTGTCCAGCTATCTTTATGCACAGAACAGACATGGATATACCAAGGCAGATTTCACTATAAAGATAGCTAGATGATGAATTCCTTCACTTTGTTAAACTGTAAATAGGCTCCACCTACTACACATGTGACTAGAAGTCCCTTACATGTGGCAGCATATTGTAAGGAAGCTACATGAAACATGGTGTACAAAATAGAGCAGTGCTCTATTTCTAACAACACTATGGCAGGAAAGATCTGATGTATCTAGTGTAAGGCTGCCTTCTGGTATGGTCATTGTTACAAAAATGGAAGAATATATGAGATCTCTATTCTAAATGTTTCCTTTATTTGAGTTCTGGTTGGTCTTATCTTCACAGTAACCTTTAAGAACAAGAATGAAATTAGACTCAATGCAGAACTACCAAGACCTCTAGGAAATCTTAAAATGTATTGTTAAGCAGTTTTGGTATGGCTATGCCAATTTAATAATAATAATAGTAAATACCAAATTTAGTGTCATGTGAAATAAGAACACAGCTCTTAGTGTGCATAGAGTATTGTAGTCATCCATTCCTCATCTCACAGCAACCATGTTACCTCTATACTACTAATAGTTATGTAGAGTATCCATATCTGGGGAAATAGTAATGTCTCAGATAGATTTATTGCTCTAAGAACAGTCAGGAAGACAGCTCCAGACATCATTAAAGAAAGCTTCTCCACCTTCAGTCATTCCTATATTTAGAGGACATTAATAGAAAGAGAGTTTGCATTTAAGGGTGTGTCCAAGTTAAAAATTGGGTGTGGTTCCACCATCTTAAGATGGTGGAATGTTTATACTAGTTTCCACTGATTTTAGAAAGAAATACATCAGTTCCAGTGAGAAGTGTTATAAAACTAGGTATAGATGAGGTGAGCTCTACTGCTTTCTCTGGTCTTTCATATTTGGTCCACCGTACCCGATTTACATGAACACTCCCCAACCACCCAATTCAATCTCTATATAATTTCAGCTATTATCCTCTTCCAACTCTATCTTATTTGCTAGCTAGCTACCTACCTAGCCATCATGACATCTTCATAGATATATCACCTACAAACTTACAATCCATGAAGGGAGTATTTTTAAAGCACAGACTAGACAATATCTCCTGCTCTACAATATGATGTATTTATACTCCTAGATAGATTCTGAGAATTTCATTGGTAGGTGGAGGCATCTAGAGATAGATTTCTTGCTAGCTAGTCATCCTCATTATTGTCATAAGCATGTTTGTCATGAGCATGTGTAGCTATGTGTGATATCACTAGAAGCAATAGTCTCTGTGTCTTCTGTTAGTGTATTTTCATGTTGCAGATGTACAGATACGTGATGAGGTCATAGTGTTTGAAGGAGGTTATGAAGTTTTCTCCTGTGCCTCAACTCAGGGAACAACAGTAGAGTGGCTTGTTAATGGGACACCTCTGGAGGAGCCCTACCCTATGGGGGTTACAATTTCAGAAATCATGATCCCCAATAATATTATTATTGGAGGAAGTCTAATCTTTAATAATGTCTCACTTGTCTTTAATGGCACTACTGTCCAGTGTATTGCTACCACTGATGGTAATGTTAGACAAACCAACATTGGTACTCTTCTAGTCCAAGGTTAGGATACTGATTATGAGTCAATCTAATTATAATGTGTTTGGAGACATGACAGATTATAATGAACCTCACCAACAACATGAAAGATTTGTTGTTAACTTTTATCAATGTCTGTATAGTGTGCTGTGTATCTAGTAGTAATAGGTATGATAAAGGCTATGACTAAGGATTAGGGCTAAGGACAATGTCAATGCAACTAGTGATATGGCATTGGTTAGAGTTATTGATCTGATGGAGGATGCACTTATGAAATGTAGTTTTAAATTAATTATGATTTACATGTATTAATAACACAGTATAATATTTGTGGTTCCTGTTGTGAATAATCATCCATTTCTGCTGATCAACACCACCACACAGGGTTATTAGATGCTGTTGAGAATTGGACTGTGAAATTTGGGGATTCATCCTTCAACATCTCCTGGGATCCTCCATTCTCCTACATTGTCCCTAACATCAACCCTCTCATCACCTACTGCATCAACATCACTAACAGCTCCTCTGGTGAAGTGGTGGTGTCAGAGTGTGGGATCAGTGTGACTCACTATTTATTCCAACATGATTATGACCCATGTGTACATATGGAGTACACTGTTACTGTTATCCCAGTCAATAGAATTGGTAATGGAATGTCAGCACAGACCTACTTTCCAGGTAAACATCTCTATTCACTATGATAAATATAACAGATGATAAGACTCTTTCTATTCTCCAGACACTAACTATTTCTTCCTTTCCTATTCAGTTCCAGGTTATGTAAGATCTGAAGACACCACAGCCATAGTGATGGCAGATGGTAACTTCACATACAGGATACCCACTAAGGTAACTATGACAGTCATGTAGCTGGTGTCTGTACATCTCTCTTGTTTTCTTAGCCTGCTCCAGTGTGTTCATGTGAAGTAACTATATTTGATATGTCTCCTATCACCACCAACTGTACTGTTAATGGAGATAACATATCATTCCCAAGTGGAGGCATTGCACTGAATAACTTCTATACAGCAAACATTACTCTAAGAAATGGAAGGATCAATGCTACATCTGAAATCACTATAAGTAACTGTTTGTTACTGCTGTTATTCCATGTTAATGTTGTGTGTTAAATTTACAGGTACTTATGATGTTCAGGACATTACAGTAAATAGCAACATGTCAAATGCTGTCAGTTTCACAGTCGATTATGCCTTGAACTCAAACGCCAGTGGAGTTCTTTTTGTGATGCTGTTCACTGTCGATGGAGAAGTAGACTTTGATCTTTCGGTCCAGGTGGCAATAGATCGTGATATCTCCACACCATCACTTACAAACATTACAAGAGGAACATACACAGCTCTAGCCTATGACATAGAAAGAGATGGATTACTTCAGCTTGGAAAGAACTCCCCAGCTACCAGTCAAAGGGTGTACGTAAATGGAATGGGTAAGTATATTTCTTTAAGATCACGATGTAAATTAAATTGTGGTGCTAAAATATTCAGATGAGGTACAGCTATCCCTTCCCAATAATAAGAGCTGTGAGGTGACCACAGTGTATGGGAGAATCAACGTAACATGCGCCTTCATTTGCCCAAGCATCATCGGCTATCAAGCTATTTTAGAAGGACCTGACATTGCTGTGAATACATTAATGGTGGAGCAACTTGAAATGAACAGTAGTAACTCATTTGTAACATTTGAGGTTTTAATGAATGGTCCTCACTCTATAACAATATTTGCTATAGTGGAGAATGGAGGAATAATTAAGATGGGAATATCTAAAGCAATACACAGAGAGACAATCAATGTGACTGAAGAAATATTAACTGCTACTCCTCACCCTACCACACCAACCACTACCACTAACCCCACCACACCACCCACTACCACTGCCTCCACCACACCATCCACTACCACTGACCCCACTACACCAACCACTACCACTGACCCCACCACACCACCCACTACCACTGCCTCCACCACACCACCTACTACCACTGACCCCACCACACCACAAACTACCACTGACCCCACCACACCACTCACTACCACTGACCCCACCACACCATCCACCACCACTGACCCTACAACACCAACAACTAGTGATATTGATCCTGGTACCCCACCAAGCACTACCACTGGTTACATAAACTTGAATGTATTAGCAACTACTCCTTCTAGTTCATCTACTAGTAAAAGTGTCCCTCAGATAGTGTTTCTTATAGTGGTTATGAGTGTGATGTACTATTCATGCAATCTTTATTATTCCTAATAATATTATAATATTACTGACATAGCTATGATCTAGAGTGTGGTAGATGATAGCTAGTAGCTAGTGCAGTAGTTATGGCTAGACCATCATGGTTTAGAAAGCTCCATCATCACTCATTGAAACTGTTAAGTTAAAAGAATATTGTGGTTGTGCATTAATAGAGAGTAGATTACAGTAATTGTCGGCTGGAAATATATAGTTTACTGATACTTCAGAGTTGTTAGGGAATACTAGAACCATATAATAATAAATGGGTCTGGCATTACTGTGCAATTTACTAACAATAGTAGATGACTCTGTCCAATATAAAACATTTCTTTCATGATAAGAGCTGTAAGAAAATGATATCTTGAAGTATGATCAACTATTCCTATTCAGTGTCTACATGTTCAAAAACATCTTCCAATGCCTTCATATTATCTTATGTTGAAATGAAGTATTAATGTAGATTTTAGCTCTTACAGAGAGTCCTTGGCTTTCTAGTAATAACAAAATTTGAACTCCTTAATGACTTCTTTCATGTCATTGAGTATTAAATCTGTGTGCTAATTTCTTGAAGCATTTATTAATGGTCTAAACTAAGAGCTATGTATGTAGAACATAATGGCAGAACATGATGGTTGCTAACAAGTGTCAATCAAGAGTTGAGGATCTTAAAAATGATTTGTAAATGGTAACAGAAAGTGACAAGTACTTGTCTCCATTAAAACCTTTCAGTTGTCTCCACCCTTCACTCCAGAATTGTACCATAATGACTATCACAGTGAGGAGATAGTACCTGCCTCCCATTGAGCTGAATAACCCTTGGGTCCTTATCATCTGAGATTAAAAGAGATGTCTAGTGCTATTATGACTGCAGGAATAGTGAACAGAAGTTGATACACTAGCTATGTACCTCCCTCCATTGAGCTGAACAACCTTCGGTTTATTAAAACTAAAAGTACTACTCCTCTTTAGGAAGTCCAATAATGTAGCTAATGAGTGCTGGAATAGTCTGTATAATGCTAACAGAAAGTGACAACACTTTGAATGTCCTTGAGCTGAACCACCATTCAGTCCTCTCCATCCTCCACTACAATTCATTGTAAGAGGACTGTAGCATAAGCAGTGCTGCCAAAATAATTTTTGTAATATCAGGAACTGATCCAGGGGTTGAATAGGGTGGCATGTCGCCCCCCTCCACATGATTAAATTTTCATATAGGGAAAAATAGACATTAGTTATCTGCAACAAGAAAATTTGTCACAAACTTCTCTAGAGTACTGGAAACCACACCATGGAAGTCAAAAAAATGGGCATGGCAACCACAAATTCTGGCTCTTTCTCCATGTAATAGTAGAGATTACATCATTCAGATTACATCATTGTCAATTGTGTACTATTGTTATTGTACTGTATCTACCCCTAGCCCTACCCCTAGCCCATAGCAATAGTACAATTGACAATGATGTAATCTGAATAATCTGTTGCAAGGAGGAGCCCAAATTCTTGAGTGAAAATTAAGTTACCCCTTTTAAGCATTTTCTGGATCAGCCACTGAATATCCTATAGTAAGTGGTCAGCAAAGTTACAATTTTTTTGCCCCCAAAATCCACAGATTATGGATAAATCCATGAACCTGACAACACAACCTATACCAGCTCTTTAATGTATGTGCTGACCATTGTGACCTTTGACCCCACATTAGCGCGCCCATGGAGCAGGAAATTCATATCAATGCATGTGCTAGAGAGAATTGTATGAATGATGGAAGAGTGTGTTGCGGATAATTGTGCTATAGAGGATTGCACTATAGAGACATGATGATCAAGATAGTTCAGATAAGTTCAAATGTCCACAATGCCACTGTACTTATGCCTTCAAACAAGGGCTCAATTAGCACTGGAAAGGGGTTCATGGTTCTCTTGACATTCTTGCTACTCCAGCCTGCAATAGGACAGGAAAGATGCCATCAAAAGAGGAAGATTTACATGCCCTTTTGATAGCTGTGACTGTGTTGCTTTTACCACAGCCCTACAGCTTAGTTCACACTGCAAATCAGACCATGATACTGACTTGGGTTAGTGATAGCACACACACAATCAAGGTGTAGTATCAATTCAACATAGGAGTCCATAAAGCTAAAGCTGAGGAGTGTACAATTCCACCTACTGCACCAGGCCATGGTCTATTTTTAGTGCATGGTACATAATTTCACCCACACACATTATTTTGTATTTTGATGATTCCACTAGGTATATGTATACAGTGGAACCTCCGAACAAAGGCCACACTCAGGGACGGTCCTTTTGGTCTTTGTAGAGAGGTTGCCTTATCTGGGAGTTTTGTGTGTATATACCATTACATGGTTTTTAAATGATCAAAATTATGATAATGACATACTGTCTGCATGGATGCATGTATTGTGAGCAATTGAAGAACTGAGCAATAGAAGTACATTTGAGTATGAAGTACATAGTCATAGCTAAGGAGCGTTGACTCATATAGCTAAGTAACTTTGAATGATGTTATTGCATCAACAGCAGACCCAATGTATGCAATTGAAGTGGATATATAATCATGGTTTTCAAGAAAATTCTGAACATCCTCCAAAGCAGTAATGGCCTCCTTATATGAAGTAATTTTGGGATGAGGAAAATGAGTGAGGAAAAGGAGGGAGGGAAGAATTATTATAATGAAAAGGAGGAGGTAGGAGAGGGAGAAGTGAAATGGGAAAAGTAATCATGCCATACTTTTAGGGTTGAGAGAATTTGAGTGCCAGTCTTTTCATGAATTTTTAACGTGGAAATAACAACACATTTTATGCACAATCAACTGGGAAAAGAGCCTTTTAATGAGAGTACAAATGGTGAAACTGGTAATTCATTTTCATGCACTATGGATGTATGAATTATTGTCAAGTGCTATGCTATAAGATATACTATTCATGTTGTTGAGATAAAGATTCTCGCCAGAATAGATGGACTAAAGAGGGAAAGGCAGCAAGAAACCTTCAAGAAAGTTGAATGGAACATGTATATCAAGCATCTATGTTACCACTAGTGGATAGAATGGCAGGGTTAAGGTGGTCTATCTTACAGCACATACAAATCATTTGCTTACAATTGAGAAAGAAGCCAAGAACATCCCTTTGCCATGGAGCACTCAAACAGAGATCTCAGCCAAGCTACAGAAAGGAATTGCAGTTGATAGGATAATGGAAGGTATGAGGGTGAAGGTGTAAACTAATTGTCTCCACCTGAACTTTATATTCCTCCACTACATAATGAGTTACAGTGGACACCTTTAATGGTCCTTTACACAGGTGTCCCTTATTCAGTGGTCAAATAATACACTACCATAATATTAGCATGGGACAGAAAAAAGTGTCCTTTACGGAGAGGTTGAGGTCTTTATTCAGAGGTTTCACTGTACAGTGGATCTACCTAATCAGAACTCCCATAATCTCTGCATTTTAGTACCAAGATATAAAATTAATATTCAGAGTCTCTTCCACTTAGTACATTTACACAAGCTTCCAAACTAAGGAGCAGCATTTGAATATAACACTAGTTCTTTGAATGAACATGCATTAGTCTAAGAGGAAGACATCTGATATTGAGCCCAGCAAAAATCTCACTGAATTTGAAGACTCTGATATTGAGCCAACTGCTCCTAAAAAGCAGTGTCATGGTTTGATCTCTCAACAATCTTCTAGCAAGAAGCGCCCTTAAAAAATGGGAGAGTGATGTGTTCTTAGCTTCCTCCAAGGGGGGGCAATATAAGTACAAGGGGGGGGGGGCATAAATGCTCCCCCCTGCCCTCCCCCTGAAAGAAACCCTGGTACTGATAACAGAGCATACTACGTACTTTGCAGTTACTCCTGTTGCATGGCTTATTGCAGACCAGGAAGACTCAGTGACCATGGATAGTTTTTTGAAAGCAGTAAAACTTCGATCTCCCACTACCTCAATCAACACAGCTATGACAGATGACAGTATGAATATTCAGTCTATGGGCCTACACTATTATAATGCTTAATAATGCTTTTTGATGTTCATTAAATAGAAGGCAGCTCGTACATTCATGTATTATTCTCTATCAGTACAGCTCTTCCTCCACGTAACAGATTACATCATTGTCAATAATAACTGTATTAATACTGTAATTATTATTCTATTCTATATAATAATACACAAGAATATAATACACATTGATGTAATCTGTTTTGGGTCCAGGTTATTTGGACTGCAGAATAAAGGACCCTCTGAGAAAAGATTAACATAATTTTTGAAAAGAGGACACCCTCCTTATAAAGAACAAATTGGCTGCCCAGAAAACAAAGTGTCCTGGAGACTCCACTGTAGTGTGTACTATGGTATAATCAGATAACACTGGCTGGTCTGCTATCCAAAATGTTTATGGGAGTAATGTGAAGTACCTTCTATGCATATGGCACATGGACCAGTAAGTTATTATACGGGCATATAGGACAACAATATACTGCATGACATTCAGGAGCTGGAGGAAAAATCTACATCAACTAGTCAAAAGATTCTATTTGACATTTATCAGATATAAACAGAATATACTGGATAAAATTCCTTGATCACTACAGACAGATAGAGCCTGCTTTCTTCAACAGTACTTTGAAGACTACCATAGTTCATGAAGTGGTAATGTATATTTTAGTTGTTACATTATTGTTGTGAAACAGAAAAGTGGGCAATGTGTTTCAGGAAATTTGACATAGACACAAATATACATATTGAAAGGTTTGTTAAATGAATTGTTACATAAAATATGCATTTTGCGTTTTAACTGCTTCCACAATCAGCTTAAGAACAATCCTGGCTTTATGAATGGGAAAGTGAACAAGAAAGTGGATGGCCTACTTAACCTTCTTCTGAAGTATGAGACAAACACCTTCTTCACTAGGCAAACAAAAGAGCTGATGTGGAAATATAAGCGGAAGGAGGCAAGAGAGAAAGAAGGACACCAACTAGGATCATGTATTTCTGACAAGGATTTTAAGGTTATACAGCACACACATGCAGGGTTTCATGAGGTTGTGGGCAGCCATCATCCTCTGAAGGCATGTAAAAATTGGTGTGCTCTACAATACTATCAATGCACTAACCTAACTGACTTTAGATGGTGACCAACTCCACTTGGACATGTTAGTCTCAGAGGGAGAAAAAAAAAAGTCTGCAAGATCAACCTTGTGCAATCATCATGTTGCCATGAATCATGCTACTTGAAGTGCTCATACATGGACTGCAAGTCATTATGTCGACACATGTATACCTGTGAACGTATAGATAACACAAATGGCCACATCTGCAAACACCTTCATGGTCTACATATATGGCTCAGATCTCATGGTGACAGTTTACCTATTGATAACCCTGACACAAGTAAGGTCATAGAATACTGCTAGTTTGTATAAGCTGTGTGGTATATATCCCTGAAGCAAATCCTGATACAAGTGAAGAAGTGAGTATGAATGTAACCATTCCCGAGGCCCCAGAAAACGGTACAGTGCTTATTGTGGAATAGAATAATGTAATCATTACCTCCACAGGTGATGTGGCTAAGCTATCCAAATCTCACCAACTACTCTCTAGTATTGGGGGTGCTTTGAAACTAAACAATATGAGCCATCTTCAAGCAACCCTTCCTTACATTATAGCAATGTTGGAAAATGCACTCCACTCAATAGAGCCAACAATGTCCGAGATTCCTACTGATCAGCAGTTACCAAATTTTGAACAATCCTTCCCATGTGCACCAGGTCAAAACCACGAGAAACAGTTGACATTTCATAGAACTACCCAAAAATGTGGCAGAAAGCAGCAAGGGCTTCTCAAGTAAGACTCACACAATATACCATAAACCTCTGTGACGAGTAGTATCATGCAGAATGGCTGATCCCACCAAACCATTGGATAGCTAAAATAGCAATGAGGTATCCACAAGTAAACATAATGTATTACTTTATTGCATAACTTGTAGTTGGACTTCATGGAAGAGGGCAAGCAAGAAGCTGAGGCAGAGGTCAGACCACTCATTTTTACGTACATTAATAATGATTCCTTAATTTAAACCTCCAAGTCCGTAACACAAGATTCAAGGACTAATCCAACAGTTGAAGGTCAGTATGTGCAGCTTGGACACCACAGAGAACTAAACATAGTTATTATTACAATGACAGGTATTAGCAGGAGATTAGGAAGGTGTGGCCAATGTGAGGGGCGCAAGGCACCTAGTTGTGGCAAGTACACACACTGCATAGACATGACTTATTATTACAATAGGCCATTGACAGCAGTCAAGCTTAACCAACTGAAAAAACGCTAGCAAATATTCTTATAATAATTATGATACAGCTATATACTCATACCATACCATAGCCACTTTTCAGTTACGTAATTTTTAATGACATCATGCGCATGTCGGCCATGTTGGAGTACAACCGCGATTTATTGCAATGGCAGTGTCTGCAGCTAGGAGCTCACAGAAAGGGCTATTAAACGGATATTCTTCTACTATACTGGAGAAGGAGGATAAAAGAAAAACTCTCTATTATTTCTGGACTAGATCCATATGAAATTCTGAAGCACAGAAATTCACCATTATGACAATTGTCCGCCAAGATGGCGACTACGTTGTGACCACGCCTTCTGAAAAGGTCTATTAAATGCATCTGACACGGATTCACAGTTAACACAGAACGACCAGAGACCTGGAGCACACACATTGACCTTCTAGCAATAGCAACTTATTTTCAAGTCCATAGTTTGAAGTTGTTCCAAACCAACGGAAGTGGTAAGTCTACTGTCCCTTTGGACCACAGGATAACCTGTAATAATACTAGACGTCCAAGCTGAAGACTTCAACGGTCCTGACCACTTTTTGATTGCTACTATGACAGCATAACGTCCTTGTCCGCAAGTTCCACTGGGAGGCCAGCTATAGGAGAGACCCACATTAACTGTACACTTATTATAGAGCCAGCTAGCCAGCTTATTTCTTGCAAACCGTGCACACGCTTAAAGGTCAAAGGTGACGATCCGCTCTAGCGTGGGGTCAAAGGTCATTACGGTTTCGTGACGTAATTCTTGGGTTGGGTCAAAAAAAGCAGTTTTTGGAAGCTGTAGAGTTTGGGCGTCCTCCATTATGAACTTGTATGTGTTAGTGTTGATCTCCCTTTCATCTCGGATTCCAGCGACTCTTACTCAAGGTAAACTCTTACTTGAGCTTTAGTTGTAGCTTAGCTACTAACCCTAATGCCTGGGACAACTGTAAATCAGAAGACGTTAGATTATGGAGAAGAAATGTCGGGTTTATGGTCTGATTGTATTTTTTAAGTTATAGTTTCAGATGTGAGTGCTCACTGTCTAATATAGGTAGTGTCTACCTTCCTTCCTACTCTACTGTATTATATAGCTAGCCACAGTTGTTAAACCTGTAAACAGGATAAGCCATCTTGTCCATTATATTCTCTCCAATGGTTTGTAAATATGTATAACTACTCTGTACTGTAGACTAACATGACATCTTTAAAAAAATAGCTAGCTAAAAATTTATATGTGGTTGAGCTGCTAAAATCCTAGGTAATGGGTAAGAGTTGTTGAATGGGAAGTTAAGATATAACATCATGTGGTATACACATCATGAAAAAAGGAAAACAATATTTTTGGTGACAATGAGAAGTTATTTTTGAGGAAAGTGACCTATTTCATCTCCATAACCATTATACTATTGATCCTCAATGACAATAGTAATGTTGACTGTTAACCCTCGTAGGCGAGATGTTTCAAACCAGTTACATGGAAACTACAACACTCAAAGAGTATTAGTTTCCTTTCAATACATATCCAAAAACTTCTTACCTTTGCTCACAGGAGTCAGAATACATATGAAGCTTAATGTAGAAAGGACTACCACCTATAGCTGTCCAGCTATCTTTATGCACAGAACAGACATGGATATACCAAGGCAGATTTCACTATAAAGATAGCTAGATGATGAATTCCTTCACTTTGTTAAACTGTAAATAGGCTCCACCTACTACACATGTGACTAGAAGTCCCTTACATGTGGCAGCATATTGTAAGGAAGCTACATGAAACATGGTGTACAAAATAGAGCAGTGCTCTATTTCTAACAACACTATGGCAGGAAAGATCTGATGTATCTAGTGTAAGGCTGCATTGTTACAAAAATGGAAGAATATATGAGATCTCTATTCTAAATGTTTCCTTTATTTGAGTTCTGGTTGGTCTTATCTTCACAGTGACCTTTAAGAACAAGAATGAAATTAGACTCAATGCAGAACTACCAAGACCTCTAGGAAATCTTAAAATGTATTGTTAAGCAGTTTTGGTATGGCTATGCCAATTTAATAATAATAATAGTAAATACCAAATTTAGTGTCATGTGAAATAAGAACACAGCTCTTAGTGTGCATAGAGTATTGTAGTCATCCATTCCTCATCTCACAGCAACCATGTTACCTCTATACTACTAATAGTTATGTAGAGTATCCATATCTGGGGAAATAGTAATGTCTCAGATAGATTTATTGCTCTAAGAACAGTCAGGAAGACAGCTCCAGACATCATTAAAGAAAGCTTCTCCACCTTCAGTCATTCCTATATTTAGAGGACATTAATAGAAAGAGAGTTTGCATTTAAGGGTGTGTCCAAGTTAAAAATTGGGTGTGGTTCCACCATCTTAAGATGGTGGAATGTTTATACTAGTTTCCACTGATTTTAGAAAGAAATACTATCAGTTCCAGTGAGAAGTGTTATAAAACTAGGTATAGATGAGGTGAGCTCTACTGCTTTCTCTGGTCTTTCATATTTGGTCCACCGTACCCGATTTACATGAACACTCCCCAACCACCCAATTCAATCTCTATATAATTTCAGCTATTATCCTCTTCCAACTCTATCTTATTTGCTAGCTAGCTACCTAGCCATCATGACATCTTCATAGATATATCACCTACAAACTTACAATCCATGAAGGGAGTATTTTTAAAGCACAGACTAGACAATATCTCCTGCTCTACAATATGATGTATTTATACTCCTAGATAGATTCTGAGAATTTCATTGGTAGGTGGAGGCATCTAGAGATAGATTTCTTGCTAGCTAGTCATCCTCATTATTGTCATAAGCATGTTTGTCATGAGCATGTGTAGCTATGTGTGATATCACTAGAAGCAATAGTCTCTGTGTCTTCTGTTAGTGTATTTTCATGTTGCAGATGTACAGATACGTGATGAGGTCATAGTGTTTGAAGGAGGTTATGAAGTTTTCTCCTGTGCCTCAACTCAGGGAACAACAGTAGAGTGGCTTGTTAATGGGACACCTCTGGAGGAGCCCTACCCTATGGGGGTTACAATTTCAGAAATCATGATCCCCAATAATATTGTTATTGGAGGAAGTCTAATCTTTAATAATGTCTCACTTGTCTTTAATGGCACTACTGTCCAGTGTATTGCTACCACTGATGGTAATGTTAGACAAACCAACATTGGTACTCTTCTAGTCCAAGGTTAGGATACTTTACTGATTATGAGTCAATCTAATTATAATGTGTTTGGAGACATGACAGATTATAATGAACCTCACCAACAACATGAAAGATTTGTTGTTAACTTTTATCAATGTCTGTATAGTGTGCTGTGTATCTAGTAGTAATAGGTATGATAAAGGCTATGACTAAGGATTAGGGCTAAGGACAATGTCAATGCAACTAGTGATATGGCATTGGTTAGAGTTATTGATCTGATGGAGGATGCACTTATGAAATGTAGTTTTAAATTAATACTAATGAATATGATTTACATGTATTAATAACACAGTATATTTGTGGTTCCTGTTGTGATTAATCATCCATTTCTGCTGATCAACACCACCACACAGGGTTACTAGATGCTGTTGAGAATTGGACTGTGAAATTTGGGGATTCATCCTTCAACATCTCCTGGGATCCTCCATTCTCCTACATTGTCCCTAACATAAACCCTCTCATCACCTACTGCATCAACATCACTAACAGCTCCTCTGGTGAAGTGGTGGTGTCAGAGTGTGGGATCAGTGTGACTCACTATTTATTCCAACATGATTATGACCCATGTGTACATATGGAGTACACTGTTACTGTTATCCCAGTCAATAGAATTGGTAATGGAATGTCAGCACAGACCTACTTTCCAGGTAAACATCTCTATTCACTATGATAAATATAACAGATGATAAGACTCTTTCTATTCTCCAGACACTAACTATTTCTTCCTTTCCTATTCAGTTCCAGGTTATGTAAGATCTGAAGACACCACAGCCATAGTGATGGCAGATGGTAACTTCACATACAGGATACCCACTAAGGTAACTACGACAGTCATGTAGCTGGTGTCTGTACATCTCTCTTGTTTTCTTAGCCTGCTCCAGTGTGTTCATGTGAAGTAACTATATTTGATATGTCTCCTATCACCACAAACTGTACTGTTAATGGAGATAACATATCATTCCCAAGTGGAGGCATTGCACTGAATAACTTCTATACAGCAAACATTACTCTAAGAAATGGAAGGATCAATGCTACATCTGAAATCACTATAAGTAACTGTTTGTTACTGCTGTTATTCCATGTTAATGTTGTGTGTTAAATTTACAGGTACTTATGATGTTCAGGACATTACAGTAAATAGCAACATGTCAAATGCTGTCAGTTTCACAGTCGATTATGCCTTGAACTCAAACGCCAGTGGAGTTCTTTTTGTGATGCTGTTCACTGTCGATGGAGAAGTAGACTTTGATCTTTCGGTCCAGGTGGCAATAGATCGTGATATCTCCACACCATCACTTACAAACATTACAAGAGGAACATACACAGCTCTAGCCTATGACATAGAAAGAGATGGATTACTTCAGCTTGGAAAGAACTCCCCAGCTACCAGTCAAAGGGTGTACGTAAATGGAATGGGTAAGTATATTTCTTTAAGATCACGATGTAAATTAAATTGTGGTGCTAAAATATTCAGATGAGGTACAGCTATCCCTTCCCAATAATAAGAGCTGTGAGGTGACCACAGTGTATGGGAGAATCAACGTAACATGCGCCTTCATTTGCCCAAGCATCATCGGCTATCAAGCTATTTTAGAAGGACCTGACATTGCTGTGAATACATTAATGGTGGAGCAACTTGAAATGAACAGTAGTAACTCATTTGTAATATTTGAGGTTTTAATGAACGGTCCTCACTCTATAACAATATTTGCTATAGTGGAGAATGGAGGAATAATTAAGATGGGAATATCTAAAGCAATACACAGAGAGACAATCAATGTGACTGAAGAAATATTTACTACTACTCCTCACCCTACTACACCAACCACTACCACTAACCCCACCACATCACCCACTAACACTGCCTCCACCACACCATCCACTACCACTGACCCCACCACACCAACCACTACCACTGACCCCACCACACCACCCACTACCACTGCCTCCACCACACCACCTACTACCACTGACCCCACCACACCACAAACTACCACTGATCATACCACACTACCCACTACCACTGCCTCCGCCACACCACCAACTACCACTGACCCCACCACACCACTCACTACCACTGACCCCACCACACCATCCACCACCACTGACCCTACAACACCAACAACTAGTGATATTGATCCTGGTACCCCACCAAGCACTACCACTGGTTACATAAACTTGACTGTATTAGCAACTACTCCTTCTAGTTCATCTACTAGTAAAAGTGTCCCTCAGATAGTGTTTCTTATAGTGGTTATGAGTGTGATGTATAATTCATGCAATCTTTATTATTCCTAATAATATTATAATATTACTGACATAGCTATGATCAAGAGTGTGGTAGATGATAGCTAGTAGCTAGTGCAGTAGTTATGGCTAGACCATCATGGTTTAGAAAGCTCCATCATCACTCATTGAAACTGTTAAGTTAAAAGAATACTTGTGGTTGTGCATTAATAGAGGGTAGATTACAGCAATTGTTGGCTGGAAATATATAGTTTACTGACACTTCAGAGTTGTTAGGGAATACTAGAACCATATAATAATAAATGGGTCTGGCATTACTGTGCAATTTACTAACAATAGTAGATGACTTTCTGTCCAATATAAAACATTTCTTTCATGATAAGAGCTGTAAGAAAATGATATCTTGAAGTATGATCAACTATTCCTATTCAGTGTCTACATGTTCAAAAACATCTTCCAATGCCTTTATATTATCTTATGTTGAAATGAAGTATTAATATAGATTTTAGTTGTTACAGAGAGTCCTTAGCTTTCTAGTAATAACAAAATTTGAACTCCTTAATGACTTCTTTCATGTCATTGAGTATTAAATCTGTGTGCTAATTTCTTGAAGCATTTATTAATGGTCTAAACTAAGAGCTATGTATGTAGAACATAATGGCAGAACATGATGGTTGCTAACAAGTGTCAATCAAGAGTTGAGGATCTTAAAAATGATTTGTAAATGGTAACAGAAAGTGACAAGTACTTGTCTCCATTAAAACCTTTCAGTTGTCTCTACCCTTCACTCCAGAATTGTACCATAATGACTATCACAGTGAGGAGATAGTGCCTGCCTCCCATTGAGCTGAATAACCCTTGGGTCCTTATCATCTGAGATTAAAAGAGAAGTCTAGTGCTATTATGACTGCAGGAATAGTGAACAGAAGTTGATACACTAGCTATGTACCTCCCTCCATTGAGCTGAACAACCTTCGGTTTATTAAAACTAAAAGTACTACTCCTCTTTAGGAAGTCCAATAATGTAGCTAATGAGTGCTGGAATAGTCTGTATAATGCTAACAGAAAGTGACAACACTTTGAATGTCCTTGAGCTGAACCACCATTCAGTCCTCTCCATCCTCCACTACAATTCATTGTAAGAGGACTGTAGCATAAGCAGTGCTGCCAAAATAATTTTTGTAATATCAGGAACTGATCCAGGGGTTGAATAGGGTGGCATGTCGCCCCCCTCCACATGATTAAATTTTCATATAGGGAAAAATAGACATTAGTTATCTGCAACAAGAAAATTTGTCACAAACTTCTCTAGAGTACTGGAAACCACACCATGGAAGTCAAAAAAATGGGCATGGCAACCACAAATTCTGGCTCTTTCTCCATGTAATAGTAGAGATTACATCATTCAGATTACATCATTGTCAATTGTGTACTATTGTTATTGTACTGTATCTACCCCTAGCCCTACCCCTAGCCCTACCCCTAGCCCTACCCCTAGCCCATAGCAATAGTACAATTGACAATGATGTAATCTGAATAATCTGTTGCAAGGAGGAGCCCAAATTCTTGAGTGAAAATTAAGTTACCCCTTTTAAGCATTTTCTGGATCAGCCACTGAATATCCTATAGTAAGTGGTCAGCAAAGTTACAATTTTTTTGCCCCCAAAATCCACAGATTATGGATAAATCCATGAACCTGACAACACAACCTATACCAGCTCTTTAATGTATGTGCTGACCATTGTGACCTTTGACCCCACATTAGCGCGCCCATGGAGCAGGAAATTCATATCAATGCATGTGCTAGAGAGAATTGTATGAATGATGGAAGAGTGTGTTGCGGATAATTGTGCTATAGAGGATTGCACTATAGAGACATGATGATCAAGATAGTTCAGATAAGTTCAAATGTCCACAATGCCACTGTACTTATGCCTTCAAACAAGGGCTCAATTAGCACTGGAAAGGGGTTCATGGTTCTCTTGACATTCTTGCTACTCCAGCCTGCAATAGGACAGGAAAGATGCCATCAAAAGAGGAAGATTTACATGCCCTTTTGATAGCTGTGACTGTGTTGCTTTTACCACAGCCCTACAGCTTAGTTCACACTGCAAATCATACCATGATACTGACTTGGGTTAGTGATAGCACACAGTCAAGGTGTCACTGAATCACAGTATCAATTCAGCATAGGGGTCCATAAAGCTAAAGGTACAATTCCACTACACCTACTGCACCAGGCCATGGTCTATTTTTAGTGCGTGGTACATAATTTCACCCACACACATTATTTTGTATTTTGACGATTCCACTAGGTATATGTATACAGTGGAACCTCCGAACAAAGGCCACACTCAGGGACGGTCCTTTTGGCCTTTGTAGAGAGGTTGCCTTATCTGGGAGTTTTGTGTGTATATAGCTACCCTCAAATGAATGGTTTTTAAATGATCAAAATTATGATAATGACATAATGTCTGCATGGATGCATGTATGGTGAGCAATTGAAGAACTGAGCAATAGAAGTACATTTGAGTATGAAGTACATAGTCATAGCTAAGGAGCGTTGACTCATATAGCTAAGTAACTTTGAATGATGTTATTGCATCAACAGCAGCCCCAATGTATGCAATTGAAGTGGATATATAATCATGTCCATATGGTTTTCAAGAAAATTCTGAACATCCTCCAAAGCAGTAATGGCCTCCTTATATGAAGTAATTTTGGGATGAGGAAAATGAGTGAGGAAAAGGAGGGAGGGAAGAATTATTATAATGAAAAGGAGGAGGTAGGAGAGGGAGAAGTGAAATGTCTATCCGTGTTGCGGATAAGTATGCCATATTATGAGGAGATCCAGATGCAGCTGTACATGTCTGCTTTCAATTATGTAATGCCTGGCTTTATTCAGAGTTTCTAGCTAGTGGATAGTCAGCCTCTTTCTTACAATCTATAGTTCTTTCACCCGTAAAAGGTGAGTTGAAGCTAAATTGCTTATTAGTAATGCTAATGTACCTTTAACTTTCTCTTATAATCACCTCTGTGTCTATTTACACAATCTGTTAGCTGTACAGGTAAAATATGACTGAATTGTATCAAAAACATAGTTATACAATACAGCTCATCCTGTGTGTTTGCTTTCTAAGACAGCTATACCAGGATAATGTTTAGGGGTGGCTGCTCTATGTACCTATGGTGATTCAATAGTACTTCCTATGGTTACATATTTAGGATGCATTGATTTCAATGGTGTCATAGCATTGAAATCAGCCACAAATTCATTTACAGTGCCGATTTAGCTATGAGCTGTAGGTGTATGATAACTGTAGGTACTTGCAAGTTTCCATTCCTTTCTGGTGTGGCTGTTGGCCATGGGTCGCAAGCTGAGGCTATGTTCTAGAAAGTACCATGATTGGAAGAAGGTAGCTACAAAGGTATGTAATAATTATGCTATGTTATTAGTGATATTGATTGTGTTCATTTGTAAACTAAGGAATCAGAAAACGTGACTTTATCATCACTGCATGAGTCTTTGAAATTGCCTCCAATGTGGCACGACCACACTTCTACAGAGTTAGATTCAATTCGACTTTGTAAGATCATTGTAACTTCAAGTCAGCCACCTACTTATAACTCGCTCAATTGTCATTGATTGTAAGCGAAAGTGGAAAGTATTTATCCACAATCACAAAGTTAAAAAGTGTTCAGCCCTGAAAGATATCCCACTGGAGCTTAGTAGAACCTCTTTCATGGAACTACTACAACTTGTTGATGGACTCAATATCTGTGCTGGACAACCTGATAGTAATTTTATAGTCTTCGCTGATTCACGAAAAGGGAAATTTATTAGCAAGGATGGAAGTGTTAATGCATTCATTGACCAGTATGCACCAGTTTGTACCAATGGAGAGGTATTCTCAAAAACAATTCGCACTTCAAGTTGTGAGTTAATTGTTCGTGGTCAAAAATGCAATGCGTGCATTTGCTATCGGCGAACCTTACGAACTTTATTTTGTAGATGGTGCAATCGAAAGATGTGTGATGTGAGTAGTTCCAGTAGTCATACTAATGTTCGCTATCTTAATACCCCTGAAAAATTAGCAAAAATGACAAATTTGAAGAAGCGGGTGAAAAGTGCGGAGATTGAGATTACCAGACTCAAAGAAAAGGTGCTTAGTTTAATTCAGAAGAATGGAGAAGAGGTTGATAGTGGTCTACATGGAGATCTTTCGTCAATTGTGCAGGAGAATATGAAAAACATGCATGCAGCCTTTCCAGAGGGAACGTTTCGAAGAGTATTATGGGACTCGCAAATTGAAAATTCTAAAAAGTCAGATGCTAGACAGTACAGGTGGCACCCAGTGATGATAAAGTGGTGCCTGAACCTCAAACTAATTTCAAGTTCTGCTTATCATGCTATGCGATCAAGTGGTTTCATTACTCTTCCCTCCGAAAGAACACTCAGGGATTATACAAACTGCATCAAATCAGTTCCTGGTTATCAACAGGAGGTGATTGACATGATGAGGTATGAATCAAAATGTAATGAGTTGCCTGAGAACAGGCGCTATGTGACGATTCTACTAGACGAAATGAAAATTAAAGAGGATATTGTGTATGACAAATACTCGGGGAACATGATTGGATTTTGCAATCTTGGTAGTGTTAATGATGACTTGATGAAGGCTGAACGTGAGGAAGATACTCATCCTCCTGTTGCCAAGCAAATTTTGGCAATAATGATTCGTGGTATTTTTTTCAAATTTGACTTTCCGCTGGCACATTTTTTTCAACTGAAGGAATCACGTCTGACTTACTATTTCCTATTGTATGGGAAGGAATTGCATCAGTGGAGAGCACAGGCCTAAAAGTAATCGCTATTACTTGTGATGGAGCGAGTCCTAATAGAAAATTCTTTAGGATGCACAAGTCATCGAAGGATCATTTTGTATACAAGACAAAAAATGTTTATGCCCCTGATAGCCGTGATGTGTACTTTTTTTCAGACCCCCCTCATTTAATCAAGACTGCTCGTAACTGTTTATCTCATTCTAGTTCATCGAGTACCTCCAGGTTGATGAAGGTAATTTAATGTAGTGTATCTTTGTATTATCATTATAGATAATTATTTTCAGATAAATGGGCAAAGTATTACCTGGCAGCACATTCATGATTTAGTTGATAAAGTCAGCAGCACTGCTGTAGCTTCTCGTGGCTTATCTCTGATACCAAACAAGAACATGTTACATTGACATCGTACTCTCGTATGAGGGTGGATTTAGCTGCTCAGGTATGTATATTCATGTGTGCCATCACTGAATGCATATTATCACATTGTATCTGTGTAGGTTTTAAGCAAGTCTGTGGCTGATGCTCTAGCTTATTTTGGGGATCCAGATACCAGAGAAACTGAGCGGTTTATTCGCTACTTCGACAAACTATTGGATTGTTTGAATGTTCGAAGCTTATCTGAGTGGAAAACTAGCCGTAAACCAGATAGGAAACCATATACCTCACCAGATGATGATCGGTTTAAGGTTAGTAAATGGAATTACAGTGGACCCAAATTCTGTTAATAATATTAAAAGTTACATCATCAATGACCACACCCTTACCATAGGCCTAGTACATACCATTCATCACTGTTCAACAACTGAGTGAACAGAACGGTGCAAGTGGTGCAGACTGTGGGCCAGTTCAGGGAGCTATGCAGAGCCCTGAAAGGTGTAAGCATTCTAACCTAACTTCCCATCTCTGTTTTTCACAAGCCATTGACTGTCTGCTCGTGTTGCACCAACCACGCCCCCAACAAGGAATGTAATTTAATGTGAAGCATGCACAATCTCCTCTGACAGTTACTAGTCTTGTACTCAGACCCCACCCTCAATGGGGAAAGGGTCTGGCACACTTCGAAGGATTTCTTGGGCTTGCTGTCTCAGCATTACCAGAAAAGTGGAGAACCAATAGCAGGCATTGCATGTGACTATATCATGTGACATCATTGTGAAATTAACTAGCTAGTCTTGTGTCATTACTGGGCATGAGATCCTAAATTGAAAAGTAGCTGGGTGTGCAAGACCAAGAATTATCTCAAGTGTACCAGACCTTTTCCCAATTTTTGAGGGTGGGGTCTGGGTACGAGACTAACAGTTACTACCATCAATCTGAAGCTATTCAGATTATTGCAATCTTAGACTAGCAAACCCCCAAGGACATGTATGACTTTTTTCCTGGTTTTAGTGACCTATTAATTTTTGTCCTTCCTATAGTGGCTGATTGATGATTTTTTGAAATATCTGACTGATTGGGAGCAGAGTGTTTCCAAGATTCCAAAAGCAGAGAAGAAAGCCATGACTTTAAGCAGGGAGACATTACTAGGACTAAAAATTACTGGTAAGTAATTTTTGAATGTTAATAATCTTTATTAACCAATGTTGTATTTTTATAATTCTTTTGTTGAAGTTTCAAAGTTCCTATTATCTTCTAACAAAGATGATCTCTTTCTCCTCAGTGAACGGTTCAGTCAAGACCCCCTAGAAAATTACTTCGGCCAGCAGAGGGCAAGGGGAGGCAGAAGTGATAATCCTACTATCCAACGCAGCTTGCATAATGCTAGTGCCCTACGAATTCAGAAATCAATGGCATTAGACCCAGTTAGGGGAAACTGTCGAAGAAAACGACAGTTGTTTCAAGACAAAGATCAAGAAACAATTGTTGCTGAGGCTAGCAAGCCTTTGCCAAAGCGTAGGCGGAACAATAAATCAAAGAAGTAATGATTGACATACAAATGAGTGTGAATAGAGCTAGCTGCTATTGTTGTTAATCCTCAGCTTGTATGTTGTCTTTCTCACTGTCATTGTCCTTTTTTAATTTTTTCCTTAATACTTTACTCTTTGCAACATTTAATTGTTTGGCTTTCTTGTACTGCTCCAGCCAGGTTGATGCTAGTGAAAATCCTCGGATTGTTACCCACATGGTAACAATCTCTTCTAGTAACTTAATCGCTTCATTTTCTTCATCAACATCCTGAGATACAAGAGTCCAATAAAATTGCACATCACTATCTTCAGTAATTATATTAACAAGAGCATCCTTTGCTGTTCTCATAATTATTGCTGCAATATTTTGGCAAATATGTGCGAGTTACTTTTTCAACAGCTGCAAAGAAGGTAAGGGTCTCACCATTCACCGGAAATAACCCTCCTCGGTTAATTTTATCAAACCACTCACTTGTATAGGATATAAAATCATTAGTTTCACCAGCAACTGCCATGTTTCCCAAGCATATTTCACAATCAGGACTGTTCTTTTTCTTTTCATATTTCTTCAAACAAAACCTTCAGGGCAACATAGCCACAAGCATACTTCATTGCATTCAGTTCATCCTTTGAAAATTGTGTTTCTTCTCTGCTATCCCTCGGAACTGTATCTCCAGCTCCAAAATGATCCTTCAAGAACTCTTCAAATTGTTTACTGTTTGATAAAAAAGAGGTTCTTTGCAACCAATTTGGAGTGTCACCAGCAAATTACTCCAAAGACAAGGAAGTTCTTTAATAGAGAGTTTATGAAATGTCGTCCATAAACGTCCCCTCTTAGAATTTGATCTACACTTGCTAATACTCTGAAAACTTTTGCTCAATAACTTCACAAGGTCTTGGCTAAATTTCTTGAAAATCTTTTCATTTATACCTGACAAAGAGAGAAGAGTTTTGCCAACAGACTGCACACTAGTAGCACGGGGGTGGGTGGCAGCCAGAAATTCACTTTTCTTCAAAGTAAACATTATAGCTTCTTTCAATAACTTTTCAGCTCCTCCAAGTCTGACAATACAACCATTACAATCACCGTTAGCACTGGCAGAGGTCATCTTTGGTCTGGTGGGTGTGGTTTCCTGTAGGGATACACGGATAGATTCTATTGTGGGCTATGATGCGTTGCCAATCCCTCCTTTACCTTATCTTTGATACACACACACTGTAACAGAGTGCAGAATTATGATACAATGATGTGACTGATTATTAAAAATATTTGAGTTCTGTCTCTATGATGATGAAATGCTCCTTTTTATACTCTACAGATGATGAATGAATATGAATATGGTTGGTTAACTGTCTCTCCAATAGCTAGCTACTTTTAGAAAATAAACAAATGTCTGTTGATAATAGTTACAACCAATAAGAATAAATGTTTATATGGGGTTAAATAAAATACAAATAGCTCTGGGGCTCACTACTTCAGTCCTTTACACGTAATAGTACCACACACACACGTACACACACACACACAAAAAAAATTGGTGACGTATTTCTTGGGCTGGGTCAAAAAAGTAAGCAGTTTTTTGATGTCATTGTAAATTATTTTGTAGATGAAGCTCTAGAGTTTTGGCGTCGATCCTTCATTATGAACTTGTGTTACGTGTTAGTGCTGATCCCCCTGATTCCAGCGACTCTTACTCAAGGTAAGCTCTTTTAGTTGTAGCATAGCTAATGCCCGAGACAGTGTAAGTCAGTACACGTTAGAATATGGAGGTGGGGAGTCAGAAATGTCGGGTGTATGATCTTTTCATCATTGCTACATGACTATTTTTGAAGTTATAGTTTCAGATGGGAGTGCTCACTGTCTAATAGGGGAGGCAGTGCCTACCTCCCTTCCTATACTCCACTAAATAATAATAGGCTATCCTTGTTGGAAGGTTATTCTTCCCAAAAGGTTTATAAATGTGTGTAGATAATAGCTATTTCTAATAGCTCTCTCTATTGTAGACTAATAAAATAGCTAGCTAAAAATTTATATTTGGATGTTCTGCTGAAATCCTAGGTATTGGATTAAAGTTATTGAATGAGAAGTTAGAGTATTATATTTAAAGTTGAAAAGCACACTTTAGCATTACAGTGTGGTACACACATAAAAAAGGAAAAAAATTCTGGTAAGGCAGATTAATTGTTAACTACTTGAAACATGGCGTACAAAATAGAGCAGTGCTCTATTTCTAACAACACTATGTCAGGAAAGATTACTGTAGTCTAGTGTAAGGCTGCCTTTTGGTATGGTCATTGCTACAAAAATGTAGGAATATAGCTATGATTCTAAGTGTTTCCTTTATTTGAAGGTTTGGTCTTATCTTCACAGTGACCTTTAAGAGATAGCTGCTAAATGCAGAGTATGCTCTAACTACCAAACCCTCTAAAATGTATTGTTAGCAGTTTTGGTGTGGCCATGTCAATTTAAAGGTGGTCTACCAAATTTAGTGTCATGTGAAGTAAGAACACAGCTCTTAGTGTGCATAGAGTATTGTAGTCATCCATTCTCATCTCACAGCAACCATGTTACCTCTATACTACTAATAGTTATGTAGAGTATCCATATCTGGGGAAATAGTAATGTCTCAGATAGATTTATTGCTCTAAGAACAGTCAGGAAGACAGCTCCAGACATCATTTAAAGAAAGCTTCTCCACCTTCAATCATTCAGAGGACATTAATAATTTTTATAGAGAGTTTGCATTTGAAGGTGTGTCCAAGTTAAAAATTAGGTGTGGTTCCACCATCCTATGATGGTGGAATGTTTATACTAGTTTCCACTGATTTTAGAAAGAGTTTGTTCTGCTAGTGAGGAGTGTTATAAAACTAGGTATAGATGAGGTGAGCTCTACTGCTTTCTCTGTACATTTTTAAGGATAATATCAAGTCTTTCATGTTTGGTCCACTATGCCCAATTCACATGAACACTCCCCAACCACCCAATTCAATCTCTATATAATTACAGCCATTATCCTCTTCCAACTCTGTAGCTAAGTACCTAGCCACCATGACATCTTGATAGAACTGTTATTATCACATACAAACTTACAATCCATCAAGGGAGTATTTTTAAAGCACAGACTCCTGCTCTACAATATGATGTATTTATACTCCTAGATAGATTCTGAGAATTTCATTGGTGGGTGGAGGCATCTAGAGATAGATTTCTGGCTAGCTAGTCATCCTCATTATTGTCATAAGCATGTTTGTCATGAGCATGTGTGATATCACTAGAAACAATAGTCTCTGTGTCTTCTGTTAGTGTATTTTCATGTTACAGATGTAATGTTTAGTGAAGAGGTCATAGTGTTTGAAGGAAGTAATAAATTTTTCACCTGTACCTCAACTGTCGAAATAACAGTGAGGTGGTTTGTTAATGGGACACTTCTGGAGGAGCCCTACCCTATGGGGGTTACATCTCAAACATTTGGAGTAGGAGGAAGTCTAGCATTTAATAATGTCTCACTTGTCTATAATGGCACTACTGTCCAGTGTGAAGCTACCATTAACGGTAATGTTAGACTCACCAACATTGGTACTCTTCTAGTACAAGGTAAGGATACTTTACTTATTTAGAGGAATTGTTTTCATATTATGAGTCATTATATATAGTTAGGTTATATTTTAGTAGAGACATGACAAATCAAGCATATAATGGAGCTCACAAACAGCATGAAAGGGTTGTTTTATCAATGTCTGTAAAGTGTGCTATGTTTCTAGTACTAAGACCAAGGATTAGGATTAAGGAATTGGGTATGCTAGGGCTAAGGGTGATGGGGATAGGGCTATGGCTAAGTTAATGGGTTGGGATCATGAATGATCTGAGGAGATCATAATATTGCGCTAAAGGCTATTATACACGTATTAATAACACAATGTAATAATTTTGTGGTTCACTTGGTGATTGGTTAAACATTCATTTCTGCTGATCAACTTTCCCACCACACAGGGTTATTAGATGCTGTTAATGATTTAACTGTGGAGTTTGAGGATTCATCCTTCAACATCTCCTGGGATCCTCCATTCTCCTACATTGTCCCTAACATCAACCCTCTCATCACCTACTGCATCAACATCACTAACAGCTCCTCTGGTGAAGTGGTGGTGTCAGAGTGTGGGATCAGTGTGACTCACTATTCATTCCAACATGATTATGATCCATGTATGGACTACACTGTTACTGTTATCCCAGTCAATAGAGTCGGTAATGGAATGCCAGCACAGACCTACTTTCCAGGTAAACATCTCTATTCACTATGATAAATATAACAGATGATAAGACTCTTTCTATTCTCCAGACACTAACTTTTTCTTTTCTTCCTATTCAGTTCCAGGTTATGTAAGATCTGAAGACACCACAGCCATAGTGATGACAGATGGTAACTTCACATACAGGATACCCACTAAGGTAACTTTGACAGTCATGTAGCTGGTGTCTGTACATCTCTCTTGTTTTCTTAGCCTGATCCAGTGTGTTCATGTGAAGTAACTATATTTGATATGTCTCCTATCACCACCAACTGTACTGTTAATGGAGATAACATATCATTCCCAAGTGGAGGCATTGCACTGAATAACTTCTACACAGCAAACATTACTCTAAGAAATGGAAGGATCAATGCTACATCTGAAATCACTATAAGTAACTGTTTGTTACTGCTGTTATTCCATGTTAATGTTGTGTGTTAAATTTGCAGGTACTTATGATGTTCAGGGCATTACAGTAAATAGCAACATGTCAAATGCTATCAGTTTCATGGTGGATTATGCCTTGAACTCAAACGCCAGTGGAGTTCTTTTTGTGATGCTGTTCACTGTAGGTGAAGAAGTGAACTTTGATCGTTCAGTATATGTTGTGATAGATATTATGATTTCGGAATCATCACTTACAAAGGTTACAACAAACATTACAAGAGGAACATACACAGCTCTAGCTTATGACGTAGAAAGAGATGGATTACTTCAGCTGGGAATGAACTCTCCAGCTGATTATCAGATGGTGCGGGTGAATGGAACAGGTGAAATAATTTTATTCTATATTGTTAACTAATGGTGCTAATAATATTTTTAGATGAGGTATCTTCTCTTCCTGACAATGATAATATATTATGTAATGTGAGTCAAGATAATAGCCACATCAATGTGACATGTGACTTCAATGACACGGACATGATGGATTCAGACATCACTGGCTATCAAGTTATTGTACAGTCCAGTGACACCAACACATTAATGGTGAAGCAATTTGATGTCAACAGTAGTAACTCATCTGTAATATTTGGGGCTCTAAATGATGGATCTCACTCAGTGATAGTATTTCCTATAATGGATGATGAAGGAATATCTGAAGATGAAATATCTAAACCAGTACACAGGGAGATCATCAACGTGACTGGAGCACCGTCCACTACTACTTCATCTACTACTACCATCATCTCTACCACTTCACCAGCAGCCACTTCACCAGACACCTCATCATCATCTCCTACTGATGGTACTTAGACATGACTGTAGCTATACATGTAACATACATATTATATTATTGTATTAGGGCCTGGTTCTGCTGCTAGTGAAAGTAGTTCTCCTGCGGTCATAATCGTTGTTGTAATAGGTAACTATGGATGTGAGGTACTGGCAGTGAATATAATATATTATTTTTTCCTATTGTTGTGCAGTGATCGTTATCTTCATTGTTGTTTTGGTGGTGGTAATAATAATAATAATATTACGTGTTATGTGTGGGAGATCTAAGAAGGAAGAGTAAGTCTGTATTTATTAATATAGTGTGTGCTGATATCTGTATATACTGCTCTAGGTCTGCTAATCTTGTACTAGAAGAACAAGATCCACCACCCGTAAGTCACCAACATTATAACTAGTAGAGTGGAACTTCTTTTCAAAAGGACACGTTAGAACCTTGTCCTTATATTGCTTTATTAGAGAGGATAATAATAACCTCATATGTAACAGTATAAGGTATCATATAACAGAGTGTGTGTATGTTAGACTATATTATGTTACGTTATGTGTCATCTGTTGTTATAGCCCAAAAAAGCCCCTGACTCAGAAGTAGGTAAGAGAGTTAGGTAGTAACAGGTGTATACAGGAGATATATAATACTGTGGTATATACATATTATAGAAAAGAAACCAGTTGAGCCTCTGTATGCTGAGACAGCTACATCATCAACGAACGGTCAAGCACCCAAAGATGACACAACTGTGTTGTATAGTGACATCCATCGTACAATAAATCCAGATGTATGTGCCACTGTTATAGTCACATGACCTGTAACAGGTAATCATTGTGTATTATATAGGGTCAGCAGTATGAGATGGTACAGCTGAAGAAATCCACAACTGAGGCTCTACCAGAGGACCAAAATAAGGTTGAATACGCTGATCTTGATGTTACCAAGTTAGCTGCTAAACCATCTTCTGAAGCATCTCCTCCTGATACTCACGCCAAAAATTCTGAGCCTGAAGGTAATGTGTTAGCCACTTCTTGTCATGAGTATGGGAAGGTAATATCTCATATTTGTAGCTGCTTCACCAAAAGAGGTGACTGTCGAAGAGTTGTACTCTATGCTCACTCCCATTGCTGGGAAGTGGAAGGAATTTAGTGCAAAGTTGGGATTGGAGGAGGAGTACATCGATGAAGTCTTCACTAATAACGAGACTGACCTGTTGTGCCTCCGTAACATATGTGATGACCATTCCCGTCGCCACACCTGGACCAGTATAGGGAAAGTACTGCTTGATATTGGTGAGGTTGAATTGGCTGAGAAATGTGGTGTCTCCAAACAAGGTGAGGGTCTGACATAGCTAGTCATAGTACCTGATATCCTGTATTTATGCAGGCGAGTGTCCACTTCCTGGACAAACGGAAGTACTATAAGAGGTACATATTTATGGAACTGAGAATACTAGCTTCTGTATGTTCCTTTATACATCTTTATATAATGCTCTCAGTCCTTCATGTTGGTGTCTAGTCCTGTTCATTAGATGTGTATTGATGTGTATTGTAGCTATAACTGTTGTTAAGTTCTGTTTCAATTACAAGTAATATCCACAATGTTAATAAAATGTTGTTGGTCTATATAGTTAATCATCACTTTCAGTTTGTATTTCTTAAAGTTTATCATCTCCCTCCTGATCCCTTAAGGCCTACTCTCGAAACCCATCCTGCCTCCCTATCCTCTTAAGGACTAGTCTCACAGCCCATCCTGCCTCCCTATCCCCTTAAGGTTTAGTTTCACAGCCTATCTTCCCCCTTAAGGACTAGTCTCACAGCCCCTTTTACCAGGAAGTGTCTGGTGACACTGGAATATTTATAGTCCTGTCATGTAATAACTATTTTGACATCTTTCTAAAATGTAAGCACTTTTATCATTCTTTTGCTAGAAAGCTTGTTGACCAATGACCCTTCTTATTTTATATTGGTAAAGAAGAGCCTTTAAGACTACTAACATAGTCTATAATGGTCTTAGAACTTGTTGGCTGTGTATTGATTATTCACACTTGGCAAATTAGCCAATTCACTTGTTGAACAAAGGCTCTGGCTAGCTCAGTATTTGAACACATAGTGCTGTGAAATTACATACATGCTGTGTACATGCAAGGATGGTAGTGTGACATCTGTCAGGAACAACCACAACATTCCTTTGTGTATCTTTAAGAGTATCATAGCCTAAAAAGGTCAAAGTATACTTTATGGTCTTGCTTGTGTAATCATTATAACATAATGCCCTCCATTATCTCTTGAGAGTATAAAATATGAACTATATATTATTATACAATACTAGTCTCTATACTACTATGAATGCTAATAGTCAGCAAATGTTAAGCTATTAAATATTGTTAGTAGACTGTGAACCACATTGCCTTTGGTCTATACCGTCTGCCACATCCTTGAGGGACGATCCTTAAATGATGTCTACCAGCAGAAACATTCACCAGCAGCTGAGGACTGGAACCTAATGAATATACAGTACCTCATAAGGCCTGCTTTACAATGTGTCTCAATATATAGTGTGTATTATGGCACAGTGCAAAACCTACCCAAGGAATGTGTCAGTTCATGCATGATACGATTAAAAAAAAACAAAGCAAGACAAAACAAAACAACAACAAAAAAAGGAGATGGTTTGAAAATAAAGCAGTAGAGTGTGGGTATGTCATATTTGAGGTTGGAGCAAATGGGCTTCTAGCCAGACATGTAATTAAGCAATACTTACACTCAAAATACTGACTTCGGTCAAGATTACAGAGATGGCTTTGTACGATTCCAGTAGATTTGAACTCAATTGTCACATTGTTCCCCTTCACTACAAGTCCTCGATTGATCAGACCAACAATGCAAAATATAGCATCTCCATGAAGCCACAGGCGATTACGGGCAATGGCACGCATTTCATTGGGCCTAGATGGGTCTCTGGCTACTACCCTTAAGGTGTAATCTCCACGAGGTACCCCTGACCTGTCAAACACCCCTGTGGAACCTATGGTAGTAATATGACACAGGATCTCATGCCAATTGTCATTATCAGACAAGGTTCACAATGCATTCAAAATGAACTCCTGGCATAATTAAGTGCATCACTAGTGAGCCTATCTGTTTACAATAATAGCCTTTGTTATAGTGCACATACAATTTTCCTTGTAGTAATCAAAGTGTGTCATGTGACACTGAATGTCTAGTCTCACTCCAGGCCGGTTGCTACGGAATTCAGCATGCACAAGAGACACATTCACTGTTGGTGTATCATTGACAAAATACATCTCCAGTTCTGTAGTATGCAATAGTACAATGTCTAACACTTTCAATGTTCACAGAACACTATAGGAAGACTTATTTATCCTAATAACAACCTCACGTGATAGTTACTTACGTGGGAGGAAAAATTGAACTCCCCCAATAAAATTTCCCTCTTGATCAAACACTCTTACAATATGAGAACCAGAGGGAAGAGGTCGCTGAGAAATTTGGTAAGGCAAGGTACCTACATGATGGAGAGTTACTAGATTAGCTGTTCTGTATAGAGAGTTAGTCTTACAGTTTAGTGGAGATCCATCATTAATTAGACATTGCAGAGATTGTGGTGGTGATAATTGGCCATCTTCCCCATTGCAGTTAACCATCACAGCATCCATTAAAACATCACTACTACACTGCAAGGGACCTATATACAGTATAGATATGTTACCATTACAACTTCACAGATGAGATTTAGCTACTTGAACTCACTGTCATCATCTTCGATAATGACTAAAATGTAACGGTTCAAAAATTGTATTCTTCTTGCATCCAATGGATGCACCTTATCAAAGTCTACTTCTAGCACTAACAAATATCCTTCAGATACTTCAGTTTCATTATCATTCAGAGGCAAAGGCACTGCAACACTACCTCCATTAGCAGTCGTAAGAACAGAGTCATCAAAATCACTTGCTGTAATATAATTATATCTAGATATTTGAGTTATCACAGGTCATAAACATTGTATACCATTTGTTGCAGGATAAATGGGTCTGGTGGGGAAGATTTGATTTAGCACAGCCTGATCTTCAAATTTATCATAGCTAGATGGAACAATGTTTATAGGAATATTTCCAAGTCTATTTCCTGTGATCTCTATGAAAACTGCACTATTGCTGGACTGGTCTTTCCGTGATTCATGTACTATCAACTCCCTTCCTCCAGCACTCAGTAATAGACTGATATAAACTGTTGTCAAAGTAAATACATACAGTCATAATAATAATAATAATAATAATAATAATAATAATAATAATAATAATAATAATAATAATAATAATAGCTAATCCACACAAGATCTATAGTTAAATAGGAGTAGCTCACTTGATGTGTGAGGTATATCAGGAACTCTAAATTGAACAACAAGAGACACTGACTGACCACCAGAAGTACCAACAGTCACTTTGATATTTTGAAGTGTTCTTGGAATAAAACGTTCAACATCAATAAAAATCTCAGGACCAGGACCACCTAAAAAACATTACTTTAAGCAAGGAAACAATAGTATATTTATATCAGCTTACAAGTTTCCTGAGAACCATTATTGTATGAACAACTGTACATGAGTAAAACTTGTGTATCATCAAGGTTAGAAATACATTTCATAACAGCATTACTAAGAGAAACTTGACAATGAAGTGGACCAAGGATTGGTTCTATTAAATCATGAGTGGCTATGAAAATAAAAATTAATTTTAAAAAGTCAACAAACCTGTCAAAGTTGGAATAAATGGAACGGATAGATTTACAATCATTCCAACCAATTCTTTCATTGATATAGTTAAGCTGTACTCTCCTGGAGGAAAGTCTCTCACGTGGATCTCTATATTGTCAATGTTACCTGCAAAAAAAATATACAGTGACTACCACTCTCACAATCTGGTCTCAATGTTCAGTTGAGCTTACAAGAAAAGGAGAACTCTGCAGTCGCTCCAGTCAGGGTACAGATCGAAGGTGATTGGACGGGTCTGCTGGACTTGCAAGATACTGAAACTCTCCCAGAAACAGCTACTGAAGTGCAGCTCAACGCTACATTACAATGGTATTAATGACATGGATGTGAATGGTGCACTTGCATTTGACTCACTTAGTGCTTCTTGCACAGAGAAAAGTATTGGGAGAGCAGTTGCAACAGCTCCATCTTCAGAGGTGGCAGATATTATGAGGATAATATTAGCACCAGGTGGAAACCGACTGATGTTGACGACAAAGGACCCCTCTTCATCAGCACCTGAAATTTCAAGACCTGCTTATAACAGTAATCCAGACATAATGCACTAGAATTCATACCACATTCCTCCACAGTGGAGCCATTGTCATAGCTGCAGCTAAGCCTGCTGATCTTTCCATTGTCGGCAGAGCAGGAAACAGTGAGGGTGTCATTGGATATTTCTTCAGTGCATTTAATGGAGAAGGGAGACACTGATTGAAGAAGAAACATACAGCAATGAAAGGAGATTGATCCTTTTGAAAATGATTAGGCACTCACAGTCTTCCAGAACAAAGAGGGTGCTGCTGGCATCCACACATATTTCCTCAACCATTCCTCTATGATGGCACAGCTCCACGATATATACTCCACTGTCAAATCTGGTGACACCACCTATGCTAACAAAGTACTGCTCAGATTCTCTGTCTACAGACACATTGACCCTGTTGCCCGTGCCAATAGTGGGCAAGAGTACAACTGGTTCACCAGGAATGGGCATGCCAGATCTGTCAAGCCTCCGCAAGGAAAGTGTGATGCTAATGTTCTCCAGTGGCACACCAACGAACATCTGTTCTGATGCATTACGAAGGAAGCCATTGAAATCCAGCAGGATTGTGGAACCTGTTTCTGCAATGGCTGTCTGACTCCCTCCTGTCACCACAATGGTTGCCTGCTCCTCTTCACCCACTGATACTCTCCGCAGCTCATCCTCATTCTGGCCAAAATCTACATCTCCACTCAACACCCGGAATCTTGAATCTACAACAGAGACAAGATGGTGAGTTGACCTGTGCATCCTAGTGTACTGGATGTGCATTACCTCCTTCCCTAAGCCTGATTATTGCCACAGAGTCCTCGACATTCACAAAGCCAACATCCCTTGCGTCCAGTTCACCTTCAGCTACATAGAGAACAATGGCAAAACCCTCTTCACCTTCTGGGACTCCATCGTTGTAAACAGAAATAGACAATTCAGCTGACGATGGAGCAGACGTTGTTCCAGGAGCAAACTCAAATGCAAGCACTCTCGCGTAAAAGTCAAAGACTGCAAGAGTGGTGTAAATAAAATTGAAAAACTCACACCAGCCAAAAGGTGTTTCAATCACTCACATGGAAGGGCAGAATCTGGAGGTATTGTGCGATTACTGGCAATCTCGCTCAAGCTGGAAAGGCCCAGTTCTCCCCTCAGCTCTTCGTACTGAGAATAGGACACTGGTGCAACATGGAGTGGAATGGCTCCAAAACTGAAACCGGTGGCCACCAGGCGAAGAGTGAGAGCCGACTCGGACTCACTCACTTCCACAAGGTTTTCACCACTGAGGCTGATGAGCAAAGCTGTGGATTTGATAGAGTCAATCATTCAGAGACTTCAGTAAGGCATTGTAGGACTCACGTGTTCTCGTCAAACCAGTGAAGACAAACAGGAATGAACCATTGTTTCCCTCTTCATCAGTGAATGTTATGTTCAGTGTTGTCTGTCTGTCTGGACTGAAGTCAAAACGGTTGATCTGGATAAAGCTGGTGTTACCTACACAATGTAATGAGATTAAAATAATGGTGAGGTGTTCCTATAACTTCTATAAAGATGTACATGGTGAAATGGAGTCATCTTTAAAGTCAAATGAGCATTGGGCAAATCCAGAAACTGAAAACGGAACTCCTTGACAGGAGAGTAGAATGAGTGGACCATCAGTTGACTGGAAGCACCTCAGTGTAGGTTTAAGTTCTGAAGAATTGATATAAACAATTATCAAGGTATGCATGCACCCAGTGCCATAATCATGTAGACCTGATGTTATGAAGTCAATGAGGAATTCGATGCTCTGCCCACCACCAGTGGTTGCCATGATATTAAGACGTACAAGTCTTCCTGGACGGTATCGCTCCACATCAATGACAATTTCTGGTCCAGGGCCACCTGGTGAAGGTAAGGGTAGTGACAAATATGCATTTTGTGGAACAAGACAAGCACACACAGAAATAACACTAAAACTACACTGCTCACAATCCTCTGGCTGGCTGTCATCATAGGAACATATATAGTTAATAGACACTCTGCTACCATCCAGGGATGATTCACATAAGGCAGTCAACCCTTCTGGACCGAGAGAGCAGTTAAAGAAAGACAGGAGAGGTTCTGTTGGAGAGATATACAAGGAGTAAAGCTCCTCATCTGTCATGACCTGCCTGTTTTCATACCTGTCAGTGGTGGAATGGATGCGACAGGTAGAGTCACAGTCTCTCCATTTGTCTCTCTCACTGATATAGTTAAGCTGTACTCTCCTGGAGGAAAGTCTCTCACCAGGATCTCTATGTTGTCGATGTTACCTGCAGAAAAAATGTACCGTGACTACCTCACTCACAGTCTGGTCTCAATGTTCAGTTGAGCTTACAAGTAAAGGAGAACTCTGCAGTTGCTCCAGTCAGGGTACAGATCGAAGGTGATTGGACGGGTCTGCTGGACTGGCAAGATACTGAAACTCTCCCAGCAACAGCTACTGAAGTGCAGCTCAATGCTACATTACAATGGTATTGATGACATGGATGTGAATTGTGCACTTGCATTTGACTCACTTAGTGCTTCTCGCACAGAGAAAAGTATTGGGAGAGCAGTTGCAACAGCTCCATCTTCAGAGGTGGCAGATATTATGAGGATAATATTAGCACCAGGTGGAAACCGACTGATGTTGACGACAAAGGACCCCTCTTCATTAGCACCTGAAATTTCAAGACTTGCATGTAAGAGCAATCCTGCAATAATGCACTAGAATTCATACCACATTCCTCCACAGTGGAGCCATTGTCATAGCTGCAGCTAAGCCTGCTGATCTTTCCATTGTCGGCAGAGCAGGAAACAGTGAGGGTGTCATTGGAGATTTCTTCAGTGCATTTAATGGAGAAGGGAGACACTGGTTGAAGAGGAAAGATACAGCAATGAAAGGAGATTGGTCCTTTTGAAAATGATTAGGCACTCACAGTCTTCCAGAACAAAGAGGGTGCTGCTGGCATCCACACATATTTCCTCAACCATTCCTCTATGATGGCACAGCTCCACGATATATACTCCACTGTCAAAGCTGGTGACACCACCTATGCTAACAAAGTACTGCTCAGATTCCCTGTCTACAGACACATTGACCCTGTTGCCCGTGCCAATAGTGGGCAAGAGTACAACTGGTTCACCAGGAATGGGCATGCCAGATCTGTCAAGTCTCCACAAGGAAAGTGTGATGCTAATGTTCTCCAGTGGCACACCAACGAACATCTGTTCTGATGCATTACGAAGGAAGCCATTGAAATCCAGCAGGATTGTGGAACCTGTTTCTGCAATGGCTGTCTGCCTCCCTCCTGTCACCACAATGGTTGCCTGCTCCTCTTCACCCACTGATACTCTCCGCAGCTCATCCTCATTCTGGACAAAATCTACATCTCCACTCAACACCCGGAATCTTGAATCTATAACAGAGACAAGATGGTTAGCTGACATGCACATCCTAGTGTACTTGGTGTGAATTACCTCCTTCCCTAAGCCTGATTATTACCACAGAGTCCTCGACATTCACAAAGCCAACATCCTTTGAATCCAGTTCACCTTCAGCTACATAGAGAACAATGGCAAAACCCTCTTCACTTTCTGGGATTCCATCGTTGTAAACAGAAATAGACAATTCAGCTGACAAATGAGCAGATGTTGTTCCAGGAGCAAACTCTAATGCAAGCACTCTCCCGTAAAAGTCAAAGACTGCAAGAATAGTGTAAATAAAATTGAATAACTCACACCAGCCAAAAGGTGTCTCATTCACTCACATGGAAGGGCAGAATCTGGAGGTATTGTGCGATTACTGGCAATTTCGCTCAAGCTGGAAAGGCCCAGCTCTCCCCTCAGCTCTTTGTACTGAGAATAGGACACTGGTGCAACATGGAGTGGAATGGCTCCAAAACTGAAACCGGTGGCCACAAGGCGAAGAGTGAGAGCCGACTCGGACTCACTCACTTCCACAAGGTTTTCACCACTGAGGCTGATGAGCAAAGCTGTGGATTTGATAGAGTCAATCATTCAGAGACTTAAGTAAGGCATTGTAGGACTCACGTGTTCTCGTCAAACCAGTGAAGGCAAACTGGAATGAACCATTGTTTCCCTCTTCATCAGTGAATGTTATGTTCAGTGTTGTCTGTCTGTCTGGACTGAAGTCAAAACGGTTGATCTGGATAAAGCTGGTGTTACCTGCACAAGGTAATGAGATTAAAATGATGGTGAGGTGTTTCTATAACTTTTATAAAGATGTACATGGTGAAATGGAGTCATCATTATGGTCGTATGAGCATTGGGCAAATCCAGAAACTGAAAACGGAACTCCTTGACAGGAGAGTAGAATGAGTGGACCATCAGTTGACTGGAAGCACCTCAGTGTAGGTTTAAGTTCTGAAGAATTGATATAAACAATTATCAAGGTATGCATGCACCCAGTGCCATAATCATGTAGACCTGATGTTATGAAGTCAATGAGGAATTCGATGCTCTGCCCAACACCAGTGGTTGCCGTGATATTAAGACGTACAAGTCTTCCTGGACGGTATCGCTCCACATCAATGACAATTTCTGGTCCAGGGCCACCTGGTGAAGGTAAAGGTAGTGACAAATATGCATTTTGTGGAACAAGACAAGCACACACAGAAATAACACTAAAACTACACTGCTCACAGTCCTCTGGCTGGCTGTCATCATAGGAACACATATAGTTAATGGACACTCTGCTACCATCCAGGGATGATTCACATAAGACAGTCAACCCTTCTGGACCGAGAGAGCAGTTAAAGAAAGACAGGAGAGGTTCTGTTGGAGAGATATACAAGGAGTAAAGCTCCTCATCTGTCATGACCTGCCTGTTTTCATACCTGTCAGTGGTGGAATGGATGGGACAGGTAGAGTCACAGTCTCTCCATTTGTCTCTCTCACTGATATAGTTAAGCTGTACTCTCCTGGAGGAAAGTCTCTCACCAGGATCTCTATGTTGTCGATGTTACCTGCAGAAAAAATGTACCGTGACTACCTCACTCACAGTCTTGTCTCAATGTTCAGTTGAGCTTACAAGTAAAGGAGAACTCTGCAGTTGCTCCAGTCAGGGTACAGACTGAAAGTGATTGGACGGGTCTGCTGGACTTGCAAGATACTGAAACTCTCCCAGAAACAGCTACTGAAGTGCAGCTCAATGCTACATTACAATGGTATTGATGACATGGATGTGAATGGTGCACTTGCATTTGACTCACTTAGTGCTTCTCGCACAGAGAAAAGTATTGGGAGAGCAGTTGCAACAGCTCCATCTTCAGAGGTGGCAGATATTATGAGGATAATATTAGCACCAGGTGGAAACCGACTGATGTTGACGACAAAGGACCCCTCTTCATTAGCACCTGAAATTTCAAGACTTGCATGTAAGAGCAATCCTGCAATAATGCACTAGAATTCATACCACATTCCTCCACAGTGGAGCCATTATCATAGCTGCAGCTAAGCCTGCTGATCTTTCCATTGTTGGCAGAGCAGGAAACAGTGAGGGTGTCATTGGAGATTTCTTCAGTGCATTCAATGGAGAAGGGAGACACTGGTTGAAGAGGAAAGATACAGCAATTAAAGGAGATTGATCCTTTTGAAAATGATTAGGCACTCACAGTCTTCCAGAACAAAGAGGGTGCTGCTGGCATCCACACATGTTTCCTCAACCATTCCTCTATGATGGCACAGCTCCACGATATATACTCCACTGTCAAAGCTGGTGACACCACCTATGCTAACAAAGTACTGCTCAGATTCCCTGTCTACAGACACATTGACCCTGTTGC
Source organism: Diacarnus erythraeanus (assembly GCA_964016965.1). Taxonomy (NCBI): domain Eukaryota; kingdom Metazoa; phylum Porifera; class Demospongiae; order Poecilosclerida; family Podospongiidae; genus Diacarnus; species Diacarnus erythraeanus. The sequence goes on from OZ024681.1 coordinate 296,158, forward strand.
CCGTGCCAATAGTAGGCAAGAGTACAACTGGTTCACCAGGAATGGGCATGCCAGATCTGTCAAGTCTCCGCAAGGAAAGTGTGATGCTAATGTTCTCCAGTGGCACACCAACGAACATCTGTTCCGATGCATTACGAAGGAAGCCATTGAAATCCAGCAGGATTGTGGAACCTGTTTCTGCAATGGCTGTCTGACTCCCTCCTGTCACCACAATGGTTGCCTGCTCCTCTTCACCTACTGATACTCTCCGCAGCTCATCCTCATTCTGGACAAAATCTACATCTCCACTCAACACCAGGAATCTTGAATCTATAACAGAGACAAGATAGTGAGTTGACCTGCACATCCTAGTGTACTTGGTGTGAATTACCTCCTTCCCTAAGCCTGATTATTAGCACAGAGTTCTCGACATTCACAAAGCCAACATCCCTTTCATCCAGTTCACCTTCAGCTACATAGAGAACAATGGCAAAACCCTCTTCACCTTCTGGGACTCCATCGTTGTAAACAGAAATAGACAATTCAGCTGACGAATGAGCAGACGTTGTTCCAGGAGAAAACTCAAATGCAAGCACTCTCCCGTAAAAGTCAAAGACTGCAAGAGTGGTGTCAATAAAATTGAAAAACTCACAACAGCCAAATGGTGTTTCAATCACTCACATGGTAGGGCAGAATCAAGAGGTATTGTTCGATTACTGGCAATTTCGCTCAAGCTGGAAAGGCCCAGTTCTCTCCTCAGCTCTTCGTACTGAGAATAGGACACTGGTGCAACATGGAGTGGAATGGCTCCAAAACTGAAACCGGTGGCCACAAGGCGAAGAGTGAGAGCCGACTCGGACTCACTCACTTCCACAAGGTTTTCACCGCTGAGGCTGATGAGCAAAGCTGTGGATTTGATAGAGTAAATAATTCAGAGACTTAAGTAAGGCATTGTAGGACTCACGTGTTCTCGTCAAACCAGTGAAGACAAACTGGAATGAACCATTGTTTCCCTCTTCATCAGTGAATGTTATGTTCAGTGTTGTCTGTCTGTCTGGACTGAAGTCAAATCGATTAATCTGGATAAAGCTGGTGTTACCTGCACAATGTAATGAGATTAAAAAAAATGATGGTGAGGTGTTCCTATAACTTCTATAAAGATGTACATGATGAAATGGAGTCATCTTTATGGTTGTATGAGCATTGGGCTAATCCAGAAACTGAAAACGGAACTCCTTGACAGGAGAGTAGAATGAGTGGACCATCAGTTGACTGGAAGCACCTCAGTGTAGGTTTAAGTTCTGAACAATTGATATAAACAATTATCAAGGTATGCATGCACCCAGTGCCATAATCATGTAGACCTGATGTTATGAAGTCAATGAGGAATTCGATGCTCTGCCCACCACCAGTGGTTGCCGTGATATTAAGACGTACACGTCTTCCTGGACGGTATCGCTCCACATCAATGACAATTTCTGGTCCAGGGCCACCTGGTGAAGGTAAAGGTAGTGACAAATATGCATTTTGTGGAACAAGACAAGCACACACAGAAATAACACTAAAACTACACTGCTCACAATCCTCTGGCTGGCTGTCATCATAGGAACACATATAGTTGATGGACACTCTGCTACCATCCAGGGATGATTCACATAAGACAGTCAACCCTTCTGGACCGAGAGAGCAGTTAAAGAAAGACAGGAGAGGTTCTGTAGGAGAGATATACAAGGAGTAAAGCTCCTCATCTGTCATGACCTGCCTGTTTTCATACCTGTCAGTGGTGGAATGGATGGGACAGGTAGAGTCACAGTCTCTCCATTTGTCTCTCTCACTGATATAGTTAAGCTGTACTCTCCTGGAGGAAAGTCTCTCACCAGGATCTCTATGTTGTCGATGTTACCTGCAGAAAAAATGCACCGTTACTACCACTGGTCTCGTTGTTCAGTTGAGCTTACAAGAAAAGGAGAACTCTGCAGTCGCTCCAGTCAGGGTACAGACTGAAAGTGATTGGACGGGTCTGCTGGACTTGCAAGATACTGAAACTCTCCCAGCAACAGCTACTGAAGTGCAGCTCAATGCTACATTACAATGGTATTGATGACATGGATGTGAATTGTGCACTTGCATTTGACTCACTTAGTGCTTCTCGCACAGAGAAAAGTATTGGGAGAGCAGTTGCAACAGCTCCATCTTCAGAGGTGGCAGATATTATGAGGATAATATTAGCACCAGGTGGAAACCGACTGATGTTGACGACAAAGGACCCCTTTTCATTAGCACCTGAAATTTCAAGACCTGCATGTAAGAGCAATCCTGCAATAATGCACTAGAATTCATACCACATTCCTCCACAGTGGAGCCATTATCATAGCTGCAGCTAAGCCTGCTGATCTTTCCATTGTCGGCAGAGCAGGAAACAGTGAGGGTGTCATTGGAGATTTCTTCAGTGCATTTAATGGAGAAGGGAGACACTGGTTGAAGAGGAAAGATACAGCAATTAAAGGAGATTGATCCTTTTGAAAATGATTAGGCACTCACAGTCTTCCAGAACAAAGAGGGTGCTGCTGGCATCCACACATGTTTCCTCAACCATTCCTCTATGATGGCACAGCTCCACGATATATACTCCACTGTCAAAGCTGGTGACACCACCTATGCTAACAAAGTACTGCTCAGATTCCCTGTCTACAGACACATTGACCCTGTTGCCCGTGCCAATAGTGGGCAAGAGTACAACTGGTTCACCAGGAATGGGTCTGCCAGATCTGTCAAGCCTCCGCAAGGAAAGTGTGATGCTAATGTTCTCCAGTGGCACACCAACGAACATCTGTTCTGATGCATTACGAAGGAAGCCATTGAAATCCAGCAGGATTGTGGAACCTGTTTCTGCAATGGCTGTCTGCCTCCCTCCTGTCACCACAATGGTTGCCTGCTCCTCTTCACCCACTGATACTCTCCGCAGCTCATCCTCATTCTGGACAAAATCTACATCTCCACTCAACACCCGGAATCTTGAATCTATAACAGAGACAAGATGGTTAGCTGACATGCACATCCTAGTGTACTTGGTGTGAATTACCTCCTTCCCTAAGCCTGATTATTACCACAGAGTCCTCGACATTCACAAAGCCAACATCCTTTGAATCCAGTTCACCTTCAGCTACATAGAGAACAATGGCAAAACCCTCTTCACTTTCTGGGATTCCATCGTTGTAAACAGAAATAGACAATTCAGCTGACAAATGAGCAGATGTTGTTCCAGGAGCAAACTCTAATGCAAGCACTCTCCCGTAAAAGTCAAAGACTGCAAGAATAGTGTAAATAAAATTGAATAACTCACACCAGCCAAAAGGTGTCTCATTCACTCACATGGAAGGGCAGAATCTGGAGGTATTGTGCGATTACTGGCAATTTCGCTCAAGCTGGAAAGGCCCAGCTCTCCCCTCAGCTCTTTGTACTGAGAATAGGACACTGGTGCAACATGGAGTGGAATGGCTCCAAAACTGAAACCGGTGGCCACAAGGCGAAGAGTGAGAGCCGACTCGGACTCACTCACTTCCACAAGGTTTTCACCACTGAGGCTGATGAGCAAAGCTGTGGATTTGATAGAGTCAATCATTCAGAGACTTAAGTAAGGCATTGTAGGACTCACGTGTTCTCGTCAAACCAGTGAAGGCAAACTGGAATGAACCATTGTTTCCCTCTTCATCAGTGAATGTTATGTTCAGTGTTGTCTCTCTGTCTGGACTGAAGTCAAATCGATTAATCTGGATAAAGCTGGTGTTACCTACACAATGTAATGAGATAAAAAAAATGATGGTGAGGTGTTCCTATAACTTCTATAAAGATGTACATGATGAAATGGAGTCATCTTTACGATTGTATGAGCATTGGGCAAATCCAGAAACTGAAAACGGAACTCCTTGACAGGAGAGTAGAATGAGTGGACCATCAGTTGACTGGAAGCACCTCAGTGTAGGTTTAAGTTCTGAAGAATTGATATAAACAATTATCAAGGTATGCATGCACCCAGTGCCATAATCATGTAGACCTGATGTTATGAAGTCAATGAGGAATTCGATGCTCTGCCCACCACCAGTGGTTGCCGTGATATTAAGACGTACAAGTCTTCCTGGACGGTATCGCTCCACATCAATAACAATTTCTGGTCCAGGGCCACCTGGTGAAGTTATGGGTAGTAAAAAAAGGCATTTTGTGGAACAAGACAAGCACACACAGAAATAACACTAAAACTACACTGCTCACAATCCTCTGGCTGGCTGTCATTATAGGAACACATATAGTTGATGGACACTCTGCTACCATCCAGGGATGATTCACACAAGGCAGTCAACCCTTCTGGACCAAGAGAGCAGTTAAAGGACAGGAGAGGTTCTGTTGAAGAGATATACAAGGAGTAAAACTCCTCATCTGTCATGACCTGCCTGTTTTCATACCCGTCAGTGGTGGAATGGATGGAACAGGTAGAGTCACAGTCTCTCCATTTGTCTCTCTCATTGATATAGTTAAGCTGTACTCTCCTGGAGGAAAGTCTCTCACGAGGATCTCTATGTTGTTGATGTTACCTGCAGAAAAAATGTACAGTGACTGCCACTCTCACAGTCTGGTCTCGGTGTTCAGTTGAGCTTACAAGAAAAGGAGAACTCTGCAGTCGCTCCAGTCAGGGTACAGACTGAAAGTGATTGGACGGGTCTGCTGGACTTGCAAGATACTGAAACTCTCCCAGCAACAGCTACTGAAGTGCAGCTCAATGCTACATTACAATGGTATTGATGACATGGATGTGAATTGTGCACTTGCATTTGACTCACTTAGTGCTTCTCGCACAGAGAAAAGTATTGGGAGAGCAGTTGCAACAGCTCCATCTTCAGAGGTGGCAGATATTATGAGGATAATATTAGCACCAGGTGGAAACCGACTGATGTTGACGACAAAGGACCCCTTTTCATTAGCACCTGAAATTTCAAGACCTGCATGTAAGAGCAATCCTGCAATAATGCACTAGAATTCATACCACATTCCTCCACAGTGGAGCCATTATCATAGCTGCAGCTAAGCCTGCTGATCTTTCCATTGTCGGCAGAGCAGGAAACAGTGAGGGTGTCATTGGAGATTTCTTCAGTGCATTTAATGGAGAAGGGAGACACTGGTTGAAGAGGAAAGATACAGCAATTAAAGGAGATTGATCCTTTTGAAAATGATTAGGCACTCACAGTCTTCCAGAACAAAGAGGGTGCTGCTGGCATCCACACATATTTCCTCAACCATTCCTCTATGATGGCACAGCTCCACGATATATACTCCACTGTCAAAGCTGGTGACACCACCTATGCTAACAAAGTACTGCTCAGATTCCCTGTCTACAGACACATTGACCCTGTTGCCCGTGCCAATAGTGGGCAAGAGTACAACTGGTTCACCAGGAATGGGTCTGCCAGATCTGTCAAGCCTCCGCAAGGAAAGTGTGATGCTAATGTTCTCCAGTGGCACACCAACGAACATCTGTTCTGATGCATTACGAAGGAAGCCATTGAAATCCAGCAGGATTGTGGAACCTGTTTCCGCAATGGCTGTCTGACTCCCTCCTGTCACCACAATGGTTGCCTGCTCCTCTTCACCCACTGATACTCTCCGCAGCTCATCCTCATTCTGGCCAAAATCTACATCTCCACTCAACACCCGGAATCTTGAATCTACAACAGAGACAAGATGGTGAGTTGACCTGTGCATCCTAGTGTACTGGATGTGCATTACCTCCTTCCCTAAGCCTGATTATTGCCACAGAGTCCTCGACATTCACAAAGCCAACATCCCTTGCGTCCAGTTCACCTTCAGCTACATAGAGAACAATGGCAAAACCCTCTTCACCTTCTGGGACTCCATCGTTGTAAACAGAAATAGACAATTCAGCTGACGATGGAGCAGACGTTGTTCCAGGAGCAAACTCAAATGCAAGCACTCTCCCGTAAAAGTCAAAGACTGCAAGAGTGGTGTAAATAAAATTGAAAAACTCACACCAGCCAAAAGGTGTTTCAATCACTCACATGGAAGGGCAGAATCTGGAGGTATTGTGCGATTACTGGCAATCTCGCTCAAGCTGGAAAGGCCCAGTTCTCTCCTCAGCTCTTCGTACTGAGAATAGGACACTGGTGCAACATGGAGTGGAATGGCTCCAAAACTGAAACCGGTGGCCACCAGGCGAAGAGTGAGAGCCGACTCGGACTCACTCACTTCCACAAGGTTTTCACCACTGAGGCTGATGAGCAAAGCTGTGGATTTGATAGAGTCAATCATTCAGAGACTTCAGTAAGGCATTGTAGGACTCACGTGTTCTCGTCAAACCAGTGAAGACAGACAGGAATGAACCATTGTTTCCCTCTTCATCAGTGAATGTTATGTTCAGTGTTGTCTGTCTGTCTGGACTGAAGTCAAAACGGTTGATCTGGATAAAGCTGGTGTTACCTACACAATGTAATGAGATTAAAATAATGGTGAGGTGTTCCTATAACTTCTATAAAGATGTACATGGTGAAATGGAGTCATCTTTAAAGTCAAATGAGCATTGGGCAAATCCAGAAACTGAAAACGGAACTCCTTGACAGGAGAGTAGAATGAGTGGACCATCAGTTGACTGGAAGCACCTCAGTGTAGGTTTAAGTTCTGAAGAATTGATATAAACAATTATCAAGGTATGCATGCACCCAGTGCCATAATCATGTAGACCTGATGTTATGAAGTCAATGAGGAATTCGATGCTCTGCCCACCACCAGTGGTTGCCATGATATTAAGACGTACAAGTCTTCCTGGACGGTATCGCTCCACATCAATAACAATTTCTGGTCCAGGGCCACCTGGTGAAGTTATGGGTAGTGACAAATATGCATTTTGTGGAACAAGACAAGCACACGAAATAACACTAAAACTACACTGCTCACAATCCTCTGGCTGGCTGTCATCATAGGAACACATATAGTTAATAGACACTCTGCTACCATCCAGGGATGATTCACACAAGAAAGTCAACCCTTCTGGACCGAGAGAGCAGTTAAAGGACAGGAGAGGTTCTGTTGAAGAGATATACAAGGAGTAAAACTCCTCATCTGTCATGACCTGCCTGTTTTCATACCCGTCAGTGGTGGAATGGATGGAACAGGTAGAGTCACAGTCTCTCCATTTGTCTCTCTCACTGATATAGTTAAGCTGTACTCTCCTGGAGGAAAGTCTCTCACCAGGATCTCTATGTTGTCGATGTTACCTGTAGAAAAAATGTACCGTGACTACCTCACTCACAGTCTGGTCTCAGTGTTCAGTTGAGCTTACAAGTAAAGGAGAACTCTGCAGTCGCTCCAGTCAGGGTACAGATCGAAGGTGATTGGACGGGTCTGCTGGACTTGCAAGATACTGAAACTCTCCCAGCAACAGCTACTGAAGTGCAGCTCAATGCTACATTACAATGGTATTGATGACATGGATGTGAATTGTGCACTTGCATTTGACTCACTTAGTGCTTCTCGCACAGAGAAAAGTATTGGGAGAGCAGTTGCTACAGCTCCATCTTCAGAGGTGGCAGATATTATGAGGATAATATTAGCACCAGGTGGAAACCGACTGATGTTGACGACAAAGGACCCCTCTTCATTAGCACCTGAAATTTCAAGACTTGCATGTAAGAGCAATCCTACAATAATGCACTAGAATTCATACCACACTCCTCCACAGTGGAGCCATTATCATAGCTGCAGCTAAGCCTGCTGATCTTTCCATTGTCGGCAGAGCAGGAAACAGTGAGGGTGTCATTGGAGATTTCTTCAGTGCATTTAATGGAGAAGGGAGACACTGGTTGAAGAGGAAAGATACAGCAATTAAAGGAGATTGATCCTTTTGAAAATGATTAGGCACTCACAGTCTTCCAGAACAAAGAGGGTGCTGCTGGCATCCACACATGTTTCCTCAACCATTCCTCTATGATGGCACAGCTCCACGATATATACTCCACTGTCAAAGCTGGTGACACCACCTATGCTAACAAAGTACTGCTCAGATTCCCTGTCTACAGACACATTGACCCTGTTGCCCGTGCCAATAGTGGGCAAGAGTACAACTGGTTCACCAGGAATGGGTCTGCCAGATCTGTCAAGCCTCCGCAAGGAAAGTGTGATGCTAATGTTCTCCAGTGGCACACCAACGAACATCTGTTCTGATGCATTACGAAGGAAGCCATTGAAATCCAGCAGGATTGTGGAACCTGTTTCTGCAATGGCTGTCTGCCTCCCTCCTGTCACCACAATGGTTGCCTGCTCCTCTTCACCCACTGATACTCTCCGCAGCTCATCCTCATTCTGGACAAAATCTACATCTCCACTCAACACCAGGAATCTTGAATCTATAACAGAGACAAGATGGTTAGCTGACATGCACATCCTAGTGTACTTGGTGTGAATTACCTCCTTCCCTAAGCCTGATTATTACCACAGAGTCCTCGACATTCACAAAGCCAACATCCTTTGAATCCAGTTCACCTTCAGCTACATAGAGAACAATGGCAAAACCCTCTTCACTTTCTGGGATTCCATCGTTGTAAACAGAAATAGACAATTCAGCTGACAAATGAGCAGATGTTGTTCCAGGAGCAAACTCTAATGCAAGCACTCTCCCGTAAAAGTCAAAGACTGCAAGAATAGTGTAAATAAAATTGAATAACTCACACCAGCCAAAAGGTGTCTCATTCACTCACATGGAAGGGCAGAATCTGGAGGTATTGTGCGATTACTGGCAATTTCGCTCAAGCTGGAAAGGCCCAGCTCTCCCCTCAGCTCTTTGTACTGAGAATAGGACACTGGTGCAACATGGAGTGGAATGGCTCCAAAACTGAAACCGGTGGCCACAAGGCGAAGAGTGAGAGCCGACTCGGACTCACTCACTTCCACAAGGTTTTCACCACTGAGGCTGATGAGCAAAGCTGTGGATTTGATAGAGTCAATCATTCAGAGACTTAAGTAAGGCATTGTAGGACTCACGTGTTCTCGTCAAACCAGTGAAGGCAAACTGGAATGAACCATTGTTTCCCTCTTCATCAGTGAATGTTATGTTCAGTGTTGTCTCTCTATCTGGACTGAAGTCAAATCGATTAATCTGGATAAAGCTGGTGTTACCTGTACAATGTAATGAGATAAAAAAAATGATGGTGAGGTGTTCCTATAAGATGTACATGATGAAATGGAGTCATCTTTATGATTGTATGAGCATTGGGCAAATCCAGAAACTGAAAACGGAACTCCTTGACAGGAGAGTAGAATGAGTGGACCATCAGTTGACTGGAAGCACCTCAGCGTAGGTTTAAGTTCTGAACAATTGATATAAACAATTATCAAGGTATGCATGCACCCAGTGTCATAATCATGTAGACCTGATGTTATGAAGTCAATGAGGAATTCGATGCTCTGCCCACCACCAGTGGTTGCCGTGATATTAAGACGTACAAGTCTTCCTGGACGGTATCGCTCCACATCAATGACAATTTCTGGTCCAGGGCCACCTGGTGAAGGTAAGGGTAGTGACAAATATGCATTTTGTGGAACAAGACAAGCACACACAGAAATAACACTAAAACTACACTGCTCACAATCCTCTGGCTGGCCGTCATCATAGGAACACATATAGTTAATGGACACTCTGCTACCATCCAGGGATGATTCACACAAGGCAGTCAACCCTTCTGGACCGAGAGAGCAATTAAAGGACAGGAGAGGTTCTGTTGGAGAAATATACAAGGAGTAAAGCTCCTCATCTGTCATGACCTGCTTGTTTTCATACCTGTCAGTGGTGGAATGGATGGAACAAGTAGAGTCACAGTCTCTCCATTTGTCTCTCTCATTGATATAGTTAAGCTGTACTCTCCTGGAGGAAAGTCTCTCACCAGGATCTCTATGTTGTTGATGTTACCTGCAGAAAAAATGTACATTGACTGCCACTCTCACAGTCTGGTCTCGGTGTTCAGTTGAGCTTACAAGAAAAGGAGAACTCTGCAGTCGCTCCAGTCAGGGTACAGACAGAAGGTGATTGGACGGGTCTGCTGGACTGGCAAGATACCGAAACTCTCCCAGAAACAGCTACTGAAGTGCAGCTCAACGCTACATTACAATGGTATTGATGACATGGATGTGAATTGTGCACTTGCATTTGACTCACTTAGTGCTTCTCGCACAGAGAAAAGTATTGGGAGAGCAGTTGCAACAGCTCCATCTTCAGAGATGGCAGATATTATGAGGATAATATTAGCACCAGGTGGAAACCGACTGATGTTGACGACAAAGGACCCCTCTTCATTAGCACCTGAAATTTCAAGACCTGCATGTAAGAGCAATCCTGCAATAATGCACTAGAATTCATACCACATTCCTCCACAGTGGAGCCATTATCATAGCTGCAGCTAAGCCTGCTGATCTTTCCATTGTCGGCAGAGCAGGAAACAGTGAGGGTGTCATTGGAGATTTCTTCAGTGCATTTAATGGAGAAGGGAGACACTGGTTGAAGAGGAAAGATACAGCAATGAAAGGAGATTGGTCCTTTTGAAAATGATTAGGCACTCACAGTCTTCCAAAACAAAGAGGGTGCTGCTGGCATCCACACATATTTCCTCAACCATTCCTCTATGATGGCACAGCTCCACGATATATACTCCACTGTCAAAGCTGGTGACACCACCTATGCTAACAAAGTACTGCTCAGATTCCCTATCTACAGACACATTGACCCTGTTGCCCGTGCCAATAGTGGGCAAGAGTACAACTGGTTCACCAGGAATGGGCATGCCAGATCTGTCAAGTCTCCGCAAGGAAAGTGTGATGCTAATGTTCTCCAGTGGCACACCAACGAACATCTGTTCCGATGCATTACGAAGGAAGCCATTGAAATCCAGCAGGATTGTGGAACCTGTTTCTGCAATGGCTGTCTGCCTCCCTCCTGTCACCACAATGGTTGCCTGCTCCTCTTCACCCACTGATACTCTCCGCAGCTCATCCTCATTCTGGCCAAAATCTACATCTCCACTCAACACCCGGAATCTTGAATCTACAACAGAGACAAGATGGTGAGTTGACCTGTGCATCCTAGTGTACTTGGTGTGAATTACCTCCTTCCCTAAGCCTGATTATTAGCACGGAGTTCTCGACATTTACAAAGCCAACATCCCTTGCATCCAGTTCACCTTCAGCTACATAGAGAACAATGGCAAAACCCTCTTCACCTTCTGGGACTCCATCGTTGTAAACAGAAATAGACAATTCAGCTGATGATGGAGCAGACGTTGTTCCAGGAGCAAACTCAAATGCAAGCACTCTCCCGTGAAAGTCAAAGACTGCAAGAGTGGTGTAAATAAAATTGAAAAATTCACAACAGCCAAATGGTGTTTCAATCACTCACATGGAAGGGCAGAATCAAGAGGTATTGTGCGATTACTGGCAATCTCGCTCAAGCTGGAAAGGCCCAGCTCTCTCCTCAGTTCTTCATACTGAAAATAGGACACTGGTGCAACATGAAGTGGAATGGCTCCAAAACTGAAACCGGTGGCCACAAGGCGAAGAGTGAGAGCCGACTCGGACTCACTCACTTCCACAAGGTTTTCACCGCTGAGGCTGATGAGCAAAGCTGTGGATTTGATAGAGTCAATCATTCAGAGACTTCAGTAAGGCATTGTAGGACTCACGTGTTCTCGTCAAACCAGTGAAGACAAACAGGAATGAACCATTGTTTCCCTCTTCATCAGTGAATGTTATGTTCAGTGTTGTCTGTCTGTCTGGACTGAAGTCAAATCGGTTGATCTGGATAAAGCTGGTGTTACCTACACAATGTAATGAGATTAAAATAATGGTGAGGTGTTCCTATAACTTCTATAAAGATGTACATGATGAAATGGAGTCATCTTTATGATTGTATGAGCATTGGGCAAATCCAGAAACTGAAAACGGAACTCCTTGACAGGAGAGTAGAATGAGTGGACCATCAGTGGACTGGAAGCACCTCAGTGTAGGTTTAAGTTCTGAACAATTGATATAAACAATTATCAAGGTATGCATGCACCCAGTGCCATAATCATGTAGACCTGATGTTATGAAGTCAATGAGGAATTCGATGCTCTGCCCACCACCAGTGGTTGCCGTGATATTAAGACGTACAAGTCTTCCTGGACGGTATCGCTCCACATCAATGACAATTTCTGGTCCAGGGCCACCTGGTGAAGGTAAGGGTGGTGACAAATATGCATTTTGTGGAACAAGACAAGCACACACAGAAATAACACTAAAACTACACTGCTCACAATCCTCTGGCTGGCTGTCATCATAGGAACACATATAGTTAATAGACACTCTGCTACCATCCAGGGATGATTCACATAAGGCAGTCAACCCTTCTGGACCGAGAGAGCAGTTAAAGAAAGACAGGAGAGGTTCTGTTGGAGAGATATACAAGGAGTAAAGCTCCTCATCTGTCATGACCTGCCTGTTTTCATACCTGTCAGTGGTGGAATGGATGCGACAGGTAGAGTCACAGTCTCTCCATTTGTCTCTCTCATTGATATAGTTAAGCTGTACTCTCCTGGAGGAAAGTCTCTCACCAGGATCTCTATGTTGTCGATGTTACCTGCAGAAAAAATGTACCGTGACTACCTCACTCACAGTCTGGTCTCAATGTTCAGTTGAGCTTACAAGTAAAGGAAAACTCTGCAGTTGCTCCAGTCAGGGTACAGATTGAAGGTGATTGGACGGGTCTGCTGGACTGGCAAGATACTGAAACTCTCCCAGAAACAGCTACTGAAGTGCAGCTCAATGCTACATTACAATGGTATTGATGACATGGATGTGAATTGTGCACTTGCATTTGACTCACTTAGTGCTTCTCGCACAGAGAAAAGTATTGGGAGAGCAGTTGCAACAGCTCCATCTTCAGAGGTGGCAGATATTATGAGGATAATATTAGCACCAGGTGGAAACCGACTGAAGTTGACGACAAAGGACCCCTCTTCATTAGCACCTGAAATTTCAAGACTTGCATGTAAGAGCAATCCTGCAATAATGCACTAGAATTCATACCACATTCCTCCACAGTGGAGCCATTGTCATAACTGCAGCTAAGCCTGCTGATCTTTCCATTGTCGGCAGAGCAGGAAACAGTGAGGGTGTCATTGGAGATTTCTTCAGTGCATTCAATGGAGAAGGGAGACACTGGTTAAAGAGGAAAGATACAGCAATTAAAGGAGATTGATCCTTTTGAAAATGATTAGGCACTCACAGTCATCCAGAACAAAGAGGGTGCTGCTGGCATCCACACATGTTTCCTCAACCATTCCTCTATGATGGCACAGCTCCACGATATATACTCCACTGTCAAAGCTGGTGACACCACCTATGCTAACAAAGTACTGCTCAGATTCCCTGTCTACAGACACATTGACCCTGTTGCCCGTGCCAATAGTGGGCAAGAGTACAACTGGTTCACCAGGAATGGGTCTGCCAGATCTGTCAAGCCTCCGCAAGGAAAGTGTGATGCTAATGTTCTCCAGTGGCACACCAACGAACATCTGTTTTGATGCATTACGAAGGAAGCCATTGAAATCCAGCAGGATTGTGGAACCTGTTTCTGCAATGGCTGTCTGCCTCCCTCCTGTCACCACAATGGTTGCCTGCTCCTCTTCACCCACTGATACTCTCCGCAGCTCATCCTCATTCTGGCCAAAATCTACATCTCCACTCAACACCCGGAATCTTGAATCTACAACAGAGACAAGATGGTGAGTTGACCTGTGCATCCTAGTGTACTGGATGTGCATTACCTCCTTCCCTAAGCCTGATTATTGCCACAGAGTCCTCGACATTCACAAAGCCAACATCCCTTGCGTCCAGTTCACCTTCAGCTACATAGAGAACAATGGCAAAACCCTCTTCACTTTCTGGGACTCCATCGTTGTAAACAGAAATAGACAGTTCAGCTGACAAAGGAGCAGATGTTGTTCCAGGAGCAAACTCTAATGCAAGCACTCTCCCGTAAAAGTCAAAGACTGCAAGAATAGTGTAAATAAAATTGAATAACTCACACCAGCCAAAAGGTGTCTCATTCACTCACATGGAAGGGCAGAATCTGGAGGTATTGTGCGATTACTGGCAATTTCGCTCAAGCTGGAAAGGCCCAGCTCTCCCCTCAGCTCTTTGTACTGAGAATAGGACACTGGTGCAACATGGAGTGGAATGGCTCCAAAACTGAAACCGGTGACCACAAGGCGAAGAGTGAGAGCCGACTCGGACTCACTCACTTCCACAAGGTTTTCACCGCTGAGGCTGATGAGCAAAGCTGTGGATTTGATAGAGTCAATCATTCAGAGACTTCAGTAAGGCATTGTAGGACTCACGTGTTCTCGTCAAACCAGTGAAGACAAACAGGAATGAACCATTGTTTCCCTCTTCATCAGTGAATGTTATGTTCAGTGTTGTCTGTCTGTCTGGACTGAAGTCAAAACGGTTGATCTGGATAAAGCTGGTGTTACCTACACAATGTAATGAGATTAAAATAATGGTGAGGTGTTCCTATAACTTCTATAAAGATGTACATGATGAAATGGAGTCATCTTTAAAGTCAAATGAGCATTGGGCAAATCCAGAAACTGAAAATGGAACTCCTTGACAGGAGAGTAGAATGAGTGGACCATCAGTGGACTGGAAGCACCTCAGTGTAGGTTTAAGTTCTGAAGAATTGATATAAACAATTATCAAGGTATGCATGCACCCAGTGCCATAATCATGTAGACCTGATGTTATGAAGTCAATGAGGAATTCGATGCTCTGCCCACCACCAGTAGTTGCCGTGATATTAAGACGTACAAGTCTTCCTGGACGGTATCGCTCCACATCAATAACAATTTCTGGTCCAGGGCCACCTGGTGAAGTTATGGGTAGTAAAAAAAGGCATTTTGTGGAACAAGACAAGCACACACAGAAATAACACTAAAACTACACTGCTCACAATCCTCTGGCTGGCTGTCATTATAGGAACACATATAGTTGATGGACACTCTGCTACCATCCAGGGATGATTCACACAAGGCAGTCAACCCTTCTGGACCGAGAGAGCAGTTAAAGGACAGGAGAGGTTCTGTTGAAGAGATATACAAGGAGTAAAACTCCTCATCTGTCATGACCTGCCTGTTTTCATACCCGTCAGTGGTGGAATGGATGGAACAGGTAGAGTCACAGTCTCTCCATTTGTCTCTCTCATTGATATAGTTAAGCTGTACTCTCCTGGAGGAAAGTCTCTCACGAGGATCTCTATGTTGTTGATGTTACCTGCAGAAAAAATGTACAGTGACTGCCACTCTCACAGTCTGGTCTCAGTGTTCAGTTGAGCTTACAAGAAAAGGAGAACTCTGCAGTCGCTCCAGTCAGGGTACAGACTGAAAGTGATTGGACGGGTCTGCTGGACTTGCAAGATACTGAAACTCTCCCAGCAACAGCTACTGAAGTGCAGCTCAATGCTACATTACAATGGTATTGATGACATGGATGTGAATTGTGCACTTGCATTTGACTCACTTAGTGCTTCTCGCACAGAGAAAAGTATTGGGAGAGCAGTTGCAACAGCTCCATCTTCAGAGGTGGCAGATATTATGAGGATAATATTAGCACCAGGTGGAAACCGACTGATGTTGACGACAAAAGACCCCTCTTCATTAGCACCTGAAATTTCAAGACTTGCATGTAAGAGCAATCCTGCAATAATGAACTAGAATTCATACCACATTCCTCCACAGTGGAGCCATTGTCATAACTGCAGCTAAGCCTGCTGATCTTTTCATTGTCGGCAGAGCAGGAAACAGTGAGGGTGTCATTGGAGATTTCTTCAGTGCATTTAATGGAGAAGGGAGACACTGGTTGAAGAGGAAAGATACAGCAATTAAAGGAGATTGATCCTTTTGAAAATGATTAGTCACTCACAGTCTTCCAGAACAAAGAGGGTGCTGCTGGCATCCACACATATTTCCTCAACCATTCCTCTATGATGGCACAGCTCCACGATATATACTCCACTGTCAAAGCTGGTGACACCACCTATGCTAACAAAGTACTGCTCAGATTCCCTGTCTACAGACACAATGACTCTGTTGCCAGTGCCAATAGTGGGCAAGAGTACAACTGGTTCACCAGGAATGGGTCTGCCAGATCTGTCAAGCCTCCGCAAGGAAAGTGTGATGCTAATGTTCTCCAGTGGCACACCAACGAACATCTGTTCTGATGCATTACGAAGGAAGCCATTGAAATCCAGCAGGATTGTGGAACCTGTTTCTGCAATGGCTGTCTGACTCCCTCCTGTCACCACAATGGTTGCCTGCTCCTCTTCACCTACTGATACTCTCCGCAGCTCATCCTCATTCTGGACAAAATCTACATCTCCACTCAACACCCGGAATCTTGAATCTATAACAGAGACAAGATGGTAAGTTTACCTGTGCATCCTAGTGTACTGGATGTGCATTACCTCCTTCCCTAAGCCTGATTATTGCCACAGAGTCCTCGACATTCACAAAGCCAACATCCCTTGTGTCCAGTTCACCTTCAGCTACATAGAGAACAATGGCAAAACCCTCTTCACTTTCTGTAACTCCATCATTGTAAACAGAAATAGACAATTCAGCTGACGAAGGAGCAGACGTTGTTCTAGGAGCAAACTCAAATGCAAGCACTCTCCCGTAAAAGTCAAAGACTGCAAGAGTGGTATAAATAAAATTGAAAAACTCACAACAGCCAAATGGTGTTTCAATCACTCACATGGAAGGGCAGAATCTGGAGGTATTGTGCGATTACTGGCAATCTCGCTCAAGCTGGAAAGGCCCAGTTCTCTCCTCAGCTCTTCGTACTGAGAATAGGACACTGGTGCAACATGGAGTGGAATGGCTCCAAAACTGAAACCGGTGGCCACAAGGCGAAGAGTGAGAGCCGACTCGGACTCACTCACTTCCACAAGGTTTTCACCGCTGAGGCTGATGAGCAAAGCTGTGGATTTGATAGAGTCAATCATTCAGAGACTTCAGTAAGGCATTGTAGGACTCACATGTTCTCGTCAAACCAGTGAAAACAAACAGGAATGAACCATTGTTTCCCTCTTCATCAGTGAATGTTATGTTCAGTGTTGTCTGTCTGTCTGGACTGAAGTCAAAACGGTTGATCTGGATAAAGCTGGTGTTACCTACACAATGTAATGAGATTAAAATAATGGTGAGGTGTTCCTATAACTTCTATAAAGATGTACATAATGAAATGGAGTCATCTTTAAAGTCAAATAAGCATTGGGCAAATCCAGAAACTGAAAACGGAACTCCTTGACAGGAGAGTAGAATGAGTGGACCATCAGTGGACTGGAAGCACCTCAGTGTAGGTTTAAGTTCTGAAGAATTGATATAAATAATTATCAAGGTATGCATGCACCCAGTGCCATAATCATGTAGACCTGATGTTATGAAGTCAATGAGGAATTCGATGCTCTGCCCACCACCAGTGGTTGCCGTGATATTAAGACGTACAAGTCTTCCTGGACGGTATCGCTCCACATCAATGACAATTTCTGGTCCAGGGCCACCTGGTGAAGGTAAGGGTAGTGACAAATATGCATTTTGTGGAACAAGACAAGCACACACAGAAATAACACTAAAACTACACTGCTCACAATCCTCTGGCTGACTGTCATCATATGAACACATATAGTTAATAGACACTCTGCTACCATCCAGGGATGATTTACACAAGGCAGTCAACCCTTCTGGACCGAGAGAGCAGTTAAAGAAAGACAGGAGAGGTTCTGTTGGAGAGATATACAAGGAGTAAAGCTCCTCATCTGTCATGACCTGCTTGTTTTCATACCTGTCAGTGGTGGAATGGATGGGACAAGTAGAGTCACAGTCTCTCCATTTGTCTCTCTCACTGATATAGTTAAGCTGTACTCTCCTGGAGGAAAGTCTCTCACCAGGATCTCTATGTTGTCGATGTTACCTGCAGAAAAAATGTACCGTTACTACCACTGGTCTCGTTGTTCAGTTGAGCTTACAAGAAAAGGAGAACTCTGCAGTCGCTCCAGTCAGGGTACAGACTGAAAGTGATTGGACGGGTCTGCTGGACTTGCAAGATACTGAAACTCTCCCAGAAACAGCTACTGAAGTGCAGCTCAATGCTACATTACAATGGTATTGATGACATGGATGTGAATGGTGCACTTGCATTTGACTCACTTAGTGCTTCTCGCACAGAGAAAAGTATTGGGAGAGCAGTTGCAACAGCTCCATCTTCAGAGGTTGCAGATATTATGAGGATAATACTAGCACCAGGTGGAAACCGACTGATGTTGATGACAAAGGACCCCTCTTCATTAGCACCTGAAATTTCAAGACCTGCATGTAAGAGCAATCCTACAATAATGCACTAGAATTCATACCACATTCCTCCACAGTGGAGCCATTATCATAGCTGCAGCTAAGCCTGCTGATCTTTCCATTGTCGGCAGAGCAGGAAACAGTGAGGGTGTCATTGGAGATTTCTTCAGTGCATTTAATGGAGAAGGGAGACACTGGTTGAAGAGGAAAGATACAGCAATTAAAGGAGATTGATCCTTTTGAAAATGATTAGGCACTCACAGTCTTCCAGAACAAAGAGGGTGCTGCTGGCATCCACACATATTTCCTCAACCATTCCTCTATGATGGCACAGCTCCACGATATATACTCCACTGTCAAAGCTGGTGACACCACCTATGCTAACAAAGTACTGCTCAGATTCCCTATCTACAGACACATTGACCCTGTTGCCCGTGCCAATAGTGGGCAAGAGTACAACTGGTTCACCAGGAATGGGCATGCCAGATCTGTCAAGTCTCCGCAAGGAAAGTGTGATGCTAATGTTCTCCAGTGGCACACCAACGAACATCTGTTTTGATGCATTACGAAGGAAGCCATTGAAATCCAGCAGGATTGTTGAACCTGTTTCCGCAATGGCTGTCTGACTCCCTCCTGTCACCACAATGGTTGCCTGCTCCTCTTCACCCACTGATACTCTCCGCAGCTCATCCTCATTCTGGCCAAAATCTACATCTCCACTCAACACCCGGAATCTTGAATCTATAACAGAGACAAGATAGTGAGTTGACCTGCACATCCTAGTGTACTTGGTGTGAATTACCTCCTTCCCTAAGCCTGATTATTAGCACGGAGTTCTCGACATTTACAAAGCCAACATCCCTTGCATCCAGTTCACCTTCAGCTACATAGAGAACAATGGCAAAACCCTCTTCACCTTCTGGGACTCCATCGTTGTAAACAGAAATAGACAATTCAGCTGATGATGGAGCAGACGTTGTTCCAGGAGCAAACTCAAATGCAAGCACTCTCCCGTGAAAGTCAAAGACTGCAAGAGTGGTGTAAATAAAATTGAAAAATTCACAACAGCCAAATGGTGTTTCAATCACTCACATGGAAGGGCAGAATCAAGAGGTATTGTGCGATTACTGGCAATCTCGCTCAAGCTGGAAAGGCCCAGCTCTCTCCTCAGCTCTTCGTACTGAGAATAGGACACTGGCTCAACATGGAGTGGAATGGCTCCAAAACTGAAACCGGTGACCACCAGGTGGAGAGTGAGAGCCGACTGGGACTCACTCACTTCCACAAGGTTTTCACCACTGAGGCTGATGAGCAAAGCTGTGGATTTGATAGAGTCAATCATTCAGAGACTTCAGTAAGGCATTGTAGGACTCACGTGTTCTCGTCAAACCAGTGAAGACAAACAGGAATGAACCATTGTTTCCCTCTTCATCAGTGAATGTTATGTTCAGTGTTGTCTGTCTGTCTGGACTGAAGTCAAATCGGTTGATCTGAATAAAGCTGGTGTTACCTGCACAATGTAATGAGATAAAAAAAAATGATGGTGAGGTGTTCCTATAACTTCTATAAAGATGTACATGATGAAATGGAGTCATCTTTATGGTTGTATGAGCATTGGGCTAATCCAGAAACTGAAAATGGAACTCCTTGACAGGAGAGTAGAATGAGTGGACCATCAGTTGACTGGAAGCACCTCAGTGTAGGTTTAAGTTCTGAAGAATTGATATAAACAATTATCAAGGTATGCATGCACCCAGTGTCATAATCATGTAGACCTGAAGTTATGAAGTCAATGAGGAATTCGATGCTCTGCCCACCACCAGTGGTTGCCGTGATATTAAGACGTACACGTCTTCCTGGACGGTATCGCTCCACATCAATGACAATTTCTGGTCCAGGGCCACCTGGTGAAGGTAAAGGTAGTGACAAATATGCATTTTGTGGAACAAGACAAGCACACACAGAAATAACACTAAAACTACACTGCTCACAATCCTCTGGCTGGCTGTCATCATAGGAACACATATAGTTAATGGACACTCTGCTACCATCCAGGGATGATTCACACAAGGCAGTCAACCCTTCTGGACTGAGAGAGCAGTTTAAGAAAGACAGGAGGGGTTCTGTTGAAGAGATATACAAGGAGTAAAACTCCTCATCTGTCATGACCTGCCTGTTTTCATACCTGTCAGTGGTGGAATGGATGGGACAGGTAGAGTCACAGTCTCTCCATTTGTCTCTCTCACTGATATAGTTAAGCTGTACTCTCCTGGAGGAAAGTCTCTCACCAGGATCTCTACGTTGTCGATGTTACCTGCAGATAAAATGTACCGTGACTACAACTCTCACAGTCAGGTCTCAGTGTTCAGTTGAGCTTACAAGAAAAGGAGAACTCTGTAGTCGCTCCAGTCAGGGTACAGACAGAAGGTGATTGGACCGGTCTACTGGATTGGCAAGATACCGAAACTTTCCCAGAAACAGCTACTGAAGTGCAGCTCAATGCTACATTACAATGGCGTCAATGACATGGATGTGAATGGTGCACTTGCATTTGACTCACTTAGTGCTTCTTGCACAGAGAAAAGTATTGGGAGAGCAGTTGCAACAGCTCCATCTTCAGAGGTGGCAGATATTATGAGGATAATACTAGCACCAGGTGGAAACCGGCTGATGTTGACGACAAAGGAGCCCCCTTCATCGGCACCTGAAATTTTCAGACCTGCATGTAAGGGTATTCCTGCCATAATGCACTAGAATTCATACCACACTCCTCCACAGTGGAGCCATTGTCATAGCTGCAGCTAAGCCTGCTGATCTTTCCATTGTTGGCAGAGCAGGAAACAGTGAGGGTGCCATTGGAGGTGTCTTCAGTGCACTCAATGGAGAAGGGAAATACTGGTTAAAGAGGAAGGAAAATATATATAGAGAGAGAGAACTTATAGATTATCATCATATAGAGTGAAAATATATGGAATCAGAGATGAAATTTATCTCACTAACAAAGTAATCATACCATCTCCATCCACAATAGTAAGCTGCAATGTCTCCCTGAAGAACACATTAGGACCAGTTGGTAGTGGGATATTCGAGATTGACACCAACTGTAATGCAAATGTCTCCTCGTCTTCTCTCATGTTGTCCAGTCTAAAGGTGAAGAACATCGATGGTGGTGGAAGAACTATTGCTCTGGACACAAACTGGCTCAAACTGGTGGTTTGAATAGAGAAGTCTCCATCTACACCATCTATAAATCACATAAGGCACAAGGTAAACCACCTTCCACTCACACAACATACACATACATAACATACACACACACAACATACACAACATACACACACACAACATGTATACACACAGCATGCACACACACATCTTAACCTGCTGAATTTTGATCTATGGCCAGGATGTTAAATATGATACTCTGTGTTAGTAATAGTGGTCTCTTCTGGTATCCAACTTGAATAGAATATCTGTCTTCTCTCTCGACTCCACGGAACCTGTCTTCAAACCAACCAAACACTATTGTAAAGTCAGCAAAAAATCATAATAGAAAATCTAGAAATGTCAGTAGAACATGTACCTATACAGTCATAGCATGTGTCACCATCATCAAAACTAATCCCTTCATGGTTGTTAACACAGCACTCTCTTCTACTCATCACACTATTGCTTCCTTTACACATTTCTTCCATATAGCAATCCACCAAATCTATCATTAAATAATCAAGTTTGTTCTTAAGGGACATGTGAAGACATTTACCACATAGTGTAGTGAGTCTAACACTAGGAAGTTGATGTGGAATAAGTGCCATATATGTTTCAGACAACTAATTTATTCAGTATGAAATAGCTTGCTCTAAAAATGCTCCACATTCTTCTAACTCATAACACTCAACTAAAGGTAAATATCTATATACATATGCTTGTATGTATGTACATTTGTCCATCTGTACATTTGTCTGTATGTATTCATGAATAATTCATGAGCTAATGGTATTCATGAATAATTCATGAGCTAATGTTTTCTTTTATATGAGGGCTGTGGAAGCTTCATAAGCTATGTTTTGTGCTTCCCAGCTTGAGTAACTTAACACCTAACTCTTAAGGCCTGCTAGAGCCTGGGGTCAGTGGGTACTCTGATGCTAACTGGAGAATGCAAACTTAAAGTATGATATGTAGTGAAAAAAAAGCTATTATTAATTTAAACTCCCCACAAGTGCCAATGTGTGGTGGTTACTTGCTAGTTTATATAACTGTGGTTACTTGTACAAATTTGACATGTGACATATCTAGATCTATCAATGAACTCTTTATCAGCTATATAGCTACAGTTATATATTACAAAGGAAATCAACACATCTTTAGTTAATATCTGCATAGTAGCTAAATGGATCTGTCAAAATTAATTGCACAAATACAACGAATAGCAGACTCACCTAGAGGCTCTGGAGCAGAGAAACTGATGGGAGAAGCAGTGACAACATCACCATCTTCAGAAATGGCAGATATTATAAGAATAATGTGCTCTCCAGGGGGAAACTGACTGATGTTGATAACAAAGGTACCCTCTTCATTGGCACCTAAAATTTCAAACTTGCATGATTATAATCTCTTAACATAATGCACTAGAATTCATACCACATTCCTCCACAGTGGAGCCATTGTCATAGCTGCAGCTAAGCCTGCTGATATTTCCATTGTTGGCAGAGCAGGAAACAGTGAGGGTGTCATTGGAGGTGTCTTCAGTGCACTCAATAGTGAAGGGAGACACTGGTTGAAGAGGAAAGATACAGCAATGAAAGGAGATCGATCCTTTTGAAAAAGATTAGGCACTCACAGTCTTCCAGAACAAAGAGGGTACTGCTGGCATCCACACATGTTTCTTCAACCATTCCTCTATGATGGCACAGCTCCACGATATATACTCCACTGTCAAAGCTGGTGACACCATCTATGCTAACAAAGTACTGCTCAGATTCCCTATCTACAGACACAATGACCCTGTTGCCCGTGCCCGTAGTGGGCAAGAGTACAACTGGTTCACCAGGAATGGGCCTGCCAGATCTGTCAAGCCTCCGCAAGGAAAGTGTGATGCTAATGTTCTCCAGTGGCACACCGACGAACATCTGTTCGGATGCATTATGGAGGAAGCCATTGAAATCCAGCACAATTCTGGAACCTGTTTCCGCAATGGCTGTCTGCCTCCCTCCTGTCACAACAATGGTTGCCTGCTCCTCTTCACCTACTGATACTCTCCGCAGCTCATCTTCCCCCTGGCCAAAATCTACATCTCCACTCAACACCCGGAATCTTGAATCTATAACAGAGACAAGATGGTGAGTTGACCTGTGCATCCTAATGTACTTGATGTGCATTACCTCCTTCCCTAAGCCTGATTATTGCCACAGAGTCCTCGACATTCACAAAGCCAACATCCCTTGCATCCAGTTCACCTTCAGCTACATAGAGAACAATGGCAAAACCCTCTTCACCTTCTGGGATTCCATCATTGTAAACAGAAATAGACAATTCAGCTGACGAAGGAGCAGACGTTGTTCCAGGAGCAAACTCTAATGCAAGGACTCTCCCGTAAAAGTCAAAGACTGCAAGAGTGGTGTTAATAAAATTGGACAACTCAAACAAGCCAAAAGGTGTCTCATTCACTCACATGGAAGGGCAGAATCAAGAGGTATTGTGCGATTACCAGCAATCTCGATCAAGCTAGAAATGCCCAACTCTCTCCTCAGCTCTTCGTACTGAGAATAGGACACTGGTGCAACATGGAGTGAAATGGCTCCAAAACTGAAACCGGTGACCACCAGGCGGAGAGTGAGAGCCGACTCAGACTCACTCACTTCCACAAGGTTTTCATCGCTGAGGCTGATGAGCAAAGCTGTGGATTTGATAGAGTCAATCATTCAGAAACTTAAGTAAGACATTGTAGGACTCACGTGTTCTAGTCAAACCAGTGAAGACAAACAGGAATGAACCATTGTTTCCCTCTTCATCAGTGAATGTTATGTTCAGTGTTGTCTGTCTGTCTGGACTAAAGTCAAATCGGTTGATCTGGATAAAGCTGGTGTTACCTGTACAATGTAATGAGAAAAAAAGAAATTAAAATGATGGTGAGGTGTTCCTATAACTTCTATAAAGATGTACATGATGAAATGGAGTCATCTTTAGAGTCAAATGAGCATTGGGCAAATCCAGAAACTAAAAACGGAACTCCTTGACAGGAGAGTAAAATGAGTTGACCATCAGTGGACTGGAAACACCTCAGCGTAGGTTCAAGTACTGAAAAATTAATATAAATTATCAAGGTATGCATGCACTCAGTGCCATAATCATGTAGACCTGAAGTTATGAAGTCAATGAAGAATTCTCTGCTCTGCCCACCACCAGTGGTTGCAGTGATATTCAGACGTGCTTGTCTTCCTGGACGGTATCGCTCCACATCAATGACAATTTCTGGTCCAGGGCCACCTGGTGAAGGTAAGGGTGGTGACAAATATGCATTTTGTGGAACAAGACAAGCACACACAGAAATAACACTAAAACTACACTGCTCACAATCCTCTGGCTGGCTGTCATCATAGGAACACATATAGTTGATGGACACTCTGCTACCATCCAGGGATGATTCACACAAGGCAGTCAGCCCTTCTGGACTGAGAGAGCAGTTAAAGAAAGACAGGAGAGGTTCTGTTGGAGAGATATACAAGGAGTAAAACTCCTCATCTGTCATGACCTGCCTTTTTTCATACCCGTCAGTGGTGGAATGGATGGGACAGGTAGAGTCACAGTCTCTCCATTTGTCTCTCTCACTGATATAGTTAAGCTGTACTCTCCTGGAGGAAAGTCTCTCACCAGGATCTCTATGTTGTTAATGTTACCTGCAGAGAAAATGTACCGTGACTACCACTCTCACAGTCTTGTCTCGGTGTTCAGTTGAGCTTACAAGAAAAGGAGAACTCTGCAGTCGCTCCAGTCAGGGTACAGACCGAAGGTGATTGGACAGGTCTATTGGACTGGCAAGATACCGAAACTCTCCCAGAAAGAGCTAATGAAGTGCAGCTCAATGCTACATTATGACGGTGTCAAAGACATGGATAGATGGGAATGGTGCACTTGCATTAGACTCACTTAGTGCTTCTCGAACAGAGAAGAGTATTGGGAGAGCAGTTGCAACAGCTCCATCTTCAGAGGTGGCAGATATTATGAGGATAATACTAGCACCGGGTGGAAACCGGCTGATATTGACGACAAAAGACCCCTCTTCATCAGCACCTGAAATTTTAAGACCTGCATGTAAGGGTATTCCTGACATAATGCACTAGAATTCATACCACATTCCTCCACAGTGGAGCCATTGTCATAGCTGCAGCTAAGCCTGCTGATCTTTCCATTGTTGGCAGAGCAGGAAACAGTGAGAGAGTCATTGATGGTGTCTTCTGTGCACTCAATGGTGAATGGAGACACTGGTTAAAGAGGAAAGCAACAGCAATGAAAGGAGATTAGCCACTTTGAAAGGAAGTTGGCACTCACAGTCTTCTAGAACAAAGAGGGTGCTGCTGGCATCCACGCATATTTCCTCAGCCAGTCCTCTATGATGGCACAGCTCCACAGTGTATACTCCACTGTCAAAGCTGGTGACACCACCTATGCTAACAAAGTATTGCTCAGATTCCCTGTCTACAGACACATTGACCCTGTTGCCTGTGCCAATAGTGGGCAAGAGTACAACTGGTTCACCAGGAACGGGCCTGCCAGATCTGTCAAGCCTCTGCAAGGAAAGTGTGATGCTAATGTTCTCCAGTGGTACACCGATGAACATCTCTTTGGATGCATTAAGGAGGAAGCCATTGAAATCTAGCACGATTGTGGAACCTGTTTCTGCAATGGCTGTCTGCCTCCCTCCTATCACCACAATGGTTGCCTGCTCCTCTTCACCTACTGATACTCTCCGCAGCTCATCCTCATTCTGGACAAAATCTACATCTCCACTCAACACCCGGAATCTTGAATCTATAACAGAAACAAGATGGTGAGTTGACCTGCACATCCTAGTGTACTTGATGTGTATTACCTCCTTCCCTAAGCCTGATTATTACCACAGAGTCTTCGACATTCACAAAGCCAACATCCCTTGCGTCCAGTTCACCTTCAGCTACATAGAGAACAATGGCAAAACCCTCTTCACCTTCTGGGACTCCATCGTTGTAAACAGAAATAGACAATTCAGCTGACAAAGGAGCAGACGTTGTTCCAGGAGCAAACTCTAATGCAAGCACTCTCCCGTAAAAGTCAAAGACTGCAAGAGTGGTGTAAATAAAATTGAAAAACTCACAACAGCCAAATGGTGTTTCAATCACTCACATGGAAGGGCAGAATCTGGAGGTATTGTGTGGTTACCGGCAATCTCGCTCAAGCTAGAAAGGCCCAGTTCTCTCCTCAGCTCTTCGTACTGAGAATAGGACACTGGTGCAACATGGAGTGGAATGGCTCCAAAACTGAAACCGGTGACCACCAGGCGAAGAGTGAGAGCCGACTCGGACTCACTCACTTCCACAAGGTTTTCATCGCTGAGGCTGATGAGCAAAGCTGTGGATTTGATAGAGTCAATCATTCAGAGACTTCAGTAAGGCATCGTAGGACTCACGTGTTCTCGTCAAACCAGTGAAGACAAACAGGAATGAACCATTGTTTCCTTCTTCATCAGTAAATGTTATGTTCAGTGTTGTCTGTCTGTCTGGACTGAAGTCAAATCGGTTGATCTGGATAAAGCTGGTGTTACCTACACAATGTAATGAGATAAAAAAATTAAAATGATGGTGAGGTGTTCCTATAACTTCTATAAAGATGTACATGATGAAATGGAGTCATCTTTAGAGTCAAATGAGCATTGGGCAAATCCAGAAACTGAAAATGGAACTCCTTGACAAGAGAGTAGAATGAGTGGACCATCAGTGGACTGGAAACACCTCAGCGTAGGTTCAAGTTCTGAAAAATTGATATAAATTATCAAGGTATGCATGCACCCAGTGCCATAATCATGTAGACCTAAAGTTATGAAGTAAATGAAGAATTCTCTGCTCTGCCCACCACCAGTGGTTGCAGTGATATTCAGACGTGCTTGTCTTCCTGGACGGTATCGCTCCACATCAATGACAATTTCTGGTCCAGGGCCACCTGGTGAAGGTAAGGGTAAAATAGACCTCTATAACACTATTGTTATACTGCTCACAATCCTCTGGCTGGCCATTATCATAAGAACACAAGTAACTGATTGAAACTCTTGTACCATCCAGGGATGATAAACACAAGGCAGTCAATCGTTCAGGACCAAGAGTGCAACCAAAGAAAGACAGGAGAGGTTCTGTTAGAGAGTTATACAAGAAATAAAAGCACTACACTTTCATGTATTTTCTGTTCCCATACCCGTCAGTGGTGGAATGGATGGGACAGGTAGAGTCACAGTCTCTCCACTTGTCTCTCTCACTGATATAGTTAAGCTATACTCTCCTGGAGGAAAGTCTCTCACGAGGATCTCTATGTTGTCGATGTTACCTGCAAAAAAATGTACAGTGACTTCCACTCTCACAGTCTGGTCTTAATGTTTAGTAGAGCTTACATGTAAAGGAGAACTCTGCAGTCGCTCCAGTAAGGGTACAGACCGAAGGTGATTGGACGGGTCTGCTGGACTGGCAAGATACCGAAACTCTCCCAGCAACAGCTACTGAAGTGCAACTCAATGCTACATTACGATGGTGTCAATGACATGGATGTGAATGATGCACTTGCATTTGACTCACTTAGTGCTTCTGGCACAGAGAAACGTATCGGGAGAGCAGTTGCAACAGCTCCATCTTCAGAGATGGCAGATATTATGAGGATAATACTAGCACTGGGTGGAAACCGGCTGATGTTGACGACAAAGGACCCCTCTTCATCAGCACCTGAAATTTCAAGACCTGCATGTAAGGATATTCCTGCCATAATGCACTAGAATTCATACCACACTCCTCCACAGTGGAGCCATTGTCATAGCTGCAGCTAAGCCTGCTGATATTTCCATTGTCGGCAGAGCAGGAAACAGTAAGGGTGTCATTGGAGGTGTCTTCAGTGCACTCAATGGTGAAGGGAGATTCTGGTTAAAGAGGAAGGCAAAAATATATTATCATCACGTAGAGTGAAAATATATGGAATCAGAGATGAAATTTATCTCACTAACAAAGTAATCATACCATCTCCATCTACAATAGTAAGCTGCAATGTCTCCCTGAAGAACACATTAGGACCAGTTGGTAGTGGGATATTCGAGATTGACACCAACTGTAATGCAAATGTCTCCTCGTCTTCTCTCATGTTGTCCAGTCTAAAGGTGAAGAACATCGGTGGTGGTGGAAGAACTATTGCTCTGGACACAAACTGGCTCAAACTGGTGGTTTGAATAGAGAAGTCTCCATCTACACCTTCATCTATAAATCACATAAGGCACAAGGTAAACCACCTTCCGCTCACACAACATACACACACACAACATGCACACACACATCTTAACCTGCTGAATTTTGATCTATGATCCGGATGTTAAATATGATACTCTGTGTTAGTAATAGTGGTCTCTTCTGGTATCCTACTTGAACAGAATATCTGTCTTCTCTCTCGACTCCACGGAACCTGTCTTCAAACCAACCAAACACTAATGAAAAGTCAGCAAAAAATCATAATAGAAAATCTAGAAATGTCAGTAGAACATGTACCTATACAGTCATAGCATGTGTCACCATCATCAAAACTTATCCCTTCAGAGTTGTTAACACAGCACTCTCTTCTACTCATCACACTATTGCTTCCTTTACACATTTCTTCCATGTAGCAATCCACCAAATCTATCATAAAAATGCTGTCATTAAATAAATAATTCAAGTTTGTTCTTAAGGGACATGTGAAGGCAATTTACCACATAGTGTGGTGAGTCCAACATTAGAAATTTGATGCAGAAAAAGTGTCATATATGTTTCTTACAACTAAAATTTATTCAGTATGGAATAGCTTGCTCTAAAAATGTTGCACATTCTTCTAACTCATAACACTCAACTAAAGGTAAATATCTATATACATACGCTTGTATGTATGTACATTTGTCCATCTGTACATTTGTCTGTATGTATTCATGAATAATTCATGAGCTAATGCCTTCTTTTGTATAAGGTCTTCGGAAGCTTCTGTAAGCTATATTTTGTGCTTCCCAGCTTGAGTAACTTCACACCTAACTCTTAAGGCCTGCTAGAGCCTGGGGTCAGAGGGCACTCTAATGCTAACTGTGGAGTGCAAACTTAAAGTATGATATGTAGTGAAAAAAAAAACCCGTATTAATTTAAACTTCCCACAAGCAGAACTGTGTGGTAGACTCCGGTAAATTATGCCAGGCATAATTGAGCATAATAGGAAGCTTCAACCATTATGGTTGGCATAGTTTGGAATTGATCATGACTGACTAGTACATGGCCTAAGTTCATGTTGTAGCTAGTTAACTGAATTAGTCCTAATGGAGTTTTCCTGCTCTACTACTTCTATAATCCTAAGATTGAGAATAGTAGCAGTAGTGAATCATAGAGTGAGAGCTCTTTAGTTCAACAAAAAAATAGGACTGCTTCATGGCTAAGTAGATTAAGAGCCCCTACTAAGTCTGATTTGTGTCGAAAAAGGAAGATACTGACTCAATTTGTTCTA
Source organism: Diacarnus erythraeanus (assembly GCA_964016965.1). Taxonomy (NCBI): domain Eukaryota; kingdom Metazoa; phylum Porifera; class Demospongiae; order Poecilosclerida; family Podospongiidae; genus Diacarnus; species Diacarnus erythraeanus. Next base: position 326,307 of record OZ024681.1, read on the forward strand.
GAAAAGTAGGGCATAATGGGTAGAATTCAGAGCATAATAGGGTTAGATTTTGAGCAATGCTCTAAAGTATAATGGGCAAAAATTTGAGCATAATTTACTGGACTCTACTTTATAGTAGTTACTTGCTAGTTTATATAACTGTGGTTACTTGTACAAACTTGACGTGCGACATATCTAGATCTATCAATGAACTCTATATCAGCTATATAGCTACAGTTATATATTATTACAAAGGAAATCAACACATCTTTAGTTAATATCTGCATAGTAGCTAAATGTGAAGTGGATCTGATTACTTACACAAATACAACAGCAGCAAACTCACCTAGAGGCTCTGGAGCAGAGAAACTGATGGGAGAAGCAGTGACAACATCACCATCTTCAGAAATAGCAGATATTATAAGAATAATGTGCTCTCCAGGGGGAAAACGACTGATGTTGATAACAAAGGTACCCTCTTCATTGGCACCTAAAATTTCAAACTTGCATGATTATAATCTCTTAACATAATGCACTAGAATTCATACCACATTCCTCCACAGTGGAGCCATTGTCATAGCTGCAGCTAAGTCTGCTGATATTTCCATTGTTGGCAGAGCAGGAAACAGTGAGGGTGTCATTGGAGGTGTCTTCCGTGCACTCAATGGTGAAGGGAAACACTGGTTGAAGAGGAAAGCAACAGCAATGAAAGGAGATTGATCTTTTTGAAAAAGATTAGGCACTCACAGTCTTCCAGAACAAAGAGGGTACTGCTGGCATCCACACATGTTTCTTCAACCATTCTTCTATGATGGCACAGCTCCACGATATATACTCCACTGTCAAAGCTGGTGACACCATCTATGCTAACAAAGTACTGCTCAGATTCCCTATCTACAGACACAATGACCCTGTTGCCCGTGCCCGTAGTGGGCAAGAGTACAACTGGTTCACCAGGAATGGGCATGCCAGATCTGTCAAGCCTCCGCAAGGAAAGTGTGATGCTAATGTTCTCCAGTGGCACACCGACGAACATCTGTTCGGATGCATTATGGAGGAAGCCATTGAAATCCAGCACAATTCTGGAACCTGTTTCCGCAATGGCTGTCTGCCTCCCTCCTGTCACAACAATGGTTGCCTGCTCCTCTTCACCTACTGATACTCTCCGCAGCTCATCTTCCCCCTGGCCAAAATCTACATCTCCACTCAACACCCGGAATCTTGAATCTATAACAGAGACAAGATGGTGAGTTGACCTGTGCATCCTAATGTACTTGATGTGCATTACCTCCTTCCCTAAGCCTGATTATTACCACAGAGTCCTCGACATTCACAAAGCCAACATCCCTTGCATCCAGTTCACCTTCAGCTACATAGAGAACAATGGCAAAACCCTCTTCACCTTCTGGGACTCCATCGTTGTAAACAGAAATAGACAATTCAGCTGACGAAGGAGTAGACGTTGATCCAGGAGCAAACTCTAATGCAAGCACTCTCCCATAAAAGTCAAAGACTGCAAGAGTGGTGTTAATAAAATTGGACAACTCAAACAAGCCAAAAGGTGTCTCATTCACTCACATGGAAGGGCAGAATCAAGAGGTATTGTGCGATTACCAGCAATCTCGATCAAGCTAGAAATGCCCAACTCTCTCCTCAGCTCTTCGTACTGAGAATAGGACACTGGTGCAACATAAAGTGAAATGGGTCCAAAACTGAAACCGGTGACCACCAGGCGGAGAGTGAGAGCCGACTCGGACTCACTCACTTCCACAAGGTTTTCACCACTGAGGCTGATGAGCAAAGCTGTGGATTTGATAGAGTCAATCATTCAGAAACTTAAGTAAGACATTGTAGGACTCACGTGTTCTAGTCAAACCAGTGAAGACAAACAGGAATGAACCATTGTTTCCCTCTTCATCAGTGAATGTTATGTTCAGTGTTGTCTGTCTGTCTGGACTGAAGTCAAATCGGTTGATCTGGATAAAGCTGGTGTTACCTGCACAAGGTAATGAGATTAAAATGATGGTGAGGTGTTCCTATAACTTCTATAAAGATGTACATGATGAAATGGAGTCATCATTATGGTCGTATGAGCATTGGGCAAATCCAGAAACTGAAAAAGGAACTCCTTGACAAGAGAGTAGAATTAGTGGACCATCAGTGGACTGGAAACACCTCAGTGTAGGTTCAAGTTCTGAACAAATGATATATATTATCAAGGTATGCATGGACCCAGTGTCATAATCATGTAGACCTGATGTTATGAAGTCAATGAGGAATTCGATGCTCTGCCCACCACCAGTGGTTGCCGTGATATTAAGACGTACACGTCTTCCTGGACGGTATCGCTCCACATCAATGACAATTTCTGGTCCAGGGCCACCTGGTGAAGGTAAGGGTAGTGACAAATAGACATTTTGTGGAACAAGACAAGCACACACAGAAATAACACTAAAACTACACTGCTCACAATCCTCTGGCTGGCTGTCATCATAGGAACACATATAGTTAATAGACACTCTGCTACCATCCAGGGATGATTCACACAAGGCAGTCAACCCTTCTGGACCAAGAGAGCAGTTAAAGAAAGACGGGAGAGGTTCTGTTGGAGAGATATACAAGGAATAAAACTCCTCATCTGTCATGACCTGCCTTTTTTCATACCCGTCAGTGGTGGAATGGATGGGACAGGTAGAGTCACAGTCTCTCCATTTGTCTCTCTCACTGATATAGTTAAGCTGTACTCTCCTGGAGGAAAGTCTCTCACCAGGATCTCTATGTTGTTAATGTTACCTGCAGAAAAAATGTACCGTGACTACCACTCTCACAGTCTTGTCTCGGTGTTCAGTTGAGCTTACAAGAAAAGGAGAACTCTGCAGTCGCTCCAGTCAGGGTACAAACCGAAGGTGATTGGACAGGTCTGTTGGACTGGCAAGATACCGAAACTCTCCCAGAAACAGCTAATGAAGTGCAGCTCAATGCTACATTATGATGGTGTCAAACACATGGATAGATGTGAATAGTACACTTGTATTTGACTAACTTAGTGCTTCTCGAACAGAGAAGAGTATTGGGAGAGCAGTTGCAACAGCTCCATCTTCAGAGGTGGCAGATATTATGAGGATAATACTAGCACCGGGTGGAAACCGGCTGATATTGACGACAAAAGACCCCTCTTCATCAGCACCTGAAATTTTAAGACCTGCATGTAAGGGTATTCCTGACATAATGCACTAGAATTCATACCACATTCCTCCACAGTGGAGCCATTGTCATAGCTGCAGCTAAGCCTGCTGATCTTTCCATTGTTGGCAGAGCAGGAAACAGTGAGAGAGTCATTGATGGTGTCTTCTGTGCACTCAATGGTGAATGGAGACACTGGTTAAAGAGGAAAGCAACAGCAATGAAAGGAGATTAGCCACTTTGAAAGGAAGTTGGCACTCACAGTCTTCCAGAACAAAGAGGGTGCTGCTGGCATCCACGCATATTTCCTCAGCCAGTCCTCTATGATGGCACAGCTCCACAGTGTATACTCCACTGTCAAAGCTGGTGACACCATCTATGCTGACAAAGTACTGCTCAGATTCCCTGTCTACAGACACATTGACCCTGTTGCCTGTGCCAATAGTGGGCAAGAGTACAACTGGTTCACCAGGAACGGGCCTGCCAGACCTGTCAAGCCTCTGCAAGGAAAGTGTGATGCTAATGTTCTCCAGTGGTACACCGATGAACATCTCTTTGGATTCATTAAGGAGGAAGCCATTGAAATCTAGCACGATTGTGGAACCTGTTTCCGCAATGGCTGTCTGCCTCCCTCCTATCACAACAATGGTTGCCTGCTCCTCTTCACCCACTGATACTCTCCGCAGCTCATCCTCATTCTGGACAAAATCTACATCTCCACTCAACACCCGGAATCTTGAATCTATAACAGAGACAAGATGGTGAGTTGACCTGCACATCCTAGTGTACTTGATGTGCATTACCTCCTTCCCTAAGCCTGATTATTACCACAGAGTCCTCGACATTCACAAAGCCAACATCCCTTGCGTCCAGTTCACCATCAGCTACATAGAGAACAATGGCAAAACCCTCTTCACTTTCTGGGACTCCATCGTTGTAAACAGAAATAGACAATTCAGCTGACAAAGGAGCAGACGTTGTTCCAGGAACAAACTCAAATGCAAGCACTCTCCCGTAAAAGTCAAAGACTGCAAGAGTGGTGTAAATAAAATTGAAAAACTCACAACAGCCAAAAGGTGTTTTGATCACTCACATGGAAGGGCAGAATCTGGAGGTATTGTGTGGTTACCGGCAATCTCGCTCAAGCTGGAAAGGCCCAGTTCTCTCCTCAGCTCTTCGTACTGAGAATAGGACACTGGTGCAACATGGAATGGAATGGCTCCAAAACTGAAACCGGTGACCACCAGGCGAAGAGTGAGAGCCGACTCGGACTCACTCACTTCCACAACGTTTTCACCACTGAGGCTGATGAGCAAAGCTGTGGATTTGATAGAGTCAATCATTCAGAGACTTCAGTAAGGCATCGTAGGACTCACGTGTTCTCGTCAAACCAGTGAAGACAAACAGGAATGAACCATTGTTTCCTTCTTCATCAGTGAATGTTATGTTCAGTGTTGTCTGTCTGTCTGGACTGAAGTCAAATCGGTTGATCTGGATAAAGCTGGTGTTACCTACACAATGTAATGAGATAAAAAAATTAAAATGATGGTGAGGTGTTCCTATAACTTCTATAAAGATGTACATGATGAAATGGAGTCATCTTTAAAGTCAAATGAGCATTGGGCAAATCCAGAAACTGAAAATGGAACTCCTTGACAAGAGAGTAGAATGAGTGGACCATCAGTGGACTGGAAACACCTCAGCGTAGGTTCAAGTTCTGAAAAATTGATATAAATTATCAAGGTATGCATGCACCCAGTGCCATAATCATGTAGACCTGAAGTTATGAAGTCAATGAAGAATTCTCTGCTCTGCCCACCACCAGTGGTTGCCATGATATTCAGATGTGCTCGTCTTCCTGGAGGATATCGCTCCACATCAATGACAATTTCTGGTCCAGGGCCACCTGGTGAAGATAAGAGTAAAATAGACCTCTATAACACTATTGTTATACTGCTCACAATCCTCTGGCTGGCCATTATCATAAGAACACAAGTAACTGATTGAAACTCTTGTACCATCCAGGGATGATAAACACAAGGCAGTCAATCGTTCAGGACCAAGAGTGCAACCAAAGAAAGACAGGAGAGGTTCTGTTAGAGAGTTATACAAGAAATAAAAGCACTACACTTTCATGTATTTTCTGTTCCCATACCCGTCAGTGGTGGAATGGATGGGACAGGTAGAGTCACAGTCTCTCCACTTGTCTCTCTCACTGATATAGTTAAGCTATACTCTCCTGGAGGAAAGTCTCTCACGAGGATCTCTATGTTGTCGATGTTACCTGCAAAAAAATGTACAGTGACTTCCACTCTCACAGTCTGGTCTTAATGTTTAGTAGAGCTTACATGTAAAGGAGAACTCTGCAGTCGCTCCAGTAAGGGTACAGACCAAAGGTGATTGGACGGGTCTGCTGGACTGGCAAGATACCGAAACTCTCCCAGCAACAGCTACTGAAGTGCAACTCAATGCTACATTACGATGGTGTCAATGACATGGATGTGAATGATGCACTTGCATTTGACTCACTTAGTGCTTCTGGCACAGAGAAACGTATCGGGAGAGCAGTTGCAACAGCTCCATCTTCAGAGGTGGCAGATATTATGAGGATAATACTAGCACTGGGTGGAAACCGGCTGATGTTGACGACAAAGGACCCCTCTTCATCAGCACCTGAAATTTCAAGACCTGCATGTAAGGATATTCCTGCCATAATGCACTAGAATTCATACCACACTCCTCCACAGTGGAGCCATTGTCATAGCTGCAGCTAAGCCTGCTGATATTTCCATTGTCGGCAGAGCAGGAAACAGTAAGGGTGTCATTGGAGGTGTCTTCAGTGCACTCAATGGTGAAGGGAGATTCTGGTTAAGGAGGAAGGCAAAAATATGTAGAGTGAAAATATATGGAATCAGAGATGAAATTTATCTCACTAACAAAGTAATCATACCATCTCCATCTACAATAGTAAGCTGCAATGTCTCCCTGAAGAACACATTAGGACCAGTTGGTAGTGGGATATTCGAGATTGACACCAACTGTAATGCAAATGTCTCCTCGTCTTCTCTCATGTTGTCCAGTCTAAAGGTGAAGAACATCGGTGGTGGTGGAAGAACTATTGCTCTGGACACAAACTGGCTCAAACTGGTGGTTTGAATAGAGAAGTCTCCATCTACACCTTCATCTATAAATCACATAAGGCACAAGGTAAACCACCTTCCGCTCACACAACATACACACACACAACATGCACACACACATCTTAACCTGCTGAATTTTGATCTATGATCCGGATGTTAAATATGATACTCTGTGTTAGTAATAGTGGTCTCTTCTGGTATCCTACTTGAACAGAATATCTGTCTTCTCTCTCGACTCCACGGAACCTGTCTTCAAACCAACCAAACACTAATGAAAAGTCAGCAAAAAATCATAATAGAAAATCTAGAAATGTCAGTAGAACATGTACCTATACAGTCATAGCATGTGTCACCATCATCAAAACTTATCCCTTCAGAGTTGTTAACACAGCACTCTCTTCTACTCATCACACTATTGCTTCCTTTACACATTTCTTCCATGTAGCAATCCACCAAATCTATCATAAAAATGCTGTCATTAAATAAATAATTCAAGTTTGTTCTTAAGGGACATGTGAAGGCAATTTACCACATAGTGTGGTGAGTCCAACACTAGAAAGTTGATGCAGAAAAAGTGTCATATATGTTTCTTACAACAGTATTTTAATAGAAATAGACTGCTCTAAAAATGCTGCTGCACGATCTTCTAACTAATAACACTCAACTAAAGGTAAATATTTATATAACTGTGGTCAGACAGTGATGTAGCTTGCACAAGCTTGACATGTGACACATCTAGATCTATCAATGAACTCTTTATCAGCTATATAGCTACAGTTATATATTACAAAGGAAATCAACACATCTTTAGTTAATATCTGCATAGTAGCTAAATGTGAAGTGGATCTGATTACTTACACAAATACAACAGCAGCAAACTCACCTAGAGGCTCTGGAGCAGAGAAACTGATGGGAGAAGCAGTGACAACATCACCACCTTCAGAAATGGCAGATATTATAAGAATAATGTGCTCTCCAGGGGCAAAACGACTGATGTTGATGACAAAAAAACCCTCTTCATTAGCACCTAAAATTTCAAACTTGCATGATTATAATCTCTTAACCTAATGCACTAGAATTCATACCACATTCCTCCACAGTGGAGCCATTGTCATAGCTGCAGCTAAGTCTGCTGATCTTTCCATTGTTGGCAGAGCAGGAAACAGTGAGGGTGTCATTGGAGGTGTCTTCCGTGCACTCAATGGTGAAGGGAAACACTGGTTGAAGAGGAAAGCAACAGCAATGAAAGGAGATTGATCTTTTTGAAAAAGATTAGGCACTCACAGTCTTCCAGAACAAAGAGGGTACTGCTGGCATCCACACATGTTTCTTCAACCATTCCTCTATGATGGCACAGCTCCACGATATATACTCCACTGTCAAAGCTGGTGACACCATCTATGCTAACAAAGTACTGCTCAGATTCCCTATCTACAGACACAATGACCCTGTTGCCCGTGCCCGTAGTGGGCAAGAGTACAACTGGTTCACCAGGAATGGGCATGCCAGATCTGTCAAGCCTCCGCAAGGAAAGTGTGATGCTAATGTTCTCCAGTGGCACACCGACGAACATCTGTTCGGATGCATTATGGAGGAAGCCATTGAAATCCAGCACAATTCTGGAACCTGTTTCCGCAATGGCTGTCTGCCTCCCTCCTGTCACAACAATGGTTGCCTGCTCCTCTTCACCTACTGATACTCTCCGCAGCTCATCTTCCCCCTGGCCAAAATCTACATCTCCACTCAACACCCGGAATCTTGAATCTATAACAGAGACAAGATGGTGAGTTGACCTGTGCATCCTAATGTACTTGATGTGCATTACCTCCTTCCCTAAGCCTGATTATTGCCACAGAGTCCTCGACATTCACAAAGCCAACATCCCTTGCATCCAGTTCACCTTCAGCTACATAGAGAACAATGGCAAAACCCTCTTCACCTTCTGGGATTCCATCATTGTAAACAGAAATAGACAATTCAGCTGACGAAGGAGCAGACGTTGTTCCAGGAGCAAACTCTAATGCAAGGACTCTCCCGTAAAAGTCAAAGACTGCAAGAGTGGTGTTAATAAAATTGGACAACTCAAACAAGCCAAAAGGTGTCTCATTCACTCACATGGAAGGGCAGAATCAAGAGGTATTGTGCGATTACCAGCAATCTCGATCAAGCTAGAAATGCCCAACTCTCTCCTCAGCTCTTCGTACTGAGAATAGGACACTGGTGCAACATGGAGTGAAATGGGTCCAAAACTGAAACCGGTGACCACCAGGCGGAGAGTGAGAGCCGACTCGGACTCACTCACTTCCACAAGGTTTTCACCACTGAGGCTGATGAGCAAAGCTGTGGATTTGATAGAGTCAATCATTCAGAAACTTAAGTAAGACATTGTAGGACTCACGTATTCTAGTCAAACCAGTGAAGACAAACAGGAATGAACCATTGTTTCCCTCTTCATCAGTGAATGTTATGTTCAGTGTTGTCTGTCTGTCTGGACTGAAGTCAAATCGGTTGATCTGGATAAAGCTGGTGTTACCTACACAAGGTAATGAGATTAAAATGATGGTGATGTGTTCCTAGCTCCTATAGAGATATACATGAAAAGATGAAGTCATTTTTATTGTTATATGAGCATTGGGAAAATCCAGAAACTGAAAACGGAACTCCTTGACAGGAGAGTAGAATTAGTGGACCATCAGTGGACTGGAAACACCTCAGTGTAGGTTTAAGTTCTGAACAAATGATATATATTATCAAGGTATGCATGCACCCAGTGTCATAATCATGTAGACCTGATGTTATGAAGTCAATGAAGAATTCTCTGCTCTGCCCACCACCAGTGGTTGCAGTGATAGTCAGACGTGCTTGTCTTCCTGGACGGTATCGCTCCACATCAATGACAATTTCTGGTCCAGGGCCACCTGGTGAAGGTAAGGGTGGTGACAAATATGCATTTTGTGGAACAAGACAAGCACACACAGAAATAACACTAAAACTACACTGCTCACAATCCTCTGGCTGGCTGTCATCATAGGAACACATATAGTTGATGGACACTCTGCTACCATCCAGGGATGATTCACACAAGGCAGTCAGCCCTTCTGGACCAAGAGAGCAGTTAAAGAAAGACAGGAGAGGTTCTGTTGGAGAGATATACGAGGAATAAAACTCCTCATCTGTCATGACCTGCCTTTTTTCATACCCGTCAGTGGTGGAATGGATGGGACAGGTAGAGTCACAGTCTCTCCATTTGTCTCTCTCACTGATATAGTTAAGCTGTACTCTCCTGGAGGAAAGTCTCTCACCAGGATCTCTATGTTGTTAATGTTACCTGCAGAGAAAATGTACCGTGACTACCTCTCTCACAGTCTTGTCTCAATGTTTAGTTGAGCTTACAAGAAAAGGAGAACTCTGCAGTCGCTCCAGTCAGGGTACAGACCGAAGGTGATTGGACAGGTCTGTTGGACTGGCAAGATACCGAAACTCTCCCAGAAAAAGCTAATGAAGTGCAGCTCAATGCTACATTATGATGGTGTCAAAGACATGGATAGATGGGAATGGTGCACTTGCATTAGACTCACTTAGTGCTTCTCGAACAGAGAAGAATATTGGGAGAGCAGTTGCAACAGCTCCATCTTCAGAGGTGGCAGATATTATGAGGATAATACTAGCACCGGGTGGAAACTGGCTGATATTGACGACAAAAGACCCCTCTTCATCAGCACCTGAAATTTTAAGACCTGCATGTAAGGCTAATCCTGACATAATGCACTAGAATTCATACCACATTCCTCCACAGTGGAGCCATTGTCATAGCTGCAGCTAAGCCTGCTGATCTTTCCATTGTTGGCAGAGCAGGAAACAGTGAGTGAGTCATTGATGGTGTCTTCTGTGCACTCAATGGTGAATGGAGACACTGGTTAAAGAGGAAAGCAACAGCAATGAAAGGAGATTAGCCACTTTGAAAGGAAATTGGCACTCACAGTCTTCCAGAACAAAGAGGGTGCTGCTGGCATCCACGCATATTTCCTCAGCCAGTCCTCTATGATGGCACAGCTCCACAGTGTATACTCCACTGTCAAAGCTGGTGACACCACCTATGCTAACAAAGTATTGCTCAGATTCCCCGTCTACAGACACATTGACCCTGTTGCCTGTGCCAATAGTGGGCAAGAGTACAACTGGTTCACCAGGAACGGGCCTGCCAGATCTGTCAAGCCTCTGCAAGGAAAGTGTGATGCTAATGTTCTCCAGTGGTACACCGATGAACATCTCTTTGGATGCATTAAGGAGGAAGCCATTGAAATCTAGCACGATTGTGGAACCTGTTTCCGCAATGGCTGTCTGCCTCCCTCCTATCACAACAATGGTTGCCTGCTCCTCTTCACCTACTGATACTCTCCGCAGCTCATCCTCATTCTGGACAAAATCTACATCTCCACTCAACACCCGGAATCTTGAATCTATAACAGAAACAAGATGGTGAGTTGACCTGCACATCCTAGTGTACTTGATGTGTATTACCTCCTTCCCTAAGCCTGATTATTACCACAGAGTCTTCGACATTCACAAAGCCAACATCCCTTGCGTCCAGTTCACCTTCAGCTACATAGAGAACAATGGCAAAACCCTCTTCACCTTCTGGGACTCCATCGTTGTAAACAGAAATAGACAATTCAGCTGACAAAGGAGCAGACGTTGTTTCAGGAGCAAACTCAAATGCAAGCACTCTCCCGTAAAAGTCAAAGACTGCAAGAGTGGTGTAAATAAAATTGAAAAACTCACAACAGCCAAAAGGTGTTTTGATCACTCACATGGAAGGGCAGAATCTGGAGGTATTGTGTGGTTACCGGCAATCTCGCTCAAGCTAGAAAGGCCCAGTTCTCTCCTCAGCTCTTCGTACTGAGAATAGGACACTGGTGCAACATGAAGTGGAATGGCTCCAAAACTGAAACCGGTGACCACCAGGCGAAGAGTGAGAGCCGACTCGGACTCACTCACTTCCACAAGGTTTTCATCGCTGAGGCTGATGAGCAAAGCTGTGGATTTGATAGAGTCAATCATTCAGAGACTTCAGTAAGGCATCGTAGGACTCACGTGTTCTCGTCAAACCAGTGAAGACAAACAGGAATGAACCATTGTTTCCTTCTTCATCAGTGAATGTTATGTTCAGTGTTGTCTGTCTGTCTGGACTGAAGTCAAATCGGTTGATCTGGATAAAGCTGGTGTTACCTACACAATGTAATGAGATAAAAAAATTAAAATGATGGTGAGGTGTTCCTATAACTTCTATAAAGATGTACATGATGAAATGGAGTCATCTTTAGAGTCAAATGAGCATTGGGCAAATCCAGAAACTGAAAATGGAACTCCTTGACAAGAGAGTAGAATGAGTGGACCATCAGTGGACTGGAAACACCTCAGCGTAGGTTCAAGTTCTGAAAAATTAATATAAATTATCAAGGTATGCATGCACCCAGTGTCATAATCATGTAGACCTGAAGTTATGAAGTCAATGAAGAATTCTCTGCTCTGCCCACCACCAGTGGTTGCAGTGATATTCAGACGTGCTTGTCTTCCTGGACGGTATCGCTCCACATCAATGACAATTTCTGGTCCAGGGCCACCTGGTGAAGGTAAGGGTAAAATAGACCTCTATAACACTATTGTTATACTGCTCACAATCCTCTGGCTGGCCATTATCATAAGAACACAAGTAACTGATTGAAACTCTTGTACCATCCAGGGATGATAAACACAAGGCAGTCAATCGTTCAGGACCAAGAGTGCAACCAAAGAAAGACAGGAGAGGTTCTGTTAGAGAGTTATACAAGAAATAAAAGCACTACACTTTCATGTATTTTCTGTTCCCATACCCGTCAGTGGTGGAATGGATGGGACAGGTAGAGTCACAGTCTCTCCACTTGTCTCTCTCACTGATATAGTTAAGCTATACTCTCCTGGAGGAAAGTCTCTCACGAGGATCTCTATGTTGTCGATGTTACCTGCAAAAAAATGTACCGTGACTTCCACTCTCACAGTCTGGTCTTGGTGTTCAGTTGAGCTTACATGTAAAGGAGAACTCTGCAGTCGCTCCAGTAAGGGTACAGACCGAAGGTGATTGGACGGGTCTGCTGGACTGGCAAGATACCGAAACTCTCCCAGCAACAGCTACTGAAGTGCAACTCAATGCTACATTACGATGGTGTCAATGACATGGATGTGAATGATGCACTTGCATTTGACTCACTTAGTGCTTCTGGCACAGAGAAACGTATCGGGAGAGCAGTTGCAACAGCTCCATCTTCAGAGGTGGCAGATATTATGAGGATAATACTAGCACCAGGTGGAAACCGGCTGATGTTGACGACAAAGGACCCCTCTTCATCAGCACCTGAAATTTCAAGACCTGCATGTAAGGATATTCCTGCCATAATGCACTAGAATTCATACCACACTCCTCCACAGTGGAGCCATTGTCATAGCTGCAGCTAAGCCTGCTGATATTTCCATTGTCGGCAGAGCAGGAAACAGTAAGGGTGTCATTGGAGGTGTCTTCAGTGCACTCAATGGTGAAGGGAGATTCTGGTTAAAGAGGAAGGCAAAAATATATTATCATCATGTAGAGTTAAAATATATGGAATCAGAGATGAAATTTATCTCACTAACAAAGTAATCATACCATCTCCATCTACAATAGTAAGCTGCAATGTCTCCCTGAAGAACACATTAGGACCAGTTGGTAGTGGGATATTCGAGATTGACACCAACTGTAATGCAAATGTCTCCTCGTCTTCTCTCATGTTGTCCAGTCTAAAGGTGAAGAACATCGGTGGTGGTGGAAGAACTATTGCTCTGGACACAAACTGGCTCAAACTGGTGGTTTGAATAGAGAAGTCTCCATCTACACCTTCATCTATAAATCACATAAGGCACAAGGTAAACCACCTTCCGCTCACACAACATACACACACACAACATGCACACACACATCTTAACCTGCTGAATTTTGATCTATGATCTGGATGTTAAATATGATACTCTGTGTTAGTAATAGTGGTCTCTTCTGGTATCCTACTTGAACAGAATATCTGTCTTCTCTCTCGACTCCACGGAACCTGTCTTCAAACCAACCAAACACTAATGAAAAGTCAGCAAAAAATCATAATAGAAAATCTAGAAATGTCAGTAGAACATGTACCTATACAGTCATAGCATGTGTCACCATCATCAAAACTTATCCCTTCAGAGTTGTTAACACAGCACTCTCTTCTACTCATCACACTATTGCTTCCTTTACACATTTCTTCCATGTAGCAATCCACCAAATCTATCATAAAAATGCTGTCATTAAATAAATAATTCAAGTTTGTTCTTAAGGGACATGTGAAGGCAATTTACCACATAGTGTGGTGAGTCCAACACTAGAAAGTTGATGCAGAAAAAGTGTCATATATGTTTCTTACAACTAAAATTTATTCAGTATGGAATAGCTTGCTCTAAAAATGTTGCACATTCTTCTAACTCATAACACTCAACTAAAGGTAAATATCTATATACATACGCTTGTATGTATGTACATTTGTCCATCTGTACATTTGTCTGTGTGTATTCATGAATAATTCATGAGCTAATGCCTTCTTTTGTATAAGGTCTTCGGAAGCTTCTGTAAGCTATATTTTGTGCTTCCCAGCTTGAGTAACTTCACACCTAACTCTTAAGGCCTGCTAGAGCCTGGGGTCAGAGGGCACTCTAATGCTAACTGTGGAATGCAAACTTAAAGTATGATATGTAGTGAAAAAAAAAACCCGTATTAATTTAAACTCCCCACAAGCAGAACTGTGTGGTAGACTCCAGTAAATTATGCCAGGCATAATTGGAGCATAATAGGCTCAACCATTATGCTGGGCATAATTGAGCATAATAGGAAGCTTCAACCATTATGGTTGGCATAGTTTGGAATTGATCATGACTGACTAGTACATGGCCTAAGTTCATGTTGTAGCTAGTTAACTGAATTAGTCCTAATGGAGTTTTCCTGCTCTACTACTTCTATAATCCTAAGATTGAGAATAGTAGCAGCAGTGAATCATAGAGTGAGAGCTCTTTAGTTCAACAAAAAAATAGGACTGCTTCATGGCTAAGTAGATTAAGAGCCCCTACTAAGTCTGATTTGTGTCGAAAAAGGAAGATACTGACTCAATTTGTTCTAGAAAAGTAGGGCATAATGGGTAGAATTCAGAGCATAATAGGGTTAGATTTTGAGCAATGCTCTAAAGTATAATGGGCAAAAATTTGAGCATAATTTACTGGACTCTACTTTATAGTAGTTACTTGCTAGTTTATATAACTGTGGTTACTTGTACAAACTTGACGTGCAACATATCTAGATCTATCAATGAACTCTATATCAGCTATATAGCTACAGTTATACATTATTACAAAGGAAATCAACACATCTTTAGTTAATATCTGCATAGTAGCTAAATGTGAAGTGGATCTGATTACTTACACAAATACAACAGCAGCAAACTCACCTAGAGGCTCTGGAGCAGAGAAACTGATGGGAGAAGCAGTGACAACATCACCATCTTCAGAAATGGCAGATATTATAAGAATAATGTGCTCTCCAGGGGGAAAACGACTGATGTTGATGACAAAAAACCCCTCTTCATTAGCACCTAAAATTTCAAACTTGCATGATTATAATCTCTTAACATAATGCACTAGAATTCATACCACATTCCTCCACAGTGGAGCCATTGTCATAGCTGCAGCTAAGCCTGCTGATATTTCCATTGTTGGCGGAACAGGACACAGTGAGGGTGTCATTGGAGGTGTCTTCCGTGCACTCAATGGTGAAGGGAGACACTGGTTGAAGAGGAAAGCAACAGCAATGAAAGGAGATTGATCTTTTTGAAAAAGATTAGGCACTCACAGTCTTCCAGAACAAAGAGGGTACTGCTGGCATCCACACATGTTTCTTCAACCATTCCTCTATGATGGCACAGCTCCACGATATATACTCCACTGTCAAAGCTGGTGACACCATCTATGCTAACAAAGTACTGCTCAGATTCCCTGTCTACAGACACATTGACCCTGTTGCCCGTGCCAATAGTGGGCAAGAGTACAACTGGTTCACCAGGAATGGGTCTGCCAGATCTGTCAAGCCTCCGCAAGGAAAGTGTGATGCTAATGTTCTCCAGTGGCACACCAACGAACATCTGTTCTGATGCATTACGAAGGAAGCCATTGAAATCCAGCACGATTGTGGAACCTGTTTCCGCAATGGCTGTCTGCCTCCCTCCTGTCACAACAATGGTTGCCTGCTCCTCTTCACCCACTGATACTCTCCGCAGCTCATCCTCCCCCTGGCCGAAATCTACATCTCCACTCAACACACGGAATCTTGAATCTATAACAGAGACAAGATGGTGGGTTTGACCTGTGCATCTCAATGTACTTGATGTGTATTACCTCCTTCCCTAAGACTGGTTATTACCACAGAGTCCTTGACATTCACAAAGCCAACATCCCTTGCGTCCAGTTCACCTTCAGCTACATAGAGAACAATGGCAAAACCTTCTTCACCTTCTGGGACTCCATCGTTGTAAACAGAAATAGACAATTCAGCTGACGAAGGAGTAGACGTTGATCCAGGAGCAAACTCTAATGCAAGCACTCTCCCGTAAAAGTCAAAGACTGCAAGAGTGGTGTTAATAAAATTGGACAACTCAAACAAGCCAAAAGGTGTCTCATTCACTCACATGGAAGGGCAGAATCAAGAGGTATTGTGCGATTACCAGCAATCTCGATCAAGCTAGAAATGCCCAACTCTCTCCTCAGCTCTTCGTACTGAGAATAGGACACTGGTGCAACATGGAGTGAAATGGCTCCAAAACTGAAACCGGTGACCACCAGGCGGAGAGTGAGAGCCGACTCGGACTCACTCACTTCCACAAGGTTTTCACCACTGAGGCTGATGAGCAAAGCTGTGGATTTGATAGAGTCAATCATTCAGAGACTTCAGTAAGGCATTGTTGGACTCACGTGTTCTCGTCAAACCAGTTAAGACAAACAGGAATGAACCATTGTTTCCCTCTTCATCAGTGAATGTTATGTTCAGTGCTGTCTGTCTGTCTGGATTGAAGTCAAATAGATTGATCTGGATAAAGCTGGTGTTACCTGCACAATGTAATGAGATAAAGCAAATTAAAATGATGGTGAGGTGTTCCTAGCTCCTATAGAGATATACATGAAAAGATGAAGTCATCTCTATTGTTATATGAGCATTGGGCTAATCCAGAAACTGAAAACGGAACTCCTTGACAGGAGAGTAGAATGAGTGGACCATCAGTTGACTGGAAGCACCTCAGTGTAGGTTTAAGTTCTGAACAATTGATATAAACAATTATCAAGGTATGCATGCACCCAGTGTCGTAATCATGTAGACCTGAAGTTATGAAGTCAATGAGGAATTCGATGCTCTGCCCACCACCAGTGGTTGCCATGATATTCAAACGTGCTCGTCTTCCTGGAGGATATCTCTCCACATCAATGACAATTTCTGGTCCAGGGCCACCTGGCGGCGAAAGTAAAGGTAATAACAATTAGACCTCTATAACATTATCACTGTACTGCTCACAATCCTCTGGCTGGCTGTCATCATAGGAACACATATAGTTAATAGACACTCTGCTACCATCCAGGGATGATTCACACAAGGCAGTCAACCCTTCTGGACCAAGAGAGCAGTTAAAGAAAGACAGGAGAGGTTCTGTTGGAGAGATATACAAGGAATAAAACTCCTCATTCGTCATGACCTGCCTTTTTTCATACCCGTCAGTGGTGGAATGGATGGGACAGGTAGAGTCACAGTCTCTCCATTTGTCTCTCTCACTGATATAGTTAAACTGTACTCTCCTGGAGGAAAGTCTCTCACCAGGATCTCTATGTTGTCTATGTTACCTGCAGAAAAATATACAGTGACTACCTCTCTCACAGTCTTGTCTCAATGTTTAGTTGAGCTTACAAGAAAAGGAGAACTCTGCAGTTGCTCCAGTCAGGGTACAGACAGAAGGTGATTGGACGGGTCTGTTGGACTGGCAAGATACTGAAACTCTCCCAGAAACAGCTACTGAAGTGCAGCTCAATGCTACATTATGATGGTGTCAAAGACATGAATAGATGGGAATGGTGCACTTGCATTTGACTCACTTAGTGCTTCTCGAACAGAGAAGAGTATTGGGAGAGCAGTTGCAACAGCTCCATCTTCAGAGGTGGCAGATATTATGAGGATAATACTAGCACCGGGTGGAAACCGGCTGATATTGACGACAAAGGACCCCTCTTCATCAGCACCTGAAATTTCAAGACCTGCATGTAAGGGTATTCCTGACATAATGCACTAGAATTCATACCACACTCCTCCACAGTGGAGCCATTGTCATAGCTGCAGCTAAGCCTGCTGATCTTTCCATTGTTGGCAGAGCAGGAAACAGTGAGAGAGTCATTGGAGGTGTCTTCTGTGCACTCAATGGTAAATGGAGACACTATTTAAAGAGGAAAGCAACAGCAATGAAAGGAGATTGGCCACTTTGAAAGGAAGTGGACACTCACAGTCTTCCAGAACAAAGAGGGTGCTGCTGGCATCCACACATGTTTCCTCAGCCAGTCCTCTATGATGACACAGCTCAACGGTGTATACTCCACTGTCAAAGCTGGTGACACCACCTATGCTAACAAAGTATTGCTCAGATTCCCTGTCTACAGACACATTGACCCTGTTGCCCGTGCCAATAGTGGGCAAGAGTACAACTGGTTCACCAGGAACAGGCCTGCCAGACCTGTCAAGTCTCCGCAAGGAAAGTGTGATGCTAATGTTCTCCAGTGGTACACCGATGAACATCTCTTTGGATTCATTAAGGAGGAAGCCATTGAAATCTAGCACGATTGTGGAACCTGTTTCCGCAATGGCTGTCTGACTCCCTCCTATCACCACAATGGTTGCCTGCTCATCTTCACCCACTGATACTCTGCGCAGCTCATCCTCATTCTGGCCAAAATCTACATCTCCACTCAACAAACGGAATCTTGAATCTATAACAGAGACAAGATGGTGAGTTGACCTGCACATCCTAGTGTACTTGATGTGCATTACCTCCTTCCCTAAGCCTGATTATTACTACAGAGTTCTCGACATTCACAAAGCCAACATCCCTTGCGTCCAGTTCACCTTCAGCTACATAGAGAACAATGGCAAAACCCTCTTCACTTTCTGGGACTCCATCGTTGTAAACAGAAATAGACAATTCAGCTGACAAAGGAGCAGACATTGTTCCAGGAGCAAACTCTAATGCAAGCACTCTCCCGTAAAAGTCAAAGACTGCAAGAGTGGTGTAAATAAAATTGGAAAACTCACAACAGCCAAAAGGTGTTTTGATTACTCACATGGAAGGGCAGAATCTGGAGGTATTGTGCGGTTACCGGCAATCTCGCTCAAGCTGGAAAGGCCCAGTTCTCTCCTCAGCTCTTTGTACTGAGAATAGGACACTGGTGCAACATGGAATGGAATGGCTCCAAAACTGAAACCGGTGACCACCAGGCGAAGAGTGAGAGCCGACTCGGACTCACTCACTTCCACAAGGTTTTCATCGCTGAGGCTGATGAGCAAAGCTGTGGATTTGATAGAGTCAATCATTCAGAGACTTCAGTAAGGCATTGTAGGACTCACGTGTTCTCGTCAAACCAGTGAAGACAAACAGGAATGAACCATTGTTTCCTTCTTCATCAGTAAATGTTATGTTCAGTGTTGTCTGTCTGTCTGGACTGAAGTCAAAACGGTTGATCTGGATAAAGCTGGTGTTACCTACACAATATAATGAGATTAAAAAAATTAAAATGATGGTGAGGTGTTCCTATAACTTCTATAAAGATGTACATGATGAAATGGAGTCATCTTTAAAGTCAAATGAGCATTGGGCAAATCCAGAAACTGAAAATGGAACTCCTTGACAAGAGAGTAGAATGAGTGGACCATCAGTGGACTGGAAACACCTCAGCGTAGGTTCAAGTTCTGAACAATTGATATAAATTATCAAGGTATGCATGCACTCAGTGCCATAATCATGTAGACCTGAAGTTATGAAGTCAATGAAGAATTCTCTGCTCTGCCCACCACCAGTGGTTGCAGTGATATTCAGACGTGCTTGTCTTCCTGGACGGTATCGCTCCACATCAATGACAATTTCTGGTCCAGGGCCACCTGGTGAAGATAAGAGTAAAATAGACCTCTATAACACTATTGTTATACTGCTCACAATCCTCTGGCTGGCCATTATCATAAGAACACAAGTAACTGATTGAAACTCTTGTACCATCCAGGGATGATAAACACAAGGCAGTCAATCGTTCAGGACCAAGAATGCAACCAAAGAAAGACAGGAGAGGTTCTGTTAGAGAGTTATACAAGAAATAAAAGCACTACACTTTTATGTATTTTCTGTTCCCATACCCGTCAGTGGTGGAATGGATGGGACAGGTAGAGTCACAGTCTCTCCACTTGTCTCTCTCACTGATATAGTTAAGCTATACTCTCCTGGAGGAAAGTCTCTCACGAGGATCTCTATGTTGTCGATGTTACCTGCAAAAAAATGTACAGTGACTTCCACTCTCACAGTCTGGTCTTAATGTTTAGTAGAGCTTACATGTAAAGGAGAACTCTGCAGTCGCTCCAGTAAGGGTACAGACCGAAGGTGATTGGACGGGTCTGCTGGACTGGCAAGATACCGAAACTCTCCCAGCAACAGCTACTGAAGTGCAACTCAATGCTACATTACGATGGTGTCAATGACATGGATGTGAATGATGCACTTGCATTTGACTCACTTAGTGCTTCTGGCACAGAGAAACGTATCGGGAGAGCAGTTGCAACAGCTCCATCTTCAGAGGTGGCAGATATTATGAGGATAATACTAGCACCGGGTGGAAACCGGCTGATGTTGACGACAAAGGACCCCTCTTCATCAGCACCTGAAATTTCAAGACCTGCATGTAAGGATATTCCTGCCATAATGCACTAGAATTCATACCACACTCCTCCACAGTGGAGCCATTGTCATAGCTGCAGCTAAGCCTGCTGATCTTTCCATTGTCGGCAGAGCAGGAAACAGTGAGGGTGTCATTGGAGGTGTCTTCAGTGCACTCAATGGAGAAGGGAGATTCTGGTTAAAGAGGAAGGCAAAAATATATTATGATCATGTAGAGTTAAAATATATGGAATCAGAGATGAAATTTATCTCACTAACAAAGTAATCATACCATCTCCATCTACAATAGTAAGCTGCAATGTCTCCCTGAAGAACACATTAGGACCAGTTGGTAGTGGGATATTCGAGATTGACACCAACTGTAATGCAAATGTCTCCTCGTCTTCTCTCATGTTGTCCAGTCTAAAGGTGAAGAACATCAGTGGTGGTGGAAGAACTATTGTTCTGGACACAAACTGGCTCAAACTGGTGGTTTGAATAGAGAAGTCTCCAGCTACACCTTCATCTATAAATCACATAAGGCACAAGGTAAACCACCTTCCACTCACACAACATACACACACACAACATGTACACACACAACATGCACACACACGTTAACCTGCTGAATTTTGATCTATGATCTGGATGTTAAATATGATACTCTGTGTTAATAATAGTGGTCTCTTCTGGTATCCAACTTGAATAGAATATCTATCTTCTTTCTCGACTCCACGGAACCTGTCTTCAAACCAACCATAAACTATTGTAAAGTCAGCAAAAAATCATAATAGAAAATCTAGAAATGTCAATAGAACATGTACCTATACAGTCATAGCATGTGTCACCATCATCAAAACTTATCCCTTCAGGGTTGTTAACACAGCACTCTCTTCTACTCATCACACTATTGCTTCCTTTACACATTTCTTCCATGTAGCAATCCACCAAATCTATCATAAAAATGCTGTCATTAAATAAATAATTCAAGTTTGTTCTTAAGGGACATGTGAAGGCAATTTACCACATAGTGTGGTGAGTCCAACACTAGAAAGTTGATGCAGAAAAAGTGTCATATATGTTTCTTACAACAGTATTTTAATAGAAATAGACTGCTCTAAAAATGCTGCTGCACGATCTTCTAACTAATAACACTCAACTAAAGGTAAATATTTATATAACTGTGGTCAGACAGTGATGTAGCTTGCACAAGCTTGACATGTGACACATCTAGATCTATCAATGAACTCTTTATCAGCTATATAGCTACAGTTATATATTACAAAGGAAATCAACACATCTTTAGTTAATATCTGCATAGTAGCTAAATGTGAAGTGGATCTGATTACTTACACAAATACAACAGCAGCAAACTCACCTAGAGGCTCTGGAGCAGAGAAACTGATGGGAGAAGCAGTGACAACATCACCACCTTCAGATATGGCAGATATTATAAGAATAATGTGCTCTCCAGGGGGAAAACGACTGATGTTGATGACAAAAAAACCCTCTTCATTAGCACCTAAAATTTCAAACTTGCATGATTATAATCTCTTAACATAATGCACTAGAATTCATACCACATTCCTCCACAGTGGAGCCATTGTCATAGCTGCAGCTAAGCCTGCTGATCTTTCCATTGTTGGCGGAGCAGGAAACAGTGAGGGTGTCATTGGAGGTGTCTTTGGTGCACTCAATGGTGAAGGGAAACACTGGTTGAAGAGGAAAGCAACAGCAATGAAAGGAGATTGATCTTTTTGAAAAAGATTAGGCACTCACAGTCTTCCAGAACAAAGAGGGTGCTGCTGGTATCCACACATGTTTCTTCAACCATTCCTCTATGATGGCACAGCTCCACGATATATACTCCACTGTCAAAGCTGGTGACACCACCTATGCTAACAAAGTACTGTTCAGATTCCCTGTCTACAGACACATTGACCCTATTGCCAGTGCCAATAGTGGGCAAGAGTACAACTGGTTCACCAGGAATGGGCATGCCAGATCTGTCAAGCCTCCGCAAGGAAAGTGTGATGCTAATGTTCTCCAGTGGCACACCGACGAACATCTGTTCGGATGCATTATGGAGGAAGCCATTGAAATCCAGCATAATTCTGGAACCTGTTTCCGCAATGGCTGTCTGCCTCCCTCCTGTCACAACAATGGTTGCCTGCTCCTCTTCACCTACTGATACTCTCCGCAGCTCATCTTCCCCCTGGCCAAAATCTACATCTCCACTCAACACACGGAATCTTGAATCTATAACAGAGACAAGATGGTGAGTTGACCTGTGCATCCTAATGTACTTGATGTGCATTACCTCCTTCCCTAAGCCTGATTATTGCCACAGAGTCCTCGACATTCACAAAGCCAACATCCCTTGCATCCAGTTCACCTTCAGCTACATAGAGAACAATGGCAAAACCTTCTTCACCTTCTGGGATTCCATCGTTGTAAACAGAAATAGACAATTCAGCTGACGAAGGAGACGACGTTGTTCCAGGAGCAAACTCTAATCCAAGCACTCTCCCGTAAAAGTCAAAGACTGCAAGAGTGGTGTAAATAAAATTGGACAACTCAAACAAGCCAAAAGGTGTCTCATTCACTCACATGGAAGGGCAGAATCAAGAGGTATTGTGCGATTACCAGCAATCTCGATCAAGCTAGAAATGCCCAACTCTCTCCTCAGCTCTTCGTACTGAGAATAGGACACTGGTGCAACATGGAGTGAAATGGGTCCAAAACTGAAACCGGTGACCACCAGGCGGAGAGTGAGAGCCGACTCGGACTCACTCACTTCCACAAGGTTTTCACCACTGAGGCTGATGAGCAAAGCTGTGGATTTGATAGAGTCAATCATTCAGAAACTTAAGTAAGACATTGTAGGACTCACGTGTTCTAGTCAAACCAGTGAAGACAAACAGAAATGAACCATTGTTTCCCTCTTCATCAGTGAATGTTATGTTCAGTGTTGTCTGTCTGTCTGGACTGAAGTCAAAACGGTTGATCTGAATAAAGCTGGTGTTACCTGCAAAATGTAATGATATAAAGCAAATTAAAATGATGGTGATGTGTTCCTAGCTCCTATAGAGATATACATGAAAAGATGAAGTCATCTTTATTGTTATATGAGCATTGGGCAAATCCAGAAACTGAAAACGGAACTCCTTGACAGGAGAGTAGAATTAGTGGACCATCAGTGGACTGGAAACACCTCAGTGTAGGTTCAAGTTCTGAACAAATGATATATATTATCAAGGTATGCATGGACCCAGTGTCATAATCATGTAGACCTGATGGTATGAAGTCAATGAGGAATTCGATGCTCTGCCCACCACCAGTGGTTGCTGTGATATTAAGACGTACAAGTCTTCCTGGACGGTATCGCTCCACATCAATGACAATTTCTGGTCCAGGGCCACCTGGTGAAGGTAAGGGTAGTGACAAATAGACATTTTGTGGAACAAGACAAGCACACACAGAAATAACACTAAAACTACACTGCTCACAATCCTCTGGCTGGCTGTCATCATAGGAACACATATAGTTAATAGACACTCTGCTACCATCCAGGGATGATTCACACAAGGCAGTCAACCCTTCTGGACCAAGAGAGCAGTTAAAGAAAGACAGGAGAGGTTCTGTTGGAGAGATATACGAGGAATAAAACTCCTCATCTGTCATGACCTGCCTTTTTTCATACCCGTCAGTGGTGGAATGGATGGGACAGGTAGAGTCACAGTCTCTCCATTTGTCTCTCTCACTGATATAGTTAAGCTGTACTCTCCTGGAGGAAAGTCTCTCACCAGGATCTCTATGTTGTTAATGTTACCTGCAGAGAAAATGTACCGTGACTACCACTCTCACAGTCTTGTCTCGGTGTTCAGTTGAGCTTACAAGAAAAGGAGAACTCTGCAGTCGCTCCAGTCAGGGTACAAACCGAAGGTGATTGGACAGGTCTGTTGGACTGGCAAGATACCGAAACTCTCCCAGAAACAGCTAATGAAGTGCAGCTCAATGCTACATTATGATGGTGTCAAAGACATGGATAGATGGGAATGGTGCACTTGCATTAGACTCACTTAGTGCTTCTCGAACAGAGAAGAGTATTGGGAGAGCAGTTGCAACAGCTCCATCTTCAGAGGTGGCAGATATTATGAGGATAATACTAGCACCGGGTGGAAACCGGCTGATATTGACGACAAAAGACCCCTCTTCATCAGCACCTGAAATTTTAAGACCTGCATGTAAGGGTATTCCTGACATAATGCACTAGAATTCATACCACATTCCTCCACAGTGGAGCCATTGTCATAGCTGCAGCTAAGCCTGCTGATCTTTCCATTGTTGGCAGAGCAGGACACAGTGAGTAAGTCATTGATGGTGTCTTCTGTGCACTCAATGGTGAATGGAGACACTGGTTAAAGAGGAAAGCAACAGCAATGAAAGGAGATTAGCCACTTTGAAAGGAAGTTGGCACTCACAGTCTTCCAGAACAAAGAGGGTGCTGCTGGCATCCACGCATATTTCCTCAGCCAGTCCTCTATGATGGCACAGCTCCACAGTGTATACTCCACTGTCAAAGCTGGTGACACCACCTATGCTAACAAAGTACTGCTCAGATTCCCTGTCCACAGACACATTGACCCTGTTGCCTGTGCCCATAGTGGGCAAGAGTACAACTGGTTCACCAGGAACGGGCCTGCCAGACCTGTCAAGCCTCTGCAAGGAAACTGTGATGCTAATGTTCTCCAGTGGTACACCGATGAACATCTCTTTGGATTCATTAAGGAGGAAGCCATTGAAATCTAGCACGATTGTGGAACCTGTTTCCGCAATGGCTGTCTGCCTCCCTCCTATCACAACAATGGTTGCCTGCTCCTCTTCACCCACTGATACTCTCCGCAACTCATCCTCATTCTGGACAAAATCTACATCTCCACTCAACACCCGGAATCTTGAATCTATAACAGAGACAAGATGGTGAGTTGACCTGCACATCCTAGTGTACTTGATGTGCATTACCTCCTTCCCTAAGCCTGATTATTACCACAGAGTCCTCGACATTCACAAAGCCAACATCCCTTGCGTCCAGTTCACCTTCAGCTACATAGAGAACAATGGCAAAACCCTCTTCACTTTCTGGGACTCCATCGTTGTAAACAGAAATAGACAGTTCAGCTGACAAAGGAGCAGACGTTGTTTCAGGAGCAAACTCAAATGCAAGCACTCTCCCGTAAAAGTCAAAGACTGCAAGAGTGGTGTAAATAAAATTGAAAAACTCACAACAGCCAAAAGGTGTTTTGATTACTCACATGGAAGGGCAGAATCTGGAGGTATTGTGCGGTTACCGGCAATCTCGCTCAAGTTGGAAAGGCCCAGTTCTCTCCTCAGCTCTTTGTACTGAGAATAGGACACTGGTGCAACATGGAGTGGAATGGCTCCAAAACTGAAACCAGTGACCACCAGGCGAAGAGTGAGAGCCGACTTGGACTCACTCACTTCCACAAGGTTTTCACCGGTGAGGCTGATGAGCAAAGCTGTGGATTTGATAGAGTCAATCATTCAGAGACTTCAGTAAGGCATTGTAGGACTCACGTGTTCTCGTCAAACCAGTGAAGACAAACAGGAATGAACCATTGTTTCCTTCTTCATCAGTAAATGTTATGTTCAGTGTTGTCTGTCTGTCTGGACTGAAGTCAAATCGGTTGATCTGGATAAAGCTGGTGTTACCTACACAATGTAATGAGATAAAAAAATTAAAATGATGGTGAGGTGTTCCTATAACTTCTATAAAGATGTACATGATGAAATGGAGTCATCTTTAGAGTCAAATGAGCATTGGGCAAATCCAGAAACTGAAAATGGAACTCCTTGACAAGAGAGTAGAATGAGTGGACCATCAGTGGACTGGAAACACCTCAGCGTAGGTTCAAGTTCTGAAAAATTAATATAAATTATCAAGGTATGCATGTACCCAGTGCCATAATCATGTAGACCTGAAGTTATGAAGTCAATGAGGAATTCTCTGCTCTGCCCACCACCAGTGGTTGCCATGATATTCAGATGTGCTCGTCTTCCTGGAGGATATCGCTCCACATCAATGACAATTTCTGGTCCAGGGCCACCTGGTGAAGATAAGAGTAAAATAGACCTCTATAACACTATTGTTATACTGCTCACAATCCTCTGGCTGGCCATTATCATAAGAACACAAGTAACTGATTGAAACTCTTGTACCATCCAGGGATGATAAACACAAGGCAGTCAATCGTTCAGGACCAAGAATGCAACCAAAGAAAGACAGGAGAGGTTCTGTTAGAGAGTTATACAAGAAATAAAAGCACTACACTTTTATGTATTTTCTGTTCCCATACCCGTCAGTGGTGGAATGGATGGGACAGGTAGAGTCACAGTCTCTCCACTTGTCTCTCTCACTGATATAGTTAAGCTATACTCTCCTGGAGGAAAGTCTCTCACGAGGATCTCTATGTTGTCGATGTTACCTGCAAAAAAATGTACAGTGACTTCCACTCTCACAGTCTGGTCTTAATGTTTAGTAGAGCTTACATGTAAAGGAGAACTCTGCAGTCGCTCCAGTAAGGGTACAGACCGAAGGTGATTGGACGGGTCTGCTGGACTGGCAAGATACCGAAACTCTCCCAGCAACAGCTACTGAAGTGCAACTCAATGCTACATTACGATGGTGTCAATGACATGGATGTGAATGATGCACTTGCATTTGACTCACTTAGTGCTTCTGGCACAGAGAAACGTATCGGGAGAGCAGTTGCAACAGCTCCATCTTCAGAGGTGGCAGATATTATGAGGATAATACTAGCACCGGGTGGAAACCGGCTGATGTTGACGACAAAGGACCCCTCTTCATCAGCACCTGAAATTTCAAGACCTGCATGTAAGGATATTCCTGCCATAATGCACTAGAATTCATACCACACTCCTCCACAGTGGAGCCATTGTCATAGCTGCAGCTAAGCCTGCTGATCTTTCCATTGTCGGCAGAGCAGGAAACAGTGAGGGTGTCATTGGAGGTGTCTTCAGTGCACTCAATGGAGAAGGGAGATTCTGGTTAAAGAGGAAGGCAAAAATATATTATGATCATGTAGAGTGAAAATATATGGAATCAGAGATGAAATTTATCTCACTAACAAAGTAATCATACCATCTCCATCTACAATAGTAAGCTGCAATGTCTCCCTGAAGAACACATTAGGACCAGTTGGTAGTGGGATATTCGAGATTGACACCAACTGTAATGCAAATGTCTCCTCGTCTTCTCTCATGTTGTCCAGTCTAAAGGTGAAGAACATCGGTGGTGGTGGAAGAACTATTGCTCTGGACACAAACTGGCTCAAACTGGTGGTTTGAATAGAGAAGTCTCCAGCTACACCTTCATCTATAAATCACATAAGGCACAAGGTAAACCACCTTCCGCTCACACAACATACACATACACAACATGCACACACACATCTTAACCTGCTGAATTTTGATCTATGATCCGGATGTTAAATATGATACTCTGTGTTAGTAATAGTGGTCTCTTCTGGTATCCTAATTGAACAGAATATCTGTCTTCTCTCTCAACTCCACGGAACCTGTCTTCAAACCAACCAAACACTAATGAAAAGTCAGCAAAAAATCATAATAGAAAATCTAGAAATGTCAGTAGAACATGTACCTATACAGTCATAGCATGTGTCACCATCATCAAAACTTATCCCTTCAGAGTTGTTAACACAGCACTCTCTTCTACTCATCACACTATTGCTTCCTTTACACATTTCTTCCATGTAGCAATCCACCAAATCTATCATAAAAATGCTGTCATTAAATAAATAATTCAAGTTTGTTCTTAAGGGACATGTGAAGGCAATTTACCACATAGTGTGGTGAGTCCAACACTAGAAAGTTGATGCAGAAAAAGTGTCATATATGTTTCTTACAACAGTATTTTAATAGAAATAGACTGCTCTAAAAATGCTGCTGCACGATCTTCTAACTAATAACACTCAACTAAAGGTAAATATTTATATAACTGTGGTCAGACAGTGATGTAGCTTGCACAAGCTTGACATGTAACACATCTAGATCTATCAATGAACTCTTTATCAGCTATATAGCTACAGTTATATATTACAAAGGAAATCAACACATCTTTAGTTAATATCTGCATAGTAGCTAAATGTGAAGTGGATCTGATTACTTACACAAATACAACAGCAGCAAACTCACCTAGAGGCTCTGGAGCAGAGAAACTGATGGGAGAAGCAGTGACAACATCACCATCTTCAGAAATGGCAGATATTATAAGAATAATGTGCTCTCCAGGGGGAAACCGACTGATGTTAACAACAAAGGTACCCTCTTCATTGGCACCTAAAATTTCAAACTTGCATGATTATAATCTCTTAACATAATTCACTAGAATTCATACCACATTCCTCCACAGTGGAGCCATTGTCATAGCTGCAGCTAAGCCTGCTGATCTTTCCATTGTTGGCAGAGCAGGAAACAGTGAGGGTGTCATTGGAGGTGTCTTCAGTGCACTCAATAGTGAAAGGAAACACTGAAAGATACAAAATGAAGGGAGATTGATTCTTTTGAAAAAGATTAGGCACTCACAGTCTTCCAGAACAAAGAGGGTGCTGTTGGCATCCACACATGTTTCCTCAACCATTCCTTTATGATGGCACAGCTCCACAATATATACTCCACTGTCAAATCTGGTGACACCACCTATGCTAACAAAGTACTGCTCAGATTCCCTATCTACAGACACAATGACCCTGTTGCCCGTGCCAATAGTGGGCAAGAGTACAACTGGTTCACCAGGAACAGGCCTGCCAGATCTGTCAAGCCTCTGCAAGGAAACTGTGATGCTAATGTTCTTCAGTGGCACACCAACAAACATCTGTTCTGATGCATTACGGAGGAAGCCATTGAAATCCAGCACAATTCTGGAACCTGTTTCCACAATGGCTGTCTGTCTCCCTCCTATCACAACAATGGTTGCCTGCTCCTCTTCACCCACTGATACTCTCCGCAGCTCATCCTTATTCTGGCCAAAATCTACATCTCCACTCAACACCCGGAATCTTGAATCTATAACAGAGACAAGATGGTGAGTTGACCTGCACATCCTAGTGTACTTGATGTGCTTTACCTCCTTCCCTAAGCCTGATTATTACCA
This sequence comes from Diacarnus erythraeanus, assembly GCA_964016965.1. Lineage (NCBI taxonomy): Eukaryota > Metazoa > Porifera > Demospongiae > Poecilosclerida > Podospongiidae > Diacarnus > Diacarnus erythraeanus. The sequence continues at coordinate 355,850 of OZ024681.1, forward strand.
CAGAGTCCTCGACATTCACAAAGCCAACATCCCTTGCGTCTAGTTCACCTTCAGCTACATAGAGAACAATGGCAAAACCCTCTTCACTTTCTGGGACTCCATCATTGTAAACAGAAATAGAAAATTCAGCTGACGGAGGAGCAGACGTTGTTCCAGGAGCAAACTCTAATGCAAGCACTCTCCCGTAAAAGTCAAAGACTGCAAGAGTGGTGTTAATAAAATTGGACAACTCAAACAAGCCAAAAGGTGTCTCATTCACTCACATGGAAGGGCAGAATCTGGAGGTATTGTGCGATTACTGGCAATTTCGCTTAAGCTGGAAAGCCCCAGCTCTCTCCTCCGTTCTTCATACTGAGAATAGGACACTGGTGCAACATGGAATGGAATAGCTCCAAAACTGAAACCAGTAACCACCAGGCGGAGAGTGAGAGCCGACTCGGACTCACTCACTTCCACAAGGTTTTCACCACTGAGACTGATGAGCAAAGCTGTGGATTTGATAGAGTCAATCATTCAGAGACTTCAGTAAGGCATTGTTGGACTCACGCGTTCTCGTTAAACCAGTGAAGACAAAAAGGAATGAACCATTGTTTCCCTCTTCATCAGTGAATGTTATGTTCAGCGCTGTCTGTCTGTCTGGATTGAAGTCAAAACGGTTGATCTGAATAAAGCTGGTGTTACCTGCACAATGTAATGAGATAAAGCAAATTAAAATGATGGTGAGGTGTTCCTAGCTCCTATAGAAATATACATGAAAAAATGAAGTCATCTTTATTGTTATATGAGCATTGGGCTAATCCAGAAACTGAAAACGGAACTCCTTGACAGGAGAGTAGAATGAGTGGACCATCAGTTGACTGGAAGCACCTCAGTGTAGGTTCAAGTTCTGAACAATTGATATATTATCAAGGTATGCATGCACCCAGTGTCATAATCATGTAGACCTGATGTTATGAAGTCAATGAGGAATTCGATGCTCTGCCCACCACCAGTGGTTGCCGTGATCTTCAGATGTGCTCGTCTTCCTGGAGGATATCTCTCCACATCAATAACAATTTCTGGTCCAGGGCCACCTGGTGGCGAAAGTAAAGGTAATAACAATTAGACCTCTATAACATTATCACTATACTGCTCACAATCCTCTGACTGGCTGTCATCATAGGAACACATATAGTTAATGGACACCCTGCTACCATCCAGGGATGATTCACACAAGGCAGTCAACCCTTCTGGACTGAGAGAGCAGTTAAAGAAAGATAGGAGAGGTTCTGTTGGAGAGATATACAAGGAGTAAAACTACTCATCTGTCATGACCTGCCTGTTTTCTTACCCGTCAGTGGTGGAATGGATGGGACAGGTAGAGTCACAGTCTCTCCATTTGCCTCTCTCACTGATATAGTTAAGCTGTACTCTCCTGGAGGAAAGTCTCTCACGAGGATCTCTATGTTGTTGATGTTACCTGCAGAAAAAATGTACAGTGACTACCACTAATCAAAGTGTTCAGTCAAGCTTACAAGAAAAGGAGAACTCTGCAGTCGCTCCAGTCAGGATACAGACCGAAGGTGATTGAATGGGTCTGCTGGACTGGCAAGATACTGAAACTCTTCCAGAAACAGCTAATGAAGTGCACCTCAATGCTACATTATGATGGTGTCAAAGACATGGATGGATGTGAATGGTGCACTTGCATTTGACTCACTTAGTGCTTCTCGAACAGAGAAGAGTATTGGGAGAGCAGTTGCAACAGTTCCATCTTCAGAGGTGGCAGATATTATTAGAATAATACTACCACCAGGTGGAAACCGACTGATGTTGACGACAAAGGACCCCTCTTCATCAGCACCTGAAATTTTAAGACCTGCATGTAAGGCTAATCCTGACATAATGCACTAGAATTCATACCACATTCCTCCACAGTGGAGCCATTGTCATAGCTGCAGCTAAGCCTGCTGATCTTTCCATTGTTGGCAGAGCAGGACACAGTGAGGGTGTCATTGGAGATTTCTTCAGTGCACTCAATGGTGAATGGAGACACTGGTTGAAGAGGAAAGATACAGCAATGAAAGGAGATTGGCCACTTTGAAAGGAAGTTGGCACTCACAGTCTTCCAGAACAAAGAGGGTGCTGCTGGCATCCACACATGTTTCCTCAGCCAGTCCTCTATGATGGCACAATTCCACGGTGTATACTCCACTGTCAAAGCTGGTGACACCATCTATGCTGACAAAGTACTGCTCAGATTCTCTGTCTACAGACACATTGACCCTGTTGCCTGTGTCCATAGTGGGCAAGAGTACAACTGGTTCACCAGGAATAGGCCTGCCAGACCTGTCAAGCCTATGCAAGGAAAGTGTGATGCTAATGTTCTCCAGTGGTACACCGATGAACATCTCTTTGGATACATTATGAAGGAAGCCATTGAAATCCAGCACAATTCTGGAACCTGTTTCGGCAATGGCTGTCTGCCTCCTTCCTATCACCACAATAGTTGCCTGCTCCTCTTCATCTACTGATACTCTACGCAGCTCATCCTCCTCCTGGCCGAAATCTACATCTCCACTCAATACCCGAAATCTTGAATCTATAACAGAGACAAGATAGTGAGTTGACCTGCACATCCTAATGTACTTGATGTGTATTACCTCCTTCCCTAAGCCTGATTATTGCCACAGAGTCCTCGACATTCACAAAGCCAACATCCCTTGCGTCCAGTTCACCTTCAGCTACATAGAGAACAATGGCAAAACCCTCTTCACCTTCTGGGACTCCATCATTGTAAACAGAAATAGACAATTCAGCTGATGATGGAGCAGACGTTGTTCCAGGAGCAAACTCTAATGCAAGCACTCTCCCGTAAAAGTCAAAGACTGCAAGAGTGGTGTCAATAAAATTGGAAAACTCACAACAGCCAAATGGTGTTTCAATCACTCACATGGAAGGGCAGAATCAAGAGGTATTGTGCGATTACCGGAAATCTCGCTCAAGCTGGAAAGGCCCAGCTCTCCCTTCAGCTCTTCGTACTGAGAATAGGACACTGGTGAAACATGGAGTGGAATGGCTCCAAAACTGAAACCGGTGACCACCAGGCGGAGAGTGAGAGCCGACTCAGACTCACTCACTTCCACAAGGTTTTCATCGCTGAGGCTGATGAGCAAAGCTGTGGATTTGATAGAGTCAATCATTCAGAGACTTCAGTAAGGCATTGTAGGACTCACGTGTTCTCGTCAAACCAGTGAAGACAAACAGGAATGAACCATTGTTTCCCTCTTCATCAGTGAATGTTATGTTCAGTGTTGTCTCTCTGTCTGAACTGAAGTCAAATCGGTTGATCTGGATAAAGCTGGTGTTACCTGCACAAGGTAATGAGATTAAAATGATGGTGAGGTTTTTCTATAACTTTTATAAAGATGTACATGATGAAATGGAGTCATCATTATGGTCGTATGAGCATTGGGCAAATCCAGAAACTGAAAATGGAACTCCTTGACAGGAGAGTAAAATGAGTTGACCATCAGTGGACTGGAAACACCTCAGCGTAGGTTCAAGTTCTGAAAAATTAATATAAATTATCAAGGTATGCATGCACCCAGTGTCATAATCATGTAGACCTGAAGTTATGAAGTCAATAAAGAATTCTCTGCTCTGCCCACCACCAGTGGTTGCCATGATATTCAGATGTGCTCGTCTTCCTGGAGGATATCGCTCCACATCAATGACAATTTCTGGTCCAGGGCCACCTGGTGAAGGTAAGGGTAAAATAGACCTCTATAACACTATTGTTATACTGCTCACAATCCTCTGGCTGGCCATTATCATAAGAACACAAGTAACTGATTGAAACTCTTGTACCATCCAGGGATGATAAACACAAGGCAGTCAATCGTTCAGGACCAAGAGTGCAACCAAAGAAAGACAGGAGAGGTTCTGTTAGAGAGTTATACAAGAAATAAAATGACTACACTTTCATGTATTTTCTGTTTCCATACCTGTTAGTGGTGGAATGGATGGGACAGGTAGAGTCACAGTCTCTCCATTTGTCTCTCTCACTGATATAGTTAAGCTGTACTCTCCTGGAGGAAAGTCTCTCACCAGGATCTCTATGTTGTCAATGTTACCTGCAGAAAAAATGTACAGTGACTACCACTCTCACAATCTGGTCTCAATGTTTAGTTGAGCTTACAAGAAAAGGAGAACTCTGCAGTCGTTCCAGTCAGGGTACAGACGGAAGGTGATTGGACAGGTCTGTTGGACTGGCAAGATACTGAAACTCTTCCAGTAACAGCTACTGAAGTACAGCTCAATGCTACATTACAATGGTATTGATGACATGGATGTGAATGGTGCACTTGCATTTGACTCACTTAGTGCTTCTCGCACAGAGAAACGTATTGGGAGAGCAGTTGCAACGGCTCCATCTTCAGAGGTGGCAGATATTATGAGGATAATACTAGCACCTGGTGGAAACCGACTGATGTTGACGACAAAGGACCCCTCTTCATTAGCACCTGAAATTTCAAGACTTGCATGTAAGAGCAATCCTGCAATAATGCACTAGAATTCATACCACATTCCTCCACAGTGGAGCCATTGTCATAGCTGCAGCTAAGCCTGCTGATCTTTCCATTGTTGGCAGAGCAGGAAACAGTGAGGGTGTCATTGGAGGTGTTTTCAGTGCACTCAATGGTGAAAGGAGACACTGGTTAAAGAGGAAAGATACAATAATGAAAGGAAATTGGCCATTTTGAAAGGAAGTTGGCACTCACAGTCATCCAGAACAAAGAGGGTGCTGCTGGCATTCACACATGTTTCCTCAGCCAGTCCTCTATGATGACACAGCTCCATGGTGTATACTCCACTGTCAAAGTTGGTGACACCAGCTATGCTAACAAAGTACTGCTCAGATTCCCTATCTACAAACACATTGACCCTGTTGCCCGTGCCCATAGTGGGCAAGAGTATAACCATTTCACCAGGAATGGGCATGCCAGACCTGTTAAGCCTCTGCAAGGAAAGTGTGATGCTAATGTTCTCCAGTGGTACACCGATAAATATCTGGCTAGATGCATTGCGAAAGAAGCCATTGAATTCCAACAGGATTCTGGCACCTGTCTCTACAATGGCTGTCTGTATCTCTCCTGTCACCACAATGGTTGCTTGTTCGCCTTCACTAACTGCTACTCCAGATAGCTCCTTCTCCCCCTGCCCGAGATTCACATCTCCACTTAATACCCGGAATCTTGAATCTATAACAGAAAAGAGTTGGTGAGTTGCTCTGTGTCCTGTCTCTGTGTATTCTTACCTCCTTCTTTCATCCGCACCAAAAGTACAGAGTCCTCCACATTCACAAAGCCAACATCCCTTTCATCCAGTTTGCCTTCAGCGACATACAGCACCACCACAAAACCTTCCTCACCTTCTGGAATTCCATCATTGTAGACAGATATGGAGACCTCAGCTGATGCAGGAGAAGATGTTGTTCCTGTAACAACTTCTATAGTCTGTACTGTCCCATTAAAGTCCACAACTGCATGCACAGAAAAACATAGAGTGCATTGGAACTTGCTCTGGTAAAGTGGTTATCTACTCAGGGGTGTAGGCAGGAAGGGGGGAGGGGGGGCAGGGGGGAAGGGGCTTGGGGGCTTAAGTTTCCCAGATTTTTCAGAAAATGAGATTAACTAATAGTTAATAAGCTCAGGCTCTGGCTTAATTATTATTATTATTATTATTATTATTATTATTATTATTATTATTATTATTATTATTATTATTGTAAAACTGCATGTGATGTGCATTGTATATTAGTGGTTTGGTATACAGTATTTAACCATGACAGTAGTGGTTAAAAGGTAAGCATTGGTAACATTGTAACAGCTGCTTAGAGAAGTTTCTTGACTCTTAGCCTAGTTGCTAGTAGCTAGTACTATGTCTGTGAATCTCTGAGATAGTGATTTAGCATTCCTTTAAAGCCAGGTGAATCATCATACGAATTTAAAGCCAGCTATCAGCCTGAATTAGCCAGCAGTCAGCCTGAACTGGTGAGCTAATAATATTCAATCAGTGTATTCTAAAATATAGCTTGAGAGTGATGTGGAAGATGTTTCAGCACAGAATCCACTATCTTCAAATGAAATAGAGCCTAGCCTATCTATGCGTACATATTATATTTGAATATTACTCTAATTTGCTCTCTTACACCTCTTGGATTTTGAAGAAAATTTTTGCTTCTACACTTCTTGCAGGAGGGGACATATTCCCTTCCCGCACCCTCCCCCTTAAGCTGAATTGCAGCTCTTTTGTCTTTACCTTATTAGCCACCCCAGGTTTTAAAAAGTTGTCTACACCCTGCTACTTACATGGAAGAGCAGACTCTGACGGTAGTGTTATAGGAAAACTAAAAATCTCTCTCAAACTAGAACTGATGTTTAGTTTCATTCTCAACTCTTCAAACTGAGAATAAGACATCGGTGCAACATGAAAAGGGATCTCTCCAAAACTAAAACCAGTGACCGCAAGATGGAGCGTAATGGTCGACTCAGACTCCTTTACATCCACCAGGTTCCCATTAATTAGGCTGATGAGCACAGCTGTAGTGTAATAGAAGTAAACTAACAAGGCTCTTATAAAGTGTGGTATACTCACATTGTCTGATTCCAGCTATTTCAATGGAAAAAGAACATAAATAAATTATTTATTATGTAAAATGTGAAATTGTCCCTACATTGAACTGTTAACTGAAATTCTACTCCTCCAGAACCAGCTCCATTGTGAGACTCCACTCTGTACGTGCCAGCTCTCTCCCTATTTATAACATCAAACTGAATGGAGTCCACTCTCAGGGTGATACCATTCTCTCCATCAATTAGTCTGTTCCCATTGAAGAACCAGGAGAACTGGGTATCATTAGGCTTGGGATTAGCATCCAACAGTATGTCTATCCTGTATTCAGTCTCTTCCTCTCTCACTCTGTACTCTAGCTCAGCTGTATACTGTGGTGCATCTGTATGAGAACAAGTAGTTGATTCTATAAATTGCACATTTTGTAGCTGTTTACTCACAATACACTAATAGTGAAAATTCGATGACCCCTGTACCAGCAGGACTGACTGATACAAGTCTGTACATTCCAGCTTGAGTTCTTGAGATGATACTAAACTGGATAAAGTCTACTCCCAGTATTATGCCATCTCCACTGCTGAGTCTCTGGCTGTTGAAAAACCACGTAAAGTTTCCCTCCCCGGGTATGGGATTGGCATCCAGAGTGATGTTGATTCTAAAGTTCTCTGTATCCTCTATGGCTATGTAACTGGAATCAGCAATGTACTCTGGAGCATCTGTATGAAAACACTTATTATGGATAGTCAATGTAAAACACAATGTCCCTACATTGAACCGTTAGCTGAAATTCTACTCCTCCAGAACCAGCTTCATTGTGAGACTCCACTCTGTACGTGCCAGCTCTCTCCCTATTTACAACATCAAACTGAATGGAGTCCACTCTCAGGGTGATGCCATTCTCTCCATCAATTAGTCTGTTCCCATTGAAGAACCAGGAGAACTGGGTATCATTAGGCTTGGGATTAGCATCCAACAGTATGTCTATCCTGTATTCAGTCTCTTCCTCTCTCACTCTGTACTCTAGCTCAGCTGTATACTGTGGTGCATCTGTATGAGAACAAGTAGTTGATTCTATAAATTGCACATTTTGTAGCTGTTTACTCACAATACACTAATAGTGAAAATTCGATGACCCCTGTACCAGCAGGACTGACTGATACAAGTCTGTACATTCCAGCTTGAGTCCTGGAAATGATACTAAACTGGATAAAGTCTACTCCAAGTATTATGCCATCTCCACTGCTGAGTCTCTGGCTGTTGAAAAACCACGAAAAGTTTCCCTCCCCGGGTATGGGATTGGCATCCAGAGTGATGTTGATTCTAAAGTTCTCTGTATCCTCTATGGCTATGTAACTGGAATCAGCAATGTACTCTGGAGCATCTGTATGAAAACACTTATTATGGATAGTCAATGTAAAACACAATGTCCCTACATTGAACCGTTAGCTGAAATTCTACTCCTCCAGAACCAGCTCCATTGTGAGACTCCACTCTGTACGTGCCAGCTCTCTCCCTATTTATAACATCAAATTGAATGGAGTCCACTCTCAGGGTGATGCCATTCTCTCCATCAATTAGTCTGTTCCCATTGAAGAACCAGGAGAACTGGGTATCATTAGGCCTTGGATTAGCTACAAGCATCAGCTGGACAGTAAATGTCACAGCTCCTTCAAAAGATGTGTATTCATTATCTGCAATGTATTCTGGAGCAACTATATGAAAGTACAGGAGATCAAGATGAAACCTTGTGATATACTGATGAGAGTATATAACTCACAGTTCACTATCAGTTGGAATGTAAACTGTGTGGAACCCACACCATTTGAGGTTGAGATCATGTATGATCCAGTGTGATCTCTCGACACTGTGTCAAATTGGATAAAGTTTACACCTAGTTTCACACCATTCACTCCCTCAATTAAGGGTTGGCCATTGAAAAACCATTCAAAGTTTGCAGGAATGGGAGACGAGTCTAATGTCAGCTCTATCTTGAAATCTTCTGATCCTTCATTGGCTGTGTACATGTCCTCCCCAGAGTATTCCGGTGCATCTGCATCACAAGAGTTCATTACATATATCTACGTTAACCCTTTAAGGTCCATCACTTACATCTGACTATAACCACAAACTGAAATATTCCACTGCCACCACAGTTAGTGGCACGCACTGTGTATGTTCCTGAATCAGATCTCTTTACTTCAGAAAACTCGATGGAATTGCTATCCAGTTTGACAACACTTCCTCCGATAGTCAACACTTCACTGTTACTTGACATCCAAGTGAAGGAGTCTACGGTACCCATAATTTGAAGGACTATTTCTAGCCTGTCTCCCTCAGTCACTTCATAAGTATCATTCCCTCTGTAACTTGGTACATCTAAAATACAATGTCATCATTTTAATTGGTGCTGCAGCTTGTGTAAACTTTAATACAGAGACATCATTGGGGTGGATGGATTTATTAACCTGGTACTGTGAATCTAATAGTTTCCACTGCAACTTCACCATCCTCTGTGGTCCCTCTAATAACCAGACTATGACTACCCACTATGAAGTCAGAGACGTCAACAGTCATACTCAAGTTACCTGTACATAACAGAATAAAGTTGATCATTAACTCTGTCAGTTTGTATACATGACACTTGTCCCTCCAGCATGGAATACAAAAGTTAGCTTCTTGAATCAAAACATATGCTGGCAGCTACATGTGCTTATTGTGCCAGTTGCTACATGTACAAATGAAAGTAGCTGGCTACTTTTGCTCGTAACTACAGATGCTGGAGTATATTTAACTGCCACTTACATGGCTGAGTAGGTCCACCATTATAGGTACATGTCACTTCCTCTGCTACTCCACCCTTCTCAGTACAATCAATCACAAGTTCTCCAGACAAACAGGTTTGGTTGCATTCCAAGGAGAAAAAAACTTTAACAAAAATTAATAATTATAATAATTCAGAATTCACAAAACTAAAAACTAAAAACACGAGAAATATTATAACTTAAAGGACTGTCTGCAAGTAGAGAAGATATAAATAGAACCAGAAACTAAAAATATATCATACCATCTCCATCTACAATAGTACACTGTAAGGTCTCCCTGAAGAACACATTAGGACCAGTTGGTAGTGGGATATTCGATACTGACACCAACTGTAATGCAAATGTCTCCTCGTCTTCTCTCATGTTGTCTAGTCTAAAGGTGAAGAACATCAGTGGTGGTGGAAGAACTATTGCTCTGGACACAAACTGGCTCAAACTGGTGGTGTGAATAGAGAAGTCTCCATCTACACCTTCATCTATAAATCACATAAGGCACAAGGTAAACCACCTTCCACTCACACAACATACACACACACAACACAACATGCACACACACATGTTAACCTGCTGAATTTTGATCTATGGTCAGGATGTTAAATATGATACTCTGTGTTAGTAATAGTGGTCTCTTCTGGTATCCAACTTGAATAGAATATCTGTCTTCTCTCTCGACTCCACGGAACCTGTCTTCAAACCAACCAAACACTAATGAAAAGTCAGCAAACAAATATAATAGAAAATCTAGAAATGTCAGTAGAACATGTACCTATACAGTCATAGCATGTGTCACCATCATCAAAACTTATCCCTTCAGGGTTGTTAACACAGCACTCGCTTCTACTCATCACACTATTGCTTCCTTTACACATTTCTTCCATGTAGCAATCCACCAAATCTATCATAAAAAGTTGTTGTTAAATAGTTAACTCTGTGGGTTTCTGCACCAAGCAACATAATTGGTGAAGACCTTAAATCCGAGAATTGAAAACATAACTGTGTTCACAGAAATATTTGGAGACATTACTACATACATGATCAGATGTAATAGCTGAAGCCACAGATATCCCAATTCATGTGGTAAATTCTTACCAGGAACTATATACACAGAATCAAACTTTCTGGTCAGTTGGAGTTGCCCACAATATTAACAGTCCTTATTAACTGATTACCAACAAAACAAAAAGGTCTAACTTACAAGGAAATCATGAGACTCACCTAGTTGATTTGGGACAGAATAACTGATGGGAGAAGCAGTGACAACATTTCCATCTTCAGAAGTAGCAGATATTATAAGAATGATATGCTCTCCAGGAGAAAACCGACTGATATTGACAACAAAAAAACCCTCTTCGTTGGCACCTAAAATTTCAAACTTGCATGATTATAATCTCTTAACATAATGCACTAGAATTCATACCACATTCCTCCACAGTGGAGCCATTGTCATAGCTGCAGCTAAGCCTGCTGATCTTTCCATTGTCGGCAGAGCAGGAAACAGTGAGGGTGTTATTGGAGGTGTCTTCCGTGCACTCAATGGTGAATGGAGACACTGGTTAAAGACAAAAGATACAACAATGAAAGGAGATTGGCCATTTTGAAAAGAAGTGGGAACTTACAGTCTTCCAGAACAAAGAGGGTGCTGCTGGCATTCACACATGTTTCCTCAGCCCTTCCTCTATGATGGCACAGCTCCATGGTGTATACTCCACTGTCAAAGCTGGTGACACCACCTATGCTAACAAAGTACTGCTCAGATTCCCTGTCTACAGACACAATGACCCTGTTGCCTGTGCCCATAGTGGGCAAGAGTACAGCTGGTTCACCATGAATGGGCCTGCCAGATCTGTCAAGCCTCCGCAAGGAAAGTGTGATGCTAATGTTCTCCAGTGGTACACTGATAAATATCTGGCTAGATGCATTGCGAAAGAAGCCATTGAATTCCAACAGGATTCTGGCACCTGTCTCTACAATGGCTGTCTGTATCTCTCCTGTCACCACAATGGTTGCTTGTTCGCCTTCACTAACTGCTACTCCAGATAGCTCCTTCTCCCCCTGCCCGAGATTCACATCTCCACTTAATACCCGGAATATTGAATCTATAACAGAAAAGAGTTGGTGAGTTGCTCTGTGTCCTGTCTCTGTGTATTCTTACCTCCTTCTTTCATCCGCACTAAAAGCACTGAGTCCTCCACATTCACAAAGCCAACATCCCTTTCATCTAGTTCACCTTCAGCGACATACAGCACCACCACAAAACCTTCCTCACCTTCTGGAACTCCATCATTGTAGACAGATATGGAAACCTCGGCTGATGCAGGAGAAGATGTTGTTCCTGTAACAACTTCTATAGTCTGTATTGTCCCATTAAAGTCCACAACTACACAGAAAATCATACAGTGCATTGGAACTCGCTCTGGTAAAGTGGTTATCTACTTACACGGAAGTGCAGACTCTGATGGTAGTGTTATAGGAAAACTAAAAATCTCTCTCAATCTAGAACTGATGTTTAGTTTCATTCTCAACTCTTCAAACTGAGAATAAGACACTGGTGCAACATGAAAAGGGATCTCTCCAAAACTAAAACCAGTGACCGCAAGATGGAGCGTAATGGTCGACTCAGACTCCTTTACATTCACCAGGTTCCCATTAATTAGGCTGATGAGCACAGCTGTAGTGTAATAGAAGTAAACTAACAAGGCTCTTATAAAGTGTGGTATACTCACATTGTCTGATTCCGGCTATTTCAATGGAAAAAGAACATATATAAATTATTTATTATGTAAAATGTGAAATTGTCCCTACATTGAACCGTTAGCTGAAATTCTATTCCTCCAGAGCCAGCTTCATTGTGAGACTCCACTCTGTACGTGCCAGCTCTCTCCCTATTTACAACATCAAATTGAATGGAGTCCACTCTCAGGGTGATACCATTCTCTCCATCAATCAGTCTGTTCCCATTGAAGAACCAGGAGAACTGGGTATCATTAGGCTTGGGATTAGCGTCCAACAGTATGTCTATCCTGTATTCAGTCTCTTCCTCTCTCACTCTGTACTCTAGCTCAGCTGTATACTGTGGTGCATCTGTATGAGAACAAGTAGTTGATTCTATATATTGCACATTTTGTAGCTGTTTACTCACAATACACTAATAGTGAAAATTCGATGACCCCTGTACCAGCAGGACTGACTGATACAAGTCTGTACGTTCCAGTCTGAGTTCTTGAGATGATACTAAACTGGATAAAGTCTACTCCAAGTATTATGCCATCTCCACTGCTGAGTCTCTGGCTGTTGAAAAACCACGAAAAGTTTCCCTCCCCGGGTATGGGATTGGCATCCAGAGTGATGTTGATTCTAAAGTTCTCTGTATCCTCTATGGCTATGTAACTGGAATCAGCAATGTACTCTGGAGCATCTGTATGAAAACACTTATTATGGATAGTCAATGTAAAACACAATGTCCCTACATTGAACCGTTAGCTGAAATTCTACTCCTCCAGAACCAGCTCCATTGTGAGACTCCACTCTGTACGTGCCAGCTCTCTCCCTATTTATAACATCAAATTGAATGGAGTCCACTCTCAGGGTGATGCCATTCTCTCCATCAATTAGTCTGTTCCCATTGAAGAACCAGGAGAACTGGGTATCATTAGGCCTTGGATTAGCTACAAGCATCAGCTGGACAGTAAATGTCACAGCTCCTTCAAAAGATGTGTATTCATTATCTGCAATGTATTCTGGAGCAACTATATGAAAGTACAGGAGATCAAGATGAAACCTTGTGATATACTGATGAGAGTATATAACTCACAGTTCACTATCAGTTGGAATGTAAACTGTGTGGAACCCACACCATTTGAGGTTGAGATCATGTATGATCCAGTGTGATCTCTGGACACTGTGTCAAATTGGATAAAGTTTACACCTAGTTTCACACCATTCACTCCCTCGATTAAGGGTTGGCCATTGAAAAACCATTCAAAGTTTGCAGGAATGGGAGACGAGTCTAATGTCAGCTCTATCTTGAAATCTTCTGATCCTTCATTGGCTGTGTACATGTCCTCCCCAGAGTATTCCGGTGGGTCTGCATCACAAGAGTTCATTACATATATCTACGTTAACCCTTTAAGGTCCATCACTTACATCTGACTATAACCACAAACTGAAATATTCCACTGCCACCACAGTTAGTGGCACGCACTGTGTATGTTCCTGAATCAGATCTCTTTACTTCAGAAAACTCGATGGAATTGCTATCCAGTTTGACAACACTTCCTCCGATAGTCAACACTTCACTGTTACTTGACATCCAAGTGAAGGAGTCTACGGTACCCATAATTTGAAGGACTATTTCTAGCCTGTCTCCCTCAGTCACTTCATAAGTATCATTCCCTCTGTAACTTGGTACATCTAAAATACAATGTCATCATTTTAATTGGTGCTGCATCTTGTGTAAACTTTAATACAGAGACATCATTGGGGTGGATGGATATTATTAACCTGGTACTTGAAATCTAATAGTTTCCACTGCAACTTCACCATCCTCTGTGGTCCCTCTAATAACCAGACTATGACTACCCACTATGAAGTCAGAGACGTCAACAGTCATACTCAAGTTACCTGTACATAACAGAATAAAGTTGATCATTAACTCTGTCAGTTTGTATACATGACACTTGTCCCTCCAGCATGGAATACAAAAGTTAGCTTCTTGAATCAAAACATATGCTGGCAGCTACATGTGCTTATTGTGCCAGTTGCTACATGTACAAATGAAAGTAGCTGGCTACTTTTGCTCGTAACTACAGATGCTGGAGTATATTTAACTGCCACTTACATGGCTGAGTAAGTCCACCATTATAGGTACATGTCACTTCCTCTGCTACTCCACCCTTCTCAGTACAATCAATCACAAGTTCTCCAGACAAACAGGTTTGGTTGCATTCCAAGGAGAAAAAAACTTTAGCAAAAATTAATAATTATAATAATTCAGAATTCACAAAACTAAAAACTAAAAACACGAGAAATATTATAACTTAAAGGACTGTCTGCACGTAGAGAAGATATAAATAGAACCAGAAACTAAAAATATATCATACCATCTCCATCTACAATAGTACACTGTAAGGTCTCCCTGAAGAACACATTAGGACCAGTTGGTAGTGGGATATTCGATACTGACACCAACTGTAATGCAAATGTCTCCTCGTCTTCTCTCATGTTGTCCAGTCTAAAGGTGAAGAACATCGGTGGTGGTGGAAGAACTATTGCTCTGGACACAAACTGGCTCAAACTGGTGGTTTGAATAGAGAAGTCTCCATCTATACCTTCATCTAACATAAGGCACAAGGTAAACCACCTTCCGCTCACACAACATACACACACACAACATGTATACACACAACATGCACACACACATGTTAACCTGCTGAATTTTGATCTATGGTCAGGATGTTAAATATGATACTCTGTGTTAGTAATAGTGGTCTCTTCTGGTATCCAACTTGAATAGAATATCTGTCTTCTCTCTCGACTCCACGGAACCTGTCTTCAAACCAACCAAACACTAATGAAAAGTCAGCAAACAAATATAATAGAAAATCTAGAAATGTCAGTAGAACATGTACCTATACAGTCATAGCATGTGTCACCATCATCAAAACTTATCCCTTCAGGGTTGTTAACACAGCACTCGCTTCTACTCATCACACTATTGCTTCCTTTACACATTTCTTCCATGTAGCAATCCACCAAATCTATCATAAAAAGTTGTTGTTAAATAGTTAACTCTGTGGGTTTCTGCACCAAGCAACATAATTGGTGAAGACCTTAAATCTGAGAATTGAAAACATAACTGTGTTCACAGGAATATTTGGAGACATTACTACATACATGATCAGATGTAATAGCTGAAGCCACAGATATCCCAATTCATGTGGTAAATTCTTACCAGGAACTATATACACAGAATCAAACTTTCTGGTCAGTTGGAGTTGCCCACAATATTAACAGTCCTTATTAACTGATTACCAACAAAACAAAAAGGTCTAACTTACAAGGAAATCATGAGACTCACCTAGTTGATTTGGGACAGAATAACTGATGGGAGAAGCAGTGACAACATTTCCATCTTCAGAAGTAGCAGATATTATAAGAATGATCTGTTCTCCAGGAGAAAACCGACTGATATTGACAACAAAAAAACCCTCTTCATTGGCACCTAAAATTTCAAACTTGCATGATTATAATCTCTTAACATAATGCACTAGAATTCATACCACATTCCTCCACAGTGGAGCCATTGTCATAGCTGCAGCTAAGCCTGCTGATCTTTCCATTGTTGGCGGAGCAGGACACAGTGAGGGTGTTATTGGAGGTGTCTTCCGTGCACTCAATGGTGAATGGAGACACTGGTTAAAGACAAAAGATACAACAATGAAAGGAGATTGGCCATTTTGAAAAGAAGTGGGAACTTACAGTCTTCCAGAACAAAGAGGGTGCTGCTGGCATTCACACATGTTTCCTCAGCCCTTCCTCTATGATGGCACAGCTCCATGGTGTATACTCCACTGTCAAAGCTGGTGACACCACCTATGCTAACAAAGTACTGCTCAGATTCCCTGTCTACAGACACAATGACCCTGTTGCCTGTGCCCATAGTGGGCAAGAGTACAGCTGGTTTACCATGAATGGGCCTGCCAGATCTGTCAAGCCTCCGCAAGGAAAGTGTGATGCTAATGTTCTCCAGTGGTACACCGATAAATATCTGGCTAGATGCATTGCGAAAGAAGCCATTGAATTCCAACAGGATTCTGGCACCTGTCTCTACAATGGCTGTCTGTATCTCTCCTGTCACCACAATGGTTGCTTGTTCGCCTTCACTAACTGCTACTCCAGATAGCTCCTTCTCCCCCTGCCCGAGATTCACATCTCCACTTAATACCCGGAATCTTGAATCTATAACAGAAAAGAGTTGGTGAGTTGCTCTGTGTCCTGTCTCTGTGTATTCTTACCTCCTTCTTTCATCCGCACTAAAAGCACTGAGTCCTCCACATTCACAAAGCCAACATCCCTTTCATCTAGTTCACCTTCAGCGACATACAGCACCACCACAAAACCTTCCTCACCTTCTGGAACTCCGTCATTGTAGACAGATATGGAAACCTCGGCTGATGCAGGAGAAGATGTTGTTCCTGTAACAACTTCTATAGTCTGTATTGTCCCATTAAAGTCCACAACTACACAGAAAATCATACAGTGTATTGGAACTCGCTCTGGTAAAGTGGTTATCTACTTACACGGAAGTGCAGACTCTGACGGTAGTGTTATAGGAAAACTAAAAATCTCTCTCAAACTAGAACTGATGTTTAGTTTCATTCTCAACTCTTCAAACTGAGAATAAGACATCGGTGCAACATGAAAAGGGATCTCTCCAAAACTAAAACCAGTGACCGCAAGATGGAGCGTAATGGTCGACTCAGACTCCTTTACATTCACCAGGTTCCCATTAATTAGGCTGATGAGCACAGCTGTAGTGTAATAGAAGTAAACTAACAAGGCTCTTATAAAGTGTGGTATACTCACATTGTCTGATTCCGGCTATTTCAATGGAAAAAGAACATAAATAAATCATTTTTTATGTAAAATGTGAAATTGTCCTTACATTGAACTGTTAACTGAAATTCTATTCCTCCAGAACCAGCTCCATTGTGAGACTCCACTCTGTACGTGCCAGCTCTCTCCCTATTTACAACATCAAATTGAATGGAGTCCACTCTCAGGGTGATACCATTCTCTCCATCAATTAGTCTGTTCCCATTGAAGAACCAGGAGAACTGGGTATCATTAGGCTTGGGATTAGCATCCAACAGTATGTCTATCCTGTATTCAGTCTCTTCCTCTCTCACTCTGTACTCTAGCTCAGCTGTATACTGTGGTGCATCTGTATGAGAATAAGTAGTTGATTCTATATGTTGCACATTTTGTAGCTGTTTACTCACAATACACTAATAGTGAAAATTCGATGACCCCTGTACCAGCAGGACTGACTGATACAAGTCTGTACGTTCCAGCTTGAGTCCTTGAAATGGTACTAAACTGGATAAAGTCTACTCCAAGTATTATGCCATCTCCACTGCTGAGTCTCTGGCTGTTGAAAAACCACGAAAAGTTTCCCTCCCCGGGTATGGGATTGGCATTCAGAGTGATGTTGATTCTAAAGTTCTCTGTATCCTCTATGGCTATGTAACTGGGATCAGCAACATATTCTGGAGCATCTGTATGAAAATCAGGAGATCAAGATGAAACCTTGCGATATACTGATGAGAGTAGCTATATAACTCACAGTTCACTATCAGTTGGAATGTGAACTGTGTGGAACCCACACCATTTGAGGATGAGATCATGTATGATCCAGTGTGATCTCTGGACACTGTGTCAAATTGGATAAAGTCTGCACCTAGTCTCACACCATTCACTCCCGCGATTAAGGGTTGGCCATTGAAAAACCATTCAAAGTTTGCAGGAATGGGAGACGAGTCTAATGTCAGCTCTATCTTGAAATCTTCTGATCCTTCATTGGCTGTGTACATGTCCTCCCCAGAGTATTCCGGTGCATCTGCATCACAAGAGTTCATTACATATATCTACATTAACCCTTAAAGGTCTATCACTTACATCTGACTATAACTACAAACTGAAATATTCCACTGCCACCACAGTTAGTGGCACGCACTGTGTATGTTCCTGAATCAGATCTCTTTACTTCAGAAAACTCGATGGAATTGCTATCCAGTTTGACAACACTTCCTCCGATAGTCAACACTTCACTGTTACTTGACATCCAAGTGAAGGAGTCTACGGTACCCATAATTTGAAGGACTATTTCTAGCCTGTCTCCCTCAGTCACTTCATAAGTATCATTCCCTCTGTAACTTGGTACATCTAAAATACAATGTCATCATTTTAATTGGTGCTGCATCTTGTGTAAACTTTAATACAGAGACATCATTGGGGTGGATGGATATTATTAACCTGGTACTTGAAATCTAATAGTTTCCACTGCAACTTCACCATCCTCTGTGGTCCCTCTAATAACCAGACTATGACTACCCGCTATGAAGATGGAGACGTCAACAGTCATACTCAGGTTACCTATGACAGAATCAAAACAGTTGTTATAAGTAAATCATAACTCTTTTCTCTCATTTATATTCTTATCCTTTCACCCACTCCCTGCACAATGTGTATTACCATGCAAATTTCTGGTTATTGATTTTCATTATTATTAGCATCTCATGTTCTTCAGTTTTCCTAAGTTAAGTGTGCTCCTCAAACTGGAACTATCATTTCATGCCACTTACATGACTGAGTAGGTCCACCATTATAGCTGCATGTCACTTCTTCTGCTACTCCATCCTTCTCAGTGCAATTAATCACAAGTTCTCCAGATGAACAGGTTTGGTTGCATTCCAAAGAGAACACTTTAGCTAACAAATTTAAAATTTAATCTAACAATTTCCGAATTAAAACTAAAAGGAACAATAATAGAGGTGACTTAACCCACTATGAGACATAATATGTTAACTTAATGGACTTCTGCATGTAGAAAGGATATAAATGGAACAAGTACTAATTATATTACACATCACAAATAAAAGTGCTCTATA
The DNA here is from genome assembly GCA_964016965.1 of Diacarnus erythraeanus. Lineage (NCBI taxonomy): Eukaryota > Metazoa > Porifera > Demospongiae > Poecilosclerida > Podospongiidae > Diacarnus > Diacarnus erythraeanus. The sequence continues at coordinate 374,955 of OZ024681.1, forward strand.
ATGTATCATACCATCTCCATCTACAATAGTAAGCTGCAATGTCTCCCTGAAGAACACATTAGGACCAGTTGGTAGTGGGATATTCGAGATTGACACCAACTGTAATGCAAATGTCTCCTCGTCTTCTCTCATGTTGTCTAGTCTAAAGGTGAAGAACATCAGTGGTGGTGGAAGAACTATTACTCTGGACACAAACTGGCTCAAACTGGTGGTTTGAATAGAGAAGTCTCCAGCTACACCTTCATCTACAAATCAATAAGGCACAAGGTAAACCACCTTCCACTCACACAACATACACATACACAACATGCACACACACAACATGCACACACACAACATGCACACACACAGCATGCACATGTTAACCTGCTGAATCTTGATCTATGGTCAGGATGTTAAATATGATACTCTGTGTTAGTAATAGTGGTCTCTTCTGGTATCCCACTTTAATAGAATATCTGTCTTCTCTCTCGACTCCACGGAACCTGTCTTCAAACCAACCAAACACTAATGAAAAGTCAGCAAAAAATCATCATAAAAGAAAATCTAGAAATGTCAGTAGAACATGTACCTATACAGTCATAGCATGTGTTACCATCATCAAAACTTATCCCTTCAGGGTTGTTAACACAGCACTCTCTTCTACTCATCACACTATTGCTTCCTTTACACATTTCTTCCATGTAGCAATCCACCAAATCTAAAAATTTAATCATGCATATAACAACTTTCTTTGTTTCCTAGCAACATCAGAACTCCAACTTCTCTGGAATTACCATTGCTATTAAGTTAATTAACTTTTCCAAGTAATATATATCTCATTACATTAACAAGTAGCTAGATCTGATCAGACTATTGATTTCATTGACTGAGTGCCTATTAAATTTGACACCAAGTACTAGAACATGAAAGTTGAGAGGTTTTAGGCTTCCATTCACATATCAGAAGGTTTATGAAACTGTTGGTTTCAAGTATGCCCACTACTTTGGTCCTTTTCTGCACACTAATGATTAGTGTGCTGAGTTACGGTTGTACAGATTGATGATCTCATATGTAGAGTTGAAACCTCTTGGCATCAAGTGTTTAAAATTTTAACAAACAGTCACAACTGAAGCCAAACTTTTTTAAAATTTACCAGGTCAAATAGCTTAAGCTATCCACAAACCACATTTCACAGCTCACACCTATGCCACCTTAATAAATCATTTTGGGAATTGTGAAGTGTCCCTCCTACATCAAGGTTCATTTGAGAGCTAACTTCTATAGATAACACTACAGAATCTCTATAAGCTACTTTGACTTGCCTATGTAAACTCAGTGACACCTACTTTTTGTGTATTAAAAGACATTTGGATACCTCTACTTCTTTATTGCCTGCCTTCATCAAGTTTCCATGGAAAACCACTGTGACTGTGACTATCTAATAGGCTGTAAATTCCTGCAAGTTAATGTGCATACTAGCTATACAGGTGTTGATAAGGTCTAACTAACACATCTATCTGTCCTGGAATAAGGGCAGACATCTTAAATGTGAAAGAACAAATCAAAAACTTCCTAGGTCTATCCAAACACATGCACAGGTACCACACTTATACTATACCTAGAAAAGGAAGAACAAAAGTGCTAGAAGTTTCTCCAAACTCAGCTGATATTGTGATGGTACTATTCCCCGGTCCAAGTAATCTCAAATCAATGAGAATAGGAGGAGTGCCTGCAGGAGTATAGCTCATAAATACAGAAGAACTGGATAGACTAAATAACTCACAATTAAATGCTTCACCAACTCCAATCTTGCAACTATAACTGGCAGGAGTACCACCATCAGTACTGCAAGTTACAGTTGCTGTTCCATTACCATTGCTGGTTTGCATGCAATCAATAGATTGACCTGCAGCAAAAATAATTATACCATGCTCATTAGCTACATGGAATTAGGTTACCTGCAATACTTGCAAATCTAACTACCGTACAAAGAAAAAGTAACCACTTTTTCATCTTCATACAATAATAATTTTACTCTCGACAGTCTCTCCAGCACGTAATTATTATATCTAATCACGAAAGTACGCATGCGCATATTATTAAACCACCGTGACATATCTTGTGAAGAACCCACTTAAGGCCCAGCTGTGTCTCTGACGTTACAGCAAGTTAAGATGACATTACTCCATTTTATAAACTGTATGGCAGCAGCGTATGCTCCTTTCTTTATAGTTTATCGTTTCTCAGGGCTGTATGTATAGTGACTGTGCACTAATTAGATCTTATGCTAAAACCTTCTGCAGGTCAGAGTACAGCGCCTTCTGGAAGTGTATACGTGCAGGAGTTGCATATGCAGTCACACAGATAATAAAGGTATAGATTAGTCTCACTGACTCTTGTCTTATAAACAAGCCAATCTGAGTGAAATGTGCTTACATTGAAAACATATCACATGAGTATCGTATATTTGAATGTTTATGTCCTATAGATGCTGGTGCTGGCTACTGTGTTTCCAATTGGAAGTATAGAGGAAGACAAGTTTATTTTCATGGTATACTACTATTAAAATTTTTAGTGCTGTTGAAGAGGTTGACCTTTCACCTCCAGGAGAGTTTGAAGTGTACAGTGGAACTGCTTGATATGTTGGGGATCTATTTAGTGCTAACAAAACTGTTGGGGCGATCAGAGATGAAAGTAATGATCACAGCAGTAGGTGTGTCCATCCCCTTCTATATATATATATATATAGCTCCTTTATAGGTGTGTCCACCCCTTCATAGCTAACTTATTAAAAAGGCACTTCATCGGTATGCAGTAAATTTACTGTGTACTGTCTTCTGTGACAGAATATTTACACACCTGCTCAGAATAACTATCATAAAACTTGACCACTGAAGTTGCTGTGTTTTAATTTAGTTTACTTCCTGTCACATTGGAATTAATGAGAAATGCCTTGTCTTGTGTGTTTGTTGCTCCTCCAGGTTGGGGAACAGCTGAAATGTTGGGAACAAAGGTGATTCCATTGTGGGTAGGGGCTAGAGGTGTTGAGTTCCAATGGTTTAATCTTCAGGCTGCATTGGATGCTAACACTAACCTGGTACAGAATTATGTTATGTGGTCCATGCTAGTAAGTCATGTCAATTGTGTTTCAGCTGTTTCTGATGGTGATTTGTATGCTGTTGTGGCTGTGGAACAGGAAAGATTTGAACAGAGCTCTGGTTCCATTCTTAGCTTCACTTCTTCTATTTCTTTATTATCGTTCTGTCCTGCTAAGGACTATGCAGTATTACTGTGGATTTGACCTTTGGACCATGTTATTAGTAAAGTTTGTAATGGTTTTTGTCACAGGTGTGATCACACTGCAAATGTATACAACCATGTCACCACCAAAATCATGAATCTAGAGAACACATTTCATATAACAGCATTGAATGGTGTTTACATGATATTTGATGTCTAATCAATCAGTCACTGTCATCACTTTCGATGTCAGACCAGTTTTCCAGTGGATGTAATTCAATAGGGACTGAACTCCATTTTTTGAATGATGATATCTTCTTTTCAATCTCGAAAACAAAGCCAATGCACTTTAGTACAGGAAACTGATGTCCACCATTTGGCCAGGTGCACATCACCCCCCAGTCTTGCTTACACTCAGAACAATGGATCTTGTGTGTCTTCTTTACAATGCTGTCAACAAGAAATCGAGGCTCTTTGTGTGCTCTCCATTCAATCTTCTCCTTAAATTTAGGATCAGGTACCACATAATGGCAATTTTCACCTTCTCCTATTTTGTATACATCAGACCCACAACAAGCCACTCGTTTACATTTTTTGCACCGTAATGTGACACTAGAAGCTCCATAGTTTTGTTTTTCTCTCTTTTTCAGAGCAGCCTTCAACTTTCGATTACGAACAATGCTCTGCTGTATTTCTTTAAGTTTCTCCTCCAGGTACTTACCAGTTGGGAACCACTTATTTTCCAGGATTTTTTGTACTAATATGATTAATTCTTCATTCTTCATCTCTTGATACTTTTTCTTTGAATCACAAGATAAAATGGTGAAGCCCTGGCTGTTCTCGGCTCTTGCTCTTCCTTCAGTCTGCACTTTGGCTATTTCATTGGAGACATGGAGGTATCGGATGACAAGATCACAATCAGGGACATCCAAGCCTTCCTCTGCCACTGATGTAGCTATTAACAGGTTAGTATCTCCCTTACGGAACTTCTCCATCACTTCTTCTTGGCCAACTTGTGTCATGCCTGTACCAGTCTCCCTAGTATGACCAGTAATCACATCAGCTTTGATTCCTAACTGTTGCAATGCAGGATGTGCTTCTGCCCATTTTTGCATGGCATGTGCATGTTTTTTTGTACGCACAAAGAGAATGGCACGAGAATTTGACTCCCTTCTATCACAAAGAACATCTTTAAGCTTAACCAAAAGAGGATTCTCTGAAGGTGGCAAACTTTTTAATTGCTTCACAAGAGCCTCTGTGTCTTGCTTCATTTCCCTCTCCCGTGCAGTCATGGTTTTATCAGGGAATTTAGAAACAATGCAGTCCTCCACCATTTCAATAGCATCACTCTGTTGGAGGTCCATGTAAAGGCTCAGTGCTATGGAATAACATCGCAGTAATTCCAATGTACTAATATCATCACGGAATTTTGGATCAGTTTGCAACTCTATATTTTGCTTCAAACTCTGGATCTTTGTTTCATACTCCTGTGACCATTTGTCACTGTTACAGTTCATATTGGGCACCAGTTTCTCCAGTTTATTCATTTCTATTGAAACTAGCTGGATCAATCTGTCGTCTGTGGCATCCCGAGATTTCATGAATGCTGAAGTAAACGAGGAGCTCTTTGCATATTCCTGCAATTCCTTTGTGTTTTCAGTCACTGTGTGGAGACCACCTGTGGCATCTAACAGTGCTGCTAAATTTAGCAAATGGTCTAGTGATTTTTTTCTATCCAGTTCAGGGTTATCCCCTGCTCCTGGTGAAGCTGTCATCCCAATAATTTGGGGGAGCTGGTTATTCTCTTCAAACTTTTCATCCAAGTAGAGCTGCATGAGTCGAGCATAAGGGTGGCCTTTCCGGGTGTGGTGACATTCATCAAATACCATCAGGGTAACTTCGTCCAATTTGACCTTACTCTTTCTTACTTCATCTAAGAGCTTTCCAGCAGTGCACACAGTGATGTTGTTTGTCTTAATCGAGTCAGCCACCAAGTTATTCATGTCTCCAGTGTAGACATCAACTTTAGCAGCTGGTATCAACCTACTCAACTCTTCCTTTTGCTGCTGTGCAAGAGGTTTGGTGTTGACTATAAAGACCACATGACCACGTACGTGACCAAGTAGATTTTTCTGAAGGTGGTCAGAGATGATGAGAGCAGCTACTAAAGTCTTCCCACTTCCTGTTGGTGCGATGATGATGAAATTCTTACCATCTATTCCAGGTTGAGCTAACTCTTTTTGGTAGTTACGTACACATCGACCATCATTGAGCTTCAATGAATAATCCAATGGGGATTGAGTGAATGGCACTGGTTCAGTAGGATTAAGCTGTTCTGGTAAAGGAATGGAATCAGGAATGAAATTGGAAGCCTCCTGGACTGATGGAGGTACAAATCCTATATAAAGAAGAGAGCAAAAATATATACTAATGTGTTCTACTAGTAAGACATTTGTTTTGTCTTTAAGCTGTGGGCAGTTCACATACTTCTTGTTGTATGATGCTCTGCAGGCTAATGTATTGTTGAGCATGAGCTAATAATGCCAATAACATTCTGGAGTCATATGCATAACTACATTGAAATCACCTTTACTAGCCATAATACTATCCACAACATCAAACAACTTCTGACTTGTAAAGACATCTAGAAGAGTCTTCCAGGTAGCTGGCTTGAGGTGAGGCTTACAGGGATCTCTTCGAAGCCACACTTTAAACACTTTCATTAGTCGCTTTGAATCATCTCCAGTTAACCCTTCTAGAAACTCTCCACTGTCATCATCGGCTTCACCTAATCCTATTCCAATTTCTTCCCATTTGGAGCAGGCTGAAGGAATCAGCTCCAACAGCTCACTGAAAAGAGGTTTCTCATCTACAGGAATTTCAAACGTGCATTAACAATGACTTAACACAGTTTTAAAAACCTGCTTACCCATTAGTAACTATAAGAAACTGTAACTACAAAATGTTTCGATCCTTCGCAGCTTTTATGTGAAATACATCTGCAGAAAAACGAACTAGGGGCGGTACCAGGGGAGTTACCAGGGACTTCCCCATAATAAATACTCGGAAAGTCCCAGGGGGTTTTCAGGGAAACTTTCCCACAGACAGTAGTACAATATAGTCGGTTTTGAGTGGTTTTGGGCGTACAATAGTAAGATCCAGTTCAAAAGAGATAAACAAAAGTTTTACTTACTTCTAGTATACAGCAAAATGAGTGGTTACAGAGTAAAAACAACGTCTACTTCATTCAGGACTGCAGTGCCTAAAATAAGCGAACTTTATCAACATGTTATTAAGAAACTTGCCTATAGGTGGGAAGATCTCGCTATACACCTAGCGCTGGATGAGGATGGCAGTAAAATACAATCCATTAGGAGAGATTTCTTCCATTCTGGAGTAGATATCTGCTGCATGCAGGCTCTGCATCACTGGTTGAGAGAGGAAGGAAAACTTCCGGTGAATTGGGGCACGATATTAAGTTGTTTGGAGGACATGAAATGTACTCCCATTGCACTTGAAATAGAAGAGGTCCTAAATGGTGAGAACAAATAAATGGAGAGTGGATATGGTAGCTAGAGTAAGCAATTTTAGCATTTTTGGTAGTGTCAGTAACACATTACATACACAGTGGACTATAAAAATCAGTGTATTCATGTTTTATAGCTTCTAATGTTGTATACACAGGTAAAGAGAAGGTGAAAGCAGTATTGGATGAGACTGATTGCAAGTTAGTGGAACCATCCTTTGAGATACCACCCCTTCCGGCTAACAGATATGATCTCTTACCAGCTGTTACAGAAGAGCTCCATGAATATCAGTGGGAATTAGCCGTACCAGGCCTCTCTGGACAGAACTACATAGTATGTGCTCCAACTGGAAGTGGGAAGACTAGAGTGGCTGGTCTTGTCATATCTGAACATTTGAAACGACAGAAAGATCAGGGAAAAGTACTCTTTGTGGTTAACAAAGTTCCCCTCGTTCAACAGCAGAAATGTGCTCTGGAAGATATGATACAAGGAATCAAGATCAAAGAAGTGACTGGCGATGTAGCAATGTACAAGAAAGCAGAGTTCTCCTTCACACTAAATGAGAGCTCCTCAGATGAGGAAAATAGTACAAAAAAATTTAATCTCAGCAATGCAGATGTCATTGTGTGTACGGCTGGATGTCTGCTCAATGAAATGATTAAGGGAAAAGTAAGTCTTTCAGGCATATCACTGATAGTCATTGATGAGTGCCACAACACCCACAAGAAAACAAACTATGCTAAGATCATGGAAATTTATATCAAGGAAAAAATTGCTGGTAATGACAAGCTACCCCAAGTCATGGGTCTTACTGCTACACCAGGTGCTGGAGATGCATCCCGACCCACTGTTGACTCTGTACTTGATCACATGATCACACTCTGTGCTGCTATGGATGCCAGGGGAGGAATCAAGACAGTAACAAAGCATATTTGTGAATTAAAAACACACCAGAAGTCAGCTGTGAACAGAAGTGCTATATTGGAAGGGAGAGATGAAGAGGAACCTTTGATAATGTACATCACTGAAGTAATTTCTATCTTACATAAAACTTATTTTAAGAAAAGGTGTCTACTTGATAGTAAGTGGAGTTTCAAGTATATGGGATGGGTAAATACCAAAATCTATCAGTATCAAGAGAAAGCTAACAGTCGAGACAAAATCAGTGTCCTCAAGACGATAAGGTGTCTCTCCAATGCTCTTGCCGTGTATCATGATCTATGCTTGGAAGATGCCCTAGCTGTACTTGATGAATTCTCCCTCCCACCTAGTGAAAATGCTACACCAATAGAACGAAACTTGTCAAAAGTAATAAATCAACTCAAAATAAAACTCTGCTCACTGGAAAGAGTTGAAAATCCTTTATTGTTACAATTGGAGAGCATCTTGGCTGAACAGTTTATGGAAATTCCAAAATCAAAAGCCATTATTTTTGTCGAGACCAAAAAGCAAGCTACAAGTATACATCAGTGGATCACCTCTAGGACAAAGCTGGAAAGTATTCTTCCTGATGTGGTGACAGGACAGGCAAGGGACACTGGCCGGAAGATGACAAAAGCAGAGCAAAACCAAGCTCTGGAAGGATTTAGGAATACTGACTATAACTTGTTGGTTTCTACTTCAGTGTTGGAGGAAGGCATTGACGTGCCTGCATGCAACCTCGTGATAAAGTATCAAAAAGTCACCAGTGAAATAGCACAAGTCCAGACCAAAGGACGAGCAAGAGCTAATTGCAGTCAGATCTTCAGCATCATGTCAAGTAACTCAGGTAAACAGTACCAAGAACTACTCAATGAAGAGAAGATTTCATTAGTGGAGCATGTGCTAAAAATTTTACCAACAGGAGAAGCTCTTCGTCATAGTCTTGAAAAAAAACAAGAAGAAATGCTAAATATGGCAAAAATAGAAGCATTGAGTGCCGAGATAAGCAAACATCGCTACTCTGCTTTAGAAGTGGACATTCATTGTGTTCACTGCTCTACCTTCCTTTGTAATGGTTCACAAATACACAACATTCAAGGAGCACGCCACTATGTAGTGACCGATGAAAAGTTTGTAGATCGTGTTTGTATAAAACCACACCACAATCCATCTACTAATCACAGACTCGCAAGAACTGAGAAACTCTACTGTGAGGAGTGCAAGCAAGACTTAGGGGTAATGGGTAAGTGGTGGAAAGATTCTGAACCACATCCTGTCCTCAAATGTAGTGGTATCAAGTTTATAGTCAATGGAGAAGTCATTCCATGCAAGAAGTGGAAAGATGCACCATTTAATGTGACACCTATATAGCTACTAAACTGTTACTGTAGTAGATAGCTTTATTAACTACAAGAATATCTCATTGAGTTTTTAAATATCCCAAATTATCATAGTTTATCTGCTAGCGCTAATAACAGAGCCTTTTCTGCCTGATTTGTATGCTGTTGTAGCTGTGGAACAGGAAAGATTTGAACAGAACTCTGTTTCCATTCTTAGCTTCACTTCTATTTCTTTATTATCGTTCTGTCCCTGCTAAGGACTATGCAGTATTACTGTGGATTTGACCTTTGGACCATGTTATTAGTAAAGTTTTTGTCACAGGTGTGATCACACCGCAAATGTATACAACCATGTCACCACCAAAATCATAAATCTAATAATATTAGAGAACACATTTCATATAACAGCATTGAATGGTATTTACATGATATTTGATGTCTAAATCAATCAGTGTCACTGTCTGTAGCACTGGCATCACTTTCAGTGTCAAACCAGTTTTCCAGTGGATGTAATTCAATAGGGACTGAACTCCATTTTTTGAATGATGATATCTTCTTTTCAATCTCGAAAACAAAGCCAATGCACTTTATTACAGGAAACTGATGTCCACCATTTGGCCAGGTGCACATCACCCCCCAGTCTTGCTTACACTCAGAACAATGGATCTTGTGTGTCTTCTTTACAATGTTGTCAACAAGAAATCGAGGCTCTCTGTGTGCTCTCCATTCAATCTTCTCCTTAAATTTAGGATCAGGTACCACATAATGATAACTTTCACTTCCTATAGTGTATATATCAGACCCACAACAAGCCACTCGTTTACATTTTTTGCACCGTAATGTGACACTTGAAGCTCCATGGTTTTGTTTTTCTTTCATCATCAGAGCAGCCTTCAACTTTCGTTTACGAACAATGCTCTGCTGTATTTCTTTAAGTTTCTCCTCCAGGTACTTACCAGTTGGGAACCACTTATTTTCCAGGATTGATTGCACCAACATGATTAATTCTTCATTCTTCATCTCTTGATACTTTTTCTTTGAATCACAAGATAAAATGGTGAAGCCCTGGCTATTCTCGGCTCTTGCTCTTCCTTCAGTCTGCACTTTGGCTATTTCATTGGAGACATGGAGGTATCGGATGACAAGATCACAGTCAGGGACATCCAAGCCTTCCTCTGCCACTGATGTAGCTATTAACAGGTTAGTATCTCCCTTACGGAATTTCTCCACTACCTCTGCTTGGCCAACTTGTGTCATGCCTGTACCAGTCTCCCTAGTATGACCAGTAATCACATCTGCTTTGATTCCTAACTGTTGCAATGCAATATGTGTTTTTGCCCATTTTTGCATGGCATGTGCATGTTTTTTTGTACGCACAAATAGAATGGCACGAGAATTTGACTCCATTCTATCAAATTTTTTGCAAAGAAGATCTTCAAGCTTAACCAAGAAAGGATTCCCTGAAGGTGGCAAACATTTTAATTACTTCACAAGAGCTTCCATCTCTTGCTTCATTTTCCTCTCCCGTGCAGTCATGGTTTCAGGGAAATTAGAAGCAATGCAATCCTCCACCATTTCAATAGCATCACTCTGTTGGAGGTCCATGTAAAGGCTCAGTGCTATGGAATAACATCGCAGTAATTCCAATGTACTAATATCATCACGGAATTTTGCATCAGTGAGCAACTCTATATTTTGCTTCAAACTCTGGATCTTTGTTTCATACTCCTGTGACCATTTGTCACTGTTACAGTTCATATTGGGCACCAGTTTCTCCAGTTTATTCATTTCCATTGAAACTAGCTGGATCAATCTGTCGTCTGTGGCATCCCAAGATTTTATGAATGCTGAAGTAAACGAGGCGCTCTTTGCATATTCCTGCAATTCTTTTGTGTTTTCAGTCACTGTGTGGAGACCACCTGTGGCGTCCAACAATGCTGCTAAATTCAGCAAGTGATCTAGTGTTTTTCGGTCACTCAGTTCAGGGTTATCTCCTGCTCCTGGTGAAGCTGTCATCCCAATAATTTGGGGGAGCTGGTTATTCTCTTCAAACTTTTCATCCAAGTAGAGCTGCATGAGTCGAGCATAAGGGTGATCTTTCCGGGTGTGGTGACATTCATCAAATACCATCAGGGTAACTTCATCCAATTTGACTCTACCCTTTCTTACTTCATCAAAGAGCTTTCCAGCAGTGCACACAGTGATGTTGTTTGTCTTAATCGAGTCAGCCACCAAGTTATTCATGTCTCCAGTGTAGACATCAACTTTAGCAGCTGGTATCAACCTACTCAACTCTTCCTTTTGCTGCTGTGCAAGAGGTTTGGTGTTGACTATAAAGACCACATGACCACGTACGTGACCAAGTAGATTTTTCTGAAGGTGGTCAGAGATGATGAGAGCAGCTACTAAAGTCTTCCCACTTCCTGTTGGTGCGATGATGATGAAATTCTTACCATCTATTCCAGGTTGAGCTAACTCTTTTTAAGGTAGTTACGTACACATCGACCATCATTGAGCTTCAATGAATAATCCAATGGGGATTGAGTGAATGGCACTGGTTCAGTGGGATTAAGCTGTTCTGGTAAAGGAATGGAATCAGGAATGAAATTGGGAGCCTCCTGGACTGATGGAGGTACAAATCCTATATAAAGAAGAGAGCAAAAATATATACTAATGTGTTCTACAAGTAAGAGATTTTGTTTTGTCTTTAAGCTGTGGGCAGTTCACATACTTCTTGTTGTATGATGCTCTGCAGGCTAATGTATTGTTGAGCATGAGCTAATGCCAATAACACTCTGGAGTCATATGCATAACTACATTGAAATCACCTTTACTAGCCATAATACTATCCACAACATCAAACAACTTCTGACTTGTAAAGACATCTAGAAGAGTCTTCCAGGTAGCTGAGCTCACTGAAAAGAGACTACAGGAATTTCAAACATGCATTAACAATGAATGAATTAACACAGATTTAAAAACCTGCTTACCCATTAGTAACTTGTAACTGCAAAATGTTTCGATCCTTCATAGCTTTTATGGAAATGCAGCTGCAGAAACACGAACTAGGGGCGGTACCAGGGGAGTTACCAGGGACTGCCCCATAATAAATACTCGGAAAGTCCCAGGGGGTTTTCAGGGAAACTTTCCCACAGACAGTAGTACAATATAGTCGGTTTTGGGCATACAATAGGAAGTTCCAGTTCAAAAGACGTTTTACTTACTTCTATATAGCATACAGCAAAATGAGTGGTTACAGAGTAAAAACAACGTCTACTTCATTCAGGACTGCAGTGCCTAAAATAAGCGATCTTTATCAACATGTTATTAAGAAACTTGCCTATAAGTGGGAAGATCTCGCTATACACCTAGCGCTGGATGAGGATGGCAGTAAAATACAATCCATTAGGAGAGATTTCTTCCATTCTGGAGTAGAGATCTGCTGCATGCAGGCTCTGCATCACTGGTTGAGAGAGGAAGGAAAACTTCCGGTGAATTGGGGCACAATATTAAGTTGTTTGGAGGACATGAAATGTACTCCCATTGCACTTGAAATAGAAGAGGTCCTAAATGGTGAGAACAAATAATGGAGAGTTGACATGGTAGCTAGAGTAAGCAATTTTAGCATTTTTGGTAGTGTCAGTAACACATACACACAGTGGACTATAAAAATTAGTGTATTCATGTTTTATAGCTTCTAGTGTTGTATACACAGGTAAAGAGAAGGCGAAAGCAGTATTGGATGAGACTGATTGCAAGTTAGTGGAACCATCCTTTGAGATACCACCCCTTCCGGCTAATAGATATGATCTCTTACCAGCTGTTAAAGAAGAGCTCCATGAATATCAGTGGGAATTAGCCTTACCAGGCCTCTCTGGACAGAACTACATAGTATGTGCTCCAACTGGAAGTGGGAAGACTAGAGTGGCTGGTCTTGTCATATCTGAACATTTGAAACGACAGAAAGATCAGGGAAAAGTACTCTTTGTGGTTAACAAAGTTCCCCTCGTTCAACAGCAGAAATGTGCTCTGGAAGATATGATACAAGGAATCAAGATCAAAGAAGTGACTGGCGATGTAGCAATGTACAAGAAAGCAGAGTTCTCCTTCACACTAAATGAGAGCTCCTCAGATGAGGAAAATAGTACAAAAAAATTTAATCTCAGCAATGCAGATGTCATTGTGTGTACGGCTGGATGTCTGCTCAATGAAATGATTAAGGGAAAAGTAAGTCTTTCAGGCATATCACTGATAGTCATTGATGAGTGCCACAACACCCACAAGAAAACAAACTATGCTAAGATCATGGAAATTTATATCAAGGAAAAGATTGCTGGTAATGACAAGCTACCCCAAGTCATGGGTCTTACTGCTACACCAGGTGCTGGAGATGCATCCCGACCCACTGTTGACTCTGTACTTGATCACATGATCACACTCTGTGCTGCTATGGATGCCAGGGGAGGAATCAAGACAGTAACAAAGCATATTTGTGAATTAAAAACACACCAGAAGTCAGCTGTGAACAGAAGTGCTATATTGGAAGGGAGAGATGAAGAGGAACCTTTGATAATGTACATCACTGAAGTAATTTCTATCTTACATAAAACTTATTTTAAGAAAAGGTGTCTACTTGATAGTAAGTGGAGTTTCAAGTATATGGGATGGGTAAATACCAAAATTTATCAATATCAAGACAAAGCTAACAGTCGAGACAAAATCAGTGTCCTCAAGACGATAAGGTGTCTCTCCAATGCTCTTGCCGTGTATCATGATCTATGCTTGGAAGATGCCCTTGCTGTACTTGATGAATTCTCCCTCCCACCTAGTGAAAATGCTACACCAATAGAACGAAACTTGTCGAAAGTAATAAATCAACTCAAAATAAAACTCTGCTCACTGGAAAGAGTTGAAAATCCTTTATTGTTACAATTGGAGAGCATCTTGGCTGAACAGTTTATGGAAATTCCAAAATCAAAAGCCATTATTTTTGTCGAGACCAAAAAGCAAGCTACAAGTATACATCGGTGGATCACCTCTAGGACAAAGCTGGAAAATATTCTTCCTGATGTGGTGACAGGACAGACAAGGGACACTGGCCGGAAGATGACAAAAGCAGAGCAAAACCAAGCTCTGGAAGGATTTAGGAATACTGACTATAACTTGTTGGTTTCAACTTCAGTGTTGGAGGAAGGCATTGACATGCCTGCATGCAACCTCGTGATAAAGTATCAAAAAGTCACCAGTGAAATAGCACAAGTCCAGACCAAAGGACGAGCAAGAGCTAATTGCAGTCAGATCTTCAGCATCATGTCAAGTAACTCAGGTAAACAGTACCAAGAACTACTCAATGAAGAGAAGATTTCATTAGTGGAGCATGTGCTAAAAATTTTACCAACAGGAGAAGCTCTTCGTCATAGTCTTGAAAAAAAACAAGAAGAAATGCTAAATAAGGCAAAAGTAGAAGCATTGAGTGCCGAGATAAGCAAACATCGCTACTCTGCTTTAGAAGTGGACATTCATTGTGTTCACTGCTCTACCTTCCTTTGTAATGGTTCACAAATACACAACATTCAAGGAACACGCCACTATGTAGTGACCGATGAAAAGTTTGTAGATCGTGTTTGTATAAAACCACACCACAATCCATCTACTAATCACAGACTCGCAAGAACTGAGAAACTCTACTGTGAGGAGTGCAAGCAAGACTTAGGGGTAATGGGTAAATGGTAGAAAGATTCTGAACCACATCCTGTCCTCAAATGTACTGGTATCAAGTTTATAGTCGATGGAGAAGTCATTCCATGCAAGAAGTGGAAAGATGCACCATTTAATGTGACACCTATATAGCTACTAAACTGTTACTGTAGTAGATAGCTTTATTAACTACAAGAATATCTCATTGAGTTTTTAAATATCCCAAAATATTATTATTATCATAGTTTATCTGCTAATGCTAATAACTGAGCCTTTTCTGCCTGATTTGTATGCTGTTGTGGCTGTGGAACAGGAAAGATTTGAACAGAACTCTGGTTCCATTCTTAGCTTCACTTCTATTTCTTTATTATCGTTCTGTCCCTGCTAAGGACTATGCAGTATTACTGTGGATTTGACCTTTGGACCATGTTATTAGTAAAGTTTTTGTCACAGGTGTGATCACACTGCAAATGTATACAACCATGTCACCACCAAAATCATAAAAATATATTATATATATTTAATTATCAGAGAACACATTTCACATGACAACAGTATTGAATAGTATTTACATGATATTTGATGTCTAAATCAATCAGTGTCACTGTCTGTAGCACTGGCATCACTTTCAGTGTCAAACCAGTTTTCCAGTGGATGTATTTCAATAGGGACTGAACTCCATTTTCTGAATGATAATATCCTCTTTTTAATCTCAAAAGTAAAGCTAACGCACTTTAGTACAGGAAACTGATGTCCACCATTTGGCCAGGTGCACATCACCCCCCAGTCTTGCTTACACTCAGAACAATGGATCTTGTGTGTCTTCTTTACAATGTTGTCAACAAGAAATCGAGGCTCTTTGTGTGCTCTCCATTCAATCTTCTCCTTAAATTTAGGATCGGGTACCACATAATGATAACTTTCACTTCCTATAGTGTATATATCAGACCCACAACAAGCCACTCGTTTACATTTTTTGCATAGTAATGTGACACTTGAAGCTCTGTGGTTTTGTTTTTCTTTCATCATCAGAGCAGCCTTCAACTTTCGTTTACAAACAATGCTCTGCTGTATTTCTTTAAGTTTCTCCTCCAAGTACTTACCAGTTGGGAACCACTTATTTTCCAGGATTGATTGCACCAACATGATTAATTCTTCATTCTTCATCTCTTGATACTTTTTCTTTGAATCACAAGATAAAATGGTGAAGCCCTGGCTGTTCTCGGCTCTTGCTCTTCCTTCAGTCTGCACTTTGGCTATTTCATTGGAGACATGGAGGTATCGGATGACAAGATCACAGTCAGGGACATCCAAGCCTTCCTCTGCCACTGATGTAGCTATTAACAGGTTAGTATCTCCCTTACGGAATTTCTCCACTACCTCTGCTTGGCCAACTTGTGTCATGCCTGTACCAGTCTCCCTAGTATGACCAGTAATCACATCAGCTTTGATTCCTAACTGTTGCAATGCAGGATGTGCTTCTGCCCATTTTTGCATGGCATGTGCATGTTTTTTTGTACGCACAAAGAGAATGGCACGAGAATTTGACTCCCTTCTATCACAAAGAACATCTTTAAGCTTAACCAAAAGAGGATTCTCTGAAGGTGGCAAACTTTTTAATTGCTTCACAAGAGCCTCTGTGTCTTGCTTCATTTCCCTCTCCCGTGCAGTCATGGTTTTATCAGGGAATTTAGAAACAATGCAGTCCTCCACCATTTCAATTGCATCACTCTGTTGGAGGTCCATGTAAAGGCTCAGTGCTATGGAATAACATCGCAGTAATTCCAATGTACTAATATCATCACGGAATTTTGCATCAGTGAGCAACTCTATATTTTGCTTCAAACTCTGGATCTTTGTTTCATACTCCTGTGACCATTTGTCACTGTTACAGTTCATATTGGGCACCAGTTTCTCTAGTTTATTCATTTCTATTGAAACTAGCTGGATCAATCTGTCGTCTGTGGCATCCCGAGATTTCATGAATGCTGAAGTAAACGAGGAGCTCTTTGCATATTCCTGCAATTCCTTTGTGTTTTCAGTCACTGTGTGGAGACCACCTGTGGCGTCCAACAATGCTGCTAAATTCAGCAAGTGATCTAGTGTTTTTCGGTCACTCAGTTCAGGGTTATCTCCTGCTCCTGGTGAAGCTGTCATCCCAATAATTTGGGGGAGCTGGTTATTCCCTTCAAACTTTTCATCCAAGTAGAGCTGCATGAGTCGAGCATAAGGGTGATCTTTCCGGGTGTGGTGACATTCATCAAATACCATCAGGGTAACTTCGTCCAATTTGACTCTACCCTTTCTTACTTCATCAAAGAGCTTTCCAGCAGTGCACACAGTGATGTTGTTTGTCTTAATCGAGTCAGCCACCAAGTTATTCATGTCTCCAGTGTAGACATCAACTTTAGCAGCTGGTATCAACCTACTCAACTCTTCCTTTTGCTGCTGTGCAAGAGGTTTGGTGTTGACTATAAAGACCACATGACCACGTACGTGACCAAGTAGATTTTTCTGAAGGTGGTCAGAGATGATGAGAGCAGCTACTAAAGTCTTCCCACTTCCTGTTGGTGCGATGATGATGAAATTCTTACCATCTATTCCAGGTTGAGCTAACTCTTTTTGGTAGTTACGTACACATCGACCATCATTGAGCTTCAATGAATAATCCAATGGGGATTGAGTGAATGGCACTGGTTCAGTGGGATTAAGCTGTTCTGGCAAAGAAATGGAATCAGGAATGAAATTAAGAGCCTCCTGGACTGATGGAGGTACAAATCCTATATAAAGAAGAGAACAAAAATATATACTAATGTGTTCTACTAGTAAGAGATTTTGTTTTGTCTTTAAGCTGTGGGCAGTTCACATACTTCTTGTTGTATGATGCTCTGCATGCTAATGTATTGTTGAGCATGAGCTAATGCCACTAACATTCTGGAGTCATATGCATAACTACATTGAAATCACCTTTACTAGCCATAATACTATCCACAACATCAAACAACCTCTGACTTGTAAAGATATCTAAAAGAGTCTTTCAGGTGGCTGAGCTCACTGAAAAGAGTCTACAGGAATTTCAAACATGCATTAACAATGAATTAACACAGTTTTAAAAACCTGCTTACCCATTAGAAGAAACTGTAACTACAAAATGTTTCGATCCTTCGCAGCTTTTATGTGAAATAATATAAATCATTATACATCGGCAGAAACACGAACTAGGGGCGATACCGGGGAGTTACCAGGGACTTCCCCATAATAAATACCTGGAAAGTCCCAGGGGGTTTTCGGGGAAACTTTCCCACAGACAGTAGTACAATATAGTCGGTTTTGGGCATACAATAGGAAGTTCCAGTTCAAAAGACGTTTTACTTACTTCTATATAGCATACAGCAAAATGAGTGGTTACAGAGTAAAAACAACGTCTACTTCATTCAGGACTGCAGTGCCTAAAATAAGCGAACTTTATCAACATGTTACTAAGAAACTTGCCTATAAATGGGAAGATCTCGCTATACACCTAGCGCTGGATGAGGATGGCAGTAAAATACAATCCATTAGGAGAGATTTCTTCCATTCTGGAGTAGAGATCTGCTGCATGCAGGCTCTGCATCACTGGTTGAGAGAGGAAGGAAAACTTCCGGTGAATTGGGGCACAATATTAAGCTGTTTGGAGGACATGAAATGTACTGCCATTGCACTTGAAATAGAAGAGGTCCTAAATGGTGAGAACAAATAATGGAGAGTGGATATGGTAGCTAGAGTAAGCAATTTTAGCATTTTTGGTAGTGTCAGTAACACATTACATACACAGTGGACTATAAAAATTAGTGTATTCATGTTTTATAGCTTCTAATGTTGTATACACAGGTAAAGAGAAGGTGAAAGCAGTATTGGATGAGACTGATTGCAAGTTAGTGGAACCATCCTTTGAGATACCACCCCTTCCGGCTAACAGATATGATCTCTTACCAGCTGTTAAAGAAGAGCTCCATGAATATCAGTGGGAATTAGCCTTACCAGGCCTCTCTGGACAGAACTACATAGTATGTGCTCCAACTGGAAGTGGGAAGACTAGAGTGGCTGGTCTTGTCATATCTGAACATTTCAAACGACAGAAAGATCAGGGAAAAGTACTCTTTGTGGTTAACAAAGTTCCCCTCGTTCAACAACAGAAATGTGCTCTGGAAGATATGATACAAGGAATCAAGATCAAAGAAGTGACTGGCGATGTAGCAATGTACAAGAAAGCAGAGTTCTCCTTCACACTAAATGAGAGCTCCTCAGATGAGGAAAATAGTACAAAAAAATTTAATCTCAGCAATGCAGATGTCATTGTGTGTACGGCTGGATGTCTGCTCAATGAAATGATTAAGGGAAAAGTAAGTCTCTCAGGCATATCACTGATAGTCATTGATGAGTGCCACAACACCCACAAGAAAACAAACTATGCTAAGATCATGGAAATTTATATCAAGGAAAAGATTGCTGGTAATGACAAGCTACCCCAAGTCATGGGTCTTACTGCTACACCAGGTGCTGGAGATGCATCCCGACCCACTGTTGACTCTGTACTTGATCACATGATCACACTCTGTGCTGCTATGGATGCCAGGGGAGGAATCAAGACAGTAACAAAGCATATTTGTGAATTAAAAACACACCAGAAGTCAGCTGTGAACAGAAGTGCTATATTGGAAGGGAGAGATGAAGAGGAACCTTTGATAATGTACATCACTGAAGTAATTTCTATCTTACATAAAACTTATTTTAAGAAAAGGTGTCTACTTGATAGTAAGTGGAGTTTCAAGTATATGGGATGGGTAAATACCAAAATCTATCAATATCAAGACAAAGCTAAAAGTCGAGACAAAATCAGTGTCCTCAAGACGATAAGGTGTCTCTCCAATGCTCTTGCCGTGTATCATGATCTATGCTTGGAAGATGCCCTTGCTGTACTTGATGAATTCTCCCTCCCACCTAGTGAAAATGCTACACCAATAGAACGAAACTTGTCGAAAGTAATAAATCAACTCAAAATAAAGCTCTGCTCACTGGAAAGAGTTGAAAATCCTCTATTGTTACAATTGGAAAGCATCTTGGCTGAACAGTTTATGGAAATTCCAAAATCAAAAGCCATTATTTTTGTCGAGACCAAAAAGCAAGCTACAAGTATACATCGGTGGATCACCTCTAGGACAAAGCTGGAAAGTATTCTTCCTGATGTGGTGACAGGACAGACAAGGGACACTGGCCGGAAGATGACAAAAGCAGAGCAAAACCAAGCTCTGGAAGGATTTAGGAATACTGACTATAACTTGTTGGTTTCTACTTCAGTGTTGGAGGAAGGCATTGACGTGCCTGCATGCAACCTCGTGATAAAGTATCAAAAAGTCACCAGTGAAATAGCACAAGTCCAGACCAAAGGACGAGCAAGAGCTAATTGCAGTCAGATCTTCAGCATCATGTCAAGTAACTCAGGTAAACAGTACCAAGAACTACTCAATGAAGAGAAGATTTCATTAGTGGAGCATGTGCTAAAAATTTTACCAACAGGAGAAGCTCTTCGTCATAGTCTTGAAAAAAAACAAGAAGAAATGCTAAATAAGGCAAAAGTAGAAGCATTGAGTGCCGAGACAAGCAAACATCGCTACTCTGCTTTAGAAGTGGACATTCATTGTGTTCACTGCTCTACCTTCCTTTGTAATGGTTCACAAATACACAACATTCAAGAAACACGCCACTATGTAGTGACTGATGAAAAGTTTGTAGATCGTGTTTGCATAAAACCGCACCACAATCCGTCTACTAATTATGGACTCGTAAGAACTGAAAAACTCTACTGTGAAGAGTGCAAGCAAGACTTAGGGGTGATGGGTAAGTGGTGTAAACACCTCGAACCACATCCTGTCGTCAAATGTACTGGTATCAAGTTTATAGTCAATGGAGAAGTCATTCCATGCAAGAAGTGGAAAGATGCACCATTTAATGTGACTCCTATATAGCTACTAAACTGTTGTACTGTAGTAGATAGCTTTATTAACTACAAAGAAGTTTTTAAATATATTTTATTATTATTTTATAATTATTATTATCATAGTTTATCAGCTAACGCTAATAACTGAGCCTTTTCTGAGTCAGCATTGTCTTTATCATCAGTACCATTGGTTCCTTCAACACCTGTGTTCTGGTCACCAAGGTTTCCAGCATGCTCCTCTAATGTAGCTTTCACTGATTTCAAGGAGTCATTATGCTGATTCAGCAGGACCCCCATCAGAGTAGAAATGGAAGATACAGAACTTGTGTAGAGTTCAGCAATAATGAAATCCACCATCTGTAGGATAAATAGTCCAGCATCCAATCTCCTTAAGTAAATGTCCATCTCATTCTCTTCACTCTCAATAGTAACATTTAAACGTTTCTCATTTATAATCTGTTTATCAATTTCTTGCACTCTGTGCTGATACTTGAAATGGAGTTCAAGCAGTCTTTCGACTTTTTCATGATCATTCTCTACAAACTTACTAATCAATCTTTCCTTGTGTGGACCTTGGATATTCTTTAAAAGGGACATGATTATAGAGCAAACATGTTCTTCATGCTCCATCTCACTCCCTCCAGACTTTAAGATTTTCTTTGGTGTCTTCATGAAGGCTGGAAAGAGGCTACGTAAGCCGTAAACCTCCACAAACTTTACACAATTAGCAACACCATCCTTGTTGCTCATGGCATGATTAAGAACTTTCAAGGCACTTTTACGACTCATCTTCTTCTCCTTTAACATGAGGATCATCAGCTGGAGCCCCTCCCCCTTTAGAAACCGGTCTCGGTTCGGTGAAAACATAAGTGCTGAACAGAGGGAATCAAATAAATTCTCCATCATCTCAGTCTCATCCACACTTCCTGGGTCTCTTCGTTTATAATATGCTAAACTCTGTAAGAGAATATCAATGCCATCCTTTTCTCCCAACAACTTCTGATTTCTTTCATTCCCTTGGAGAAGAATAGCCAAGATCTCAGCAGCATAGAGTTTATTGTTGTCATATTGCCGAATACGAATCCTTTTCATGAGCCATGTTAATAAACCCTGCTCACCTCCGGCAGTGCACACACCTGTGTTCTTGACTTCACACATATTCTCAATAATTGCAAGTGTATTGTGGACACCATCAAAATCTTCCTTCACTTTTTCGTCCAGCCTCTCCAGATTCTGTACCAGCAGTGCCACAACCTAAATATAACATGATATTACACGTTCATCTATCTCTTATCATTCACTCACCCCTTCTGCCAGCAGAGTCTCTACAAATGCCTCCACCTCTTCTTCACACTCAGTCATCACTCCTTCGTCAGTTAACTCCTGGAGGAGGTCAATGATTGCAGTAGAGATGTCAGAGTTATCGTGACTAAGTAACCCTAGCAACGTCTGCACAGCATTAGTTTGGACAAGGATAGAGTAGAACTGTGGAACAGTGGCCAACACGTGAAGCTTTTGTATCTCATCATTTAGTTCCAACTCTGATTCCATGAACTTCTCTGGCATATCAGGAAACTTCACACGCATTTCCTGGTTTTTTAGTACCTTCTTCTCAAAGCTCAGCAGCATTTTCTTAACCACTCCAGCATCCATTTCTTCACCTATCACACATCAGGGTAACTAATGTCCCTCAAGAGTTATACACTTACCTTGATCTTCTTCACTATCTTCTATGCTCTGTAAGAGTCTTAATTTCTCCTCATCTGATGTTCCATTAAGGTCTAATGCAGCACTGTGCTGAGAAGTTGTGTCAAATGGGTTAGGTAGTGGCCTTTCTCTAAGGGAAGCTTTGCTGATTCCATCAACCAGCTTGTGTTTAGGAGTCTTAGCAAGAGGAGATGAATCTTCTCTATCTTCATCCAGTATCCTCTTTTCGACACCTTTTTTGTGAGGTTTGTAAGACAGTAACTCATCTAAATCCATACTACCTCTAATAAATGACCACCACTATAAGGTTAAAGTACATATTACCTGCCCCGCCTACGATTTCAAGCTAAGCGCATGCGTCAACCTTACGATGACATCATTGAAACTTTCCAAAAAATCCTAGACTAGACAGATGTGTGTGTGTGTGTGTGCAGGTAACAACCCGTTGGGCGGCGGGACTTTCCATGCAGCATACTTTGCACTATAAAATAAAAAAATTTAATACGTAGTTCTTAGACTTTCTAACGAACTATCGAGCCACAATGGCACAATTGACATTATTAATGAGCAGTTTGTTGTTATTCTGTTGTGGAAGAGGTGAATATTAGCTATAGCTAAATAACCTAACTATCGTATTTATTTATATTATTATCTGGTAGGATCATTTCTGATGGTGCGGCCTGGTGAACAAAGACTAAGAGCTTATAGCACTGCAAACATAACTTGTTACTTCTCAAGTTGCTCTGAAGTTAATTGGAGAGGGCCAGCATTGACCAGACACACAAATCGTATATCAATCCAAAATTATAGCAGACGTTCCCAGCTATCCATTCACAACCTGGTTGAAGAAGATGAGGGCCAATACAGCTGTGTGTGTGATGGAAGACCAAGTACTCACTCAACACTGATTGTAACATGTAAGTTAATAATTCTCAAAATTAGCTATATTATAGAGTATTAAAAAGGGTTTTTTGAATGCAGTTCCCCCACACTTTGGTAATGTCTCCGAAAATCAAACGTTTGAAAGAGGTACTCATGCAACTATTGTTTGTGAAGCATTTCCTGGAGATCCTCTGCATGAAATGCAATGGTTTCGGATTTCAGATACCTATCGAGCTGTTGAACCATCTGATAGATACAGAATGGAAAATGACATCCTGATAATTATTGATATAAATGATGAAGATATGGGTCTATACCAATGTGGATTTCATACAGTTAATGGTTTCGTGGCAAAGAACATTACTGTGAATGTACATCTACCTCAGCAGCAGCCATGGACAATAGTTGGACTTGAACCAGAAGTCCATGTACATTATAATGACCCTCTTGAGCTTACATGCAATACTGCTCCAGATAACATTGAAACAAATATATCATGGCTTACTAGAGATCAACGAATAACAAACCAAACCCTTTCACTACAACCCAGAGAATATGCTACAGGATCGTACATATGCACTGCTGCCTGTAATCAGAGACAAAATAATTACATTGTTTATGTAGTAGTTGATACACCACCAATCTTTCCTCAAGATTTCATTTTAGATCCCATTGAAGCAATAGAAGGAGAAAACATCTCTTTGCATCTACATTTTGAAGCTGAAGTAGAAAACAACACAAACTTGCAGTGGAAAAAGATTATAGATGGAAGAAAGACTATTGTAAACTTTGATTCTCGTTCACGGCACACTGTCAGTGGCACCAGCTTCAGATTATCAATAAAGAACATACAAGTGGCTGATAATGGAACCTATGAACTGAATATTTCAAATCCATTTGGCTACGCTGTGCTAGAAGTCACACTTCAGATAACTCAACTACCAAGGACAACTCTACAGATTCTATTCACAGGTCCAATCTGTGAATGGGTACAGGTAATATTAAATCATTACTACAGAAGTAAGGGTGGGAAAATATCCCAACTGGCCTGATATAGTATCAAGAAAAAGGAAATAAAAGTGACCACAACAGGCTGGACATATTTTCCTATCCACACTAAACTGCTACATAGTTCACAATAATATCATTATCATGTTTTATGGTACACTATATCATTGCTGTAGAGTCATGAACCTGAACTAATTAAGCAACTTAAAAAGGCAGTAAACAGAGTCAGAGATGAGTGCCAAAATTGCAATGACATCACTGTTATTGCAGTAAATTGTACTGAAGACAGAGATGCAGCTAGAGTGACAGTCACCCTTAAGTCTCAAGAAGAACTGCCACTACCAGACCAAGTTAATTTCCAGATCAATGGAAGTCGAGTCATGGCTATTGTTTGTGGGAATGACTGCACCACTACAATTGCCCCCACTACCACCACCACCACCACAACAACACAAGCCGTTATAGCTACACTGACTATTGGACTTGTTGTAGTCAGCATAACAGTGGTGATACTTGGATTCACTTTACTGCGAAGAAGATATTGTCGGTAATTAGATATTATTCATTACTCTAATATTTGATAACAATTCCATTATTCATTACCGTAGAATGCATAATGAGGGTATTTTTATATCTTATAGTGGGTGGTACCTGTATAAAGGTATAACATCCCCTGGTAAATTCCTTGAGCCATACAACCATTTATGGATAAAATGTTCAAGCTAATATTAAATTTTGCATACTCCAGTACATACAAAACCACTGGAATCTCTTGTATGTGAGAGTTTCCTGCACAGTTGAAAAAAACCCTCTTCCAAAGCATTAGTTTCCAGTGACTATTGAAATATAGCACAGATATTATGTTTGAAATTTATGCTTGATAGTGAATACCTTAATAGTGGTAGTACTACCACAAGGGGTCAAAGCACAAAGAAACAGTGGTGTATATGTATAAACAAACAGTTAAAATTATCTTTCTTCATCAGGAATCAAAAAGTGGCTCAAGGTGAAGCACCACACATGGAACAGGCACCAGAACAGCCACCAGTAATCCAACAAAGAAATGGTTTTGTAGGCCATGCAGAACAAGTCAACCTTATCTCATCTGCTACTAGTACTCCTCCATCTGTTCCATTCCCCATTCAACCTCTTCCACCCCTCCAAATGCCACTGATGATCACTAATGGTCAGGAAAAGAGACCAAAGAGACTTTTTAGTAGAAGTAACTCATACCATGGCTCGACAAGAACATGACAGCCGGTCTAGTATAGGTTTTTAATATTTATTATTTATTAATTGGTATCATTAGTGTTTTCATAATCATACGTTATTTGGCAACTGTGACTCTAATTCTTTATATTGTGGAATGTGCAATACCTTTTATCTTATAAATCTTACAAAGAACTAATACTAGTGATCATGATCGTGCGCGCACACACACACGGAGGCATAATCTAAGATTCATAATGAATCTGTTTTGTACATAGAGACCTTTGGAGCCTCTGCAATGAGCCTTTCGGGATTTGTCTAAACAGAGTCCAACTGGAAAATAAATAGATTGTATGTACAAAATCAAGAGCAGTTTTCCTACTCCACCATAATGATCACTAGAGTTGCCCCAGGGCTAGTTAGCTTTTGTTCTCCCTTTGTAATATCTGAGGAGATATGCTGTGGCCAACAGCAACAGAGTTCCCACAACAAGGGAGGAAATTGACCAGGTGTTCAGGACAGACAACATCTGTAGTTCAGAAAGAACTAACCCAGCTTGCACACAGAGGAAGTTGTAAGGAAGAAGACCTAATGTGATTAAACAGAAGCACATTATAACTGTGCACATGCATCCGTCATGCATGTATTATGCTGGGCAGAAAATAATCATTGATAAGTGGTAGTGGTGTTAAATATACAGTATATTATATATAAACTGGCCCTGTTAACACTATGTGTAAATGAACCACTTAAATGACCCAAAATTCAATTCCTATACCCAGAGAAGAGCAATGATGCAATACAATCATTTGGCAAAACCTTCCAATGGTATCTGCTTGTGGTTGAGTATATGATTAAATTTTTTATGAAATAAAGAAAAAATTTTTTCATTAAAGTTAAAAGCATTTTTGTATCACTCAACCATAATATATTATATTATTAACATTATCTCCATACACATAATATATTATATTATTAACATTATCTCCATACACATAATATATTATATTATTAGCATTATCTCCATACACATAATATATTATATTATTAGCATTATCTCCATACACATAATATATAGAAACTAACTCTAAAAGGATAAGGAACAACAGACCCAACAACAGCCATACACATAAATTAGATAGAACACTGATTCTGTGAGACCTTGGCCATCCAGACATAATTATAAGGCTTACACTCCACCTACAACTCGACCAGTGACTGTGTGAATAGCATTCCAGCAGACACCCATCAAATGTAACAATATTACATTCTCCCACACCCAAGGACTCCAACACCAACAACTTATAAACTCTTTTTAAGGAGACAAACGTAAATATTGATAATTTTGTTTTGAATGGGAGAACTTGATATAGTCAATGAAGAGACCTATAAGGTCTGTCAAAAATGGAGAAATCTAGTGAAATGAATAATCACATCATGTGAAGGACCAAGTATATCCCACATGTGTGTGTGTGGTAATTGATTCAATAATAATATTATTACTACTGCAATAATAATGAAAATCAGCCAACCAGTTGGTCCTTCAGCACTGTACATCACCAGTGTTTTCATTATGCCAGTGTTCCTCACTAAACCAGTCTTCCAAACTAAATCAGTCTTCCTCAATAAACCAATGTTCCCTCACTAAACCAGTCTTCCACACTAAACCAGTGTTTCGCACTATACCAGCATTCCTCACTATACCAGTGTTCCTCACTATGCATATCAAGTGTCCACCACTATGCATACCAAGTGTCCCTCACTATACATACCAGTGTTCCCACCATACATACCAGTGTCCCTCACTATACATACCAGTGTTCCTTGCTAAAGCAGTGTTCTAGTAACAACTAGTAAGAGAAACAGCTGGAGAGAAATATGATGCAATTAAATAATAGGACGTGTATATGACATGCAAATTCTCTACACATGTCCAAACAACCAACAGATGCTGCTACTGATCAGCTTTTTAAGCTATTGATTGGGTCGTTCCACATGCTAATTTCCACCATAACAACTTTCACCACACCACAGGCTAACTGATTGCCAACAAACATCAGCACCTGCATTTATTTGCCTATCACTTAATATGAATAACACACACACACATGCAGAGTTTGGTCTACAGCTGTATTGCATCTATTATTGATCATGTACCATCAAACCGAAAACTCATACTCTACTTGGTCCATCATCATAAAGTTGTTATTGTTGTTATTGTTGTTTTTGTTGTTGTTTCTTACCTATGAGCACAGAAATGAAGAAAAGATGAAGGGGTACTCCTAATATGGGTGATGCGATGTTGAGTAGCCAGTTGGGAGACATTGGGAAGAGACGGAGAGATATCAGCACAAACAGGAGACTCCTCTGATCATCATTCAGCTATAGAAGAGATGGAGAGGAGGTTAAACATTCACCTACATTGTCAAAAAGATACATAGAATGGTTGCTTAGTGTTTAAATACAGAGGCTTGCTTGCTTGCTTGCACTAAAACAACTAGGGGTCTTCATGTGCATTATTTGTTCCTGGCTCTTTCTGATCCTGGAAGAGACTAAAGCAGGGATGCTGCATGAATACCTTATTTTGCAGTGGATGGATCTTCTGACTGAAATAAGCTGACACCAACTCCTTCCCAAATAGCCAAGACAACACATAACAAGACGAAGCCCCAAAGGCATTTAACAGACAAACAAGTGGAAGCCCTCGCCACAACCCAAAGAGAGCACCAGCAAGAATGTTCTATGTACAGACAAGAAAGGGATTTGTGATAAGAATTAATATACCTTCAAGGAATGGGCTGACCTGGAACTACCCCCACACAGAGGAAAAGAGGGAAGATTTTAAATTATATTCTCTTATCATGAATATCAAAAAAAATTAATGAACAATGCCACTTCACCTCAAGACAAGGAGAACAACAGGTAACCATTATATACTAAAAAAAATAGCGTGTTGTGGCTGAAGG
The DNA here is from genome assembly GCA_964016965.1 of Diacarnus erythraeanus. NCBI lineage: Eukaryota > Metazoa > Porifera > Demospongiae > Poecilosclerida > Podospongiidae > Diacarnus > Diacarnus erythraeanus. The sequence continues at coordinate 403,411 of OZ024681.1, forward strand.
ATGTAGGAGTCATCCTCCATGCCACCAACCTTTATCACTTTTAATGAATCACCGTCTCTCACTCTCTTGGCCACTTCCCCTACCCCACACAGTCAGACTAAACCTGCAACACAGAATTGGGGACTATGAATTGGGGACATTTCATGAGCTCTGTCAACAGCTTAATAGCCATATTCACAGCCCCAGGTACTCATGAATATAATTAATTGGGTTAGTTCCATATTGAAAGGAGCGGATAAACAGATTTTTTGGGATGTGGGTGTTTTAATGATGATGTTGTTGGTACAAACTAACCACAATAAAAAAAATTATTGCTTTAAGAATGTTTAGGGAAAAACTGAAGCACTGACAAATTATCAGAACACACACATACACATATACACGCACGCGGGCGCACACACATACACAGCGTACACTCCCACACACATAAACAAACACACATAATACAACCAGCATCTATGAGCTGTGGCCCACACACAATGGGCTCACATCCCTTACATCTCTCACATACCAATAGAAATCTACACACATACCAAAGGTCTGACCCAATTTCATCCCTAACAATCCACTTTGTGAAGTTGTGAATTTGTCATTTTTGTGGGTTATTATATTCAAAAATAATAACCTTCTCAGGCGCCAAAATTACTCACTAAACTCCCCTAATTATCTACAGCACACCATCAAATAAAGACCCCCAGAATTAGGACCACTATTACTGCATCAGATTTCCCCTATTGGTTGGTTTTAGTAGGAAACTTATTAACACAATTGTGAAACCATGGTAACTCTAGAATTACTACTGAACAAACATAGAAAGGAGATATATATCTTTCCTCTATAGTGGTCATCTGTGCATGGCTTCACCTCAAGACTAGACCTCTAAGACAGCCATAGTAAACTTGTCACAATTGACCACATTACTTTGATAAATTGTGGCAAACCTCTATGCAAAGTTCCCCCCCCCCCCCCCCTTCTTTGATATCATTACTATTTACCATGAAGACTGACCCAGGTATAGCAAAACATTGCTTGTACATATAGGCAGCTGCAAACAGTGCCAAAAGTCCATAGAAGTCATCTTCCTTTAGTTGACTGAGCTGTGCAGCCAGAGATCGAAGCTCATCCAGAGATTTTGGGAAGGAAAGATGTGATACCCTAATAGTTGAAGTAATGTGGTCATTGTGTCTGTGTGCACTCATAAATATTCATAGAATTTGGGGTTAGCTTGACCTGAAGCACCTGGTGCTTCTTATAACGCACCCTCCATTGATATTTTTAGACAGAGACGAAGCCAGAAAGTATAGTCCTCCACTGGCAAGGCAAAATACTCCCAAAATCCCGAGGAATGACGCTAACAGCTTCATACAGTTTAGTCAGCAAAATTAGATGTGGAGGTCAAAGGGCACACGTGGCCAAGATGCAAGATGCAGGATTTGTGAGTTCCCTGAAGGGAATGACTGCTGCTCAGCTCATGGATATGAAAGATTCTATTGAGAAGGAAATCAAAGAATTTAATGACGTGCTTGAAGGGGTGAGAATATTTACAAGCATTCCCACTCATTTATAGACAAGTGTGTTATTTCCCCAGCAAAAAGGGGTCGGGATGAGAGGACCACTAGTGGATTCAGAGGGGTATCCAAGGAGTGATATTGATGTGTATGCTGTTAGGACAGCCAGAAATAGAATAATATGCAAGTAATGTAGTATTTAAATTCCATGATACTATTTTTAGAATGCTATGTCATCATGGTGTCACCCCCAACCCCCGTGGGAAGCCACATAGTAGGCTTATCATTGTGTGACCCCTGTGGGAAGCCACATCATGGGTTCTAAAGGTATATGTGTCCACTAGTAGCCATGCCACAGGGCATATTGTGAAAATGTGTGACCCAGGTGGGAAGTCACATCACGGGGCATCATTATGAAGGTATGTGTCTCCCGTGGGAAGCAAAGTCACGGTGTCATTTTAATGGGGCATCATCATAAAGGTATGTGTCTCCCGTGGGAACTCTATGAAACCACTAACATCCTCACATAGCGGGGCATCATAAAGGCATGTGTCCCCCATGGGAAGCCACTTTATGAAGCCACTAACATCCTCACATAGTGCCATTTGAATACAGCATCATGTAAATATTGTTCCAATCCTCTGGAGTTAATATATGCATTAAGAAACCTCGAATGTGTTCATCCATCTGTACCATGATGCAATCATTTGGCTGTAGTGTGTAGTGGGTTAAGCTGTGAACCAATTTCATTTTTATATTTCATTTCTATGGAATACAATGAATTCAGTTGGTGTAGGGAAGAGGGAGTCATTAATCTTTAGCTAGCAACGATTCCTTGGGTGTGTGGTTAGAGATTGTTATTGTGAGAGCTGTCAATCTGATCTGCCCTAACCCCTTGGGAGTGAAAACTTTATGGGACAAGTCCCTTAGGCATCTGTGTGGTAGATAATGTATGTGCATGGGAAGGCACTTGCTTCCTTATTTGCAAAAGTAAATTAAACAGCATCTAACACAATGCATTTGTGTAGGATACAAGCAGTGTTTTTTGTATAATTCCCTAATATATGATTCCCTAATATTATCAATAACTTCCTTTACTCCAGTACTGCTTCTATATATTTCCTTTGTTGTTTCTGATGGGGATTTCTTCATAATTTACTATAACGACATAGTTATGCACACCAGTGGAGTCCCTCCAGACGTCACAGCATGCATTGAAGCCCCTTTCATTAAATGTCCTCACACGTTTTTCCACCAACTCCTCCAGGTCTTCAGAATGACTACAAGGCTGTGATGACTGAGATAGAGAAGAAACTACATGACATCCATGCTGCAGCCAGGCAGAATCCTAATCCTCCAGTTGTGTCTAGACCCAGCATTAAAAGGGAAGAACTTCCCATAGGATTCGCTAAAGTCAATGCAGTGACACAGGGCTCGCCGGCAGCTCTGGCGGTGAGTTATGTTATAGAGAACGGTATGTGGTTAGGTACTAATACCTCTTGAGGTCAGTCAAACTACTACACCACATAACTGTCGGGATTTCATCAGTTATTAGGTACAAATGTGTCATCATTATGACTCACCTCTGGGAGACTGGACCCTTGATGTCTTCCTTTGATGCATGAGAAGTGGTACCTCTAGTTAGCAAAAGAGACCTTGTCGTGTCCCTTTGATGCATGGGAAGTGGTACCTCTAGTTAGCAAAAGAGACTTTGTCGTGTTCCTTTGATGCATGAGAAGTGGTACCTCTAGTTAGCAAAGGAGACCTTTCATGGCATGGGTAAGTGGTAAAGGAATACCTCCTAGTTGGTGAGACTGGAAGGATGTGGCCTTCTCTAAGATCACTGTAATATACCTGGAACCCCTGATTGTCCCCCTGATTGTTCTGGTTGTCCCCCTGGTTGTCCCCTTGATTGTCCCCCTAATTGTCCCCCTGATTGTCCCCTGATTGTCCCCTGGTTGTCCCCCTGATTGTCCCCCTGATTGTCCTCCTGGTTGTCCCCTGGTTATGTAAAGGTTAAGTCACACCTCTGTGTTTACATACATTCAGCTTATCCAGATAAGGAAAGTTCTGGCCATCAGTGTATTTCTGTTGTTAGTAAGCAATGTGTACACACGGTACTGAGCTGGCAGGCAGCAGGACTATTTGATCAGGTGACTAACAACAGACAATGCATTCTTCGAATTACTATGAAATGAATTCCAACCTTGTTCATCTCAAAGACACAATAGTTTTCACTGAACAAACCTTCTATTGACTCAATCTGAAACCAAGTGAAGTCTAAACTTGTCCAGTTATGGATGCATAATTTATCTTGTGCCCAAAAAAAAGACTATTGCTAAATGTTGTAGGTGTCAACTCTTTGGAAAGGTATCCCTAGAAACCGTCCAAGAAGGGTGTGTGTGTGTGTACTGTGTTTATACGGTTATTATGGGCTACTGGAAGCCATTATTTGATAGTAGTTGGAATATTTTGTGGTTAAGTTTGTGTATCTTTAAGTGTATTTATTCAAGATGGAGAGGGAAACCTTATAGGGGACTCCAGGGAAACCTATAGGGATCTATAGGAATATATAGGGGACTCCAGGGAAACCTATAGGGATCTATAGGAATATATAGGGAACTCCAGGGAATCCTATAGGGATCTATAGGAATATATAGGGAACTCCAGGGAAACCTATAGGGATCTATAGGAATATATAGGGAACTCCAGGGAATCCTATAGGGATCTATAGGAATATATAGGGAACTCCAGGGAAACCTATAGGGATCTATAGGAATATATAGGGGACTCCAGGGAAACCTATAGGGATCTATAGGAATATATAGGGAACTCCAGGGAATCCTATAGGGATCTATAGGAATATATAGGGAACTCCAGGGAAACCTATAGGGATCTATAGGAATATATAGGGAACTCCAGGGAATCCTATAGGGATCTATAGGAATATATAGGGAACTCCAGGGAAACCTATAGGGAATCTATAGGAATATATAGGGAACTCCAGGGAAACCTATAGGGAATCTATGGGGGACTCCAGGGAAGTCTATAGGGATCTATGGGGAACTCCAAGGATACCTATAGGGGTCTATGGGGAACTCCAAGGAGACCTATAGGGATCTAGGGGGAACTCCAGGGAAACCTATAGGGATCTATGGGGAACTCCAGGGAGACCTATAGGGACCTATGGGGAACTCCAGGGAAACCTATAGGGATCTATGGGGAACTCCAGGGAAACCTATAGGGACCTATGGGGAACTCCAGGGAAACCTATAAGGACTCCAAGGAAACCTATAGGGATCTAGGGGGAACTCCAGGGAGACCTATAGGGATCTTGGGGAAACTCCAGGGAGACCTATAGAGGATAGGAAATACCAACCAAACCTCTAATATTTAATCTGCTTTAGGTTACCTGAGTTCCCTGTGGGTTCCCTGCATGATGGTAACCCCTAATTACACTCTATAGGACACTCTATATAGGGTCTTGAGGTGGAGTAACCCTATATTACACTCTATAGGGTCTATATTACACTCCATAGGGTCTTGAGGTGGGGTAACCCTATATTACACTCTATAGGGTCTATATTACACTCTATAGGGTCTTGAGGTGGGTGATATTGTGGCAGAATTTGGATCAGTGACTAAATCTAGCTTCCATTCTCTTCATGACGTGGGAACTGTTGTTCAGCACAGCAAGGGGGTAAGTTCTCTCTACCTGACTCATCACCTCCATTTACTCACCATCACTGTGTGTATGTGTAGATCATTCCCATCCACACCCACCCCACACACACACACACACACACACACACACACACACACACACACACACACACACACCTGTCCTGTCCTGTTGTATTGCTTGCCGTAACACGGTCATGCAAGCCCTATTGGGCAACCAGTCATAGCGATTGGATCCAATGGTGATCCCTAGTTCCCTGAAGGCCTACATGTGTGAACTGCTAATCCACCTCTGCTTCGGAACCACTTCCTGCACACCTCACATTTAATTGCTCCTCTCTGCTGACTCACTGGCTTCCTTCTCTCCTCAACACATTTGTGTCTCTTCTTGTCACTTTCTCTCCTAAATTTCCTCCCACACACTTCACATTCCACATCCTTTGTTGCTGCTTCTTGTTTATTGGATTGCTGAGCCTCTATCATCTCCTCCATCCCTAGTCTGCACATAGCCCGCCATCCTGCCCTGGAACTCCTTGCTTCTTTATACCATTCCTCCTCACTGACCCCTACCCCCTTCAGGTCCTTCCTCACAACATCCCTCCATCTCCTACGTGGTCCCCCTTGACTTAGCCACCCAAAGAGAATAGACTTGGGGATCCTGTGGTCAGGCATGCGTGCCACATGACCCAGCCACTCCAGCCTTCGTTGCATTACCATGTCTGCCACTGTCTCTTCATCTCCCCATCTCCTCCTCACTTCGGCCATTCTAATCCGCTCCTCCCACTGCTGCCTATTGCTTATTCCTAGGATAGCCCTGACACACCTGTGGTGAAAAGAGTTTAGCTTGTTGATGTGTTTCCTGAGAGGTGTCCAGCATTCAGATCCATACAGGAGTACGGATAAAACACATGCCTGGTAAACCTTCCTCTTGGTGGTCAAAGTAAGGTTCTTATCCAGGAACACTGCCTTCCTCAATGCACCAAATGCCTTGGATGCTTGAGCTATCCTCCTCTCCACCTCCACATCCATCCTACCGGAGTCAGCCACAAGTGAACCAAGATAGAGGAACTCCCTCACACCCTCAATCTGACCTCCTTCAACCTGGATAGGCTCTCTATCCCTGTCCACTGCTAACCTGCCAGTGACCATGTGCTTGGTTTTGGAGCTGTTGACTGTCAAGCCAAAGCTTGAGCTCACCTCCTGGTATGACCTGATGGCTGACTCTGCACTGTTCCTAGAGGAGGAGACAAGAGCACCGTCATCCGCAAACAGGCACTCAGTCATCACCCTCGCATTGGCATTCCTGGTGTATCTCCGGAATAGTTTTCCATCATATTTGTATAGCAACCTAACTCCAACCTCCCCATCAGCCTCTTGTGCCTTCTCTAACCATCTCTCCATAACTGCACATGTGAAGAGGTTGAAGAGTACAGGTGCCATACAGCAGCCCTGTCTCAACCCATTCCTCACACTAATTGGGTCCATCAACTTCCCATCTAGGCGGATTCTTGCCTTCATGTCCTGGTGGAACGACTTGATCAGACTGATCATCATATCTGGGACACCGAGCTTCCTTAGAACCGTCCACATTGCTTCTCTTGGTACCGAGTCATAAGCCTTCTTTAAGTCAACAAAGGTGATGAACAGTTTCTCCTTGTGCTCCCATGACTTCTCCACCAGTTGTCTCACCGAAAACACCATATCCATGCACCCCCTGCCCTTCCTGAAGCCACACTGTGACTCTGGAAGCTCATCTTCAGCAAGCTTTTGCAGCCTTCCCTGAATCACTCTGGCCACCACCTTCCCCACCACATCCAATAGGGCAATTCCTCTCCAGTTGTCACATTGGCTCAGATCCCCCTTCTTGGGTATAGGAATTAGCACAGCGTCACTCCAGTCTGCAGGAACTCCACTCTCTGTCCACACCTCTGTGACTAGTTCCAACAGCATCTCCACAAAATTTCCATCACAACATGCAGCCTTCACCATTTCTGGCAGTATCCCTGACTCCCCAGCTGCCTTCCCATTTCTCAGCTTCATCACTGCATCTAACAACTCTTCCTCATTGGGTGGCTCTGCCATCTCCTCTCTCACTTGCCGGTGTCTTACACGGTCTACTTCATCCTCAGTAAACAAGCTCTGGACATTCAAAACCTTCATGAAGTGTTGTTGCCATTGTTGTTGCTGTGATTCAGGTGTAGTGCATGGTCTACCATCCTCATCCTTTACTTCTGTCACCCGCACAGGGACAAGCCCTCTCCTGCTCCTCTGAATATCCCTAATGCACTTCCACACCACCTTACCACCATTCCTACCAGCAGATGCTTCAGCTGCCTTTGTCTGAAACCACCTGTTCTTAACATCTCTCACAGCTTTCCTGGCAGTTCTCCTGGCCTCAACAAACTTCCTCTTGTCCCATATCTTCCCAGAGCACAGCCACTGGTTGAAGAGCCTACTCCTCTTCTCAAACAATGGTCTCAGCACATCCTCACTCTCTCTAAACCAGTCTGCCTCTCTCCTTTCAGCCTGGCCCAGCACAGACCTAGCCACACTGCACATCACATTCCTCATCATAATCCACTTCTCATGTGCAGTGCCAGCCTGATTCCAATTTCTCTTCAAACTTTCACACACACCAGACACAAACTTGCCCTTTGGCAACTCCCTACCCATCACATCCTCGCATTGTCCTTGAAGCTTGGCCACATCAAACCTCTTCACCAGTCTTTCCTTTGTGCCACGCCTAGAGAACTTCTTCCCAATCTTCATCTTCATCCACAGCATCCTGTGGTCAGTGTTGCACACAGCTCCTCGCTTCACCATAACATCCAGACACCTCCAACACTGCACCTTCCTCATGATGGCATAGTCAATGCAGTGCCACTGCTTTGACTTGGGGTGCTGCCAGGTTTGTTTGTGGATCTCTTTCTTCTGGAACCAAGTGTTGCACACAGTGGCCCCATTTACACTGCAGAAAGAAGTTCTCTTCCTGCATCATTGAGGACACCAAGCCCATGTGGACCCCTCTCATGCCACCATTCATCTTCCTTATTTCCTGAGCCCACACGAGCATTGAAGTCCCCTAGCAGCACGTAATGCTCCTGTGATGGTATGGAGGAGAGTACTTCCTGCAGCATACTGTAGAACTTGTCTTTCTCCTCCCTGCTTGCAGCAAAAGTGGGAGCATAGCATGACACCACATGCAACACATCAATGCCATTGCTACCAATCTTCAAAGCAGCAGACACCAGCCTAGAACTCCACGCCTTCCACCGGCTACCACCAGAGTTCCATGCCTTCACAGCCGGACCTGACAGGACAATGGCAACACCCTCTCCTCTTTGTTTCACCACTCCAGCACTAGGCACCGGTCTACCAGCAGCAATCACCACACTCTCAGCAACCCTATAAACACCACACCCAAACCACTTAACTTCTTGTATGCCAGCCACATCAACATTGTACCTCTCTAACTCAGCCACAACTTGATCAACCTTCCGCTCATCCACAACATCCAACTCATTACCTTGCCTTGCAGTCTCAATTGGTCCATCCACATCCAACAAGGTTCTGACATTCCAGGAAGCTAGAAACCAAACATCAGACTTTCTCGCTCGACTTGCTCTATGTGCACCTTTAGATCTCTCTTCCTGAGAGGGGTGCAAGTCCTCTGCAGGAGAACACTCTTGGCAGGAAGTGAGTGGTGCCATCTGTCGACACCCTGTGCTCATCCTCGAGTAGCTCCAAGAATGTGTGTGCAATCAGCTTTTGCCAGCTATATGCATAGCTGCCCAGGGATCACCACGAGGAGGCGCTGATTGCATGTAGTACTGATAAGTACTGATCCCCACACACACACACACACACACACACACACACACACACACACACACACACACACACACAGTGAAAGGTTTGATGATGTATTGTATTGTAATAAACAAACAAGTGACTATTATTATCAGTAATAATAGTTTCCCTGGTGGTTCCCCTTGTTTAGCTTTCACTGTCACTACCAATAACTGCGTGAGAAGATATTGGACTGCATGCTAAACACCACCTGGGCCTTGTTATCTCTTGGCACATATACACTTTCAACAACCACAGCCTGGCATATCAACAATAACCCTTTAATTACTTTCTGTAACCCCTCTTTCCCTCCTATCTAACAACAGCAGTCCCCATAAACTTCCATAATAACTCTTTCTTTCCTTCCTGCAGAGATGCCTTAGGGTAGTAGTGGTCAGGAGGGGGACTGTGCACGTGCTTTCTCTAACGCCACAACAGTGGAGTGGGCATGGCTTATTAGGGTATGTAAGCTGTCCTATCACGCCACAATCTGATAATTTACTCTTTTTTCTTTCTTTTTAGATGTAACATTGTTCCAATTTAAAATAATATGACTGTACAGCTCATGTGACAGTATGTGGTCTTGTGACTTCATTGCTCCTTACCTTCCATAAAGAACTTTGCCAGTTTTGTTGCTTCTTGTTGCATATCTTCAAGTGTTCTAAATACTTCTTGTTCAGGGATGGACTCATCATTAGCCAACTGTGTCATAGATAAACTATATAACAATTATACAATGTTATAGCTGGAGGGGAAGATCTGGAGGGGAAGATCTGGAGGGGGAGATATGGAGGTGCCATAGGCTAATTAACTTTTTGGTGAAATGTCATTTGTATAGTAATATTCCCCAATCAACAAAGATTCAGGATGACATCATTGACCACTTTGTAGTGGTCTTTTCACCTAAAGGTACTTTACCTATAAAAATTATGGCCCAGTATATGGAAGATGTGTCTTCAAGTTTGCTGGCTATGCAATTCAATGGTGACAGGTGCATTTGAGCATTAACAGAATATCACTAAAAATGTGGACAGAATTTAGATGTGAATATTGAATGCATATAGTCTTGTATATCCTTGTTTAGCACTATGCCATACACCACTTACTTTCTCATAAATGTCATCGTTGTTTTTAAAATCTCCATGTTTACGAGGAAGTATGTGTACATGTACATGTTCCACTGTCTGCCCAGCATCCTTCCCATCCTGCACAACAATGGTGAGAGCAGTGCTCGAATATACCTCTTGCAGGACAGGTCCTATACGATGAACACAGATGAAGAGGTCAGATACTTCATTGTGCGTGAGATCAGCAAATCGTTTAACAGGACGGACTGGGCTTACCAATACATCTGACATGATAGTTAAGGGGAAAACCTGCTTGTTTAATACTACTATATCACTAATGGTTAACAAGTGGGACATGTTGTGGTATGTAACCTCTGACCACCTCCAGATGAGGTTGACTACACCTGAAACTAGGATACGTCCAGGCAATACAGGCTTCCTGTTAGTGAAGGCGTAGGATAGAGTGCTAGTTAAAAACACATTGGAACCTGGAATAAGATGCTTGCCAAATTGGTACACTGCACGCTCCATAGAATCATAACTCCCCGCCCACTGTCCAATTAGGTACAGTGTCGTCGACGCAGAACACGTGCTTGCAATGATGGAGGACGTTCTTGGTGTGAGAGTTCACATCCACCCTGTGGCCTTATTTTCTATTGTAGACAGCTATGAGCGACGCCAGGAGAACGACAAAAGAGTTATAGGGTCGTTACTCGGTGTTAAAACACATCCTGGAGTTGTGGAGGTCATGAGTGGCTATGCTGTACCACACAATGAAACTACTGAAGAGGTAGGTGGGTCCATACCATAGTGGGTTTGGAGGCAAATACAAGCGTGGATTACACAGCTAATTTTTCCTCTAAAGTATTAAATTGCTTGATGATGTGGATGTTGCTGTATTTTAGGTAGCTGTAGACATGGACTTTGACAGAGAAATGATGAAATTGCACCAGAGAGTCAACAGAAATGAAGTAATAGTGGGATGGTAAGAGAACTGTCTGACTAGAGGCCACTCTGTAGAGTGGTGGTGTAGATTTGTTCTGTGATAAACTGAAGTCATGACGATCTAATCACACAGGTACTCAACCTTCCAAATGACCACTGCCACTAAGCCCGTACCTTCACCAGAGAACATGATGCACTCTGTACTTATACATGACTATTACAGTCGGTTTGATTCCAGTGCTATCTTTGTCACTGTCGATACAAGTCTCAGAAATGGCCATCTTGAAATCAAGGCATATGCAAGGTCAAAGGTTGGACTGCCTGGGATGACAGAAGGAATTATATTTACTCCTATACCATGTGAGGTTGTGTACTTTGAACCTGAGAGGGTTGGTATACAAATGCTAAGAGGTACTGTTTCAACACCAACTGTTCCAGTGATCTCAGACTTCGCTCAAATAGAAAAGTAAAATTAAAATTTATGAGTTCTTGTGAATATATATTTTCAGAGCAATAGATACGATAGACGAGGCCCTGAGCAAAGTACTGCAGTATATCAGTGATGTCATAGTGAGAAACAGCTGTACTGTTAAGTCGTATGTGGTAAAGAGTTTCATTTGCAGGCAGGAGTTATCCCAGGTAATGGGGAAGTTGGGCGCTTACTAATGGAAACCATCTCCAGAATACCAAAGATAGATGGACCCAAGTTTGAAACCATGCTCAATTCAACCATGCAGGTACACAACTATGTCAATTGGTAAAGGTTAGACCAGTACACTTCCTCTATATTATTAGGACTTATTGATGGTGGTATATCTAGCAAACCTCACCAAGACACAGGTTGTGTTAGGGGAAAGACTATGTCAGTTGCCTTCCTAAAAGCAATCATTTTATGTAACAAATGCTACAATCAATTAAAAACCAATTATAAAACTAAAGGGGTCTATGGAACAGGTGTTTGTGGGAGTATTCACACTACATGTGGGGATGAGTAACTATCTGTGTTGCTGGAGTTTCTTGTTGAGTGCTACAATGGCTATGCTAGGACCATCCTGGGGCTGGTCAAAGAAGCTCAGGCAAATGAAGTTGGGTAGTTTTTCATAGTGTCTCTGGATGTCATTCACATGTTTCTGGATGGAAATGTTGTTATTGTTCTTCCCAGCAGAAGGCCAGGTGGAGTAGTGGTTCAGGAACAATAGAGTGCACGACTTAAACTCTGATGACTCGTATCTTTTGCCAGCCCATTTTTCTGGATTGAGGCTGTCGTCTCCATAAATGCTCTCCGCTATGTGACTCCATATGTAAGGGAACAAGTTGTCTTCCTTATAAGTACTGAAAACAACCACACGCTTTCTATTCCTGATCATCCACAGTAGGCTTGGCCAACCTTGCCTGCTCACACTCCAACCAGCCATTTCTCGATCACAAAAAAACACCTAAAAATATAGCCACCATTAGTAATAATATATCGGGACCATGGTCAAGCATTATTACAACGCCCCAGGGCCATGACAATACCCTGGGGCCATATATAAAACAGCAAAAATACATATGGAATAGTGGGTTGTAATATTATTAAATATGGGGATAATGTCAATACTTTGTATAGATTGCTGTTGTTACACAGGATGTGAATACTGTTATAATACCATCTGTACTACAGTAAATTAAATTCAAAGGGCTAAAAATATTATATAGCTGCTCTCAGTAGCATCTATAACTACAGAACATTCTCTAGCCTACCTGTTCCCATAATCCAGCACTCTCAAAAGCAGTTTGAATCTTGTCCCGATGCTGTTTCACGTTATCTTTAAGGAAGAGGGTGACCACTTCATTCTGATTCTTCTTCATGTAATCCTTGACATAGCACAACTCATGAGCCAGCATCTTCTGAGGAGCTTTCTTATAGACCACAACATCATCTACAGAGTCCTCAATTTCTAGTTCTAAACAGGTGGCCCCCTGAGCCAGTTGGCCGTGAAGACTGTAACTTTGACTGGCTACTTTGTTGGTGAAACCGTTAGTGATGTTTTCATAAGAGTGGTGGGATACGATGAAGGCATTCTTTTCATATGATAAACTGAGGTCCCTCCCTTGATTGGGTGGGAGTATCCCAATGAATACCATTCCTGTATCAAACGTACTATTCTCTGAATTGAGACGAACCAAGAAAGTTGAATCAGACACTCCAAATACATGAATCACATTTGCATCAGCCGATTGGAAGTACAGTCTCTTATCTTTGTCACAGTTGCTGTACAAGCTACCATCCTTTAATTCCACAGTGACGTTCCAGTAATGGTAAGGGGTGGTTCGACCAGTGGAATACTCAATAAAAAAGGGATCTGACTGAGTCCCAGGTTGAATATCATAACGAACATGGCAGGCTTTGTACTTGTCACCATAACTATGCTTAAGAATAACTTTCCGTATAGAGACTTTGAAGTTGTTCTTAATGGCACCAAATGCTGTCATCCTGTTGGAGGATAGTGGAGTACGCAGTTCTGATACAACTTTAGACTTGGCAAACTGCATCTTCAACCCATTCAGACCATCAATACTGCACTCAACCATCTTACCCGAGTCAGTGGGATCCAAACTAGCCTTCATGTCTACCGTAGAGTTCTTCCAGAGAGGAGTTGGATGATAATCATTCAAGGTCAATATGGCTACCTCCACATTCCAGTAATCGGATTTAAGCATACTGTAATTGTAAAATACTGGCCAAGGCTCACTAACGGCACCTGGGGCCAAACACCTGTACTCCTTCTTGATGATGGTATCATTGCCATATTGATGAAACAGAGAGACATCAACTGAGATAGGAAAGAGATTCTGCAGTGTCACATAAGCTATGTGGTAGTAAGTGATTGGCTCGGGACGAGTTGGGTTGGAATTAACTGTAATCTTCAAACCGTCCGTCTTGTCACCAGATGACTTCACCATTTTAAACTTCTCTTCAGAAATCTCTACAATAATATCCTTACCAGCGTCATTATAATGAAGAGGTACAGATAACTGCCTGGTTTTGTTACTGAAGGAAGCAATAGTGTTGTTACTGACGTTCACTTCGGCCACTACATCCCAAACATCTTTCCCTTCATCAGAGATGCTGCCGATGTCGAAAGAAGTAGTGGACTCACCCGGACGGAGCTGAAGCTCTTCCCAGTTCTTACACAATGGCACGTCATTGTTGTGCTGGTAGGTCAGTGACACCTTGCTTACCACTGCGTGATTAAAAGAATTCTTGAAAATTACTCGTACATCAGTAGTCGCCATCTATCTCTTAATAATGTGCCCCGCCCACCCCTCCTTCTACCCTATTACAAAAGTTATATACAATTATATTGTGTGATGTTATGAATCATTATTTAGCGACCTATTCCACTTGAAGTGCTCACGTTAACTACTTGTCCAAGAGATGTGTTATACACCTGTGCATTAGTAAATATCCTTCCTTCAGTTAACTCTTCTCTGCCCAAATCCAAAGGAACCCTATAAAGGGTTAACCCAGGAATTAACAGGGGCCCATTCTCATTAGGAATAATTTTAAAGTTGAGACGAGCTTTTCTTTGTGGACCTGGAACATCTATAACCCCTTGACCTTTGTCCTGCAGAGACCACACATTCTCATCTGCACAGACCTTGTATCCCAACTTATAGTCCAGTGAGTGTGTAGTGGGTGTGGTCCCAAAATGTGTTTCCTGAGTCAGTAGTTCAGTTATATTCCGTATAGTGAAGACTAAGGTAGCCATGTGATGAATCAATATGCTAGTCTGGTCTCCATGGGGCTCCATGCTGCCCTGCACCTCAAACAACATCTAGGGATAATGAGAATTCTTAATAACAGTATAAATGTTGGGACTAGCCTCAAAAAACCTCGCCACATACATACCTGCATGTTGGAGAGCAACAGTTTAAATTCAACAGGATGAAAGGTACATTCAGAGTTTAGTTCATCCTTGTCTCTGTTGTAATCAGGAGGCAATGGACAGAAGTTTATTGAAAAAGAGCCAGAGGTCTTCTCCTCAATTGATTTGGAACCAGATGTCTTCTCCTCAATTGATTTGGAACCAGATGTCTTCTTCTCAATTGATTTGGAACCAGATGTCTTCTCAATTGATTTGGAACCAGATGTCTTCCCCTCAATTGATTTGGAACCTGATGATCAATTTATCAAGAAGATTGTTAGACTAATATTATTACTACTGTACCAGTATCTCTCCACAGCAGTGAGTAGTTGTCTTGAGGGTAAATAACCTATACAAGACACACATACGCAAGAAGTCAAAGAAACATTGTGTCGTACCTCTGGAAGACTTCCATGGAGCTTGTCAAGATCAATTTCAGCTGTTAGTAGAGGGTCTTTAATCGCTAAGGGCAACGGGGATGTATTTTCTAGGATGAGTTGTAGAAAGCAGTTTCCCTTGGCAGAATGCTCCAGACATGTCAACCTCAGGGGCTCGTAGACAATTAGTGAAAGAGAGGCAGCGTACAAAGGACTCAACCAATCACAATACACCATTACCTAACAGAATATTAACCCATTTCCTTCAATAAGGTGAACCAATATAATATACATACTCCATGTTTCCATGCTGGAAGATGATCCAACTGTTCATGTGACTCACAAGTGGTTCCTTGAACATGCTGCAAGGCTGGCAGAGTAACAATCATGTGACAGTCATGTGATGAGTCAGGTGGTACATGTGGTAGCGTAAAGGAATGCTCTAGAGTTTTGTTATCATTGTCAGGAGTAACGTTTGTGTCCAGAGTGTTGAGGAATTCCAAAGATGTGTTGCTATTGACAATGACTCTCACAGGAGCACTGTCGGGTATGAAAGTGGTGCTGCTGGTCTGAAATGACATCTTACAGTGCTGAGAGTAACCAGCCAAGAAAACTGCACATTAAATCCACAACATTATTATCCTATGATGATTTATATAGTTAGTTTCTGCTTACCTCCCTCCTGGGGTGATAGGGTGATGTCTACATTGACCTGGGGGTCTTGTACACTGAATATTTGCCCCCTGGTCATTTCTGGGTCCACAGTGTAGACAAAGTCCAAGGAACCAAACTTCAGGCTAACTTTATGGAGGGCAAATTCACCTGACTTGGATGCCTGGAGGGGGTGGAGGGGTTTGAAAGGAGGGAGGGTCGGAAGGAGGGAGAGTTGGAAGGAGGGAGGGAGGGTTGGAAGAGGGAGAGTTGGAAGGAGGGAGGGAGGGTTGGAAGGAGGGAGGGAGGAAGGGAGAGAGGGTTGGAAGAAGGAGAGGAGGGTAGGGTTATAATGAGAGTGTTTACCTTTCCCTTTAGTCTAATCCTGTTCTCTCCTGGTTTTAAGTTGACCTTCATAGCTGTAAAGGTCAAATGTCTCCCCTTAACCCCTTCCTCCCCACCTCGTCCCAATGCCTCCATATCAGCTATTACTGCATGAGATATATGAGTCACATTCTGACCACTGGAACGAAACTTCGTTGACTCTCCTATTGGTCTGGAATGAGGGAATTTGCTGGTGTTCAATTCCAGATCCAAATCTTCAAGGTTAGCAAGTGAGTTGGTTGGGGAGAGGTCATGGGGAGCCCGATTAGGGGTGTGGCTTTCTGTGGGAGATCTTTGAAGGGAGTTGGCTAGTCTTGTCCCCACAGTAGCTATCAATGATTTTATCTCCTATTAAAAGTTAACACAAACAGCTTCGGTAAAATCATCAGACTAAAAACTACTACCTCCTCACCATGGGCCAACTAGTGACCACACCCATTCATACTGTCCCACATTAGGTCCACCAGCGACCCCACCCACCCATCATTGTCTCACCTTGGGTCCATGGAATTTGACCACCAGATCTAACTCCACAGAATCTTCAGTTGAGAAAGTTTCCCTCTCCTCTATAAACTCAATCCTCACTAACTCCAACAATGGCTCCCAATTCAGCATCTTCTGGTATGCTGCAAGTTAAAAACATACTGCATACTACTACTACTACTACTACTACTACTACTACACAACAACAACAACAACAACAACAACAACAACAACAACAACTTGACCCATTAACCCAACCCCCAATCAGATCAGGTGGTTGTAGAAAGCTGTGAAGTGTGTAGTACAGATTGGATCTTAATGGTGTCACCACTCACGTGATTTCTCTGCCACTCGTATGACATTATTCATCCATTGCACTGGGTCATGTGATGCTGCAGGATAAGGTGGGAATGATGCCAATAGAATCATCGTGTTGATATGCCTATATGTAACATCACCACAAGTTACATCACAATAATTATTATGGTATGCTACAGACATCTTGAGATAGAGCTATATACTATACATAAGTGTATACATAGCTAGGTTAAAACATATACTCTATACTCAAGAGTTTATGTTCCACTATAGATAGAGGTTCTGTATGATGGACTCACTTTTCTTCCAGTTTTAGCTTCATCTGACAATCAGCTAAAAGTGAGTATGCCTTGGTACTCAACTCTGACCAGTGGTCCTCAGAGTAGAACTTACAAATGTCACTCAACAGCTCCTCAGCCTCCACCATTAACCCTAAATCTCTTTATAGGAGAGCACACACATAAAGTTACCATGGAATTTAACTAGATAAACCTGTGAAACTGGGCTATCATGGTGCCAACTCTGAAGGCCATTCTCCTACGACCAGCATGCTTGAATGCACCAATTACCATTTCACCTAATGTCTGTATAAATAACAACTATTATAAACATACACATGCCACATTTATGGAACATGCATGTACCCAACATGTGTATATAGTATAAGTCTTGCTCTAAGCAGTAAGCTCACCAGGAATTCAGTCTGAAATAATTTCCTGTCGTTCAATATTTTGAGCAGTTTTTTCCCTTGGTCCTCAACTCCAATGAAACTGTTATCTACAAGACAATCACATGACAATCACGCTATGTCATGTGATCCACTAACTAACCTATACAGTTGAGAGGAACTGGAGTTATCCCTGACGAAATATGTTGCACCAAAACTTGATCATAATTCAGTTTATTGGAAGACGGCATCAGTCCACACAACATACCTATATCATGTAGCTGGTGAGGAAAGGGTTAATATTATACCAATGGTAGCCTGTCTATATAGGTACTTTTTGCAGAGCATAGTGCCACAGTTCAGCCCGAACCAGGAGGAGTGAGGAGGTGGCTGAGACGAGACTATCTGGACTAATTCGTGCCATGAAGGCCTGGATGGCCTCATTGCAGGTCATGTACGCCCAACAGTCAAAGGTCCCATCTTGGAAGGAGAGCTAGAGAAACACACAAACACACATTATACGGTGTATAAATAGAGGCTTATAATATGAGCCGAGAAATCTATACTGCGGTGCCGGGGCACTGGAAGTATTGATATTCATATTTTTAATATTGAGTGGCCTGGCACAAAACAATAACCCACAATAATCCATAATAACCAACAATAATCCACAATAATCCACAATAACCCACAATAATCCACAATAACCCACAATAATCCACAATAACCCACAATAACCCACAATAACCCACAATGGCAATACAATAGTTGTGGAAGAAAATACTGTAAGGATTTCTGTGGATTCATGAACCTCAAAGAACTTTTCATGTTTGTTATCTGTTCCAGGGCTAAAGTTACACATCATCTCCTATATTCGCTGCTGGCTGGGGTTACATGTAACCTACCAGTGCAATGGAGTCAAACTCCAGCAACTTACTCTGAGCATTTTTATCTCTCTGGCCATGCAATGGAGGGTGTTGATGACAAGTTCAGACACCGACCATGCCCTCTCTAACAGAAACAAGAGATGAGCTACTCTCACCAACAGGAAGGTCCGAGTATGGAGGAGAGGGGACGAACAAGACCTAATCTCTGACAAGTACTGCCATGACAGCTGCGTCCAAGCAAGCTTCGGGTAGTCCCACGAGGTACAAGGAGCATGATAAATCTTTTCCAACCATTTTGGTGTTGAGGAGGCATCAGTGAACATGGTGAGGGCATTTTCTAAATCCATGGTGGCCTCAGAGTAGAGCTCAAGAGCCTTTTTATTGTTCAAAGTCATCTCATACCCAACAGCTAAGTCCAACTGAAGGGGGTCAGGGTTCAATGGACAAAAGGTCATGGTTCAATAGAGACTGACCTTTTTAATGAAAAGACTGTGATAAAACTTCTCAGGGTCTGACCGTACTCCACGTTTACAAGAAACAGCACTCTCTTCCAATTCAATAGCTCTCATGAATTGATGGAGTGCCATGGAATTAAGTTTGCTTACTGACGCATTGAATGACTCCATGAGTCTTGCCTCTTCAGATGATGCCAAACGTAAGATTATGATACTACAAGATAGTTCAGTTGTGTGGTGGTATAATATCGCCATCCCATTAATATAGCTTAGTTAACTAAGCTTTTACATGAAAGACCCTTTACCCACTCACTCGTCAGCTAGAGCCTTGTAGTCTGTCCTTAGTTTTTCTTCCACTGAAGAAGTTACCACATGTGCCAGAGGACGCTGTTTCTTGGCCCTTACTTCAGCTGTCACACAATAAATGATCAAACTTTTGCCAGGGGGATGTCCCCCAGACCCTCCACCCATTTTTGTGATGCTATCCAACCATTGTTTGATCAATGGACGATCGTTAGTCCGATATCGGTCAGAATCCTATGGAAATGATGGGTACATGCATAACACTTGACCTCAGATGGGCAGGGTTCTAGTTAAAGGATTAAACCCTTTACCATTTAGTATAATCCTAAGGTTCTAGCTACCCTTTACCAGTCAGCCTGGGGGGGGGGGGGGGGGGGGGGGTAACAGAACAGAACAGAAAAACAAAATGCTATGATGTGGTCATATGCTTTAAATCCTCTCCCCTCTATCATAGAGCTAGCTAGAACCAAGGACTGTCACTTTCTCCTCTAAAACTACTCAACAGGTAGGCTAGATTATGGTAATACTTACAGAACATCCACACCAGAAAGTATGCACAGCTGGTCTCTGGTAAAAGGGGACATCAGCTTTCAGTCTTGCCTGAGCAGTAACAAAGTGAATAAACTCAACGCCACAGCACAGTGAACTGAATGCTGAACGCCCGGACTCCTCTCTATAATATAACAGTATTAGACTAATCGCACTATAATATCCATAACCAACTTGGGAAGAGAACTCGGCTGAAGAAGAATGAGGCGAGATTGCAGTTTCTTCCGCAGCACAGCGCTCAAGATCTCAACATCTCCGAAATAAGTGATAACCGGCTTGGGCTCCATATTCGATTCGATATTTTCAATCTTACCGATCGAGCACGTAAACAAGTCTTTTCGTGTAATTAGATCGGCGAATAGCAGTCGATGACAAGGCAGGGGCTGGCTGTACTGTAGCGATGTGCATTCTGGATAATGGCTGATGTATGTGTTTCTCGTACTCTGGAGCAGGCAATCAGGGATAAATATTGCTTGCAAGAGGAGCCAGTGGAGGAGCAACTTGTAGGAAATACTGGTGAAGATGAAATTGCTCGGAGGAAGATAGATGAACGTGCCTTGGACTTCAGACCAGGTTGAGGAGTTGAATGTAGCTAGCTCTAGCTACATCTGTCTATAGTTAGCTGTATTCTACTTCACTTTTTGTGGAGGAAATTATCCTCATTATTATTGCATATGCTTCATATTTTTTAGGGAACTGTCCAGTTGAAAGGTTGAGATCAATTGTTCTGGACAGCAAAGGTGTTTATCAAGCAGGTGAGGTGAGGGACCTCTGTCCAAGAGTAGAGGAACTCCACATATCATCCAACCACATCACTCACTACACTGATGTAAGTCATCCACTTATTTCATTATCTGGACTGCTAAAGAATTGCTAAATATCTTTAGGTGAGCAAGATACTCGCCTCCTTTCCCAAGTTAAAGTTACTAAATTTAGGGCATAACCCTTTGGACTCCAGCACATTTCAGCCTAATGGAAATGTTTTTGATTGCCTCTCTACACTGGTTCTCAGTGGGACTTGCCTAGACTGGGCTGCTGTTGAAGCATTGCTCAAGGGAATTCCTCAGTAATGCTGGATAATGCTCTCACAAGATGAATATTATTAGAATTCTTCTAACTGCAGGTTACAAGAACTTCATTTGAGTGTGAACAATTACATGACTGTTGGCTTCACAGAATCATTCTTGCATCCAAAATTAAGACTACTTCACATTAATGAGAATAAGATATCTCTATGGGCAGAGCTGGTGAAATTAAGTCATGCCTTTCCCAATCTCCAGACATTGATAGCATCCAGTAATCCTATTCAAGATATCCCACATATCAACTCGGAGACATTTCCACAACTCCAGACTCTAAACTTAAACAGCAGTGCCCTCTCCTCCTGGCAATCCATAGAGAGTTTGCATGCACTGTGCAGACTGAAAGAACTCAGTGTTATGAAGACTCCACTGGGATCTGAGATGGAGGAAAAGATACGTCGATTTGCCATCATTGCACGGCTTCCAAAAATGGAGAAGTTAAACAAAAGTTTGGTGACAGAGAGTGAGAGGGATGCTGCAGAAAGATGGCTGATTAGACAGCTGAAAGATTCACCCAATCCTCCACCTGTTTACCATGTTCTAGTGAAGAAACATGGAGAATTGTATCCATTGGCTGAAGTTAACATGAAGAAAGGATCAATGGTGAGATTGAAGTTTTACTTTGATGAAGAAGAAAGGTCTGAAGAAGAACATCGAATCAATGTTTCCAAGATGACAGTGTTGGATCTGAAGAAGTGGGTGGCAGAGACATTGATTGGCATGTCTACATCGTCCTTTCACCTTTGCTTTTACGACTGGACAGGAACCATGGAAATGATGAGATATCACAAAAAATATCTCTATACATACAGGCTAGAGGATGGAGATGCAATATACATTCGCATGAAGAGATCATGAATTCATGTATTTTGTTGAGGGTTTTAATTATACGAGATTTTTAATTAAAATTAAGCGAGCGTCGGTAAATTTTAAGGGCCTTTTGGGCGGGTAAGTAGTCGGACTTACTTCCAGTCTAATTAATGATTCATCCTCAGTTTGACCTTGACCATGTCTAAAGCTGTAGAATATAAGTTTTATGTTAAGGTTTGTTCTAGACTATAGCTAGATAGGTTTAAATTTATTGTCTTCAATTATTATTATTATAGGCCTCTCCAGATGGCAAGTCTCTTGGAGACTGTCCTTTCACTCAACGAGCCAATTTGGCCTTCAAGATAAAGAAAGTTACCTCAGTTACTTACATCCTTATTGACCTAACTAACAAGCCTGACTGGTTTACTGAGGTCAACCCAGCAAAAACTGCCCCAGCATTGCAGTTTGGAGATCGTACCATCACAGAATCTGCTGAAATGGTTGAGTATTTAGACAGCACCTATCCTTCACCTTCTTTGAAGCCAAATGGAAGTGACGAGGCAACGGAAGTGACAGGTAATGTGTTTAATCTGTTCAGTGCCTGGGCCAAGCACTACAAGGAGTCTGGAGCTGCTCAAGCTGAAGCCACTTTTACTGCCGAGCTGCAGAAGATTGACAATTTCTTGCAGAAACAAGGAGGACCATTCCTTTGTGGTCCAAGTTGGTCAGTGGCTGACTGTAGTCTTGTGCCACGTCTCTATCACATCACGACAGTAGCTGAGCACTACTTGAACTATAGCAAGCACAAGAGTATGACAAACCTCTCCAAATACATGGAGCATACATTCTCCACTCCAGAGTTCAAGGCTACAGATTACCCTAGAGAGTGGGTGCTATTGGGTTGGGCAAAGTACTTCAACTGACTGTACTAAGGTTGTGGTATGGTGCAAAACTATGTAAATAATGTCACATCATACATAGAATTTGTAGTTAGAAATAATAATCATGAATAGTGAAATTTTATTGCATTATGATATTAAAACTCCTTGAGATATCGCTGGTTCAGATTTAGTATCAACAGGAGTGTTACTAGCAGTGGTACTGCTGGATTCCTTTGCTTCCTCTACCAGACTACTTTCATCGTGAAATCTAATATTATGCTTCTCTTTGAATATATTCAACTCTTTCCCCTTCTCTGAAAGCTGCGTAGAGAACTTATCAACCAGCAAAGATAGCTATAAGAAAGGAATTGAGAGCAATCATTCCCAAGTCACCATCCAAATAGTATACAAGATTGCATACCATGCAGAGATATAATTGGTGTGTCCTCACATACTGAGTGTACAAAAACAAGACTGATTTGATATCTCCTCACCTGTTCACTGTTATTTTCAAGAGCTGGAAGAACATCCTTTACTGTTCTCTCCACCAACACTCCTCCTACAGTATGAAAACACCTTCTTTCTGGGTCAACTTTTTTCAAGGCATCTATGACGATTCTGCAAAGATAAGTATATGGTGTGGTGTGCATTACATAGAAAATACACGTACTTGTGCTCATTTTTATCTGCTTCGAGCTCCGCAATTTTGTTTGCCACGGCTCGTTGCTCCATACGCAGTTGCTGGAATTTAGAGATGATTTTTTCTTGGCTCATCTGTTCTCCTTTCTTACTAGCAGCTTTGCTGCTTTTCTCTGCCATTTTCAGTTACTTTATACTGCGCATGTGCAACTGACCAACACGTGGCCGTGGTAGAGACTAGGACTGTCTCCGTGGCAATGTAAGTTAGAGGTTTGATTGTGTAGGGCAGGTGATGACCACATAGGGACAGCAGAGAGATGTAATAGTCTCCATGACGCTAACTG
This sequence comes from Diacarnus erythraeanus, assembly GCA_964016965.1. Taxonomy (NCBI): domain Eukaryota; kingdom Metazoa; phylum Porifera; class Demospongiae; order Poecilosclerida; family Podospongiidae; genus Diacarnus; species Diacarnus erythraeanus. The sequence goes on from OZ024681.1 coordinate 427,202, forward strand.
TACATGTTCTCTGATGCCTCACAAGACAATTCACTTTGTACAATACTTGTGAGTACTTGCTTGTTTTCTAGGTCTCTGTTCAAGTAATGAAGGGTTAATAGAGTGGGTAAGTGTTGATTCAGTAGTATATATTGTGTAGCACGTGATGAATGATACAGTTTTGCGGTCTTACCTAACACACTGTGTGATTTGAGGAGGAAGTGTCTTTCTGATGCTACAAACTTATTAAATATATATTTTTTAGTGATTTCTGTCCCTAGGGCTGTGGGTGGTGAAGCTAGAATGATTTCTGTCCCCAAGATGGTAGTGAGTGGTAAAGTAGAGTCATTTCTGTTTCTAGAGCTGTGAGTGGTGAAGTTAGAGTGACAGTGGAGTAACTGATATAGTAAGGAAACCATGCAACTGTTCTGCATAATTGGCAAAATGATGTATTCATAGTTCAACTGACTTGTACCATGCAATTGCTATGGTAACATTCACAGAAGGAAGAATATTTTCGCCCCTAACTGATTGCCACTATAACTTACAGATAGAGCAGTATTACTATGTAAGTCAATATTTACAGGCCACTGTGAAGATGAGTGGATAAATGTGGCATGAGACCCTGTGCCACCACAGAGTTGTTACCAACCTGTGGAGTGGAATGGTATGTTTTCAATGACAGCAGTGATGACAAACCTGGGAATCTCTCAGAGTGACTCAAATCTTGTGTTGACCTAAAGTACTTTGCTGAGCTGTCACAATTTCCTATTCGTGTTCATTACACACTATAAATATCTATTTGCAGTGGGAACTTTGACCTGTAACTGACTGAGATTGTATCATAGAATAAGTATTGATTCACATAATTTATTATAAATTGATGTAAGAACAAGTTGAGCTGAACAAAATCCAGCAAGTTGTGGGTGTGGAGCGACACTATCCCAACAGTGATGTCGCTCCACAGACACATGGTTAATGATGGTATTGCCAAAGGAGGACTGCATGTTAGAATTAAAAACACCTTGGAGCCATTACTGCTGAATTACTACCCCCATCATGGGGGAATCGTCATGTGAGTCTCTTCGCCCATTATGATCAGATGATAATTGATGGTGACTGGGATTCCCTGCTTGTGGAAGACCTCTGGCCCTTTCTGATCTCCCCCCTCGAGATTTGGGTGATGCATCTAAGCCATTCTGGGGGTTCTGATGAAAATGGAAAGGGTTTTGACGAATTATGCCCCCAGAACTCTGGTGAACAAATGGCATGCTAGGTGCTGATCCAAATTTAAACTGAAAAGGTTCTGAAGAGTGTTCTGAAAATAATTGACTAGTTCCATAAAAAGGTAGAGAGCCATTTTGTGTGTACACAGAATTATAAGCCATCTTGTTGGAAGGGACCATGTTCTCCGAAGAGATACCTTGATAGTTCCTGCTATACCCTCCATGATGGGGGTAGGGGATTTCAAGTGTTGGTACAATGCCATCGGCTACAGGTTGGGGCGGTGAAAGAGGTGTGAGAGTCACTGATGAGCCATCTAAAGTTGGATAATGTCCATGAGTCATAGAACCAGGAGGGAGTGGCATGGGGATGTTAGTCCTACCCATTAACGGTTCCTGTACAGTATGAGGATGCTGAATTCCGTGGCTAAAATCCCCAAAGTTCTGGTGTGTAGAGTGTTGTTGTCCATGGTATAGTTCAGAGCTGTACTGGGTGGTGGGTATGTGACGATAATGAGGATTAATCTCACCCACTAGACTGTCGGTGCCTGTAACAGCCGAATGAAGTGGAAACGATGAATGACCCTGCCCTCCTGATGTACCATTCTTTGCCGAGTCATTGGGAAGGGCTATTTCATGGACTCCCCGATGAGATATGGTTGTCCCACCGTGAATGGATGATGGTACCGAGGATGTAGATGTGGTGCTCTCTCGTCTGAAGAATGGATGTTGAAGCCCATCAAATGGTTTAATGCGTGTCTCAGGATCATAGTCTAACATATGCAGAATCAGGTCCTTGAATTTATGATAATCTGCAGGGGTGTGTCCTACTTCTCCCTGTCTGTTCCCTCCTGGTCCCCCTATTTCCATGCCCAGGATATCGTCCAGAGACCGACTTCCAGGTCTCCTATACACATCCTACAAACAACAAACAAAAAAATAAAGGCTTAGGACTAGCTAACCACAGAAGACAACTAGATGACATCTTGGCCACAATGAGTCCATGGAAACAAGGTTTTAGATGTGGTGAGTCAAGTTGGTTAGAGATATTAATACCTTTCTGCTGTCACGGGATCTTCTTAACATCCAATTTCCACCTGGTCCTTTCTCAAAGAACTTCTCTGTTCTGGATGCCATCTGAAGTATGTGATCGGGAGGAATACCTAGGACTTCTACCACCTTAGCAACCTGATCAAACTAAAAGAAAAATATTGATACAGCAACATCCTTTAAAGTAGAGAACAGCTGATAAAGTGTTCTGAACAGTTGCCTGTTTTCTAAGCATCTCATCTCTTGCTAATCCAGAGCATTTTCAACTATATAAATACATTAGCAGTGATTCCTAATTCCTTAGCTACTAAACCTGGCAGAACATGTGTATCATGCTTGAACATTGCATTTGAATGACATGGTGTAGTGAATCATAGACTCCACCAGAAAGTAGCACTTTGCTTACCTCATCCTTGCCACTGAAGAGTGGTTCCCCTGTGTGCATCTCCACTAATATGCAACCAAGACTCCACATGTCTATAGCCAGATCATAGGGAATGCCCAGCAGCACTTCAGGAGACCGATAAAATCTGCTCTGAATGTAGTGGAACATCTAAAAAATGGAGAAAAGCCAATTATCATTCTGGCAGAATTTTAGTAGGTGATAAGCGTTTTCTGAGACTGTGTCCTCATTACCAAGGAAACAATTGTGAGGTTGCAACTGACTCTCACAATATTATAATATCATCACTTACCCTTTGCCCTACTTGACAAGAACTTCCAAAGTCCACAATTCTAACTGCACTTCTTTTGGGGTTGCATAGGAGAATGTTTTCGGGCTTGAGGTCACAATGGATTACCTTGATCTCGGGAGTGGAGAGGAACAGCAGTGCTGTGCACAGCTGCTGAGCAAACTTGCGTGTCAAGTTTAGCGAGACGCCACGGAAATTAGTATTACGGAGGAGTTCATAGAGGTTGTAGGAGAGGAGCTCAAAAACCAGACAAAGATGGTTACGATACATGAAATGACGCTTCATACGAACTGGAAATATTATGATAATAATTCTATATTCTGCAGTTGTATAGCTACACTTCCAGGAAATGAATGAAGTTACAACTCACCTATATAATACTTGTTCTCCAAGTCCTTAGAATTCAGTAGCTCCAGCAAACGCTTCTCAATGAGAGCTTGTTGATAGAATGCTCGCTTGTTCTTGATTATCTTTATGGCAATCCATTCTTTATCCACTAGATCATATGCCTTAACAACCTACACAGATGGGTGGAGAGAGGGAGGAGAGAGGGAGGAGAGAAAGAAGGAGGGAGAAGGGTAACTAATGAGGTCAGGCTCTAATGAATATTCATTCAGAGTTACTCCTCACCTGTCCAAATGACCCCTTCCCAATGAGTGAGTCAATTTCATATCGATCCATCCATCTCTCTCCAGGCCGGACTTTATAATCATGATTCTCATCATCCCAATCATCACATTTGCCTTTCTTCTTTTCCCCTCCACTCCCAGCTCCTCCATGGTGAGGACGCTTCTTCTTGGAGTAGTATACCTGGAACAGGAAGACACCATTAACACTCCAAGACACTACCATCCCAATGTTACTACTACAGACAGGATACTCCATGTCACAACTGTCCCAGATCACTACAGGAGATCTTATGTCACTATAGGGAGTGTCTATACATTTAGTTCCTGTTGATAAGCCAAAATTAACATAATTTCACATTAAATCAGGTCATCTTTTATCATTGAGATTATCTCTACTATAGAGTTGTCCCACTACATAACATCAATCATTGAGATCACTACTACATAACATCAATCATTGAGATCACCCCTATAGAGTTATACTCCACTACATAATACCAATCATTGAGATCACTCCTATAGAGTTATATCCTGCTACATAACATCAGAGTGAGTGATTCTTAAGGCAAATACTGTTGGTACCTAGTGACATGACAGTCATCTATTTATAGATCCAGAAAACTAATTAGTAATGCACATGTATGTATGTAGTCAGTCAACAATGCACATTATGTATGTATGTCAATCCACACATCACCAAAAGAGCTCCTTAATGTAGCTACATTAAAATGCTGGCAGCCAGACTCCTAGAAGTTTTTTTATTTACATGATCATCTGGTAACTGGTACACCACCTTCCCTGTACATCTAACTGTGAATATAATTATGAACAGCTATAGCATTATGCATGGCAACATAACTATGCATGAATATACTCCAGTGTATAGTCACCTGATTTATAGTAATACATCTGTACCACACAATAGATACTTCCTGTCCCACTCATTGAAGTAGTGGAGAATGTTTGTTGAAACTATGAACTTGGCTTTTATTAGCTGACCACCTGATTCCAAACTTAGGGAACTACATACACATTATGTTATTTTAAAGAACAATCACATTTCATTTACTAGGTCATGTGATCATAAACAATGCCCATATATGGTTAGACAAAAGGACATCTTGGGTTTCAATGGCCTTGCCAATTTGTTACAATACAACATGGAGAGTTATTACAGTCCAGCACTTCACCCTAATAGAGCCAAGAGACCAGTGTAGTGCCTACACTCACTGGCCCCACACACAATACCCCCCTATTAATAGCCCTGACACCTACACATGGAGTCAATCAGTAATGGCCCCTACAAACTGAATTAATAATATCTGTAATAAAGGTCCAAACAGAGAGTAAATGAAATCTTGTATAGTTATCTCTCTATCCACCACAAACTAATGATCCTATTGTAGAGAGTTGGCACCTACCTCGTTAATTTTCCTGTAGGTCTTGATGAGATCTACTGTTAGTTTTCGTAGAGGTGCATTAGAGGGGCTCCTGAATGACTCTGAAGTGTAGTCAGGTTGGTAGGCCAAGGGAATCTTGGTCATTTCACCTCCACCTGCCATCTCATTGATATGTTAATTAGGTGTGGTTGCCCTTGAGTAGACCTAATAGAGAAGAAGTATAGATTACTGGTGAGTTTGGTTGCTGCCACATATCAACATACACTTTATCACACATCACTACACAGTAGACACCCACAAGTCAGAGTAACAGAGAGTATTATAGCTATATAAAACCAGAGACAGGACACACACAACTTGCTGGCTTGAAACAGCTGTGCAGGAATTTAGGCTCCTTCAATTTTGAAAGTAAAAAAGCATTTTTGTGGTCAAAAATACCACAACCAGTCCACATACAGTAAAACTGGGTTCTTCCTACACATGTACACCCACCTAGGCTGCTTCACAGTATCCCATAGGAGAACACTAATAGTTAAGGCTTTATCAGTGGGTGATTCAACAGCATAATGGATATGTCAGGGGACAGAGTGACAGTCAGTTTGAGATCAGCTGATGAGGAGAGTCCATCATCACTTAACATGAGAACAAACAAACCCCTCCCTGTAGGAAGTCAGTCAACTACACCTTCACTTATTAGACCCCTCACCACATCCATCTAGTGATGTTTGCTCAAGGGAAAGTACCTATTGGTAATCAACTACTCTATTTGCATTACTAGAACCAACAAAACAAAAATATATCACTCTTTCCTTGCAAAGTAACTAAATAAAAAACAGCTGTTCAGAGGTATGGATCAGGGCATTTCCTGGTGCATTCCATATTAAAAATAACAAATTTTTCATGTAGGTTATTGCAACAATAGCTTCAATGCTTGGTACAGTCCACTTGGTGCTGGTAGAGTTGAGCCATCAAACAATAAGACTATCAGGTAAGACACCATTGAACAAAAAAGTTCTGGGAAGAGTGGGGAGTTACTCATCAACAAAATATCATTTCCCATGAACAGCTGATAGTAGTTTCAACTAGTAAACTGTTAACCAGCTAGTACATCTAGACAGCCATACCATTCTCTCTGCTATCTCATAGCCATTCTGATGTCTAGATTTCAAATTGACACAAATCCCTTAGGCAAACAAGATGGCTGACATTCTGGCAATTATTGTTTATCAGCTTTAAAAAAAGCTTTATTGGCCATTCTATCTCACATAGAGTAAGTATTTACCTTCCTCTGTAGGTTGTTTCGTGACAGAAAGGTTGAAAATTGACTTTACAAAGCTTTCAGCTTAGAGAAGATGGCTTTAAAAGCTTCGTTTGAACACTAGCGAGAAACGGATGCCGCTTTCTCAATAACTCCTCGATATTCACTGGATCTTCAGCGAACAAACTGTTCTCGAGTACCCAGAAAGCTTCTCTACTCCTTTCTCTGCTTCTCTGAAGCTTAGCTTTTTGGCTAATATTCAAACAGAGGCGGTCTTACAAGTGAGAAATCCCGCCAAAACTGAAGGAACCTCTTATTATTCAACTCTCCCGTGTGTGTACGACCTGTATTGCAATTCACCTCTTTCCCCACCCTGCGCATGCTCAGAAGTCACATGGCACAAATGTAAAAACAGCGTGACCAGATTTGTATCGTCATCCCGTCGAGAATTTCACAGAGAGAATGGGTGAGATTATTATGGTATTGAACCAGCTGCAGGGATGGCGTACACCACCCCAAAATGGTTCCCCACTAACTCCAGAAGGGCCAGTTCTTATTGCAATAAGAACTGATCCTTCAATATTATTAATATAGACATTATTATGGAGTATTTTAAATCCATGCACTGAGTGAACTCCTAGGGTAGGTAGGATGACTCGTTTGGTATTAACTCACGGATATGGTTTATGTCCAAAGTGTTGATTATCTTTTAATCTGCTCATTTCCTGATACTTGCTGTGTGCACTACTTTGCTGTGGCTTACACTGCCAAATTGTCAACAGTCTCTGTGCTCTCAAAAAGCATAGTTTCCACTACAATTGATACTGAATCTTCCTGTTTCTATTTATTGCCTAATTTTAAGGTCACATTTCCTTGATGTAGCTGCTACTTCTTACCTCTTGAACTCTTAGTGGCATACCTTAGCTAGTGGTGAAAATTAGGTTCAAAGTGGTTGGGGAAGGCAAAGTTCCTAGCTATCTCCTAATGCCCAAGTTTTTCTATGTCATAGATGAAAAAATACCCCAAGACTTTATATATATGAAAGTGAAAGAGTTCCCCATATTCCAGCACCTGTGTTCCTATTAGGTATTGGTCGAGGTCGAGGTGGTGGACGTGGCGGTGGTGGATTTAGAGGTGGGCGTGGTGGTGGTGGTGGATTCAGGGGTGGACGAGGTGGTGGTCGAGGAGGAGGTGGTGGAGCATTCAAAAGCCCACGTGGTAGAGGAGGAGGTCGAGGAAGGGGTGGTGGGATGAAAGGTGGGAAAAAAGTCATCATTGAACCACACAGACATGAAGGTGAGGTGAAGTCATCACTTTAATCTTTAGGGGGAAAATGTCTTTTTAGGTGTGTTCATTGCAAGGGGTAAGGAGGATGCATTGGTAACCAAAAACCTTGTACCTGGAGAGTCTGTTTATGGAGAGAAGAGGATAAGTGTCGAGGTAATTCCTTGAAGTAGTGATCTGAGGATCCAATACCATTCAAACAGGCTGAAGAAGGAGTTATAACAGGAGGCAAGATAGAGTATCGTGTATGGAATCCATTTCGAAGTAAACTAGCGGCAGCCATCCTAGGAGGAGTAGAGAAGATACACATCCAGCCAGGGTCAAAGGTCCTTTATCTAGGAGCTGCCTCGGGCACAACTGTATCACATGTGGCAGATATTGTTGGCCCAGTGAGTTGTGTGATAGCTAGTAATCTAGGAATATCCTGGAGTGGTGTGTGTGTGTGTTGTTGTAGGAAGGACTGGTGTATGCAGTAGAATTCTCTCATCGATCGGGACGTGACCTTATCAACGTTGCCAAGAAGAGAGTGAACATCATTCCTATTATCGAAGATGCCAGACATCCACATAAATACCGCATGCTCCTTGGTAAGTCAGACATCCGTGCAAATACCACATGCTAGACTCCCCCACACTTCTTAATCAAGTTTCTTTGTTTAAGAAGTAAGTTGATGGTATTTTTGTAGGCATGGTAGATGTCATATTTGCCGACGTCGCACAACCAGACCAGGCTAGAATAGTTTCCATCAATGCTCAGCACTTCCTCAAGAACCAGGGGCATTTTGTCATATCAATAAAGGTTAGATTGATAAGTGGGTGTGGCGGTGATCCTCTGGAGTAAGGCAATGCTGTTTCCATTTGCTCAGGTATGAGTGGGTGTGGCATGGCAGTGTTGTAAGAGCCGGAGGTAAATAATTGGGCTATTGTGTCATGATAAATGGCATCATCATAATAAGTATGATGTCATAGTAGAGACGATGATGGTGATATATGGCCACACACTAACTATAGAAGAAGATTTTCTAATTATGGGGAGTCATATTTTAGAGAAGACATGTGACATGGTGGGTGGGATGGGTGACCAACATTTCTTCAGTCAAATCTCAGTAATTAAAAATAATTACAGTGGGACCTCTCTCTTCTGGACACCTAGGGACAAATTAAAGTGTCCAGATTAGAGGGGTGGCCTCATTTCAGAGGATGACACACGTGAACTGTTATTTGGGACATATTCCAGCAACCTTAATACAGGAGTATCATTTCATGGGGAGGGGTTTAATCACTTATAGGAATCAGGTGGGCGGGGCTAATGTTTTGAAAGCTCATTGAGAATGTCATTACTCAGGCAAACTGCATCGACTCCACTGCTGAACCTACGAAAGTTTTTGCTGGGGAAATAAAGAAGCTACAAGCCGACAAGCTCAAACCTCAAGAACAAATAACTCTGGAACCTTATGAAAGAGACCATGCTGTGGTAGTGGGTGTGTACAGGTGAGTAGCTCAATAATTCTAGAGGGGCCGACTGTCACTGCGTACATCCTTCTTTAGACCAGCAAAGAAGGTGAAAGCATCCTGATGATACTAATCCCTGAACATCATGCACTCATGAACATACATGTTACTTGTACAGTTGTATATATTTACATGTGCAATATTATCAATAAACATTTTTGGCAATTTCTCTTATGAACATTGTTGCATAAGTAGCTACACCAAGGTCAAAGTTCAATTCTAAGTTTAGAGTTTCATGATGGGTGTTGTGATTGGCTATATTAGTCTCATTGCCATGGTGATGTATGCTTGGCTCTGTCAATGGAGAAGTGATGGGAGATGACTTGATGAGTTGCCAGGATAGATTTCTTGGATAATTAACAAGTTTTCTGTATGTTCCCAGAACATTCAGTCCTAGTCTTGGCATTCTGCAAGCAAGCCAACAGAACATAGCTGAAATAATGGTCATTAGCACTAAGGCTATGAAGTGTATCTGTTTAGCAAACTTGCTGAGTTGCTGTGGAGTGTGGAGTTCCAATGTGTTAGTTACACTATCTAAAGCCTTCAAAGGTGCAATTTATGAAGAATTCCATGAGAGAATCTGTATCACTATACTAACATCCACTTTCCCAAAGCCGCACCTTCAGACTAGACCTGGCCAAAATCCACCACCTTCCAAAGTCACACTGTTCCTGGTGGCCTCCCTCCTATCTAAATCCAATAACATATGATTACAATACCATACCTGAAGGAGGCCAAGGTTATTCCTAATGTGGCCATCAGTTCCTTGGTTCTAAAGAGAATGTAAAGTGTATAACAGCAGAGTGATGGTTGTACAGAGATTGCCTGGCTCACTTGTCAGCCACCTTGTTATTGGGATAGATGGTGGACGAACCAACAACTGGTAACACCACATCTTCAAGGGAATAGTTTAGACACTGGACATCATGTGAAGTTAATGTGTGCACATAATTCCTGGACCAATAATAGAGAATAATCTCATTCTCTCCCAATCTTTACCCTCCCTTACCCCTTATCCTCCACCTCCTTTCCATTCCTTCCCACCAGTGGGATAGAAAAGAACACACATATTCTAAATTCCTCACCTCAAGCTCAGTGCAGGAATCTTTCTCTCCTTGAGCACTAAGTCCCCCTCCACAGGTTTGAGGCCATATTCTTGTATCCTATAGTTAGCTATGTGGTTCCATAGGAGACTGGAAAGACTGTTGACGAAGAGAATTCGGTAGTTGTATGGAATGTTCGTAAGAGCGCGGCTGTACGCATAGTCAGTAGTCCCATACTGGTGCAACTTCTGTAGCAGCAAACGTTCTTTATTTGCATCTTCAGGGATTGATTTCAAAGCTTGATCAAACCTTTGGTTTCTAAATTAGAAAGATAATAACAAACGATTGTTGTAAATAATAATAATAATAATCACCTTATTAGTTCCTTGGTCTCGCTGGAGATTTTACTACACTCCATTAAAGCAATATTAACAGCTTTTCTCTGTAAGAGAAGAAATACATGTACAGCTAACATATTTGCATCTGAAATACAATTTACTGTGTCCTTGTGTAGCATGGCCAGTCCGATTCGGGGTGTGGTCATGGTCCCACCAAATCGTTGCAGACCAAAATAGTTTATAAACCCTCGTTCCTTCACTGACTCCAGAGAAGAAGTGACCACATCCACAAAATCGTCAACTACATGCTTTGGTTTGACATCTCGTAAAACAACTTTGAACCGATTTCCCATGTGCTCACCCAAACTGACGTGATGATTTACAAACTCAAAATTTCCAATATCTATGCCATCTCGATTCAACTCCTCTTTGACAAGTAATAACCTGGAATACTATATCACATGAAAATCATGTGACTAAGGCTCCACCTACTGACCTCTCTGGTGACACTCCTTTCACAGTGACTTGTTGGGTAGTGACAGCTCTTTTGTCTTTAGTTCCACAAATGCCAAAATCTGCCGGATGAACCTCCAGCAGCTGACTCAACTTGTGCATCACATCAAACGTCTCCTATAAATGACAAATAACTATCTGGAGGAGGGAACACACCTTCATATAATAATAATAATAATAATAATAATAATAATAATAATAATAATAATAATCTATCAAAGTCTAAATCGGTCTATTTGTCCCCTCAAAATAAAATTTTGGATAAAACCCAGATATGGGATAATTGTAATGACAGGAAAACTCAGGCTACATAGAATTTAACCTCACAAAATCAAAAGTGAAACATGAACTCACAAGGTTTCTCTTACGCAAAACAAACTTTGTGAAAATTAAGTTTTCTTCCTTGTCCCCTGCACCCAAAGGTTTAAATCTACTCTTTCGTTTTCTGACAATAATAGCAGGAACAGGTTGATTGGCCCCTTCCTCAAGTTTTGGGGTCTTTGGACTGAACTGGTAAGGGGTCTTCACAGATAAGGAGTACTTAGTTGATATATAGTGACCGTACAATTCAGAAAGTATTTGATGAACCTGCAGCATTACATATTAATAGTGATCACAGTATAGACCTATACGGGTCAAAGTCCATTTGAATCAAGATCCATCTTACCAGTCGTATGGAACTCCAATACAGATTTTTATTACCTTAGTTCGATGTTCCCTTGATGGATCTGGTCCCAGAATTAGGCTAGAATCCGGAGAACTACTTGCCATGTTAGCAAATTTCAACACATCCTCTGCTTGCTCGGGAGACAGTGCCTCCAGCAAACGTTTGTACTTAGAGTCCACAACTGCATAGACACAATTCTCCCCCTTAACAACACAAAAACTAAGTTGAAGGGTTCCCATTAGGACTGGATATTTAGTTTTATAGAGTACTTGTTCATTCTTGGAGGTGAGAGATTGAAGGGCAGGAAAGGTGAGCCTAAGGGCTCCATGTAGCAGTGATCTCTTCATTCTATCTGTGATGACTCCTACAGATCATAAAGCTTCTATTATTTTCGTTTTCCACTTTCAAGATACCTACCTAAATCAACCATTTGTTCTGGGTCAACTACTAATGTACTCTTGTATGTGTCTGAGAGCTCTTTTAGAGCTTTGTAGCATTCACAGGACACCAGCTCATGGAGTGGAGGAACCATGTCGGGGTCAGGACGAGAAGACAGTTGCCTTTTCCTCTTCTTAGACATATTGGAGGTGTGGCTTGATACCAGAGGAGGAGGGACTTCAAAGTTGTCCAGAACAGCTACTTTTTCATTGGAACTGATTTCTGTCACGATAAAGTCCTCTGGTCTAGTACATGTAAGATTCCACACAACCTTGATTGAATTTATATCATAAATACCTAGATTTTAGGGTGGCCAGAAACCCAGGGTTATCTGGATTCGTATACTCATAAAATCCTGGATCTGTTGGAAGTTGTGGGGCCGTCTGTACACAGTCTTGATCTGGCGAATCCATACTACATCCAACTCTCTTATTACTCCTTCACCACGTGTGCGTAGCTTACCACTCGCGCGCACTCTCTCTAATTACACGTTTTCGATCAGAGAACAAAAGGTTAAAGGCCGGCTAATGGTGTAACGTGGCGAATTGTGGTGGAGACTTCCTCTTTTTTTCTAACGCTGAATATCTGCATAGCCTTATAGAACATTTTTACGTTAGGCAGTAACGTTAGTGCACCTCATAATGGTAAGTCGTAGCTCCCAGAGTTGTTTCTCCAAATAATACACACCATGACGTTTTCTAGGTGTTGCTAGCAGCTGCAATATGTACTAAACAGGGAAAAGGTATGTGTTGTCACTAAACTGGAAATTCTTACTGTAGTCTAGGAGGCTCCATTTTACTGTACTCGGGTGTACTTGCATGTAGCTTAACCTTTCTAAACCCACTTCCTCCACCACAGCCCTGGTTTCTAGGCAGTTTGTAGAGATGACAAGAGCTCGTATTGAAGGTCTTCTCTCCACCTTTCCTAAACTGATGGGCAGTGGTAAGCAGCATACATTTGTTGAGACAGAGAGCGTTCGCTTTGTATACCAGCCATTGGAAAGACTCTACATGTTACTCATTACCACAAAGACATCTAATATATTGGAAGACCTAGAGACACTCAGACTCTTTTCTAGAGTGGTGAGCACCATATCTCTATGTTTGGGCTGTAGGCCTTGCAAATGCCTGCGGTGAGAGGTATCAGATGTTGGAGGTTTGTGTGTGGGGTAGGTATAGAGCTTGTGCTTATTTCATTTGTTGTCATGGTTACTTTGAGCAAGAGTCTCTAAAAGACAATGCAAGATATGGCTCAAACTCACTTAAGTAATGGTTCTCTCGTGATTATTAATGTTCATGATAATCTAATAATATCAGATTCCCGAGTATTGCAGTTCCTTGGATGAGCAAAACATCTTAGACAATGCATTTGACCTCATCTTTGCTTTTGATGAGATTGTGGCTCTGGGTTACAGGGAGAACGTGAACTTGGCACAGATTAGAACTTTCACAGAAATGGATTCCCATGAGGAAAAGGTCTATGAAGCAATGAGAAAAGTGAGTCGGTAAAGGGTCATCACAATGCCAGCATCTTATGTATGGTACAATAGTCTCAAGAGAAGGATGCTAGGGATGAGATGAAGAGAAAAGCCAAGGAGTTGCAGCTCGCCAAAAGAGAGGCTCGTAGAGATGGGCGTGCCCTATACACAGGAGGTTACGGAGGGGGTGGATTTGGATCACATGACATGCGGGGAGGAGGTAGTGGTATGGGAGGACCAACAGTTGAATCTCTCCCACCTGCTGACTCTGGAAAGTCCTATAACCAGGCACCAAGGTGTGTGTTACATTCCCTCACTTGTTGCCCACACTTCAATGTCCCTTCTTGTTACCTTTGTTTATTTGCTTGCTTGTGTAACTGTGTGTAAGCAGTAGATCTAGAGGTTCTGGTAGTGCTATGAAGTTGGGTAAGAAGGGAAAAGATGTGGAGTCATTTGTAGACAAACTTGTAGCAGAAGGCGAGAGTAAGTCATGAAAGTTGGTTTTTGTGTTTGATGATACTTTACCCATTTTGTTTATCCTGTTCAGGGGTTACTAGTGCTACAAGTACCAGGCAACCTGCAGCAGCAATGGTTAAATCATCATCATCGCAGGCAGTGCACGAAAGGTCAGTTATGTCAGTGGTTGGTCAGCATCTGATTCTCAGCAAAGTATGAGCTGCTGTGTTGGTGCAGCTGCTAGGGGTTGCTAGGGCCCTGATGATCTGTTAGTTTGATATCTGAGCAAAACCAGCTAAAAGAAAATCTGTTGTAATACAACTTCAATAATATTACTTCTTTCATAACCTCATGTCACTAGTCCCTTAGTTCAGGCAGAGCTAACCTCACATCACTAGTCCCTTAGTTCAGGCAGAGCTAACCTCACATCACTAGTCCCATAGTTCAGGCAGAGCTAACTTCACATCACTAGTCCCTTAGTTCAGGCAGAGCTAACCTCACATCACTAGTCCCTTAGTTCAGGCAGAGCTAACCTCACATCACTAGTCCCATAGTTCAGGCAGAGCTAACTTCACATCACTAGTCCCTTAGTTCAGGCAGAGCTAACCTCACATCACTAGTCCCATAGTTCAGGCAGAGCTAACTTCACATCACTAGTCCCTTAGTTCAGGCAAAGCTAACCTCACATCACTAATCCCATAGTTTAAGATGGAGCGGGAGCCTTGAAGGATCTGTGTTTCTATGTTCCCTGTAGTGTTCACTTAAGAATGTCTGAGAAGTTGACTTTGATAGCAGGTCGTGATGGAGGGGTACAGAACATGGAGGTGCTTGGCATCATCATGCTAAGAATATCTGACCCAGAATATGGGAGGATTAGAGTACTTCTAGACAACAAGGAGAGCAGGCCAATACAGTTCCAGGTAAGGGATTGTTACCATAGTTATATATACCCCTCTATGCAGAATAGAGTTAGCTACCACCCAGTTTGAGGTTAGGAGTTACCTAGTTATGCACCACAATAATATGATTTGTATCCTGTAAAATACTATTACCTTATGGGGCCAATACAATTCTATGTTAGGAGTTATGTTACCATAGTGATGCATCCCTCTATACTCAATAATGGACACCACCCAGTTTGAGGTTATGAGTTGCACAGTAATAATCAATTTTGATGGTCCCCTATAGAATCTTGCCTTTTTGCCTAATGGAGATGCTACCAGCTTTTTAGTGGCTCCTAGGTGTAGGGATAGTAAACATTCTGTGTTGAAGCTAGGCAGGATGTAATGGAGGATAGGCATGGGTTTATTTCTGGGTGAGGGTTACTGCTGGCTGGGGTGGTGGCTAGTGTGGTCAAGTGGTTAACTGGGTTTCTCACTCATCTCCCTTCTTTGGGAGTAATTGGGTGATAATGAATGAGTTTCCATGTTAAAGCTGCTTGGGGTTAACACCTCTTGTGGGATAACAGAGTAACACCCACTCTGAGATCTACTCATTGGCCTGTGGGGTAATGTTTTTGTTTTTATAAGGAGTTTTTGGTTGGGGACTTCTCATAGGAAATGTTAAATGTGTGTTAATATTTGGGGTGAGTGGCTCTGAGGTTAAGTCCTAGCCACTCTCTGATCCTCCTCCACTCACACTAGTGGTTAATAAGCTGGCTTTTGTAGTCACTAATCTATTTGTAGTGTCTGTAGACTGTTGAGCACTTGTCCTCTACAGCCTCTCAGTCTAATTATGCCTGTCAGGTGTTGGAGCTAATCTAACAATACCTGTTCTCTCATTGTTAGCTTCCCCTTCCTCCACTAATGTCTGTGAATGTGTACATAAGAATATAAGAGCTTCTCCCCTAGGAACAACATTGGGTTGTTGTGTTTAGAGGGGTCTCTCTAATGATCCGTTTACGGTTGTTAGTCTAAACTTGGAATTAGCCTGGAATTAGCCGGCTGACATGTTGGCAGTACTAGGCCATGCGGAAGAGTAGGGTAATATAGCTTGGTTGTGTTAATTGAAAGGAATCTGTATGGGTGTGGGCTCTGCTAACCTAAACATTTACCTGTTGTGGGGTTATTCTGATTGTTGGTTGTATACCTTGTGTTGTGTGTGTACTGAATTGTTTAGCTAATATTATATGGGTTGATATTGTAGTCGTTGGTCACCTAATGGTCTGTTAATTTAATTTATAGAGATTAGGGCTATTCCGGCTGTGGAGTCTACTTTGTCTAATAAATGTGTATGAGCCATCTTCTCTTTGTATGGCTTACATTAGCCTAAATTATTGTCTGGTTTTTTAATGGCTGGGCTGGGGTCGGGGACTTGGGTCGGGGACTTGGGTCTTATGTGGCTCTGGTGGTGGTGGGGAATTTGGGTATTAATATGTAGAGTGTGGGTGGAGAATTGCTTAGAAGGGATTTGAACTAAATCTTCTTGTGTAAAGAATTCCATGTAACGGCATGCTGTCTATCTCTGTCATGTGAACACAAGCTATTACATACTTTTATAGCGACTGGAGGCAATAATTACCTTGTGAATAGCTTAGCTAACAGTTGCTGGGATAGACCTGTTGCCTTGTCAAGCACACATTACATGTCTACTAAAACCTGTAAGATTGCCTCCTCTGTTGTGTCACAATGTGATTTCATCTTTCTTTTAGACTCATCCAAATGTTGACAAGCAGCAGTTTAACCGGCAGAGCATTATAGCCATGAAACAGGAGGGCCGGTCCTTCCCCACCAACCAGGACGTTGGTGTGCTCAAGTGGAGGTTACAGACCACAGACCAGACCCTTATGCCTCTTTCAAGTGAGTACAGATTCCTTCTATTGTCCCTTTGTTATGAGTCATCCATTGTTCCCTTGTTGTGAGTAGTTGCCCATTAGTTTCTGGAGGTAGTGGTTTCCCAGTAGTGTAGACCTGACTGGTGGGAGGTGCTGGGTGAATGGTGAATGATGCTGGCCTAAAGTCTCAGCTTCAAGTTACTTAATTATGTTGTAATGCTGCTGGGATAACTTGCTATGGTTATTCTTTGGGGGCTGGTGGATTTAGCATTCCAGTAAGTTTATAAGTTGCTAGGGGTGAAGTTTGGTTGGGGAGGGGGAGGATAATAACTTAAGGAGCTATGTAATGGCTCCACTTTACTGTTTAATAATAATAATATACGCTCAGTTATAATCCTACTTATTTAATTGTCTGTGGGCTTGGTCTACGTTAGAACCTCTAACTGGGCGTGTGACCCTAAACTTGAGACTCCTATAAGGTCCCCCCCCCCAGAGTTCCTGGTCGCACACCCTACTTCCTGATCTCTGAGCTCATGCTTTATAATGTGATCTCAGGCTTGTGCTCACTGTTTCTCTCCTCCTCCCCTTGAGTGTAATAACTTAGAAAGAAAAGAACTCTCTGGTTTTATACAAAAACTATGCTACTATTATCAGTAATAAGATCCCTCTGTGCTTTAGGCACCTCCTATATTTATTCTTTCCTGGCTATCCATCTCATCTGCTTGCTTTCTGTTTATTTCTTTAGTTAATTGTTGGCCCTCTGAGAATAATGGCAAGTGTGATGTGAACATAGAATATGAGCTACTACAAGATTACTTGGTACTCTCAGATGTCACAATTTCCATTCCTGTGCCGTAAGTCTCATCTTCATACTCATTATCCATTCCCTGCCTGTAGTGTTATACTGTTCCAGCACCTTCAGTCTCACTCACACCTTCACTCTTACACAAATCTTGATAAGCTCCTAGCTATAATATAGCCCTTTTGATAATAATGTATGGAGAATTAATTAATTAATGGGATATCATTGGAGGCTCTGGTTAATTAGATAATGACTTAATTGTCTCACTTACAGTCTGTTAATTGCTGTTAGGCCACACAACCCTATAGAGCTGTAGGGTACTTGTATTATTGGATGCTAGTGGGAAATTTTGGGTTCTGATATAATTATGCATTTTGGAGGAATTAGATTTTGTTTTGAGTAATTCCTACTAGCAAAGTGGCAGCTGTTATATAATCCATGATCATTAGTTAGCTGCAGCTGTTACCTTAAACTGGCATTAATTGAGGTAGAGGTTGGGTGTGTGGTGGCAAGTAATATTTGAGTAGGGAGCTCATAAGTTAGCACCTTATGGCTTTCCAATTGGTGGGTAGGGGGGAGGGAGGCTGGGAGGCTGCGGTTGCTTTGTGTACTAATATATTTTTTTATAATTTTCTTATTTGGGGTCAGCAAATTTCAAAATTTCTAGTCACCCGCTGGACCACAAATTCAATGAAGCTAGAGATATGTTGAATGTGTAATGGTTCTGGTATTAATTGGTCTGATTGGGTGGTGAGACTGTACAAACAGGGGTATTCACCAGAGCTGGTCACAACAAGCTGGTAGTTCCATTGATGCAGATATAGTAAAAATTCCACTGAGTAATAATGATTTGTTGATCTTCTAATTGATTTTTATGAGATCTGGAATTTATTGGACTGTGTGACATCTGTTGGTGGTGAAGTCTAGCTGGTTGGTATCTCCTGAGTCTGGTATTTAGGTGGTATTAATTCTAGGGGATCTGTATTTGTCTGTCTTGATTAAATTCCAGTTGTGAGGGGGGGAGGAGATTGGTATTGTTAACTGGTGTGGGGGATTTGAACACATCTTACACTGGTGTAAGGGTAATGGTAATGATTTGGGTAGACATCAATATTGACCTGCTGTGGTGATGTTGGGATTTAGAATATTGGCCTGTAGTTAGCTGATATAATATCCTGGTTGGTCTAGGCCTGCACCCTAAAGCCTGTTAGGTAAAGGTTGCAGTGGTCTGGTGATGCCATAACCTGTTTTAACTAGGAACTGAATGGACATCAATATTGGCTTTGAGTCTTCATAATGGTCAGTCTGTGATGTACAGATAAAAATGCTATTATGGCTTCCTCATCAATTACGACTGATTGGTTCCTGTGAATAAACCTTTGTTAAAACTCAATTTTAAGGTCCTTTCTGGAGGAGGCACGCAGCTGGTCTAGTGGGTCTAGTGGGTCTAGTGGAACGCAGCTGGTCTAGTGGAACGCAGCTGGTCTAGTGGAATGTCTGCTTTCTCTGTTGGAGGGAGGGTATTGAGTTTGTGGTTGTGAAATTTGGGGACCCCAGATCTAAAGTTTAGTCAGTGTCTGGTGGTTTATGGGGGGAGTGTTTCCTGCCTTCCTCAGTGTTTGTGTTGTTGGTGATGGGTATCTTGTCTAGACTTCCTACTTCTGGAAGATCTTCACTTTGGAATTGAATTTTTACTTTAAATCATTTTATTGTAAGGTGTTGCGTGTTGTGGTGGGTCTGTTTGTTTATTGTGAGGTGTTGAGGTCTGTTTGTTGGGAATTCATTAGTTCTGAATCGGTATTGGAGGAACTCCTGACCCTAAATATTGTGACGTTGAAAATATAAAAATATAAATCCTAATTTTTAATTCTTGTGTGGGTGAGTTGTCTGGTCTAATCTAATAATTATTTATAAATATTTGATTGTGTTATGTGACTGCAGCTAGAGGGTTTAATGTCGGGACATATATATTGTTATGTAGTAGGTTTCATTCTCTGTAGTCCTCTGCTGTAATGGGCTTAGAAGTCATTATGACTGTATTGGCTAATTATAGAGGTTGGTAGGTGGAGACTGGACTAATAGGGACTGGGTTGATAGATATTGATGGATAAGCTTTGACTGATAAAGACTGGGTGGTAGAGAGTGGCGGTCTGGTTGCTGGGAGGACCTGTTGGGCGGTTGGTTGCCCTGCCAGGCTGTGTATTATCTTCCTCGAGTATGGGAGTTATTTGTTGAACCCTGACTAATATAATAATGCTCACTATCAATCCTTGATATCCCCTTAATTCACTTAGAACTTTGTGAATATCAGAATTTTATCAGTCTTTGTAATTTGTTATTTTCCCTTCCTAGGCTTCATCACTTCCTTTGTGTGTTGACAATAGCTCTGGTGTCCTCCTGATGATTGTCTGTGTCCATATATATACATATATAGATATTTAACTGCTGGAAGAGTTGAAATATTCAATAAGTCCCTACAACTGTCTGAATTCCTCTCTCTTCATCTTCATAGTTATAACCTATCTATATTGTGTGTGTGGTAAATCCATTCTTGTCAAGAGCATGCCTCTGTGTTTATACTTGGTATGGATTTGGGTGAAGCCTAGAGTTAGTGGCAACCTGTATGACTTCTTTTTATTAATTAGAAGAAAGGTTGAGGTAATAAGTTCAATTAGAATATCAACTATTTATGGTTGGTTATAAATAGACTGCTAGGCTATATATATTATATATAGGAATAAAGGTTGGTGTTTTATATCAGAAATTCCAAAAAAGATTTGACTTTACATAATATTGAAATATGTTTACAAATAATATAAGATATAAATAATATATTTTTAAATTATCCCTTCCTCACTGCAGCCAACTGTCTCCTTCCTTTATTCTGCACCATTTAATATCCTATACTCCGTCCCCACAACCTCTTGATCATTCATTAGTTGCATGCCTGTAGTTGAATGAATGTCTATAGAAAGTGTGTGTCTGTCTATATTCTCTATTAGAGTAAGCCACAGTTATTCCTGAATTGAGGTACATTGAGTTTTCTTACTCCGGATGTGTTGACTGAGTGTTTGCACAGAAGTTCTTTGAAATAAATGACCGTAGCTAGGTAACCACCTGAACTGCATGCTCTATCTGGAGTTGTGACCACTCAGTTGCCTAGTTCAAGAATATGCAACTAGAGACAGAAAAGGAGAAGATTGAAGAGAATACAATATGAACAGCACAGCATTCTATAGTCATAGAGGCTTAGTATTGAATCCCATGAGCTTCACTCACCCAACAATGCTATATCAACTACACTAACTGGATTACAACTGGTCTTATCAATATTCTGTTCCTTTGCAGACTCATAATGTAACCCTCTAACCCCATACCTGTAGGTCTGGTGTAGGAGCTCCAGTGGTTGGGGAGGTAGATGGAGAGTATAGCTATGATGCTAAGAAGCACTCACTGAACTGGAGATTGCCTTTAATAGATGCCACTAGTAAGGAAGGGAGTATGGAATTCACTATTGCTGCTATCCCTGAAGACTTCTTCCCAATCAAGGTTTCATTTATGTCTTCCAAATCCTACTGCAATATTGAGGTGAAGAGAGAGGGGGTGGGGTCAGAGGGGGGAGAAGGGGGTCAGTTACTTGGGAAGTGGTGCATGAGATGAAGGGGAGAGGTGAAATTTAATTATATTATTGGCTAATTGAGATGAAGGGAATATGGGGAATTTGGGGTTAAGAATTACTACAATGATTTGGTGTAAATTGGCTGTAGTGTAGAGATTCAATTAGCTAGTGACTAATTTCATTGTCATTGCAATTAATTGGATATCTTCCAAAATAATAATTTTTTCTTGGTATGATAATTACTAACTATGTGGATAATTGTGTACCACTCTTGCTTGAGGTTATTGTGGTATGTGGGGAACATAAGTTAAAACTACAGTGGCTACCTTTCTCAACCAGAGCAGCTGCTAATGTCACAATTATCTGTTCCAGGATAGCTAGTGGGAAAGGAAATTATCATTTGATGGCTCAGTTTGAACCAATTAAAGCAGAGATATCAATTCCTACTGCTATGGATTCATTTCTCCTCTCCTCTCCTCCACTTCGACTTTTCCTGCAACTTCTAATGTCATGAAACAGTTCAGTGTCTTGAGACATGGCTATGACATCTTTGTAAGACTGTTCTCAGACTCTACTTAGCACTGTGCTCACATTAAAATTCTAATATACCTCCATTCTTAGTACAACTACACCCAGGACCTCAATATTCAAAGAGTGTTCAGCAAATCATTCATAAGTGTTTCTCTAGCATCAGGTTGAGATTTATGAGAGGTCTTTGCATACCTTACAGACAAGTTGGCAGTTGTGTTTATATTACAGCAGTCTCTTAATAATAGGGTTTGAGCCTCTTCATTCTTCCATAAATGTCTTGATGTAATGATGTCATTGGCCACAGAATTCTCCCCTCTCCAATTTATTGTTATACAGTGTAGATTGCATATACACTTCCACATAATAGAAACCTCATTTATGCTGACCAGGAAAAATAATTTGACGCCACATAGTCCAGACTCTGTCGGTTGTATTAGGCAGAATATGTATATATGACCACACCTATTTTAATATCTATATGAAAACAAAGATTTATATAGTATTTGTACACAAGGGGGGTATAGATCTGCTCCCCCCTAATTCCCATAGCTCTGTTTCAATTACCACTACACTAATTACCTTGCTTGAGTTAATAATAGCTTTCTTATAGATTACTTACTTAAAGAACTCCTTTCCGGGTGCTTTTCTGTGGGTAGCAGTACTTGTACTCAACAGCATTTTCTTCTTTGTGTGTTATGATTAATAAAGGGACATATTTTGTGGGTCACAAGCATATGAATAGAATTGGAAATGAAACTAAATTGGAAAAAAGGAGGACTAAGTGATAGCATGTAAATGTATCTAGCAGGAATTAGTGTGGGAACAGAAGCTTCCCATACTACCTGCTGGTGTATTGTTCCATATTATATTCCATTTCTCATCAATCCATTGTGTATTAAATGTTGCCATTCCAGAATGATAGAGATGCATGGGAGGGAACGAGACTGCATGCAGTACTAATGATGCATTTGAAATTCTATTCTTCACTTCCAGTTGATTTTAAGTTTTTCCCTGGAGTAATCATTGACCCATGCGTAATCAACTACCTGTTAGAACTTGCCTACTAGCCATTATTATGGGTATGCTCTTATAGTCCCTCTATCACTCACTCACCTGCGATCAGTTACACTTCAACAGATCCAAAGGGAAGGTTTCTTTGATGACATGTGCTGGCTAGCTGTCTAGAATGCCTGGAATGTTGGGCCATTTCAATGTAATGCAATTTGATTATCAGACATTTGTATTTCTAAGCCATGTTGGATGATGGCATGTTTCACTGATGTATGCAAGATGGAGTACGAATACTGTCAACTCTCCCAACCACTTCCATTAGTTTTGCATGACCAGGGAAAGGCAATGTGTGGCTTCCTCACGGTGTCATTCTGTGTCATGGATGGTAAACAATTTCGTGGACACAAAAGGTTTTCTAACGGGAAAAGTATGCTATGCACATGTGTAGTTTCAAAAGTCAGAGACACAAACTGCTCCACACCTGCATCTATTTCCTTTCATCAGAAAAATGTCTAATAATAAATGTAAGCTAACCTGAACTGGGCCTAGTTAGCCAGGCAACTACTGAGAATGTGTGTGCAACAAGGTAAGTTGAGTGACAGTCTGTATTGATGTGCTCAAAGAGTTGAAATATAATATTATTGTGGTCTAATTGCAATCATGAGGAGAGCAGGTGGCATTATAGAATTATCCAGTAATTATTTTCGTTGCTCAAAACCCCTGACCAATTACATTCCAGTAGATCAATCTCTCATTGCATAAGTTTCGTCAATTAACAAAGCCGGATTAACGAGCTAGTGAGCACGCATTCCGAGAGTTTTTCTCCAAGAAACCAGTATGATAGTGGTCACCACAAGAACACTCAATGTCTTGCATCTTGCCACATGAACTGACTTCAAAAGCAATATTGCTGACCGTGTTATAATGATAAGTGAGCATTACAGTCATTGGCCTGCAACCTTATCCTGTGATGTACTGAAACATGAGATGGTCTTGATGGCTTATGGTTAATTGTCGAGAGTGCCCTACCATCTGTCCTTTTTCCTGCCTCCACTAGATTCACCTCACTCTAAGTGACCTATTTTCATTCTTTTCCCATCAGCATTCCTTGATGTTTGATAAAGTGTTTGTGGCAATTACTTTTGATGCTATCTAATTCCTGAGGTGGTTTGTGGCCAGATCTATAAAACCTGAAATTGTTTGGCAATTGAGCTACGAGACCACATGATGTAGTTTTGCTAACTGCTGGTGGTGGTATGTGGCTGGGAATTGGTTGTTAGCCCATGCAAAGATCACATGATTTGGTGCCTCCATGGAGGAGATGAGAATAAGAATCTAATAAGCTTAAAAATTTCTAATGTATATACAAGTGTCTGAAGAATTTTACTCCAAATTATAGTAAAATATTTGGAAATATTTTTACTGGCTAATTTAGAATAACACACAATAATATTATCATTATATGCAATGTAGTAAACCATAATAATATTCAGCTGACCTCAGCCCAGTCTATGTAACCCAGTCTATGAGAAATTTCCCACTACTGTACTAATATTGGTTATTAGTTAAGTAACATTAATAACCACTTGAAAGATTCAATAGAATATGAATTTTATGTGTCGGCTGCAGGTGGACTCCGTCACTCTCTCGGAAACCAACAAACCAGTCAAATATTCAAGTGAAATGGTTTTCACTGCTGATAAATTTGAAATAGTCTAGCAAAGAAGAGGTTTTGGTGAGGAGGCGAAGAGGGCTAGGCTGGAATAATTTTACTTCTAGGCCTCATCGTGTGGCCTAGAATATCATTATAATGATAATAATAATAATAAACAATGTACTTTTTTGTGCTATTGTAATAATAACCAAATTTTTTTGAGTATTCAATAGTTATTAATTTTTGATCATAATCTTTTATAATGGGACTTGGCTCCAGATAGGACTTTAGCTGCAGTCCCAAATACAACTAAAAATGAATTCGAGCCGGCTAGGGCAGGTGTGATTATTGTAATAATGTGGTTATTTATCTGATACTCAACAGGTGGTATTATTAACACAAAACTATGATTTCTGTTTACATATCAGTTACTGCGTTTTTATTTTATTGCTAGAAAATCCAGTCAGATATTTTTATTGTCGTAGTTAATAGAGTCATCTAGTCTAATAGACAATTAGCTGTCACTGGGTGGCATCTGAACTTGGAGATCTTGGGTCATTTCAACAGTTACAGGTTTCCTCATTTAAAAGGGTTTAGAATAACTTGCTGGCTATTGGACCAACATAATTCCATAATACATCTTCAATATAATATATATTTTTTACTTCCTAAATGACCAAACTTATTTGAGGCACTAGATCTGCACAAAGAATCCTTCTTCAGACCTTGGAGCAAAAATATTGACATCTTGTGTTCTAACAATCGAATTAAGAGTCAGTCTGATGGGAGGTCATTGTATTATTATTTAGAAACTGGTCTGTACTTTTAGTGTTGTCAGTAGTGTCTAGAGAAGTGCATAGTTACTCAATAGTAGTGCATTAATGTAGTTATCGAGACCAATGTTATGTCATCTGTAGTAAACTTTTCAGCTGGTAACAGTTCAAGGGTTGCTACCATCTCTATATTCAGGAACACCTTGGTGTCCATTATGCATGACTTGATGGCACTACACACAACATACAACTGTCCCCAGTTATAAGGGGACAATTCCATGGTTAACTCCATGATGGGTGAACTTATAAAAGTGAGGAGTGAAATGATTTGAATCAAGTTCTAATTTGGTCAAAGTGTAGTGTATACTTTAGGATGAGGTATGTGCCAAATCACTGGTGCCTGGCAGTGAAAGGCATATGAAGACATATGTTAGTGACATAAATGGAGGTGGATTATAATTTTCTTTGTGTGGGAGACCAGCTAATTATCATATTTAACTGACAAACAAGTCTAGAACAGGCTTCAGATTAACCGTGATGATATGACTGGTTGTAATAAGACTGATTATCATAAATGGGACAAATATGTCCAGTAATTGATTTAGCTCCCAGCACAAAATAACCAATTACTGTAGGCTAGAAGAAATTTGGCTGTGAACAAAAATGTTTTTGAAACTTAATACCATAGACTTGTCTGGTAGTCAAACTCACATTTCACTAAAGGCAATAGTGTGCTCTGGCCCTGGTCTGGTGTGGCTAAAAATTTACACAAGTCAGGGAGCCCTTGTCTGTGTACTATGAAAGTGTTCATGCCCTTGAATTTTGCATGCAGACATTAAAAATTACATTTAGTTAGCACTTAATTGGATAAGTCTTGTCTGATTAAATTAAATTATTGTGTACACTCACTAAGTGGAAGTCTGGGCAAGGGCCCACCCTCACCTCCATAGGTATAATGTGTGGCACACCCTTAAATTTAGTCTGGCCAAGCTCCACCAATCTGAGGTGGGTTGCCAATGGTATGCAATGAATATTGTTTATCAGAGATAATGGGCTTGTAGCCACTCTCCTTAAACCACACATTTAATAATAATGTCATAGTTTTATAATTATGTGCTGATGTGACATTTAAAAGTGCTAGGTCAACTAGCACGTGATGGAAGGTTCTTTTCAACTGTAGCTACATACATGCACTGCAAAATTATATAGCCACAAATAACAAAGTGAATGAAGGCAGTTAGGATAGCTAACATTGAACAAACACATTAGCATGGACATACAGAACAGACATTATAATTATGGTCTCATGCTGAATGGAAAAGTGAAGTAGGTTCTGCATCTTTTACTAATTCTTGACTGTCTGCAGGAGAACATATTATGTTCTCAGTGGAATGTTTTGTATCTGTATTACTGCTGAGTGGTGAAAATGCTTCAGAATCTGATGATTCTGATTCACTTGAATCTCCAAACCGTCCCCTCTTACTTGAAGGAGAGGTACAAGAAGTCTCCTGCTCTTCATCTTCATGCAACCCTGTTGTAACCTGCTGTTTTTTGCATTTCATCCGTCGGTTCTGGAACCACGTCTTGACTTGTGTTTCACTAAGTTCCAAGCGACCTGCTAACTCCATTCGATCTGGAACACTCAAATACTTCTTCTCTGCAAACTTTGTCTCCAGACCTTCCAACTGCTTCTCTGTGAAGACAGTTCGCAGCTTTCTCTTTCTCTTCATTCGATGACCAAGGAGATGTGATGGGGAAGATTCAAGGCTACCTGTGTTCCTGACAATCTCACTAATGACTGCTACTGGTGCAGACATTCGACTCTGTAGACTTGCAGTGTGTAAATCACTCTCCAGGCTGGTTGCAAAGTTGAAGTGAGCAGGAGTTTGACTGGGATGTGGAGGATAAAAATAGTAGAAACTACTACTAGGTCTCTGTCCAGCTCCTGCAGAGAGAGGAGAGAGAGTAGGAGGTTTCTCTGTGCTTGTTGATGCAGTTGGTGATGGAATCAATTCTGTAGTTTTGTTCTTGATACTATCCTTTGCCAAGATACTTGCTATCGAAAATGATCCCTTCGAAGACTGTTCTGATGGTCTCACTGCAGCCAAAGTCACAGAGTCATTGCCTACAATTTTCCTCCTTCCACAGTCAACTTGTGAGCTGATAATGGGTGCAGTGATCTGGGCTTGCAAGGCAAATGCTGCTGGACTGAAGCTGAACTGATGGCTAGTTGTCAGTTGTGGTATGCTGGTTGGAATGCCTCCCAGAGCAGCAAAAGGAGCTCTCTGCATGAATGGGGGGTAAGTTAGCATCATTCTGACCTGCAGTTCTTCTTGAAAAATCTGGAAATCTCTCTCTACAGTTGACAATCCAAAAAAGCAAGAATTCTAGAGAGTTTAGAGGTGTGTCTCACCTTTATACTGCTGAGAGGAAGTGCCACAAGTGTCTATGGCACTACTAAATGACTTTAATTGGATTATTAACCACACTGGAGGCCACATGCCTGCCCGATAACAGACAGATAAATAGGAGACAGTTAACAATAATTATTACTTCCTGCCCTCTCAGTGGAGCATTTTTGGAATGCAGGAATAGAATTCCACAACTGCTAATGATTCGGCTGTTAGCTGAATAGCTTTTGAGTGCCAATAACACAATTATTAAAATATAATTTATCTTTAAAAAGGCTTTCAAGTTTCTGGTGAAGATGTAAAATAATGCCTTTGTCTGTTCAGCTCCAAGCAATTAGCTAAGAGTGAAAATTGTTGATCACATAAGAGTAATCCATCAGGCTAGGATGTTGGCACACCAGTCACCAATAGAAGCTGCATAGAGGTAAAACCAAATCACAGCTTGTCAGATTCTGAAACCTCACAATGGCCCCAACTTTAGGTCTACAAGTTCATTGATGACTAGCAAAACCATTAAATATTATAGCTAATCCAGAACTTTACAGATTCCACTATAGAAAATAGCCACACAATGTCCTATTACTTGCAGACAGCCCACTCTTCCTTATAAACTGTAAGTTTGATGGCTACATGAGTTCAGTATCTGTACATGCATGCACATATTCATACTGTTCTTGTAGACAGACATGCAGATACTGTTCCTATAGTCCAATATTCATGCATACAGGTTTATTGTTCGGTATTCATAAACAAGATAGCTGTGGTTAGCTATACTGTCTTATAAATTGTTACATATGAGCACACCACATGCATGCATGCATGCATGATAACAAGACGCATGTGAGGGCTTAAAATGTACAAACATGCAACCATTATTAATCTAATTTCATTGACTGACATGACCACTAACTCTCATGCCCCCACTTTTCAAACTCCCATAAGCTGTCACCACTATGGTATACATACACTCTGCTGAAAACAGCTGAGAATGTCAAAAGAGGTGCTAAGCTATTGAAACTAGTACTTTAATGCAGAGCATGAATGAATGTCAGAGAGAATTCAATGGAATCCTGCACCATGTGACTAATCTGTCAGCCTTAAGCTCCTATAAGGTCTATTGTTCTTGACCTTGCAAGGCCATTAGGCAGCCATCAATTTCCCTGTAAAATATAAAAATATGCACACACATCAAAAGGACTTATTTGTCAGAATCGTGAATACAATCATTTTAAGCTGTCTTTGAAGGTGTACTAATGAATTGTCTTAATAACAGAACCCAGCCTAAGTAAAGCATGACACAGAAGGACATGATCACTTCGATGGTCACTAATGGCCCATAATTTCCTACCTAATTTGCCCTTCAAAGAGTCTAGCTTTGGTTATCAGCAATCTCAGGAGTTCATCATCCATATGACAGTCCCAGGGGACTCCAGTTGCTATGGGTTCCTCATAGCTATCCATCTTTTGTAGTGGCCTTGCCACCTCCTTTGAAGTGCCAGCTATTAGCGAATAGCAATAAAGAATTAGGTTTCATGGTTTTTCTTATTGTTAATTTTAAAGTGAGCTAGTTTAATGGATGTCATAGATATAGTGTTGACTAAAGCATGAGAAGTGCCTTGCATGTTTAGACAGGAGAGACATGATGTCTCCATAATGAGCCTATTATTAACGATGCTATATTCACAGTTTAAACTCTGAGGCATTTCTATGGTAACACAACCATCAAATGATATTCATTCTGTGAGTTTACCTTCATGCCAACCACAAGGGGATGTTGAAGGGTTAAAAGGAACGGAGGATTGGGGAGATTCCTTATCATTATACTTGTGATGTAATCTGTGTTTTATAGGTGTAGACTGGATGTGGGTTTGCTGATTCAACGTATTACTGCATTGGTTTTTATCTAACTCTGTCGTGAATGTCATTGTTAATTGACTCCCTTCATCCTCAGACAATGTCAAGTCTCTCAATGCTAATCCACCATGAGTCGGTGCTGCTCTGGATAAGTGATCGTCCCCTGACAAGGATCTAGAAATATGATCATGAATTGGTAGAGCTCTAGAGATGTGCTCCCTCTCCACAGTTAGAGATTGTTTTCCATGAGTTGGCAGGTATACAGATGTGTCCTCAGATTCTGGGTTCTCTACTTGATATGGGCTGGAATGAGATGGTGGAAGTGGGTGCTGAGATGGTGGTGACCCATCGTTTAGAGAGTCTATCTGTTGATTATGTGGTTTGCTATTGTGGACAGTGGGCAAGTGATTAGCATCAATAGTGGTGGGTGGACATGGAGTGGGTAAAATAACATCTTGTTCACAGATTCCATCCTTTTGTCTTTCAACACTTATCTCTTCTCTCTTCTCTGCATACCCCAGGGAGATATGCTCATCCCTTTGTCCCAGCATTGTTTGTACTTGTCTCTCTTCCAGAAGCTCAGGAGAAGTCTGCACCTGTCGTTCACACACAGACTTGATCAATGGTTTCACACGGGACTTGCACTGGTGTAATCTATTATCTAGCAGCTGACGTTGTCTACCGGTACCAGGAGGAGAGACATCATAGCACACACATGCACTCTTTTCTTCACATAACTCGTTCAAGTGAGAAAATGGGGCATTTAACTTTTGTTCGGAAACCTCGGGATGAGAATGGTTCTGGTATTGACATACCTCTGTTAGGCATCTCTTACCAGAATACCTTTTGGACTTGCTTAGTGCAGCTGACTCCTGTCTAGCCTGTTCTAACTTTCGTCGAAACCTCCACTGAGCAAGTATATCATCTGAAGGATTTCCTACACCCATTGTTATTAGTAGAGTCTATAATTATAGCTAGGCTACCAATACCAGTCACTAGTAGAAAACAAACATTATGTCACCAGAAGATGAAGTCAGATGCCAGCAAATTCAATGACCTAATGTTTTTCTACTTGTGACTGCCATATAGTATTTGGTTGAAAACTGTTCTTATACCACCTATCCAGTTGACACCCTATTACATATACCATGTTATCCTTATACCACCCACCCAGTTGACACCCTATTACATTGTCCACTCACTTGGTTAATACCCCACCATTATTATTATTATTATTATTATTATTATTATTATTATTATTATTATTATTATTATACCACTCACCTGTATATGGTTGAGATCCCTCCAGAATCCTATGTCTGCTGGACAATTGCTGTGGTGCTGATGGAACAACTGGAGCTGTTGACCACAGTGTGTTTAAATACTTTTGAGCAGGTAGTGATTCATTTGCAGTTGTGAGAAGAGATGAGCTCTTCTCTAAGAGATCTTGAGAGCGTGAGATCAGACTGGCATCTATACTAGATACCCTGGGGCTAGGGCTTACGTGGGAACAACTCTGAGGAACAAACAGTAAGGTATTACCATTGATTACCTGAATGTGTGTGAACTTATAACCTTCACTGTATTAGGTGTTGAAGTGTCTTGGGGGGTTTTAGGGGGTGTAGTCTTTACATCACCACTGTGAGGTTCTCTCCACCAGAAAGGTTTACTAGGTGTGCATCGACTGGCTCGGCTTGAAGGAGGAGCACTACGAAAGCGATATATGTACCTAGGCAGTGATTTTGGTAAGGGGTCATCAAATTCATGACTGCCACTCACTGCGCTAATGTAGGCACTTCTTTCTCTGTCTTCTCAACTTCATGGTTCCCTCTCTCAGAGTTTACTGCATCCTGATTGGACACACCCACATACCCATCCTGATCTCCATGTGTGACCACATCAACATTCTGATCTCTATATGTGACCACATCAACATTATGATCTCCATGTGTGACCACATCAACATCATGATCTCCATGTGTGACCACATTTCCACTTATTTCTGGTTCAGACCTACTTGGCCACGACTCATTGAACTTAGAAGATCCATCACTAATATCTGTATCCTCCTCTCCTCCTTTTCCATGTACTCCTTCGGGACATGGTGGGCAGAGCTTGACGTCCCAAATGGGGACAATAGAGTCTTGAGACAAGTGAGAAGAAAGAGTAATAGGAGGATAGGGAGCAAGAAAATTGGTCTGTGGGTTCGGTCTATCACAACCCATGGTGGTCAGGTGACTAGCAGTCAGGCTCTGTAAACAGAACACTGAAGTGAAATAGAAATGTGTGTGTATAACAAGATATCTTACTTCATTCTCCATTCTGCTTGTAGCTCTTGGGGTTGTAGGAAAATAGAAGGCCTTGGAGGTTGTTGGGGGAGAAAACAGTCCCCTTAGTGGAAAAGATTACAAGCTCTATCAACTTAAGGGCTCCTACCGTACAATACTTACTTACCTAACATCTCTGGTGAATACTGCTTCCATGACATTTGTAAGTTAGTTGCCCAGCTAGCTAGCTAGCTGTCTGTCTGTAGAATCAGCTGGGTTAAAATATTTCGTTCTTCCCGCCAAAGATTGTACCGTTGACCTTTGACCCGTGCATATCCGGGCTACCATGTCTGCGGGTGGACGTCTTATAGGTGCAATAGATCAAGGAACGAGTAGCTCCAGATTTGTAGTAAGTATCTGACTAGCTATGTTATTTTATAGCAAATCGACCACCATCTGTGGATTGCAGTATTGTTTGTTTGCATAGCTGTTTGATGAAGATTTGAGAATATTTGATAGAGCTGAAACAGATGTTACTCCCATCTATCCAAGGGAAGGGTGAGTGTGATAATACCTGGCTCTTTGTGAATGCCATCTTTTGCATGGCTGAATGACTGCACTATCATAACACTGCAATATTGTAGCTGGTTTGAACAAGAGCCTGAGGAATTATTTAAATCCGTCCAATCATGTTTGGACAAAGTGGGTGGAGCTTTGGGGTCTCACTCTATCAGTCGGTTGAAGGGCATAGGTGTCACTAACCAACGTGAGACCACCATCCTGTGGGACAGGACCACGGGAAAGTGTCTTTACAATGCCATTGTCTGGTGTGACGGGCGTGGAAGTGAGATCGTACAAAGAATAATAGGAAACAAGACTAAAGATGAACTGAGGGTGAGTTAATATCTTCTCTTCTCTAGACTGGCCAAATTAGACAAGTTTTGTATCTAAATAATGCACACCACACTACATGTGCATGTAGCCCATTTGTG
This sequence comes from Diacarnus erythraeanus, assembly GCA_964016965.1. Taxonomy (NCBI): domain Eukaryota; kingdom Metazoa; phylum Porifera; class Demospongiae; order Poecilosclerida; family Podospongiidae; genus Diacarnus; species Diacarnus erythraeanus. Next base: position 459,847 of record OZ024681.1, read on the forward strand.
GTCTGCCAGTCTACACCTATTTTAGTGCAGTGAAGATAAAATGGCTGATGGAGAATGTAGAGGAGGTACGGAAAGCCATTGCAGAGAAACGTTGTATGTTCGGGACTGTGGATACCTGGCTCGTATGGGTAAGTAATGCCCCTCCCACCCCCAGAACATCTAGACAAGAAGGGCAAGTTTCAATACACCACAATCCTGTAATGGGCATGGGCGAGTCTGTTTCTCTACAGGGGGTCAAGGTACATTGATGATGATAATATTTTTTGTTAGAATCTGACAGGTGGAGTGGATGGAGGTGTGCATGTGACAGATGTTACTAATGCTAGCAGGACAATGCTAATGAACATCAACACACTCAGATGGGATCCATACTTGTGCAAGTGAGGGATGTTTACGCACTCATCTCGTGCTCATTACAATGTTGTTTCTATCAGGTTATTTGGTATTCCAATGTCTATTCTACCAGACATCAAAAGTTCATCAGAGATATACGGACACATTGTAAGAACAGACTCCATGTAACATGACCCATCATGTGTTCCTCTACTAGTGGAACATCTGATATAGGACCTCTGAAATAAAAACAATCTCCATACAAAGGACACTTGTCCTGTCTCCAACTAAATATTACCTCTGAATTAAGAACAACTTCTGCATAAAGGACAATTTCCGAGGTCCCAATGAGTCCTTTATAGAGGTTCACACTCTATCACATATTACATACCATGTACCACCATGTGACCTCCTATAAATGCCACCTACTTTTACTGTTGTGGTCTTCATTATTAGAAAATGGGTCCATTAAAAGGCGTCCCTATCTGTGGGGTAAGTCTTTTCAATTAACACCAATCATCAGTGGTCATGTGTGGTCATGCATTCCGTAGTGTCTGGGTGACCAGCAGGCAGCTCTAGTTGGACAGCAATGCTTCAAACGTGGAGAAGCTAAGAGCACATATGGAACAGGTTATTTCACCCTCTATAACACAGGAAATGTGAGTATCCCCCCCTCCCTCCCTCCCTCCCTCCCCTTCCCTTGATGGACCTCTCTCTTCCTTTTCTTCTTTGTTTCTCACAGGAGTTAGTTCAATCTCAATCAGGGATGCTAACAACAGTGGCGTACCAACTGGATCCCTCAGCCCCACCCACTTATGCCTTAGAGGGATCAGTGTCTGATGCTGGACAGAGTGTGAAATGGCTCAAAGATAATCTCAACATCTTTGACAAAACATCTGATATAGGTACCCATAACTATCTTCCCTTCCCTACAAGGAGTGTACATGAAGTTCTCTTTTCATGCAGAGAATCTGGCCAAGTCTGAGCATACTACAGGTGATGTGTACTTTGTCCCGGCTTTCTCTGGTCTCTACGCCCCGTATTGGGAAATGGATGCACGTGGAATCATCATAGGACTCACTAACTACACCAACAAAGCACATCTCTGTCGGGCTACACTAGAGGCTGTCTGCTTCCAATCTGGAGAGGTGAATAGTAAACTCAAGTGATATTCTAGTAAATTGTCTGTCACTTTGGGCACACATTTTGTAGATTGTCCAGTGCATGAACAAGGATTCTTCCAAAGGGAAGTTAGAGAAGGTTTATGTTGATGGCGGGATGACCGAGAACACATTCCTCCTACAACTGCTGGCAAACATCCTTGGGATTCCTGTTGGTATACAAGACACTTGTACACATCTTATCATATCAAAGTACAAATCTCTCTCTAGTTCGACCACATTTTACTGAAATGACAGTGAGAGGTGCCGCCATTGCTGCTGGACTGGCTACCAATGTCTGGCTAGACATCAATTCTCTCCCGGTTCTATCGACTGATACCTTCACCTCACAAATAACAGAATCTGGTATACATAAAATACAGACAAATTCCCCTAGGAAAGTACCTCTACCTTCAATAGTCATCCACGGTTGCTTTGGTGTGGGTTAAAGACTTACTTTCCCGGGGAGAACTCTAACTCACGCAGAGTCATGTTCAGTCTGTTAATAATGGTCTTCCCCTAGAGAGAGACAAGCAGTACGAAAGATGGAGGAAGGCAGTTTACAGGTGCAGGAAATGGACAGGGAAAGATGATCTGAAAAGAGACCAGAGGAACCACAGAGGTAAGTGATTACTGATGGACCAGAAGAAACAGAACAGTTGATTATAGTTCTAATAATGTAGTAAAAATGGCAGTCAGCTTCGGCAGTGGAGTCGTGACAGGAGCAATTGTAGGAGTGGCTTTATATCTCGCATTGGCTCTAAGAAGACAGTGACATCTATATAGTCACATGACTGTACTGTAATAGTACATGTGTCCTACCTATTTTTCTGTATTAAAATTGAAATACACTCAATAGAAAAAGGTATTGACAATTGCTCTTTAGTTTTGGGGAATGTCATAGAAGAAGTGCACCAGTCCATATCTGATTAGCAAGGCCACTGCAGTACCTAAGACCTGTGTGGTGTAGAGGTAAATTATTTTACAGTGCCATATTGATAACAGTAATGTCTTCTACCTACATCAGTGACCACCTACATCAGTGACCACCTACAGCAGAGAAATCTGGGATTTATACCTTTACCTCTTCCCAAGACTTGCTGTCTCTCCCACTTGTTAACTAATAATGGTGTAGTGTGTTATTGGCACGCTCACCTGTATGCCCATCATGTAGAGAGTGAGGATCTGTTCATGACAGGGCCCAATGCATTTGATAACATAGTTGATCAAGGTGAGGTTATTGATCTTTATCCTGTCCTTGTCCCCCACATTGGTCTCCATGGAGATCAGCCTGAGCTTGCTTGCAAATGTCAGGGCTATGAAGGTCACTCTACTGACCTCTGATGAATGGAATTCTGCATAACTCATTCCTATGAGACCAGTAGCATGGTCAAACCTGTTGTGTACATCAGCACAAAGAATTAATGAGAGGGAAATAACCAAGGAGCTAAAATTGATTAACATTCCCTCAGTGAGTGGAGAGGTGTGGGGTGGGGGGTAATGAGAAGGTTATGATGAAGAGGAGGAAGGTTTAATAAGACAGTTAATTGTCCCCTTACTTGGGTAGCCTGTGTCTGGGACAAGGAACCAGTCCAAAAAGCTGAGGGACTGAGTAGATAAAGTTGAGTACTTGAGGGATGAAGAAGAGGAGAAGAGTCTTACTAAAATGACCCAGAATACCAATTACAGCGAACGTCATCCCAGCAAAGTAGCAGTATGTGTCCCCAACAAACACACGAGAAGGATACCTGGAGTAGAGGGACACCTGAAATAAGGGTACCAATAGAGGGAGACCTGAAGTAATGGGACACCATAGTGGGATACTTTGAAATGGAGGGACACCTATATAACATAGAGGGAGACCTGAAGTAATGGGACACCATAGTGGGATACTTTGAAATGGAGGGACACCTATATAACATAGAGGGAGACCTGAAGTAATGGGACACCATAGTGGGATACTTTGAAATGGAGGGACACCTATATAACATAGAGGGAGACCTGAAGTAATGGGACACCATAGTGGGATACTTTGAAATGGAGGGACACCTATATAACATAGAGGGAGACCTGAAGTAATGGGACACCATAGTGGGATACTTTGAAATGGAGGGACACCTATATAACATAGAGGGAGACCTGAAATAGTAGTGTTTTGTGCTGGATGTATACCACACACAGGCAACATGCACGCATCCATAAAATGATCATGCCACTTCTATGCTCTATTATGAATACCTTGGGGACATCCTGAGTACCACACCCACTCACCAGTTGTGCTTGAGAAGAGCTGTAGAGACGGTGATGAAAGGGATGATGAGATGAAGAGAGAAGCTGTGTCTTGATCCAGAACTGCCAAGTAGTTCAATCAGGTTGAAGATCAATATAGATACAGCAATCACCAGAGACTGGCCAACCTCAACACCATTGATCCCAGCCAGGATGTTGATGGCATTGGTACAGAACACTGCCAGCATGCCCATGTATACATAATATAGGAAGTCTGCAGGGGGTGGGGTCAAGGATATGAAATATACAGGAAGCCTGCAGGGGGTGGGGTCAAGGAGGTGAAATTTACAGGAAGTCTGCAGGGGGCAAGGTCATAAGGAGGTAGTCTGCAGGGGGCAAGGTCATAAGGAGGTAGTCTGCAGTGGGTAGGCTCATGAGGTGTGGGATCATGAGGTTAGAAAAATTTGTTTCCCACAAGGGACTCACAGAGGTTTAGCTGGCCCAGGCCGGATGGTAGAATGATGGTGGTAGACCCTCCATTAACCAGATAGACCATCAACAATGGAAGTGATGCAATGGTGGGAAGAAGAACTTTGTGACGCCATCTCAAGTCGAGAATGTCATCAGCAAACCCGAGGAAAATCATGCAACAGATGGAGAGCAAGGCACAGATGAACTGAGAAAACTAAAGGAGTGAAAAAGAAGTCATCATTTATTGGTGTTATAAACATGATCTTCGCTCACCTCCCGATGATCAAACGAATTATGCTGCCCAGTCACTAATGACGGCAAGAAGGGAACAGGAATAAACACAAAAAGAGTGATAAGGAAGACAGCCCCTGATAACACACCCAAGCCCTCAGGACTGCAGCAAATATAAAACCTTTCAAATAATGCGCTTCATTTAGAAACTTACACTCTGTCTTCGGAAGCCTTGTTGAGGTCTTTTCCGAAGAGGTTGGCTTTGATGAACTTGTCCTTAATTGTCTGAGAGCTTAATAAGCGGTCTACCATCACGTAGGCCACACCAGCCATAAAAATATTCACTAGAAGACTAACGATCAACTCCATCACTATGCCCTACTAGGTAAACATCGTCAACAGAACATATCTATTATTACTGTCATGTTGTTGTTGTGCTACTATTGTCGTTATTGCTTGTTGTTGTTGTTGTTGTTGTTGTTAATTTGTATAAATTTACTAAAAATTTTGAGAGTGATTATTATTATTACTATCTGGGCTAATACTTGTTACTTCTTCAGTATTGATAACAGTACTTTGGGTGCCTTCATCATCATATGCTCTTGTGTCCTCGTCCTCTTTCAGAGTCACTTCAGACAAGGGGACTACCAGCTGATCCCTGACAACACACTCTGGAATGGGAGTAGGAGGAGTTTCATATCTGTTCACTGATGATGTTACTGACCATGAATCTGAATTAATTAAGTGTATATAAGCAATGGCACAGCATCAGCAGTATTAATACCATTCAGCTGGCCCATAATAATTATAATAATAATATTATATGGCTGATATAGCAGAGTCTGACAGTGATTAGGTATAAAAACAGCTTTTTATTGACTAGGAAAATAATCAAAACAGCTGATTTTGATATTGCTGGAATGCTCATAATGAGTACTGTGTAATGACATTAGTAACATCCTGGAAGAGAGGCAATTTTTGGGACCCAAAATTGCAGGTGTTCACAAGTGTTTAAGCTTTACAATTGCCTCTCTTCATAAAAACACTTTGTCATTGCATTTACGTATGATTGTGACATTACTGTGCAGCATCTGTCTGACCACAAAAACATCATCCCTGTAAACATGGTACAGACTACAGATGACACCTGTCCTCTCTCCTCACCTCTCTGATTTGAATTTGGTCAGACAACCTCCAAGTACCACAAAAAATTTCAGCCAAGTCCAACAAAGTTTTGGGAATACTGTACCAAACTTCTTATAATAGGGATCCTATTATAAAGGGTTGGACTGAGTACCTGTCGGGCCTCTGCACCAGTTTGGACTGGCTACATAGAGCAAACTCCTCCCTCACCCTAAGAGAATCTGGGAGTGTCCAGTTTTCCTAACAAATGTCAGCCACAGCAGCTAGCAGGTCAGTTTACCATTCTCATTAAAACTGAAAGTTACTAGATAAACTGCTGCATCTTAGCCGTAGAACCACCAGCAGAGTGACCACAACTAGAGCTAAGCAGCAGCTAACAGACTCAACCCAACAGACTCTCACCCTAATGGAGTAACCCTAACTGACACACCCTAACAGAGTCACCTCACCCTAACAGACTCACCCTAACAGAGTCACCTCACCCTAATGGAGTCACCCTAACAGAGTCACCTCACCCTAATGGAGTCACCCTAACAGAGTCACCTCACCCTAACAGAGTCACCCTAACAGAGTCACCTCACCCTAATGGAGTCACCCTAATGGAGTCACCCTAATGGAGTCACCCTAATGGAGTTAACCTAACAGACTAATTCTTATCATTCGTTTGGTTGCTGGTATTGGCAGAAGAACAATCTGACAGTCCATAATTCTTAGCTTCTGAGTCACCTTCAACTTCCAGGTTTCTCAGGTCCCCCTCCCACCCCGAAACCCTGACCAATTCCATCACACCCTCCACCAGATCACCCGTCCAGGAAACATCTGTGGGTCGTTTTCGATGGTGCTTGAAAGGTCCAACCAGCTCTCTATTCAGCAGGAGTCTGGGGACAGTCACCCGAGGCAGAGCAGCAAGACTGGCAAAGGGTTCCACCTGCAGATACACCAGAAAAAAGATTAAGGCTTGTAGGAAGTTCCTCATATCAGAAAGTTAATATTTTAGTCTCCATAACTGTTAATGCTAAGCCACACCTTTCCCTCCTGGGGGAGGGGTTGGGATTTGTCTATTCTGCAGGTCACCCCTTGAGCTAGTGGATAAATGATGGAATGGTGTCAACCCCTCCCGGGCCAGATCAGGAGTGAAATTACTTATTGTCACTATGTGGAGCTTCCCACTCCTGGGACTAAATCAACACCCCACCCCAACCCACACCCCCTCCTCCACCCCCACTGTTCCCCTAGGAGGGGAGTCTAATATTGACAGGTACATAACTCCCACTATCACAGAATACTAACAGAACATTCTCCCACAGATGATTAGTAGATAACTGACCCTGGCTTCATATTACCTACAAAGGGAGGCATAGGCTTTGATCATGTGTACCAAAATAATCATTAGGTACATGAGACTATTGTCTGCTGTTGTGTAATGAACCTCTAATGAGTCAGTTGATAAACTGACCTCCAAAGAAGTGCCCATTATGATGAGGAGGTCACATTTGGCAAAATCAGGAAGTTGGAGGGAATGGAACCGAGGAGGGAGATCCTCTCCAAAGAAAACTATATCCGGTTTAACAAGTCCCTATAAGAGATGGATGGATGGATGGTTGGATGGATGGATGGTTGGGGTTGATGGGTGGGTGGATGGATGGATTGATGGGTGGGTAGATGGGTGGGGTTGATGGGTGGGTGGATGGGTGGGTAGATGGGTGGGTGGATGGATGGGGTTGATGGGTGGGGTTGATGGGTGGGTAGATGGGTGGGGTTGATGGGTGGGTGGATGGATGGGGTTGATAGGTGGGTGGGTGGATGGATGGGTAGGTGGATGAATTGTGACAGAGAGAATGGGTCAATTTCACTCACTTACAAAGCAATACTTATGTCTACATCGAGGAGTCTTTCCTTCAAATATACTAGCCTAGTGTTTGATGGAGGAGGTGATGGAAACGATACATCACATACCCAATAAACAATATATTCCATACCTTAACTTCTGTAGCATCATGCTTAGTTTTACATTTGATGCAGGAGGCAGTGTTAAAGGAACCATGGGCCTCTACTAACTTACCTCCACATACACCTGCAACTATACAGAGTAAAAACAGATTGTAACACTCACACTGCATCGCAAACAATACCACTGCTACTCACTTCTCTCCAAACCATCAATATTCTGTGTGTAGTTTCTAAGAAGGATTTGTTTGTCTTGGAGCAGCCTGATGAATCGGTGCACAGTACTTGGCTTGTACTTGCCTGGGTAGAGTTCCTTGGCCAGGGCAAAGAAAGGTTTGGGATGAAGAGAGAAGTAGGTGATGTCAAAGATGGAGGTGGCATCTGGGATGTTGTATTGTTGGAGGTTGTCATAAAGACCAGTTCCTGGTGTCCTAATACAAAGGATGAAACTGACCCTTGAACCCTGTGACCAATATTTATTTGGACAGACCTGAAATCAGGTATTCCACTGGGCGTGCTTATCCCGGCACCAGACATGACAATAATTTGACGATACTGCATCTTCCCAAGACCCTTAGCTATTTCCTCCAAACTGAAAGGCCATGCCACTTTTCCTCTTCGAAATCTCCCATTCTGGTTACCAGCTCTAAATGCCTGCTGGTGAAGTTGCATTCGAGGGATCATATTTATGTGTTTACTCCACTGGACATTGGCTGTGGACCCAGTGAAACTAGACTTCGGTTTGCTCCCAGAATTACTCAGACTCAACACCAGAGCAGATGTGGACATTTTAGAGTGAGTAGCTGTTATGAGAGAAGACATCACATGACTTCCCATACTTCTCTCATGATCTATGCTTACAGCACAGTCCTTATTCTCCTGAAACTTTCCCTTTGCAGGGGAACTTTTTGGCTTCAAAGTTCCCACAGCATCTTTAGAGTCCAGTCTACCACTTTTACCACCCACAGTTCTTGATGCAGGACATGTTAAACTACAGTAGAATCTTGTTTTGGTCTTAGCATTACTAGTGATTTCATTTAATGTAACTGATCCATTTATAGTAGTGCTGCACTTGTTGGAAGATGTGGAGAGATGCTTCTCTGGGTTAACTCTGTCCTTTGGTTGTCTTCCAGTTGAAGCAACAGTATTCACCTGTGCCAAAGGGAGGCTAGTGGGTGGTAATGATGACTTATGTGATAGATTTTTAATAGAATTGGCTACAGTGGAAGCTGATTTCACTTTTGAATCTTTCTTTTTACTTTTTTGTTTTGCTGATGGTCCAGAACCTTTATACAAGGAAGGTGCTGTTCGTGAGCTTTTCCTGGCCTTTGCTACTTTTGGTTTCTTCTTTTCCGTGGCAGTTGAGGTGACTTTAGAACCACTACTCAAAGGATGTGCGACTCCATACAACTCCATGTGGGAAAAGGGACTCTCAAGGACTTTGTGACCACCAGAAATTGACTTGACGGCCATGGTGGACAGGTAAGTGGAGAGTCGCAATTTCCGAGCTCCGATCTGTCTCAGACACCCTCCAACAGAACACATTAATATCAACCCTCTCAATTCAAGTATTCTTATTCTAAATAAAGCACACACCAGACGTAACTATGGTAATAAATGAGGTCAGCCCAGAACCAACCGGAAGTGTTTTGCGGTATCTCAACCCACTTGTGGTTAGTAGGCGTGCCTAAGCAGTCGGCGGCGGCCACACACTCACCTTTAGAGCTAGTCTGGCGAACGAGGGATCTGAAAGAGATATACAGTGATTATAAGAATTTAAGCAGCTGTTGGATTACTACGAAATGTTTACTAACGTGGCCGGGCTACTGCTCGCGGTCCTAAACCTCTGTTTCTCAAGTTTTCTAGGTGAGTTCTTAGCAGTGAGTTAGGCGGTCAGCTAGCTACAGTAGATATGTATTTTATATACTGTACTTATACATTGGTGGTGGGTAGCCAGGAGGGATATCACCGTTCTTGAAGACTGAGTAGGTGAAGTAGACCCTCAGAGTAGATACACTGGGTATATTTGGAGGAAGTCTTCAGGTCCTCAGAGTTAGTTTTAGGGGTCTAAAAGTAAACTCTATGTGCTGTTTTAGGGAGCTTAATTAATTCTATCTCTTGTTACAGGTGCTAATGCACAGATGAACTGTCAGCTGCCCAACTGCATTACAGGTAAGTACTACATTTAATCTAGGTATGTTCATGTATGTACATATGTGAGATGCTGATTAGCCTGAATTCCTAGAGAATGGTTTAAATTGTGTGGTGGAAGACCTTGATGTATAGTAGTAGAGTTTCTGGTGTGTGTATCCTGGACTTGTATATTAGAGTTTCTGGTGTATGTATCCTGGGCTTAAGGATACAACCAGGAATAGACTTAGATATGACTGTTTAGGAAGTTAGCTATTGTGTGTCTTCGGTAGTTACCATTGGAAACATGTAGCTAGCTGGCCAGCATTAGAAATGCCAGTTAGAAATATGCTAGACATAATAATATTGAAGCACTGATCAACATAGTTTATCTCTCTCACCATGGTTACCTCTCTGAACTTACCTCTCTCTTTGTTTAGACTTCCTTTCAGACTGAGGTTACTATGAACTGCAGTGATGTCACCTTTATTTGTGTGATTAATCAGTTAATGACATGTAGCTATTATAGGTGTGAACACCTCTTAAGCTGGTGCTCTATTGTTATGGAACTGCATACACTGTATTCTGGTGTTTTGAACTGATAAAAGTCTGGTGAAGCCAGTTAATTTCCATCCTTTAGACTGGTGATATCTTGTCTAGACAAGGGGTAATACCTTAATGCTAGCCTAACTTTCTCTGTTACCATGAAGCTATAGTGACAGGGTTGTTGAATATACCTAAGATAAAACTGAAAACTAAAGTATTTCCACCTAAATCATTAACAACCCCAACTTTGTGGTCCTGAGCACAGGCTAGAAAGCACTATCTAGTGAGCACAGGCTAGTGAGCACAGGCTAGAGAGCACTATCTAGTGTGCACTATCTAGTAAGCACCAGGCTAGTGAGCACAGGCTAGAGAGCACTATCTAGTGTGCACTATCTAGTAAGCACCAGGCTAGTGAGCACAGGCTAGTGAGCACAGGCTAGTGAGCACAGGCTAGAGAGCACTATCTAGTGAGCACAGGCTAGTGAGCACAGGCTAGAGAGCACTATCTAGTAAGCACCAGGCTAGTGAGCACAGGCTAGAGAGCACTATCTACTTTGCACCATCTAGTAAGCACCAGGCTAGTGAGCACAGGCTAGTGAGCACAGGCTAGAGAGCACTATCTAGTGAGCACAGGCTAATGAGCACAGGCTAGAGAGCACTATCTAGTAAGCACCAGGCTAGTGAGCACAGGCTAGTGAGCACAGGCTAGAGAGCACTATCTAGAGATCACTATCTAGTGTGCACTATCTAGTAAGCACCAGGCTAGTGAGCATTGACTAGTGAATATTGGGTTAGCTGAGCAATAGTTAATGAGCATTGGCCGACTAGAGCAGTGAGTAGTGGCTGGGTTAATGAACAGTGGTTAATGAACACTGACTAGATACTTGTAGGTTATTAATTAGTATACTTAGATTACTATTATACACTAGTTTGTTGAAATAGAGGTGGGAGGTGTGTAGTGTGTTAGCCCTGGAGACTTGGTAGGGCTACTCTTTCTGCCATAATTATGGGCTGTTTTATTCTAGTCCTCTACTAGTACTTATTTCTTTGTTAGTATTTTGAGAAGGTATCAATTTGGGGAAGAATAAGCAATCCTTGGGGCTAAGGTTTTCGATATCTACCCTCTATAGTGGGAGGTGACCTCAGTTGTAAAATTTGGAGGTAAAGATATCTGAGAAGTCTTGTGATTAAGAGGTAGCCTGATGGTTACACAGAGTCAGGTGTCTGAGGGCTAGATGGCCTCATACTCAAATCTGATCTATTTTATGTGTGTTCAATTTCATATGAACCCCAATAACTGAGGATTGTTTCCAAACCAGCTCTATTGGTGTTAATTGATTAATGGAATAATCTCACAGCCTGCCAGTATCCCAGTTGTGTTTTCCATGCACACCTACTCTACACCTACTCTCTGCCTTTATCCACCTTGCTTTGATGTGAGTTTGTGGCTAAAAAGGAACAGAGAGGAGGTGTGATAATACCATCTGCCATTGTCTGTAGTAAGAGTTTCAAACAGGAGCAGACTAGCTGCTCTGCATATGTCCACAGCTTGGGGATGTTTGTAGTAAAAAATAGATGTTAATTTATATTGTGCTGGCCTGAGAAATAATATATGATGTGGGCACCTGTTAATTCAGAGTGGGTGGAGGCTTAAATAAACTTTGATATTCATGCTAGGTCATGTAGTGCATCATTGGAGACAGGTTTCCTCCAAACTTGGCAGATCTAAGGTTATGCTCATTAGCTAGGAATGTAATTTGCAGTGATCTGTCCACCCCAACCCCATGATACAGTGCTACATAGCAGAAGTATGAGTATCATGAATATCATTAGGCTAGAGTCAATTAGAGCAATATCGGAGGAAAAGTGCTTTTATCTTCTACTATTCATGAGAGAATCAGTCTTTGTGTTACATATCTCTATTTGTATTGTTGTTGAGTTCCCATGTGAACTGGTTGTCTCTCTGAATGCACACACTGTGTGGGGTGGCTACTGTGCCCATACCTCAATGGAACAGGGGCAATTCTGGCGAAGTGTTGGGTGACTGTATTACACTATATCACTATAATATAATAGTGAAGTGGGGGGAAGTGTTGGGTGACTGTATTACACTATATCACTATAATATAATAGTGAAGTGGGGGGAATTGTTGGGTGACTGTATTACACTATATACTTTACTGTGGCTATAATATTATTATGGCCTGTCCATGTAAGCTAACAGGAGGTATGTGGGCTGCCAGGGGCATATAGGCTGCCAGGAAGTTTTCTCTTTTAGCTTAGAGGAATGGAGGATGGAGTTAGTGAGCATGTATGTCTTCAGTAAATTGGTTTCCTCATCCTCATTAGAAGAGATATCATTTTACAATGAATTAGAGTTTATATATTGAATTTCTAGATACTGTTCAAGACTTAACAGTGGCAGTAGGTCCTCCAGGCACTGCTGTGGTCAGTTGGATCCCAACTTCATTTCCCAACATCAGTCATTATTCTCTGGAATTCCACCCTGTATCAAAGAGTACAGCTGAGACAGTCAGGGTTGAGCTGCAGGACATACTAAATGACAGGGTCTCTCACCATCTAACTGGTTTAATGAACTTTACCTCCTACGATGTGTCTGTGAGAATCTGTACAACAAACTCTTGTGGGCCCCTTACTTCCAGGGAGTTTGTCACTGCTGCTGTTGGTATGTATTTAGATAGGGAGAGAGGCAGACTTTAATGTACGTACTGTACCTAACAGGTCATGTGTTGTATATTTAAACCACTGAACCCTTGTTTTTCAGTGTTTTCCTAAACCTAATTTCTCTATGCAAAACTCAGTCAAATAATAATGGGAACTCACTTTGTAGTGAATGGGATGTGACAACCTGACATCCTTAGCTTATGTACTTGCATGTGGAGACTAGTTTCCATTTGGGATGGAAGAGGGAGGATCAAAGTGTGATGGTTTCTCTCACTTATCACAGGACCAACTGCCAATGTGACTAATCTAATGGCAAATATTCTTCCTGAGAGTGAGTCTGCTGAACACATCCTCATCAATATTTCATGGAGTCCTATCTCCGAGTCCATGTGGAATGGTATTCCTAGAGGCTATTATGTCTATCTAAGTGGGACCACTATGCAGGTACATCGTGTCCACTACCCCGATACCTCTCTGGTGGTCAATGTCCAGCCGGGTCAATACGAGATCCAAATATCTGCCGTCAACAATGTCAGCCAGTCAACATTGTATAGTATTATCCCGAAAAGAGGTTACGGCTCTTCGGCTACTACCACTAATGGTGATGACAAATCATTTACTGATTATCCCTATTTCTACATGGTCATTCCGGGGGTGGTGTGCCTGGCTATCATAGCAGTGGTCACCATCGTTATAGTCAAAAAAATCCACGAGAACAAGAAGAGGTCGATCACGTTTGTGAGAGGTGAGTGACCATGTCTAGATACGTGGTTCCATTGGTGGTTTAATCCATAATTGCACTGTGTAGGATTCAGGCCTAGTGTACAGCTGTAAATGTGTGGCAGAAGCTATAGTCATTGCTTGCTAGTCATGCATTCACCTTTATGACAATACTATAATGTCATTAACTGAGGTATTGTTGTGGCTACAACTACCTGGTAATTCCTGATGATGTTACATGTATACCCGTGATGGAGGTCATGCATACCATTCTGTTATTGATCAAGGCATAGTTGAGGCTAAGTGGCCTTCATCAACCTTCAGGCCAGCTGTCATGTGTAGGTTTACAATATCCGTTCCCCATGACATCACATGTGAAACCACCTGTCTCACACAGTATTCATTTTTTATGACATCCTATCACACTAACCAGACAGTGGACACCGGCATCTTAACCGGATAATATACACTGGTACAGAGTATTATGGTATGGTGTGTTGTGATCTGTATCTGTCATATGTACATGTGGCAAGTTGTCATGTGACTGTTCATTTATTTATTTATTTATTTTTTCCTTCCTTCCTTTCTCTCCAGATATCAACGAAACTGGCAGTATCAACTTCAAGGGGTTTGGTAACGCTGTCCCTTTGCGTGAACTCTCTCCTCACTCCCCAAATATCTCAGCCTCTCTCCCAGTCTCCAATGTAGCCAGTCCTACTTCCTTCCACCACCATCACCAGCCGTTGGCACAGAGGCCCCTCCCCCTCTCCCCGACTTCAGAGCAACATATGCAGCAACAGCAGATCCAACAGATGCAGCAACACCAAATGCAGCAACACCAAATGCAGCAGCAGATGATGCCTAATCTTCATTCGGCTGAAGATGTGTTTGTAGTATCGTCTGGCCATCCTTTCATGAATCGCCATCCTGGAACTTTGCCGATGGTTGATGAGAATGTCGAGAACTCTTCCTTTGCAGTTCCCATGTCACGTACAATGACCAGTCAGAGTGGAGGATCTGTCTTTTCTCCGGTGAGTAGTTCATCTGCTCCACCTGCTCACCAGCTCCAGCATGTTCAGCAGCAGCAGCGTGGGCGGGCTAATACCCTGGGAGGGATCCCTTCTCCTTATGAAGTACCCGACACAAATAATGGTAACACCCTCCCCCATGATGTGCGATCCAACAGTGTCCATAGGAGCGGAGCATCCAGCATTCCTCCTCCCCCTGCTCACTCTCCTCCCACCTTCACTCACAGTTCGTCAGACATTCATGAACAGATGCTGGACAATCACCACCACCACCACTCTTCACACCCCCCTCAATACCCTGGTTTTGTCCCAAGGCAAAGCACCATCCCACGTGCACAGGCAAATAGTCGTTCTTTTAGTACATCTTCGGCCCAAGGGAGAAACGTCACTGCTAATAATAGGTTGACCTACATAAAGAGTGAGGGAGATATTCATGATCCCATAGAGGACGATGTCATCTATATCCAGCCTCCACTGGACTCCGATCCTGAACCTAGCATTATTAGCTCAAGCAGCTACGGACAGGGATCTGAGACTGTTGGTATACGTCGTCAAAGCCTGGATCGAGGGAGGCATATGCACCACCACCAACAGCAACATTCTAGGCATCCTGGGATGATCAATGGGGCATTGATGGCCAGCTCTGAACAATTTCCTAGCATTGGTGAGGGGCCTGTTCCTCCTTCTATCCTCAACTATCATTCTCCTATAGGAGACAGCTTCCCCTACCCTGGTCCCTCAGGGGACTGGGATAGGAATCCGTCAAGGGGGAGAGAATCTTTATACAGTGAGACTTCAGGTGAAGTTTCAATTTCTGGCAACAGTAGCGAAAAAGGATCTTCTTCTGGTGAGTTCCAATGTTTTGTTGTTGTTGTCGTTGTTGTTGTTGTTGACATGTCAATGTGTACTTCAGGTTGGGACCACAGGGGTGCTAGATCAGATGTTGGAGTTGGTAGTCGTCGTCAGCGGTCACATTCCCCCCCAGAGCGAGAAACATTTAGTGAAGTAGGTGCCCGTGGCAATCCTCCCCAATTCAAACAGGTACAGTCTGCCAAATGTAGTGTGTGTGTGTAAACAGCATGAGTACACAGCATGTGTAGTCTATGCCATGGGTAGTCCACGTGTGTAGTCCACAACATGTGTAGCCCACAGCATGTATAGTCCACAACATGTGTAGTACATTCACAGGCATGTGGCATTTAGTGTGTGTATGTTATCTCCTCTGCAGAATGGTTTTGTGTAGTGTTCTTGATCATACGATTTCACCCACATATCGCCTCTTTCATGACACACCTCATCCCTCCCTCCCCCCAAATCAGCACACCTGACAGTATATAAGGGACACCATTGATACTAAACAGAAGACGTACCACGTGTGACTACTTCTCTCTACTAATCAACAGGACACTTCACTTTGGGACATTGTAGGACACTGCATCAGGACATTTTCAATTTTTATATAATCTTAATATTACAGCTTTTTCTTATGTAGCAGTTTTGAATTGTAGTAGTCATAAGACAGAGACTATCCTCTTCTAGGCAGACAAACACACTGCCAGTTTTGTGTGCGACAGTTCATCATTAATATTATGTGTATTTAGAGATTCATTTACCGTCAACTTTACATGAGAGAGAGATGTTATAGCAGGGTGAGTTTTACAACAGTTTCCGGCTCACACAGCTCATATCTGTGGAAACCTCAGGGATCACGTGTGGAAACACTTAAATGTTAATACTGTCCTATGCATTATAATGACTCCACAGTTTAAAGGTTCTACAAGATGACATGTTATGATGTGTATTCTAATATAGTTGAGCATTGCCTTCAGGTATGGCAACATGTCTGTCCTTTCCTACGACTCCTATTCTTGTTTCCATGATCCCTCCAGACGATATCCCAGTACTACCTGTGTTATACTTAACTCTCCCTCTTGTGGGCACAACCCGAGCATAACCTTGTCCACCAAGCTGTCTTGCTCTCTCTTCTGCTTTTTTGACATGAATAGCATTCATCTCAGCATACGACTGCTCCCCTGAAAATTTGTTAAAATTTACTTGAACTGGGAGACCATTTTATAACCCTTTCTTCACCTTAACCCTGTATATAATATACCTTGTAGTTATAACCCTTTCTTCACCTTAACCCTGTCTTGTAGTTATAACCCTTTCTTCATGCTAACCACCTTGTAGTTATAACCCTTTCTTCACCTTAACCATGTATAATATACCTTATACAATATGCCTATAGTTATATATAACCCTACCTTGTAGTTATAACCCTTTTTTCACTCCCTGTATTATATACTGCAGTTATAACCCTTTTATTCTAACCCTGTGTACCTGGCTGATGTATTGGCCATTGGCCAGATACTGATGATTCTTCTTTGGAATGACTTCCAATACTATAACTGTCGTGTGTCTGGTCCATGGGTGTGTGGCTAGGCATGAACACATCATGTGACTGGTCATCCTGTTCCTGGACCGCATCACGACCCACAGCAGATGTAGGTGGAGCTAAGATCACCTGATCTCCAAATGCTTGAGGGATGGGGCTATGTGATTATCTATTTTAGCATTAAGAGCATGCCAACTCACTTTCTCCTAGATCTGTTTCATCTACTGAGCCATCTTCACTGGGTCCTTGACTTATAGGCCTATATGTAAAGTTAGAATCCAGAGCTTCTTTGATGAAAGCTGTATCATCTATCCCATCAGGAAATACCTGCTCCCCGACTTCAGGAATTTGCTTCAAACTGCAAGTAGTGGATAGACACATGAACTGATGACCAACATTAATAACACATTAGCTATAATGACTCTATATTATATCTTTACCCCCTAAAACAAAGACACCCCTTTAATTAGGACACTGTCCTGAATAGATGTATTCACTTTAATCAGGACACTGTCCCAGGATGTCCCGAATAGAGTGGTTCCACTGTGTTCACTTTAATCAGGACACTGTCCCAGGATGTCCTGAATAGAGTGGTTCCACTGTGTTCACTTTAATCAGGACACTGTCCCGGGATTCTTAAATAGAGTGGTTCCACTGTGTTCATGTTGTGAATGTAACATCCCCCACTCACTGGTGATCACTTTCCACTTGATATAACCCTTTCTTTCTCTGTTTATCACGAACATTGACACAGCACACTATCCCAACCAACACCAGTCCCACCAACAGGAACACACCCACCACCGGAGGAATGATCCTTATAACATAGTAAGCCTTGTTACGTGTTTCTTCTGTAGTAGGCGTGGCAATGGGTGTGGCTTGAATGATAGCGCTGGTCTGAGAAGGAATAATTGAGGGTTTGGTTGAAATAATTGGGGGGTTGGTCAGAATAATTGGGGGTTCGGTTGGAATAATTGGGGTTTCGGTTGGAGAGGAAAGTGTGTCAGTCGTTTCTGAAGGCACTATCGTACTTCGAACTTCAATCCCAATAAAAGTTGGTTCTGAATCAGGACCAATTCCTGCTCCTGTGCTGGCTGAAACTAAGATCCGGTATCGGACATTATCCAGGTCTAGTCCATCGATATTCATTACTTGGACCTCGTCCTGTTCATCTCGTCCTACAGACACTGTCCTAGTGCTGACCTCCTGTCCTGTAGTATCTATTAATATTTTGAGAGTGTAGTGTATCAGGACGCCATTGAGGGAATCTGGAGGGAGCCAGGACACTATGACTGTGGTGGAGCTTAAAGTTACCACTTGGATGCCTCTGGGGGCACTTGGAGCTGTAAATAGAAGAGACAAACAGAACACACATTGCAAAACAGAAAGCTAATGTCTGTTACTAGCTTGAAAATATGACATTTTGTCACTTTCCAGGCAGGCAACCATACCATTTATATTAGAATGCAGGGCTGGGTGCAGGGGTGGAGGTTCAGGGGGTTTAAACTTCCCCCTCTCCCTGTAGTCGACCAAACACAAAAATATATTTTTGGGTGTGGTTAAATCAGTTTTGGGTATCACTTCCAGGATATGGCTCTGTCATGGCTGTCAGTGCCGGAGTACATTGTCCAGGTTTTGAGCACACACCAGTCTATATAGTTCTTAATACTGAATCTTACCAGCTTCAGGCGTGCTAATCGTAGAAGATTCTGTTAGTGGCCCCACCCCATCGCTATTGTAAGTTGCCACGGTGACAGTGTAGGTGGTGAAGTTGAACAGACCCATGAACACATAAGTTCCACCAGGACGGGACACAAGAATGGGTGTGGTGATAGTGGGAGGAGAAACTGGGGATATGGTAATGGAGTACCCAGTGAAGTCATCTGATGGAGGAGATGGTTCCTAAGTTTGTCAAAATATATATACTATTATACCAGGAAAATCACTTCTGGACACTTTGGGTCATTGATATAGTGGTGTCCTAATTATAGAGATGGCCTAATAATATAGTGGTGTCCTAATAATATAGTGGTGTCCTAATAATATAGTGATGTCCTAATAATATAGTGATGTCATAATAATATAGTGATGTCCTAATAATACATAATAATAATATTATAGTGATGTCCTAATTATAGTGATGTCCTAATAATATAGTGGTGTCCTAATTATAGTGATGTCCTAATAATATAGTGGTGTCCTAATTATAGAGATGTCCTAATAATATAGTGGAGTCCTAATAATATAGTGGAGTCCTAATAATATAGTGATGTCCTAATTATACTTATAAAGGTGTGGTGTGGTGTCCTATATAAAAGTGTCCTAATTATAGAGGTGTGGTGTCCTATATAAAGATGTCCTAATTATAGGCGTGGTGTCCTAATTATACTTATAGAGGTGTCCTAATTATAGAGGTGTGGTGCCCTATATAAATTATAGAGGTGTTTTAATACGCCATGACCTTACCCTCCAGAACACAAGAATCTCTCCTGTCCTTCCAGGAGGAATGGCACAGCTGACGACTGACGGAACTGAGGTTGGGGGAGAAAGGGGAAGTGAAGTTGTTGGGGACTCTGTAGTCATGTCTGGGATCTCTGTAGTCACGGGATCAGCAGTAGAGGACTCCTCTGTATTCGTAGTTTGGGGTTCAGTGGTAGGGGGTTCGGTAGTGGGGAAGTCAGTGGTGGGGGGTTCAGTGGTGGGGGGTTCAGTGGTGGGGGGTTCAGTGGTAGGGGGTTCAGTGGTGGGGGATTCAGTGGTGGCGGGGGGTTCAGTGGTGGCGGGGGGTTCAGTGGTGGCGGGGGGTTCAGTGGTAGGGGGTTCAGTAGTAGAAACAGTTGGTATCTGTGTTGTGGTCACCTCCAGTTGAATACCTTCATGATGAATGATTTAGTTACTTCAGGGGCATAGGTAGAGGGGGACAGAGGGGAGAGGACAAAGGGGAGGGGACAGAGGGGAGGGGTTATACTGAAACAACCTTCACTATAATGATATTCATAACCATCAACTGAGGGGTGAATGCACAGGCTGGCAGGCTATAGATACAGATAAGGATAACAACTTATTGTATGATGACATACACTAAAATAGCAGGTGTTATGGATTAAACTTGTTGAGTCAGCATTCTGTTCTAGTTTCCATAACCACATTGCAGTGTTTATTAAGCACACCTCCCTTTCCTCTCCCCATAATCACTTACCATCCCTGACTCTCAGTGTTGCATAGGGACCCTCCAACTCTTCCCCAGAGAGACTCACAGTACTAGCCCGAACCTCCACTAGGTAAACCACACCCACCCGTACATCTGGAATGGTGTATTGTGTTGAAAAGAATATTAATCTCTCTTGAAGGGTGCTGTCAAAACTGAGCTCTTCAGCATAGCGAAGCTGGTAAAGGGCCAGCCTTCCATTCAGGGGACTAGGAAGGTCCCAACGTACAGTCACAGTAGAAGGGGTGGAGCTTACTACACCGAAATTCCTAGGTGCTGATGGAGCTGAAATAAAAACAAAATTAACTTCCTTTTTCCAATCCCCCAACTTTCCAACCTTCTGGGTGTGTCCGTGCTGTTAGTACATTACTGGGATCACTCAGTCCAGCTATGTTCTCCCCTCGAACTCTGACCTCATAGGTGATGAAAGGTGCAAGTCCACTTAAAGTAGCAGAGATGCTGTCTGCACCAAATGATTGAGACTGGAACACAGCTGTTGAGTTAGCACTATCCCTATATTCTATCAAGTAGAAGGTTAGCGGTGAACCCCCATTATTAGTGACAGCTGTCCACTGCATAGACAGTGAGCTAGAGGATAGAGCCTCCACCGAAACCAGAGTTGTAGCTGATGGAGGAACTATAGAAGAAATAGAAGCTAATAGTAACCTTTATTATCAGCAGTATTGTGTTACAGTGTGCACCTATTACAGTGAGGATAACAGTGTTGTGTGTGCACCTATTACAGTGAGGATAACAGTGTTGTGTGTGTGTGAGGATAACAGTGTTGTGTGTGTGTGAGGATAACAGTGTTGTGTGTGCACCTATTACAGTGAGGATAACAGTGTTGTGTGTGCACCTATTACAGTGAGGATAACAGTGTTGGGTGTGCACCTATTACAGTGAGGATAACAGTGTTGTGTGTGCACCTATTACAGTGAGGATAACAGTGTTGGGTGTGCACCTATTACAGTGAGGATAACAGTGTTGTGTGTGCACCTATTACAGTGAGGATAACAGTGTTGTGTGTGCACCTATTACAGTGAGGATAACAGTGTTGGGTGTGCACCTATTACAGTGAGGATAACAGTGTTGTGTGTGCACCTATTACAGTGAGGATAACAGTGTTGTGTGTGCACCTATTACAGTGAGGATAACAGTGTTGTGTGTGCACCTATTACAGTGAGGATAACAGTGTTGTGTGCACCTATTACAGTGAGGATAACAGTGTTGTGTGTGCACCTATTACAGTGAGTGTTGTGTGTGCCCTATTACATTGAGGATAACAGTGTTGGGTGTGTACATATTATTACAGTGAGGATAACAGTGTTGTGTGTGCCCTATTACATTGAGGATAACAGTGTTGTGTGTGCCCTATTACATTGAGGATAAGTGTTGTGTGTGTGTGAGGAAAACAGTGTTGTGTGTGTGTGAGGAAAACAGTGTTGTGTGTACATATTACAGTGAGGATAATAGTGTCATGTGTTTACCTATTACAGCGAGGGCAGCTGTATTCTGTGTGACACCAACACTGTTGGTTGCTACACACCGATATGTTCCAGTATCAGAGGTTGTCACATTGGTAATGGTGTATGTTGGCTGCTGGGCACCAAGAATGACAACACCGTTAAACAACCATGATATTTGAGGGGGTGGGTTGCCAATGGCAATGCAAGTGAACTGAGCTTGTGTGCCAATAGGAATTGACAGACTAACGGGAGGTTGTGTGATGTCTGGAAGGTCTGAGGAGAGAGATAAATACAATTAATGAAACATTTGCTGGTTACTAGATAAACTATAACTGACAGACTCACACAGCACATCCAAGAAGACTTGACCTGAAACAGTCCCAGCTGCATTCATGGCAATGCAGGTATAGATTCCAGCATTTCCTCGGAGTACAGGGTCAAAGGTTATAACCCCTTGAGTGGATGGAACAATCTGTCCTCCCAATGTCCATGTGATGGAGGGAAAAGGGTCTCCCAATGCCAAACAAATGAGGGAGTGCAGAGAACTCTCCGTGGCAGTACTGTTCATCAAAAACATGAAGCTTGGAGGAACTAAAGAAAGAATTATGTCACATGATTGTCACCTGAATGCCATGTAACTCACCTATTACATTAAGTGTGACCATATCTATATCTATGGAGGCAGGATTGGAGGCTTGGCAGGAGTATGTTCCCTCGTCTTCCTCCCTCGTGTCTCGCACTGTTAATGCACTTCCATCAGCACTAATCTGAAATCGGGTTCCAGATAAATTAGTCCCATTCTGAATCCAAGTCTGGACTGGAATAGGATCACCAGTTGCCACACATGTCATGGTAACTGTATTTCCTATCACCACGGTAACAGTACTCTCTACTGCTCTTATTTCAGGAATAACTAAGGAAAAAAAATTTAAATTTTAAATTGATTCTCCTGCAACAACACTGCCTATTGTTACAGCTGCTAGCTACAATACAGGCCCATAACCAGTACTTGTGAAAGGAGGTGGGGCTCAATTTGTTTAAACACACCTACTCCATGCCTTTTTAATTGACAAACCGCACCCACCCATGTAGTTTAAGCTAAAATAATATTGTTCTTCATGATTACATCTACCAGCAGTTACTCCACCACATTGTAATCTATGTGTGGTTAAGTGTTTTCATATGTTATCAGATGTAAACTACATTTTTGTCAGATGAAGTTATGTAATACAGTTAACTCCATGCTCTTTTCCCAGCTTCACAATCAAGCTGCAAATTTAACAGCCCAAAAGGGACCTCCTGTGAGCCCCTGTGAATCCCCCACTCTCTGCCTACAGACTTGTAATACAGAGTTACTGGTCCAACTATCACACAGTCGGGGAATATTCTTCTAACTTTAATAATGACAGCACATGTGTTTACCATAAACTATAAGCTGTATAGATGCTGATTCTGTCCCAACTATATTGGTTGCACGGCATATGTAACCTCCCCTGTCAGAGGTCGCAACAGGGGAGATGAGGAGACTGTTATTGGAGGCCTGTTGGATCCGGGAGTTAGGAGGGTTGGGGAGGAGAGTGAAGTTGAAGAACCAGGTGACTGTAGGTGGAGGATTTCCTGTTGCTAAGCAATCCAAGATGGCACTAGAGTTTTCGTTGGCAATTATAGTGGATGTGGTCACTTGGATAACTGGCACAACTAAACATATCATAGAGAGTGGTAGCAAACTCACTGACATATCCCTACTTACCAAGAACTCTGAGTACTGTCTCAGCAGAAGCCACTCCTACTGGACTGCTTGCTATACATGTGTAAGTGCCTGAATCAGTTGAGAAGAGAGTGCTGAACCCCAGTCTTCCCTGGTTATCCACCATCAACCGAGAATCCTCTTCAACTTCCTCTTCACCTCTGAACCATGACATTACAGGAGCAGGCTGACCAATTGGATTGCAGTCGAGTAAGAAGGAGTTTCCCTGAATCCCCACAGTTTCCATGGAGATGTTCACGCTTGGTGCAACTAAAGATATTTGTCCTTTATGTATTGACACTATAAAATAGTGTAACCTACTGACCCAATACATTTAATGATACTAAAGCGGTATCCATGGAGACAATGTTTGTTGCCCGACAAATATACTGCTGTTGATCACTCCCTCGAAGGTCCCTAATCACAAGGAACATACCTCCTCCAGTTACAGGTTCTACCTACAGGAATCAGACATCATCACATTATCAAGATGTGAGTCAGCAGGTTTAATAAGACATACGTCTATTCTTGCGTCCCCTAGGGTAGTTACATCAACTGAAGCACCTGTTAGCCATCTGATTTGTGGGGTGGGGTTGCCAGTTGCTGTACACGTGAAATTAGCAGTAGATCCAGCATTTATTGTAAGAGAAGTGGGTGTGACCATGGCACTGGGAGGAACTGAAAAAATATAAAAATAAAAATGACCCGAATCCCACCCAACCCACTCCCACCTACCCGACAACCCCACCCACTGTCACCCCACCTAACCCCACCACTCTAAACTCACAGTTGACAGTTAATGTGATGTTGGCAGAGCTGTTGCCAGCAGGATTGGAAGCATGGCAGGTATACAGACCTCCATCTTCGTCTCTTACACTATTCACAGATAAAACATCACCACGACTGCTAATCTGGAATCTAGATCCCAATACAGTAACTCCATTCCGACTCCAGCTCTGGATTGGAATAGGATCACCAGTAGCTATACAGTGCAGAATAGCACTACTTCCTCTGACTGTGGTCACATTTGCTAAGTCAGCAGTTATTCTAGGTGCAGCTGCAAGTAACATCACAAGTAATATAGAGCTAAAGTCAAGATTGCTTACTCAGCACATCCAGGTACACAGTACCATTAGCAGTTCCTACATTGTTAGTAGCCATACAAGTATACATCCCCTCATTAGCACTCTGGACATTTGTAATTGTGAGACTTCCATTCTGGGAGAGGTTGAGAGCACCTCTGCTTGTTAGTGGGAAGAGAATGGTGCTTTCAAAGAACCAGGTGAAAGTGATGGTTTGGTCAGGGAAAGTTGCACAGGGAAGAGTGACGCTTGACGAAGGGATGGCTGTGAGGTTGAGTGTGGAGATTTGGAAGGATGGAGGAACTGAGAAGACAAAAGAAACCTTTAATCTAAAGTTTAATAAACAATCTCTTTATTCCAGACACCTTGGGACAAATTAAAGTGTCCTGATTAGAGGGATGGACTCATTTCAGGGGGTTAAGTTCCATACACAATTTGAAATATCATAATACAGGGGTATTCTCATTTCAGGGGTCACTATAGTTTGTTTAAAGCTGTTATTTGATATATCATAATACTGTACAGGGGTATTCTCGTTTCAGGGGTCACTATAGTTTGTTTGAAGCTGTTATTTGATATATCATCAGAATACAGGGGTATTCTCATTTCAGGAGAGGAATTCCACTATCATTTGTTTGCAAGATTTAGCTATACAGTGAAACTTCTCCATTGGGGCCTCTTGGAAATTGTCTTTTACATAGAGGTTGTCCTTAATTCACAGTGGAATCTCTATAAAAGACACATAAGAGCCGTCTTTTACATAGAGGTCATCCTATGATAATAGCTAGCTACAGTTGAACTTTCTTAATTCAGAGGTAACATAGCTATAGTTTTGGACAGGACAAGTGTTCTTATTTCAAAGTGTCCTTTATCCTAAGAGGTTCCACAATAATATTAATTATGCACTTTTTCGTAAGATTTTCTGGAAACAGCACCTGGTTATATGTGGTGGGAACCCTCATCCATACTTACCAAGGATGTTGAGGAAGGCCATTACTTCAGTTGTACCTGAAGGAAACACAGCTCTACATGTGTAGTATCCTCTGTCCTCAATAACAATGTCACTAATGGTCAGGGTAGAGCCTGTTATTGATAAACGAGGGGTACCAACAGTAATCTGATTGGTCCCACGATACCATGTGATCTGAGGTGATGGGTTACCAGCAGCTGAACAGAAGAATGAAGCAGATTGACCAATAGTAACTGTTGTGATGGACGGGATAACTGTAGGTTCTCCTGAAGCAATATAAAACAGTCTAGTGCTACAGCCACTCCCCCTCCCACTGTAGCCACTCCCACTCCCACTGTGTGTTACCTATAGCAGTGAAAATAGCCCCTCTACTAGCTCTTGTTACTCCTAGAAGGGAATTTGTGGCCAAGCAATGGTAAATGGCCTGGTCTTGCAACTCCACATTAGAGATCATCAAACTTCCATTCCCTAGGACTTGAAAACGAGCGTTATTAAGCTGGGCAAAGTCACGTGACCAGGTGATAGTTGCAGGAGGCACACTAGGAGGAGGAGAGCAGTCGAGGATTACACTCTCACCAATGACAGCAGTAGTGTCAGGTGGCTCCAATGCAAAAGAAGTACCTAAACCTGATAAAAAAAGAAGAAAAAAAAATCAAGCTGCAGCAGCTATAGCAAAACTAGAGTCATGAGTCTTGGGCCCAGTGCCTAAAATTAGATAAAATTATCACTGCCCAATTAGTTGCTTAACATGCTCATGAACAATTTAAAATTTGATTTTGGGTAGAGAAGAAATTAGAATGTACTAGTGTGGGAGGAGGATTAAGGATGTGTTTAATGTTAAGTTGCTGCAGTACTGGCTAGAGCTTGTGTCAGTCAAACCAGTGTTTGTCACTACCCAATTGCACTGCCCAATTCTGATTTATCATCGCCCAATTGGGCAGTGATAGTACTATATTTTAGGCACTGTTGGGCCCAGTGGAATAGACTGGCCCATGGGACTAAAAATACTTAATTCTATGCCAGATTCTGAATTACTCACTGGCAATTTGTATCTGCACACCATCACTGATTGCTGTCCCCTCTGAGTTTGTTGCTATACATTGATATAGTCCACTGGCACTGTCCACACCAGCAATCATTAAAATGGAGATCCCTTCATTGATGACGATAGAAATCCGGGATGACGGGGTGAGGAGAACGCCATTAAGAACCCATGTAAGCATGGGAACAGGCTGTCCATCAGCTGAGCAGGAGAGGTTGGCAACCTGACTTTCAAGGATTATAGTGTTGTTAGGTTGCTGTGTGATGGATGGAGGATAGGGCTGCACTGAGGTATGCAAAAAAAATATGTGTGGTGTAATCCTATGACACAGGTAGGTTAACAATAGAAAACTCTCTAACCACAATATAAATTGAGTGGTTACCTCTGATGGTGAGTACTGCTTCTTCGCTGGTGACAGTTGTGCCTGGGAGGAGGGGGTTGGTGGCTGTACATTTGACCCTCCCCATGTCTGACCTCTGTATTGAGGTAATGGCAAGAGAGCTGGATACCTGTGGTGGGTTGGTATGACGTAGTATGGAGGTTTGGATGCTTATTCTAGATGATGTCACTATGACATTGTTATTAAGTGTCCATAATATACTGGCAGGAGGAAGGCTCCCAGAATGAATGCAGAAGAAGTTTACAAATAATCCTTCATCGACAGTCTGACTTTCAGGTGATGACAGGAAAGAATTAGTGATATCTAGATAGGATGATTTTTAAATAAAATGATAAATAGCCAGCTAGTTAGAGATGGAACAAGCATAGCTTGATAGAGCAATAGAATGCTATAAAGATATAATAGAAGTTAGTAATAAAGCATATTGCATGATTTCAATGTACAGAACCTAGTCTCAATATACATCAAATTACCGTATTTCCTGAAATTTTCGTTTACTTAATAATTCATTTTTCAAATTTTCATGTTGTTTTAATTTCGGAAGAGCCTAGTGAGCCCA
Organism: Diacarnus erythraeanus; assembly: GCA_964016965.1. NCBI lineage: Eukaryota > Metazoa > Porifera > Demospongiae > Poecilosclerida > Podospongiidae > Diacarnus > Diacarnus erythraeanus. The sequence goes on from OZ024681.1 coordinate 487,339, forward strand.
GTAGGGCTCGATAAATTATGCTAGCATTTTTTTGAGCATTTTAGGTACAGTGAAGCATTTGAGAATAATGCTGGCATTATAGGTCAAAACAGAAGCATTTTGGGGATGTTGCATAATGTTACATTAAAATTTTTATGTAAGCATGTCATTATCACCACATGACACATCTAAGCAGTTCTAAGTACAGTCAGCAATTCACATAGCCTATATCTAGCCAGCTTTGAAAATGGCTGAGTGTCCAATAGATACCTAGTTTTGTCGAACAACAAACACCTCTTTACTGGAAGAGAATATTGAAACATCGATTATGCTAGTTACAGGAAGTTCTGTTTGTTTTATCATAGATAAAGATCTATGGTTTTATTGACTTTTGTTCAATAAAAGTGATGAATCATGAGCATTATAGGGAAAATTGAAAGTATTATAGGGAAAATTGAAAGCATTATGAGTGGTGTGAGTGAGAATTTGAGAATAACATTATAGGGAAAATTTGGGGAATAATTTATCGAGCCCTAGAGCCCAGCATGCTAAGCTGTGCATCTCCAATTATTCAACTTTTTAAATTTCGTAATAAAAGTGACATCCGAAATTAAAACAACGACGAAAATTTCAGAAAATACAGTAATATAAGTATATGCTTCTTGGAGAAAATGGCAATTTTGAATATTATGCTCACTGGTGTTAGCTCAGCTGGACAACACAACATTATTAATAATACCTATCATTTTTATGCAAATCACATGTACGACTCACATGCAAACGTCAAAGAAGAAGTTAGAGTAGATGATTCTCCTGTATTCTGGTCAGTGACTACACATGCATAGAGGCCTTCATCGCCACTTTCAGTAGGATCAATAAGGAGACTATTATTCACTAAATATGTGTACTTGGAGAGAGAAGGGGAGAGAATACTTCCATTCCTCTGCCAGTTTATTGAAACTGAGCCAGATGAGGTGAAAGAACAGTTGAAAATTGCTCTGTTGCCTCTAGCAACGATAATATTGCTTGGTGGGATGGTAAATGCTGGGTAATGCATAGATTACTACTATTATCACATCCTAATCGTACAATAACGACTTACTTATCTGACAATAGCTTTGTCTCCCAATCCAGCAGATGGAAATTATTAAGAGCAATTGAGTAGCCCCTCCCACTGAAGCCATTACAATGTTGCTGAATTTCTTAGCTACAATCTTGCAATTAAAACTTTGTATCAGGCCACACACCACTTGTTAGGCTATTATAGTGAGTCTATTAGCATAGTTACAATAATAATTCTTGCAATAAACAACTTATGGACACGCCCCCCCGGGTGCCCCTGTTATTTACCACGATAACCCCGGGGCTTGTTTATTTAACCAGATACGCCCCCTTAGCAACCGGAAAATAATAAAAGAAGAGGCGCCAACACACCCAGTCATTTCAAGCTCGAGAGAAAAAACCGTTACATTTTTTTCTCTGTGTGCCTGACACTTCAGACAGCCTTCGGAAAGCCTTCTTACAGATAAGCCTACTTCTAAAAATGGTGAGCTTAGATCCAGCTGCTTAGTTTCTACTAGCTAAGGTTCTCTCTCAGTCCTGCAAAGTTTTTAGCTGTGTTTTTGCATATTTTTTTTGCAGCGTGAGTGTATCTCTATCCACGTTGGACAAGCTGGTGTGCAGATTGGCAATGCCTGCTGGGAACTTTACTGCCTGGAGCATGGAATCCAACCTGACGGGCAGATGCCGTCGGACAAAACAATTGGGGGCGGCGATGATTCGTTCAACACTTTCTTTAGCGAGACAGGAGCTGGAAAACATGTACCTCGTGCAGTGTTTGTGGATCTAGAACCAACTGTAGTAGGTAGGTAGAGATCTCCATCCCAGCTAGGTGCAAAAACTAAATAAGCCAAGTGGAATTTTTGAAGTGCTAGTGCTAAATACTTATCAAATAAGTTGTTATTTCTCTCCTTACCAGATGAGGTCAGAACTGGCACATACAGGCAACTCTTTCATCCTGAGCAGCTCATCACTGGAAAGGAGGATGCTGCTAACAACTATGCACGTGGCCATTACACTGTTGGAAAGGAGCTTGTGGATATTGTGTTGGACAGAACCCGAAAGCTTGCTGACCAATGCACAGGTCTCCAAGGATTCCTCATCTTTCATTCATTTGGTGGTGGTACTGGCTCTGGGTTTGCTTCTCTTCTCATGGAACGTCTCTCTGTGGACTATGGCAAGAAATCTAAGCTTGAGTTTGCTATCTACCCTGCTCCACAAGTTTCAACTGCCGTTGTTGAGCCTTACAATTCCATTCTAACCACCCACACAACTCTGGAGCATTCTGATTGTGCATTTATGGTGGACAATGAGGCTATCTATGATATCTGCCGAAGGAACTTGGACATTGAGCGACCTACTTACACCAATCTCAACCGTCTCATTGGCCAGATTGTTTCCTCCATTACTGCTTCACTCCGCTTTGATGGAGCTCTCAATGTCGATCTTACTGAGTTCCAGACCAATCTTGTCCCATATCCCCGTATTCACTTTCCTTTGGTTACCTATGCGCCCGTAATCTCTGCAGAAAAGGCTTATCATGAGCAGTTGAGCGTTGCCGAAATCACCAACGCTTGCTTTGAGCCTGCTAACCAGATGGTGAAGTGTGATCCTCGCCATGGCAAATACATGGCCTGCTGCATGCTTTATCGTGGAGATGTGGTCCCCAAGGATGTCAATGCAGCCATTGCAACCATCAAGACCAAACGTACTATTCAGTTTGTGGACTGGTGTCCCACTGGTTTCAAGGTTGGCATCAACTACCAACCTCCAACTGTCGTCCCAGGAGGTGATCTTGCTAAAGTGCAGCGTGCTGTTTGCATGTTGTCCAACACCACCGCCATTGCTGAGGCCTGGGCTCGTCTTGACCACAAGTTTGATCTCATGTATGCCAAGCGTGCCTTTGTCCATTGGTATGTTGGAGAGGGCATGGAAGAGGGTGAGTTCTCAGAAGCTCGTGAAGATCTTGCTGCCCTGGAGAAAGATTACGAAGAAGTTGGAGTTGACACAGTTGAGGGAGAAGGAGAAGAGGAAGGAGATGAATATTAGAGGCTTTAGTGTGGACATAATAATATACTTAACTATTATTATTAGACACTCTTATTCTTTCCTGGGCATGCGCGTTCTAAGGTGATGCGCGCGCATACATGCCTTTCAATTATTTTGATTGGTTGCTGCATTATTACCAAAGCAACTAGTTAATACAGCTGCATCCTCAGTCTTTCGAAAAGCTTTTTGAGTAGACGAACGTTGCGAGGTCTCTCTCTGTGAGCTAACGCAGTATCTTTCTTAGTGTTAATTTCTCTTAATTTAGAATCTATCGAAGATGGTAAGAATGTGTAGTGTTTATAGCTAAGGCATCAATTTTATGCAACAATAATAAATCCTTATTTTTCAGCGTGAGTGCATTTCTGTCCATGTTGGACAAGCTGGTGTACAAATTGGCAATGCTTGTTGGGAACTCTACTGCCTGGAGCATGGAATCCAGCCGGATGGTCAAATGCCATCAGACAAAACCATTGGTGGCGGTGATGATTCTTTCAACACTTTCTTTAGTGAAACTGGAGCTGGAAAACATGTTCCTCGTGCAGTATTTGTGGATCTAGAACCTACTGTAGTAGGTAAGTATGAGGATATTGTGTATGATATTGCAGCTGCCATGGAGAGTATAATATATAATACATATTGTAAATGCCAGCTGCATGCAATCCAAATTAAGGACATGCATGCCTGTACTTCATGTTATCATGTATCATCCAACAAGCTACATCTTTTACATGCAGTAATTTTGCTATAATGATATGACATAGCTACTGTTATATTCTGCAGATGAAGTACGCACTGGCACTTACCGTCAACTCTTTCATCCTGAACAACTCATAACTGGGAAGGAAGATGCTGCTAACAACTATGCACGTGGTCACTATACCATAGGAAAAGAAATAGTTGATCTTGTATTGGACAGAATTCGAAAGCTTGCTGACCAATGCACAGGTCTCCAAGGATTCCTCATCTTTCATTCATTTGGTGGTGGTACTGGCTCTGGGTTTACTTCTCTTCTCATGGAACGTCTCTCTGTGGACTATGGCAAGAAATCTAAGCTTGAATTTTCCATTTACCCTGCTCCACAGATTTCAACTGCCGTTGTTGAGCCTTACAATTCCATTCTTACCACCCACACAACTCTGGAGCATTCTGATTGTGCATTTATGGTGGATAATGAGGCTATCTATGATATCTGCCGAAGGAACTTGGACATTGAGCGACCTACTTACACCAATCTCAACCGTCTCATTGGCCAGATTGTTTCCTCCATTACTGCTTCACTCCGCTTTGATGGAGCTCTCAATGTCGATCTTACTGAGTTCCAGACCAATCTAGTCCCATATCCCCGTATTCACTTTCCTTTGGTTACCTATGCCCCCGTAATCTCTGCAGAAAAGGCTTATCATGAGCAATTGAGCGTTGCCGAAATCACCAACGCTTGCTTTGAGCCTGCTAACCAGATGGTGAAGTGTGATCCTCGCCATGGCAAATACATGGCCTGCTGCATGCTTTATCGTGGAGATGTGGTCCCCAAGGATGTCAATGCAGCCATTGCAACCATCAAGACCAAACGTACTATTCAGTTTGTGGACTGGTGTCCCACTGGTTTCAAGGTTGGCATCAACTACCAACCTCCAACTGTCGTCCCAGGAGGTGATCTTGCTAAAGTGCAGCGTGCTGTTTGCATGTTGTCCAACACCACCGCCATTGCTGAGGCCTGGGCTCGTCTTGACCACAAGTTTGATCTCATGTATGCCAAGCGTGCCTTTGTTCATTGGTATGTTGGAGAGGGCATGGAAGAGGGTGAGTTCTCAGAAGCTCGTGAAGATCTTGCTGCCCTGGAGAAAGATTACGAAGAAGTTGGAGTTGACTCAGTTGAGGGAGAAGGAGAAGAGGAAGGAGACGAGTATTAGAAGACTACACTATTGTAATAAACTCGGTTCTTGCTATTACTATTATTATTATTATCATTCAGTTTACTCCTGCGCGCGCATGATGAAATTAGCGTGAGCGTTTAAAAGTTCGTTAGCTGAACTTTCGATCTCTTTGCTGCACTCCATGATTCCAAAGACAATGAAAGTAACACTGGGAGTCGAGTGGAACAAAAAATTCTATAAGATGTTACAAACACCCAGCGTCAATCCGACTGTTGATTGCAGTAAGAAGACCGGAGTGAGCCAGGACTCTAAAATTCTAAGATGGTAAGCAAATATTAAATATAAGTGCCAAGATAGAAATAGATATGTTGTAATGTAGCGAGAGTGTATTTCAATTCACATTGGGCAAGCTGGAGTCCAGATGGGCAATGCCTGCTGGGAACTCTGTTGTCTAGAGCATGACATTAAACCTGATGGGACTTCGGTGCAGCTCCAAAGAGCCACTGGAAAATATGATGATTCTTCTGATACTTTCTTCTCTGTATCTAGTTCTGGGAAGCATGTTCCTCGTGCTGTGTACATAGATCTAGAACCAACAGTTATTGGTAAGTCATAGAGTATGTAGCTACTAATGACTGATCACCACCATTCTTTAGATGAAATACGAAATGGCCCTTATCGTCAACTCTTCCATCCCGATCAACTCATCACTGGGATGGAGGATGCTGCCAATAACTATGCTCGTGGCCATTATACTGTTGGAAGACAGCTCATTTGCGAAGTGCAAGAAAAGATTCATAAGCTAACTGAACAATGTGCGGGATTACAGGGATTTCTTGTATACCATTCATTTGGCGGTGGTACTGGCTCTGGGTTTACTTCTCTTCTTATGGAGCATCTTTCAGTGGACTATGGCAAGAAATCTAAGCTTGAGTTTGCCATCTACCCTGCTCCTCAGGTTTCAACTGCTGTTGTTGAGCCTTATAACTCTATCCTGACTGCTCACACCACTCTGGAGCATTCTGATTGTGCCTTTATGGTAGATAATGAAGCTATATATGAAATATGTTGCAGAAATTTGGATATTGAGAGGCCAAGTTATGCTAATCTCAACCGTCTTATTGGCCAGATCGTGTCTTCTATCACTGCATCCCTCCGCTTTGATGGAGCTCTCAACGTTGATATGACTGAATTCCAGACAAATCTTGTACCATTTCCTCGTATTCACTTTCCTCTTGTCACCTATGCTCCAATTATATCTGCAGAAAAGGCCTATCATGAACAGTTGAGTGTGAATGAAATCACTAGTTCATGTTTTGAGCCTGGCAACCAAATGGTGAAGTGTGACCCTCGCCATGGCAAGTACATGGCCTGCTGTTTGCTCTATCGTGGAGATGTGGTCCCAAAAGATGTTAATTCAGCCATTGCTAGTATTAAAACTAGGCGTACAGTCCAGTTTGTTGACTGGTGTCCCACTGGCTTCAAAGTTGGTGTTAACTACCAACCCCCCACTGTTGTACCAGGAGGTGATCTTGCTAAAGTGCAGCGTGCAGTTTGTATGCTGTCCAATACCACAGCTATTGCTGAAGCCTGGATTCGTCTTGATCGAAAATTTGACTTGATGTATGCCAAGCGTGCCTTTGTCCATTGGTATGTTGGAGAGGGCATGGAAGAAGGTGAGTTCTCTGAAGCTCGTCAAGATCTGGCTTCTCTTGAAAAAGACTATGAAGAAGTTGGAACAGACACAACTCAAGAGCCTAACGAATATGAAGGAGAATACTAATTCTGTGACATTTTTTTTTTACTTCTCCCAAATAAAAATTTTAATTAAAAATAATTTTGAGCATGCGCGCGCATGTTGCTCATTGTTATCGTTGCGTCGTTCGTGTTCAAAGACTTTCTTTCAGATATTTTACATCCAAAAAGGAATAGAATGCATGGAGCCTCCTCCTTTTCAGAGCGTGAGTACGCCAAAAGGAGAAGTCCTGACGCAGGAAGGAATAAAATGTGCAGCTACTTGTCAAGCAAAGTTCATTATTTCCTCTAGGAATTTATAATGGTAATGATCACGTGTCACATCACAGTTTGAGTAGCTAATTTTTACCACACTGTCTTCCTTATGTGATAGCTAGTTTTATGTCTGTGTGGTCACTATGAACACTATCCACAAATGTTCTAAATTCTCTCTTATTATAGCGAGAATGTTTATCAATCCATATTGGACAAGCTGGTGTCCAGATGGGGAATGCCTCCTGGGAGCTATGCTGTTTGGAACATGGTATTAAACCTGATGGAAGTAAGTTAGAGGCAAATGATAGTGCGGAAGCTGTGGAAACCTTTTATTCAACTGGGAGTTCAGGAAAATGTGTACCTCGTGCAATATTTATAGATTTGGAGCCAACAGTCATTGGTAAGTTAGTTATTGTTGTGTGTGGCATAAGTTATATTATCTCTGCTCCTCAGATGAGATCCGCACTGGGACATATCGACAACTCTTTCATCCTGATCAGCTCATCACTGGAAAGGAAGATGCAGCCAATAACTTTGCTCGTGGTTACTATAGTGTTGGGAGGGATATGATTCCTTTAGTACAGGATCGAATAAGAAAACTTGTAGAGCAATGTTCTGGGCTTCAAGGATTTCTTGTCTATCACTCATTTGGTGGTGGTACAGGTTCAGGATTTACATCCTTGCTACTTGATAAGCTTTTTTATGATTATGGTAAGAAGTCCAAGTTGGAGTTTGCCATCTATCCTGCTCCACAAGTGGCAACTGCTGTTGTTGAACCTTATAATGCTATATTGACTGCTCATGCAACAATAGACCACTCTGATTGTGTCTTCATGGTGGATAATGAGGCCATATATAATATCTGCAACACACACCTTGACATTGAGCGACCTTCCTACACAAATCTCAACCGCCTAATAAGCCAGGTTGTCTCCTCGGTTACTGCTTCCCTTCGATTCACCGGAACTCTGAATGTGGATATGGCAGAGTTTCAAACCAATCTAGTCCCATATCCTCGTATTCACTTCCCTCTAGTTACATATTCTCCCATCATCTCTACAGAGAAGGCCTACCACGAACCATTGAGTGTCACAGATATTACTAAATCATGCTTTGACCCATCCAACCAGATGGTGAGGTGTGACCCACTAAAAGGTAAATACATGGCCTGCTGCATGCTTTATCGTGGAGATGTGGTCCCCAAGGATGTCAATGCAGCCATCGCTGTTATCAAGGCCATGCGTTCAATCCAGTTTGTGGACTGGTGTCCTACTGGTTTCAAGGTTGGCATCAACTACCAACCTCCAACTGCTGTACCAGGAGGTGATCTTGCTAAAGTTCCACGTGCTGTTTGCATGTTGTCCAACACCACCGCCATTGCTGAGGCCTGGATTCGTCTTGACTACAAGTTTGATCTCATGTATGCCAAGCGTGCCTTTGTCCATTGGTATGTTGGAGAGGGCATGGAAGAAGGTGAGTTCACTGAAGCTCGTGAAGATATGGCATCCCTTGAGAAGGACTATGCAGAAGTTGCACAAAGTAACATTAATGAAGATGGAAGCAATGATGGGGATGCTGATGAATATTAATCCAAGATTTTGTTACTGATGTATTCTATTATTTTGTGGTTAGCTACAATACAGAATAATAGTCGTGCGGGAAATTAACACTATTCATTAGTTTACGATACCCTGAGGGGTGGGTGTGTCACGCAGAATTATTATAGTTGCAAGATGACGGAACTCTTCCTCCTCGTGTCTCTCACAGTGTTATTCCCAGGTATGTTTCAAACCATTATTCCACTCTTTATGTACCCCTTCTAGCAGACCTACAGCACTTTTCTCAGCTTTCATTTCATCAGTCTCACATCCTCCACTCTCACTTTCTTCTCAGCCCCACCCTCTATCTTTAGCGCTCTGCATCCCACCCTTCCAGTTCTGCCCCAACTTCCTTTTCAGTTAGCCCTTTCAAGCCTTCACCTCCCTAAGCTCTTTTCAGCTATCCATTCCTTCTTCCCACAGTGTCTAGAAGCCAGGTGGTTTTCTTCAGGGACTCCCCAGCCAGTACAACAGTTCTAGCAAACTTTCCTACCTCTCTGAGCTGCACTTATGAGCCTCCTCCATCTATTATCATGTGGGAGATGAATGGAATCCCTCTATCTCCAGATGACGTGAGGGTATTTGTGACGTTCAATGCTACTACAGGTAGCAGTGTGTTGAGGATTGCTAGAGTGGTGTATGAAGATGGTGGGGACTATGTTTGTAAGGCTTTCAGTCAAAGTGAAGACTTATTAGCTTCAAGTCAGTCAGGGACCATTACTGTTCAAGGTTGGCACTGCGATAGTTTAGACATAGTCACTGTACGTCCACAGAAACTATAATATCATGTATGCCCATATCTTCAACTTGTTTATCTTCCTTCATCCTCTCAGGCATTCCAGCCTTTTCTTCAATATTATCCCCCATCACAGCTATGTTGGGAGGGAGTGCATCTTTCCAGTGTGATGTAGTGAGTAATCCTGCCCCTACAAACATCAGATGGTTCTATGAACTTGGGGGCACAAGACAAAATCTGACTTCTGAAGGTCGAATAACAATTTCTCCCACCAATACACTGACTATTAGGAACATTCAGGAAACTGATTCTGGATACTATGTCTGTTCAGCAGAGAATATCTTTGGGGTAAACAGCACAGCTGGTCGACTGTTAATTGGAGGTAACTAACTATGGTTTTTATATCATCAAAGCACTATATACCATTATAGCATAATTGATACTGAATTATCTTTTTACTTCAATTTCTTCCTAGATCCACTTCCACCTCTAGTAATCATCATCGAGCCAAGTGAGAATGATCCATTATCTGTTAGAGAAGGAGACAGTGTGACTCTCCGCTGCACTGCAGTAATGCATACTTCTCTCTCCTCTGTCCTCTGGTCCAGGGACACTGCCGAGGTCCCAATTACTGGTGTTACGCAGATACCCAATGGAGCCCTCTTGTCCATTACTCCTGCCAGAAAAGATGATAGTGGACAGTACACCTGTACAGTCACAGACTCCATGGGAACAAGCAGCTCTCAGTCAATAGAATTATTAATCACGAGTAAGTGACCGGTGAAGACATGTACACAGTAACAATGGGTGTGATAGTTTACTAGTTAAATGTGCATACAGTATCCTGATTTTTCTACTCTTGGTTTTAACCTCCAGCTCCTCCCACTTTTACTACGGAACCATCAAGTGTCACAGGGACAGTAGGTATGCCTCTAACACAGACTCTCTCTTGTGTTGCTGAAGGAGACCCATTTCCAGTCATTTCCTGGCTCCGCCCAGACCTCACACCTCTTTCTGTTGATCCCCTTACCAATGCCCCTCAATTTGATGTACTATCAAGAGAAGATGCAGGAACCTATACATGTCTTGCAGCAAACAGTGCAGGAGAAGTAAGAACAGAGTTTACTATCACCATTGAAGGTCTGTCTGTCTGTCTGTCTGTCTGTCTGTCTGTCTGTCTGTCTGTCTGTCTGTCTGTCTGTCTGTCTGTTTGTAAGTACTTATCAATATTTTCATGAAATAGGACCTCCAATTTTTACTACCATCCTTTCAAATATCTCTACACACGCTGGACAAGATGTGATATTCCGCTGCATTGCAGAGGGACCCCCAAACTCTTCATACACTTGGACAAGGATGGATGGATCTCCATTACCTTCCAGTTCAACCACCATCACTACCACTCTCCACTTATTCAGCGTTAGCTCCTCAGACAGTGGAGCTTATCGGTGCACGGCAACTAATAGATTTGGAACCATTACAACACAGGGCTTCCTCAATGTATTAGGTGAATAATGATACCTCTATCATGTGAAACCCTTATGATAGCTATGTGGTGTGTTCATTTGTATATCCAGCTAATCCAGTAATAACCAGTGCTACCACCACGCCCATCACAACACTAGCTGGTACATCCTTTTCCCTCAACTGCATTGCTACTGGCCCCGCAGAGACAGTTCTAAAGTGGTACCTGAATGATACCCTTTTGGATCCAGATTCAGACCCTGCTGTTATGATAGACAATGATGGGACTCTGACAGTGATCTCTCCTGGTATCAGTTATACTGGTGCCTACACATGTAATGTCAGTACCAGTTTTACATTCGTCCTGTCTCGAGTCAATGTCATCGTTGGGTGTAAGTTTAACTTTTATACAGAATCACAGCCTATGAGAATAACCTTATGACCTCCCTGTAGCCACTCCCACTATAGTGACCTTACCTAGGGATGTGGACCTTGTACCTGGCATGACAACTCTCCTTGATTGTACTGTCAGTGGATTTCCTCATCCTCATGTCAACTGGTTCAAGACTGGATTCATCTCAGGTCAGATGGAGGAGCTGGGAATAGTAGGCCCCTCCCATATACAGCTCTCTGTGGGACTTCAGTTACAGGATGTGGGCAGGAATGATAGTGGGATTTACGAGTGTGTAGCAGAGAATGCTGTGGGAAGGACAACAAGTCAGGCCACAGTCAGAATAGAATGTAAGCATTATTTTTTTAGCTATAATTATGATACAGGAGGAGATTAACTATAGAAAAATGAAGAATTCACTGTTTCTTCTCTTCCATATAGCTTCTCCAATTATCGGCTCCATCCAGCCAACTACCATTACAGTCAATACCACTACCTCCCTCACTTGCTCCACACTCCTCAACTTTCCTTTGGGGGTCACCTCCTGGACCAAGCAAAATGGAGCCTCTTTATCCCCTGATAGATATTCTGTAGATGAATCTGGAACCCTCACCATATCTCCCGTATTGCGAGAGGACGAAGGTGAAATCGTGTGTACAATCAGAAACCGGTATGGAGAGAGCTCTTTCATAGCCATCATCATAGTCCTCTGTAAGTACTACAGTTAGTAATAACAATTCTCGATCAACATCCTCTCCTCTATGGCAATGTAGGTTAGCTATAGTCTCTCAGAATATGGCTCTATTCTTTAATGGATACTTGGCTATGACCTCTCTGTTAGCTTCCTGGTCTGTGTTCACACAGTCCACTTGGGTTCCTGGTCTGTGTTATATGATTTAATAATGTGTATACAGTTCCTCCTGTTATAAATGTGACCACACCAGTCGAAGTCATTCTGGAGTCCACTGCTGTTGTGTCATGTAGCGCCCAAGGCCAGCCACGTCCTGTGATCTCCTGGACAATCCCAGATGGCAGGGATGCAGACAGTGGTGACAACACGATAGTGGATGCTTTAACAGGAGAACTCACCATAGAGAATCCCGAGGGACATAACACAGGAACATATACATGCCATGCAGTAAACAGACTTGGAACAGCCACAGACACAGTTGAAATTATCATACAAGGTATATATAGCCATGGCAGACTATTGACTAGTAGATTGATAACTTTACTGGACTCCATTGAGCTAGCCTTCCCTCAATACTATTCTGATAGTATGTGTCTTAGTAGTTATAAAAGATGTACTGTGGAATCTGTACATTTTGGGATAATTTAGGGTGGTTCTTGGTTAGAGGAGTGGCCTTATTTTAGGGGTATGTGGTCTGTGGTAGTAGTAAGTATTGAGTAACTACTGAATGCTGGTGTAACATGTAAAATACCATAAATGGTTATACCACAAACACAAGCTTTTACTGGTATCTTCGTTTTGGAATAGAGAGGTTCCACTGTATACAGAGATGTCCTCATTTCAGGGAGTTGGGGTTCCACTGTATACAGAGATGTCCTCATTTCAGGGAGTTGGGGTTCCACTGTATACAGAGATGTCCTGATCTCAGAGTGTTGGAATAGAGGGTTATACAACTGTTAGTATATACCTAGTATAAGCTATTCAAGCTAACTCTCTCACTTGCTGTGACAGGTCCTCCAGTTTCTAGGCTAATAATATCTTTGTTGGACACTACTGTTATTCGCGTCCAATGGAATCAACCAATTAATGTTAATGCTAATGGATATCGAGTTCTGTTCAGGAGGGTGGGGCGACAGGATGTGCTGGATGACCGGATGATCAACTCTGTCTCTTTCTCAATGGTTTCCACCTTCTCGGATCTCTTACCCGGGGTGGAATATGAGGTGACAGTCAGCGGGATCTATACAGACGGTGTAGTAGGATTGAATACCACTATACAGGCAACCACTCATGAAAGTGGTAAGTTTCTTGAGGAAAGAGAATTGAATACAATTAAAATTTGTCTATGAATATTTCACAGTACCTTCTGGTCAGCCTCAGAACTTTAAAACGATGGGTATTGGTGCTGGGATTTACATGGAGTGGTCTGTAAGTTCAAATATCCCTCACTTTCCTCCATGCCTAAGAGTCATCAGGAAACAAGTAGCTATCTATAGTTATTATTCTTTTCAGATTCCTGCAGAGGATGAACGTAATGGAGTCATCATAGGTTATGAGATTGAATATCGGCTGGCATCTAACGATGCCATTGCTCCATTCACAAGTTTCATCGTGAACTTTACATCGACAATAGGAACATTTACTTACAGACTGAGAGGACTAGCTGAACAACAGTCATACGATGTACAAATCAGAGCTCTCACAGCAGTTGGGTCTGGCCCTCCTACATCTTCTCAGACTGTGGTCACACTAACTGGTACATATAGATAAAGCTAGCTAATGCGCCATCATCAACTATATATAGCAGTGTGATAACCATTGTCATTAATAACAAATGACAAAATAGATTGTGACCTGTTCCCTAAAATAACCAATCTAAGGTCCTATTAGTTAGCTATGTAGCTAGTGTTCACAATGTGTTCTAATAATATGTCTCTCTGGTTATGTTTCTAGCCTTCGCTCCTGTTAATGCTGAACTGGGCATTAATGTGGCAGTCAGCGTGGGTGCAGCATTGGGGGGAGTGGCTCTGATTGCCATTATAATCATGGGTGTGGCACTCCTTTGCCGTCTGGTCCACAGGAAGAGAACCAAAGTGGGCAAACATAAACCGTTAGTCAACATAGAACGAGGACACCAGGATGGCAGGAATGTAAAGAGGAAGAAAGTGTAAGCAGGCAAATTAATTTCTGGTGGGAAATAAACCCTACACCAACTCTCTATTTTAACCCCTTATCAACTCTCCTTACCTACTCTCTATTTCACCTCTATTCCAACCCTCCACCCAACTCTATTCTAACCCCCCAAAATTGGGCGGGGGCTCCCAGGGGGTTAGTTTAGGGCAACTTATGTCCTTAGGATCTCATAGTATGAAGAATGAAGCTGTCCCTCTGATCAGAACACATTGTGTTATGTATTGCAGAGTGAGTGGTCCTATACCTGGAATCACTCCACATGTAGACAGTTCAGTCCAGGGCAAGTTCACAGTGCAAGGAGAAAATGGAAACTTCATCTCCCTCAAGCCTAAAGTCATCACTGATGCTGATGTGGCCCCACCTCCTCCTAAAGGGGAAAATGTCCAGAAAGTGAAGAGACAAGATACAGTCCTAGACTCGTCCAATGATGAAACAGAGAATGGGAGGTAGCTAACAGCTTAGTTTATTCAATAACTCTTTGTAACCCATGCAACCTTACTGTAACCCTTTAGTTTACTCATCTGTTATAATAACCCTCTAGTTTACTCATCAGTTATAATAACCCTCTAGAATTGATGCGTACAGCACACCAGCTGATGCTCTCAAGTCATCACAAGTCCTCAGACAGAAAAAGACTGCCCCTGTGGAGGTCCATGACAGGGGAACATCGGGGGTCTACTCTGAGGTGTGGACACCTCCTCAAGAGAACCACGACAGGGTAACATCGGGGATCTACTCTGAGGTGAGTCATGTCCAGAGAATGCCACCTAAAGAAGAGAAGGAGGAAATAGAAGATAAACCTTATGAAGAAGTCAACTATGAAGGAGTAAGTGATACAGAAGTTGTTTGGTTGCTACATTGCTATCACAAGGTCCATTTAACCTAGCTTGTACAGTGAAATGAATGTAATTGACTACCCAATTCAATTCACAGATGCACTTTTATATTGTTAGTCCAGTGATATCTGGAGGAGAGAAGCACTTGAGGAGAGTGAGAGTGGAAGCAAGGACTCATTTGACAGAGAAAACAGTAGGAGACCTCCAGGAGACATTTCTCCCTCACTCCAGCAGCACCCAGAGGCACCAGATCTAGGGACAGAGGACTCACGGCTCATCTATGCCACTGTACCAAAGGAACATATTGACAAGAAAAGGTAATTGATAGTCATTCATGAAGTATAGACCAAAGAAGAACATTCTTTTAATTAGGGAGAATCGTTTAAAGAAAGAGCAAAAACTAGAAGAAGTTGAATCAAAACAGCAGGAAAAAATGCGAGAGAAATTGGAGAGGGAAAACTGGAAAAAGGAAGAGAAGAAGAAGAAACAGAAGGTAAAGGAAGAAGAAAGAGAAAGGAAAAGATTAGAAGCTGAAAGAAAGAAGAGGGTGAAGGATGCAAAGTTACGTGATAGCATGGGTCTTAGCAACATAGTCAGTTATCAAGACATTGACTTCAAATCCACTGGTGCTAGAGCTCAAGCTGACTTCATAGATGCTGCAACAGCTGCAATGTTCTAAATTACCTTATAATCCAGTTTATAGTTTGTATAATTAGAACAAACACATCTCATAATATACAGTTCATTTAAAACAAACAAAAGATTGGGAAATACATGAAACGAGTTATAATTATGAGTATATTAGCTTTATTATATATACACAGAATGAGTGGTTCTTTATTATCAAGGCTGCTTAAAATGGTGGTCTGTTGTAGCACTTCCTGTCTCTCCATCTCCACAGATTCACAGATGGAATGGAGGAACATTTAACCCTGGACCTGCTGCCCTCGAATACATTGCGTTGTATAGTTGGAATATTGTCACCATTGGTACAGACAACTTTAGCCAAAGTTGTCTTCCTCAGTTCGGTCCTCTGTAAAGCTGTGAAGACATATGGATTTTCATACCAGAATCTGTCTCCATCTCTTAACCTTGTAAAAGTGATTCCCATGATACAAGCAAAGGTGGGGCCTACTTGACCTCCTTGGAGAGTTTTCTCGGCTAATCCTCCTAACCACAAATCTATGCCATTTTGATAGCCTTCTTTACCATAGATTTTTATTAACTTTGACCTTGCATTTTTACTCTGGAAGGCAGTATTAATCTTTGGGAAGAGAGTCTTACAGAATTTCTCCCACGTCCTGTAAGTGGGTAATCCATGGTCCCTCCCTCGCTGAATATTCAGGGATGCCAGGTCCCCACCCAACTTCTTGTTTGGTTCTACAAACAGCTTTGAAGTCAGCACAGAGTTCAGAAATTCATCAACTGGATTGGATTTGGTAACAGTTAACCCTCTGAGAATTGGATCAGTTCCAAAGCTCTCAAAGTATCTGATAGGGTTAAAGAATGCTTTTTCAAGAGGTAATGGTCCGATGCTGAGTCTTCTATAGTTTCTGTCTAAACGATCGAGTTTATTTCGTACTAAACTGTGTCCAAATCGATAAGCGGCACCAGCGAAAGAGTTTGGTATGGTAGCATCTACAAATGGATTGTATCCTCTGTAACGAGGAATGTAAGTATTCAAATATCTCTTCCCAAACAATATTGGGAGAAATTCTTTGAAGGTAATGACCTGAGCCATTGCTCCCACAATCTTCCGGGTCTCCTGGTAGATTCTCTTGTCCTTCCAGCAGGGATTAATCTTCATCAACCATCTTGCTATTCGGTTGTGTTCTCTCATCCATACAGTATGCATTATAGTCAGTCCTAACTGCTCATTAACCCTCACATCACCAGCATCAAAAAACGGAACATTAGTGAAATCAGGAGAGTCTTCTTGAAATGGCAAGTTACCTTTAAGCGTGTTTGTCCTCCCTCCCTGTCTCAGCAGGCCTCCCTTGAACAGACGGAGGTTTTTAGCAACAGTTTTTGTAGAACCATACACATTGGATGCATCGATGTAGGAGGTGAGGTCATTGACCTGATTCCTGGGTAGGTCGGCCCAAGACCTGGAACAAACTGGAACAGATCTTGAGAATGGAATACAGGCGGCTTTGTTTGGAGAGCTGGTCCCAAATATAGGATCATCTGGGCTGACTTCAATTGGAATGCATTTCAAAGTGAGATCACAGCCACATCCATCTTCAGTAAAGACTGGGGCAATATCCAAATCATGGTCCAGGAACTGAGCCCATTGCATAAACATATGAGTGATGTGTTTAGGATTACTTGGCCTCAGGTCTTTGACGATATTCCAGCTGATATAACGGGGGCTGGGCCATGGTGGCTCAAAGGACTTTCCTGCTTTCAGTTGACTCAGCCCAACAGGAGCCGATATCCCATCCTCATAGTTTGCAGGGAGAATCCTAGCAAAGGGTCTTCCCGAAGCTCCATTTTCAGGGTAGAAGAAGTTATTACAAGTGCCATCAATAGACCGGTAGAAGAGATCAAAAAGAGTGCATGTCGGTGGGACCGGACGAATACATTTGACATGGTCTCCTATCACTTCCATGTCCTTATTAGAGAGTATCATTGTTTTCTTCCCAAATAACTTAGACACATCTGATAGGATTTGTTCAGTTATTATCCTGGCCTTGCCACTCTCCCCAGAAGAGTTTAAAGGTTTCTTGAATTTGGAAAAGAGGTGAAGGACATTCTGAGCAAATCTAGAAGCAGTGGAGCCAGATTTAACACGAAAGGTATTTGAAGCAGAGTTCAATGTGTTGTCAATGGCAACTGAGACAGCTAGCTTTGATGAGACTGGGTGGGTAGAAAGTATATAAAGAAGTCATTATGTTATGAGCATTGCATACTCTACTTACTTATTTTAGTAGACTGCACACCATCAGCTTTTCCAGAGGACAAAACTGAAAAATATAGATAATGTACATACCTTATTGTCAGACAACACACAACATTTTTTGTTAGAAGTCACAATTCTAGAGAGCATCTGAGACTATTGTCTACTATCATTGCATGCAACAACTTTTAATTATACTCGAGAGTACAACTAATACTCTGACAAGTGCAGGATTCCTCACCTCTCAGAGTGGAGGTGGCCTTTACTACCGTAGACCCTGTTGCTGCTTCAATCGTGTATTTTCCAGCATCCTTGAGCAGGACTTTGGTGAATCTTATTCCCGTGTGATCTAGAGTGACTCTTGTGCCATCTCCTGTGAAAAATTTACCATCCTTATACCACCTGTAGAGTAATGGAAGGAGGGGTTCGGTGTAGTTGAAGTCAAACTCAAATGGTTGGCCTACGTAGGCCACTTGGATCTTTGGAGTACTGTAACTAGGTGTGCCTAAATCCAATCACAGAAAATAATATTATTGGCAGTATTAGAAAGTAATAAGCATTTGGGATCATTCCAAAGGTGATTGACAATAATTTACAATGAGAAACTTGGCAGTACAGTGGTATCCTGGATTATAAGACCCCTGTGTTCAAAGACCACTTGTATTATTAGACAACTTTCAAATACATTTTTAACCTGTGTTGAAAGACCACCTGTCATTCCCAACCAAAGATCATCCTGTTTGGTCAAAAGTAATACGTCTTCAAAGACTGCTTCCACATAGTTTGATAGATTTTTACATAAGCATTTATTACACACATGTACTGTAATTACTGGGACAAATTCCATGACCTTTTACCAAACACCACAATGTGGGACTATTATTTTGGTCCTTTTTGTTAATCCCTTTATCAAGAGACCACCTACAATATAAGACCACTTTCTGCCGCCCCAAAGGGTGGTCTTATAATCCAGGGATCACTGTATCAGAAAGTAACAAGGTTATTCCAAAGGTAATTGACAAGAATTTATGCTTACAATGGACTGCTATCTTTCCCACATGACTCGGGAGGAGTCCATAAGTGGTCTTCACTTCACATCCTATAGATATCCCATTATCCTCCACCTCAACTGGACCGTAGGTGATTGTAATATTGTCTGGAGATATAACTTTCTTAGTAGAGTTTTGTGACGAGATAAGTTGCCCATTCTGCAGCCAAATAGTCTCTGTGTGTTGGAGGAAAGTACGACACTTGAAGGTGACATGACTCCCTAGGGAAACGGAAACATCGCCAGGTACTTCACTCCACCCAGGACTGCTGGACTGGTCAGGGACATGTGAAGTTGAGAGAACATTCGTATTCAATTCACAGCTCCCAAGAGAGACTAGTATAACAAAGAATGGGTATTATGGATGCAGTCTCTCTAATTTAGCCTGCAACTGCAAGTCTGAAACACAATCACTGAGACTTGTAGTTCATCAAAATAGTAAGTGCATTAATGTCTTCCACAGCATTATGATAATTATATTGTTGATACAGCTAGCTACAGTTAATATTCTTACCTGTTAGAGAAAGAACAAAAAACCAGTAGAAACTGTTTGAATGCATGAACTGGAGCTGTAGAACACTGTGCCAACTATGACTGACAGATGCCAAGTGGTTTTTATAACCTTGCTGGTTGGAACTATTTCAATGAACAATAGAGCTAAAGTGGTGCTTTATAAAGGCATCCCACATCAAGTCATAACAATCAACATCCTCCTTTGGAGTTTGAGAGGAGACTAGAAGCCAATGGTTTTGGAAATATGTGAACCCAGCCCTAAAGAAGCCCTAGGAGACGAAGTTTAGGTACATTTATCTGAGTTAATTTGGTTAATTGCAAGGTGCCGATTCTCCAATACACACAAAGCACTTGTCATGACTGTGGTTTCAAAGTATGGCAGAGCAACATCCAGATCATCCTTCCTAAACACCCTGATAAATTTGTACCCACCCCACCCATCCAAACACACACACAAAAGAATATGGAGAAGAGCTGTCAGTAGAGACAAACAATAGATCTGGAGTATTATTATTCTGATTGGACAAGAGCTTCATGGATTCTACATGCATATATACAACGGAACCACTGCCATCTCTAATAGATTTATCACAACTGGTTTATTATCTGCTTCACTCCACCACAATACACTTATCCACATCTGACGAATGATACAGTTCTTTCTTGGCTTACTAAGCTATAGACATCTTTTAACAAAATCTGCAGAGCTGCATGACCTGACACAACTTCTCGGAGCCTGCTAGCTATGTGTGAGAGGGTGCACAGATAGTTAAAGGACCTGGTCATGTTGGCATAAGTCTGTTTGAATAGAATATTATTGTCTTATACAAGTGCATGGTGATGATGAGTAGATTAATTTAGGAGGTGAGTATGGAGTCTTTAGGTGAAAAAGATAGTGCTTCAGATACTTCTGCTCCTTGAACATTCCCCTTACCTAAGATGTGTGCATGAGATTAGACGGTTACTTCCTGCCTTAATGATGGTAACTAAAGGTTGTGGTTAGGGAATACTTTGGTTTTTCCCCTGGGAGTTCATGAAATTGAAAATGATGCAATCAGTAAAGTCTAAATATTTGTATAATTATATCTGCTTCAAAGCCAACATATGCCCCGCCCTCAACCCTCAACATAATTGAATTACACCCACTAAGAACTTACTAGGCATTTGCTAGACAAGCATTCATTAAAGATATGGCACAATTAACAAAATTGGACTTACGATGAATGTTAGAAATTGCATTCATCAGCTTCACTCTGGGGCCCTGAATCAGAATCATAACATCAA
The DNA here is from genome assembly GCA_964016965.1 of Diacarnus erythraeanus. Taxonomy (NCBI): domain Eukaryota; kingdom Metazoa; phylum Porifera; class Demospongiae; order Poecilosclerida; family Podospongiidae; genus Diacarnus; species Diacarnus erythraeanus. Next base: position 507,963 of record OZ024681.1, read on the forward strand.
CAGGTAGTAATGGAGTGGGAAGACATACACTTTAACATCACTACAAATTTGAGTCACAATAAATGTATTAATACAGATGCCGAGCGATCCACCTCGCTTTCATAGCGGATATGTCCCTCACCATGTTAGTGCAGGCCATCACAGGCAGCACACCTTCGGGTATTCTACAGCATCTTGTCATGTTCTTAGACAAGTGTATAAACATGCATGCCACTGTAGTATCGGCTCTATTCTCCATGTAACAGAATCAGATGACACCATTGTCCATTGTACTAACCATGGACAATGTAATCTGAATCTGTTACATGGAGAAAGAGCCGTAGCTTCTTGTTACATGTGAAGCCCTGGAGCAATTAGTGGGTGGGTGGGTACTGCCTCTAAGCTCTATCTAATCAACAAGATGGGGCAGACTATACAGAGATCAACACAGGATGTTTACCTCCAAATGATATTATTCCACAAAGATAAACAGAAGTTAATGTATACACTTACCACAGGGAGTTTGAGACATCGCCACTCATCGTCTGACATGGAGTGGAGTTGCTGGAGACTAAGAGCCTGTGGGAATGAGGATAGCAGTTTATCAAGTGATAAGAGGACATATTTTTATATTGTTTACCTCCAATGACTGCATATGCTCTGAGTTTATGTCCAAACTCTTCATAAGTTGTACAAGATCAGTTTCTCCATGATCTGAGCGAGTCACACCCACCTCCAGACCCAGATCCCTCCACGAGGGTTCGGTCACACAGGAGACACTCCGTCCCACTTTTACCATCTTCTGTTGAGTGGTAGTGACTGAAGAGGTTGCAGGTTCATTGTACCGGCTGAGGGATGACGAACTTGTTGGAAATTCTTGTCCCCCTGGTGCTGAAGGTGGGGTCCAGTGACTATGGGGGGACCAAGGGTCACCCCTAGACAGCATATTGCCCCCCAAGTGATGGGTATAGGGTTTGTCATGCTCAAAACCAGTATATTGACCATTCAGACTGCACCCAACAGGTGTGTTACTCTGGCCTCCTTGCTTGGTCCACCCCTCCCATGATTGTTGTTGTTGCTGTTTTGTTGTTGAGACTCCAATTGGCTGTAGTTGGGTGGGTAAAGTGGCACAGCAGGCTGTGGCATATGGAGAAACTGGGCACAGACCATCGTTTCTGATAGACTGGAGTTCCAGTCCCTTCTCCCATTTGATGGTGCATAGTAGAATCATCGCCAAAGCCATGTCTGATTCCAACCATGGAGTCTCCTCCTAACTGACTCCCTCTAGAATGCTTCTGCTGGTGACCCATGGCTGCCCACTGGAACATGTGGTGGGAAGAGTCAGAATTGGATTTGGGTGGCACCGTATGTGGTGGGAAGGGGACGTGATGCTGATGACTGGGTTGTCTAGGAGGAAAGGGAGGGACCCCAAATCCATGCCCAGAGGGGGTCACCTGAGCAACGGGATGCATTCTAGGTCCAGTTGGTCCACTATGAAACCATATATCAGACACCTGGATCTTCATATTAGGAGGAGGGGCTGGTGGGTGTGACAGGTGGGGGGAGGAGAGAGGTGAGTTGCTGAACTCCATGGAGGAGGACAGGGAGTGTGAAGTGGCATGACCAGAAGCACCGCTATTGTTAGGCATGCTACTACCAATAGCTCCATAGACCCCCCCAGGGGCAGTGAAGTCCTGATCGGTCATGGGAATGTTTTCCCCATGGGGAGTATCTGGAGTTCCTAGTGGGACCAAGGGGTCATCAGATTGGCTATGGATCTGCGAGGAGGTATGAGGTGGGGCCTTGAATGAGTGAGAATTCTGATAAATAAATGGCTGTGTGTGTGTGTGTGACAAAGAAGTGTGACATAAACATAGTGAATCCCATTTGCCACCTGGTAAGGTGACAGCTCATCACCCAGTGGTACTTGTAGTTCTCCAAGGGAAATCATGGGAATGTCATTGAAGATACCAGAGCTCTGATACCAGACAGAGCTTAACATTAGCTGACATGGCTGACAGAGCTCTGACATCAGAGCTTTAACTCTTTTCTAACTAACAAGTGTTAAAAAGTCCGCTACATTATATACCTGCTGTCCAGTACTTCTTCGTCTATTATCATTGGGCCAGGCACTAGCAGAGTGGGTGGAGCTAAGTGGAGGCACATATCCTGCCGGTAATGTGTTGAGTGGATCATTCTCTACAACATTTTCCAACGTAGTCAAAAAACCAGCTAGAAAAAAGAAGGAATGGTTAAAAGACTGACAGGCACAAAAACCACACACCCCTTCTTTACCATATGATAGCTTCTTTGGTGGTCCCTTTACAGCAGAGGATGGTAAGCTCTTCCGCCGTCGTGTGGGAGGGCCTATAGCCCCGTAATTCCCACCCCTGGAGGAAGGGGCAGGAATGTTAGTGAGGTCAGGGGTGGAGTTGGACTGGCTTGCCAGTGGCAGGAAGTTTGGAGGCATGGACGTTTGCTAATGAAAGGAGATAAATAAAAGTTATGACACGTTCTTCCAGTAATCAGGGGAACTCCGCCCTATCACACCACATACAAACCTCCAGTAATCAGGGGAACTCCACCCTATCACACCACATACAAACCTCCAGTAATCAGGGGAACTCCACCCTATCACACCACATACAAACCTCCAGTAATCAGGGGAACTCCACCCTATCACACCACATACAAACCTGCTGAGTCGGCTGGATGATTGCTACACTTTTTGTTACTTTAGGTGGCCTCGTGCCAACTGCCAGTGATGAAGTCACACCCTCCTTGGCAGCATGTATTGAGGCTGGTAGAGTTCCCTGTGCCTCCAGTTCATCCCTGTCACCTTTGTCGACACCTGTCTGAGATTTCAGAGAGGAGACAAATGGTAGCCTCTCCGACGACCGAAGCATTGTTGAAACGTCTTCTGATTGGCTAGTTGAGTTTTGAATGGAATGTATGATTGGAATAGGATTAGACACCTTGGAGATTGAATCAGGCATGGTTTTCAAAGTCGGTGATTGTGTCCTCTGATTGGTAGATGCGATCTTGTCTGTAGAGTCACTCCCTCCCCCTTCTCTCTCACCCAAAGAAGAGACCTGAGGATCCGATCTTGAACAAGAGTGAGTTGTTGACAGAGGAGGGAAGTCAGAATTTACCTCTTCGTTATCCACCAGTGTCTTCTCTACAGAGGAGCTATCCATTGTCTGTACTGGACTAATGAGTCTCTCTTCTTCGCTGTCCACCGATGAAGAGGCAGGGGGAGGAGGGGCTGAGTCACTGCATATAGATACGTTCTCCTGGACCGGAGAGTTGGACTGAGGGGTGGGGAATGTAGGAGAAGGTGTAGCTGTCGCTGCCGCAACAGATGCAAAAGTGCTAGAATTGGACGTCCATGAGTTGAGACGGGAAGAGGAGGCACACCCAGAAGTAGTTGTCAAGCCAGTTGTTGACGTTGGTCTAACTGGGTCCTTGGAAATTGGTACTGGTCGCCTGCTAATGGAAGGTTTGGTTGTTTCAGATATGGTGTTAGTTTCTTTGGATGGGATCACATCTGAATACCTCTTCACCTGGCGAGAAGGTGCCACACCCCCAGACGAGGGGGAGTCTGAGCGAGTAGTCAAGAGTGAAGGAGAAGTGGGATTTGGCATTTTTGATGATCCCCTGTCGGGAAAGGGGGCACATGCTATTTCTGCAGTGTTGTCTGGCATGCTGAGAGCTTCATCAATCAATTCTTGGGCCGTTGAGATAGACCTCTGTGTACCCTGAGAACGGAGGAATCATGACACAGCTACAAATCCTCTAATGACACTAAACTCACTTTGATGGTGATGAGCCGCTCCGTGGATTTAGGAATGTTCTTAGACACGTTAATATGAGCACCCGATATCGCCTACACAAGGTACAGGGTCAAAACCAACACAGGTCATACAACAGACTCACTTGAATGCTGGTGATCTTAGATCCGCCAAGACCGATGATCCTGCCAACGAGAGAGTTGGAGACTGTCAACTGTACGGTCCTAAAATGTACAGACATCATGGACCTGTGACTAAAAGAAAGTGACATACCTTGTGGGTCTGGTGACTTCTTGCCAGTTCTGTGTGGAGATGTACGTGACTGGGTTGGAAACGGTGGCCATGTTAGCAGTGGGTGGAGGGTGAGCACTGGTGGGTGCGGAGGTGGTTGAGGAGGTGCCTGTGTTGACATTGGGGGTGGGATAGGCACTGGTTGCCATTGGACGAACAGGACCTGACTGGTGATGCTGCTGCTCTCGCTGGGCAGCTGCTGCCGCCTTCAACTTTTGAGACTCTGATAGTGTATAGAATGGAATAAAATATAGAGGATACAGCTTAACAAATATTAGGGGGTAGGGGTTCTAGGGGAGGGGGTACTATATACACCAAAGGGGAGTGGCATATACACTAAAGGGGAGTGGCACAAGGAGGGGCATATACACTAAAGGGAATGGCACAAGGAGTTGACATATACACTATGAACACAGACTCACGTATTTTAGCGTCATCAGTGCTACGAGACCATATGAGCTGTGGGTCTTCTAGATCCATTTCATCCCCCCAATCACCGGTGTCCTCCAGTTCCTGTGAGGAAGTCCACAAATACACCTCCTTATCTCCATACAGATGAGGTTTATGCTCTGAAGAATCATCGGGTAGTGTGGCGGGAGTGGGGCTCAGATTACACTGAAGATCCTTCCCAGAGGAGTTAGAATAGATTATCTTCTTACTCCAGTTGGTCTCCACGGGGGCCTTTGTGGAGGACGACAGATACGAATCCTCATTAGTGGAGTCAGTGACAGAGCACGGAGGGGAGTGATCTTGACCATGCTGACGTCCAGATTCTGAGGAGGTGGTACTGTTGGACCTGCAACCTCTAGTGGAAGACTGCTTTGAAGGAGCTCGTCCTCTGGTGCTGGAATGAGTCTGTGAAGAAGCTTTAGGGTCACCAGAATTGACTTCAGTTTTGTGTGAAGAGAAAGTGGTTGATGTTATTTCTCGAGTGGACATGGAGGCATTGGAGACAGCTGGAAATGGCATCCTTGCCCACCTGACATCCCGAGAACGATTCTTCTGATTGTTCCAAGAGTTTGAACTCCCATCTTTATCAGTTGTCTTACGAACAGCCTTCAAATTTGAAGACCTCTTTGACTCATAACCAGCTCCTTGATTCCCTCGTACCTGGTCGTTTCTATTCCGTTCTGAACTACCTTCAGATCCTCGGCTGTTCCCAGTTACAGATGGTTTTGAAGTGGATGAAGATGGAGAAACTTCTGCTTTGGGTTGAGGAGTCCTCTTACTGGTCTGACCCCCATATCGGGTTGCACTCATGTCTGTCTGGGAAGAAAGGGGTAACTTAGTGTCATGGCTGGAGGAAGAGAGATATTGAGGGTTTGAGGATGTGATAGAAGGACGAGAAGGAGGAGACAGTGGGGAGAGAGGATAGAGTTGTTCTTCATGGTAGTCAGGGACTTCTGTCGGACAGAATTCTAGGGATGAAATACAGTCATGTGACAAGATAGCTACATCATGCTATAGAAAGACATACAAGTACAACCCAGACAAAGGATATTGTGTCACAACTAAAGTGGATAGGTATTTGTGGCTATCAACAAATTAATAAACTTTGAATGTGTGCCAGCAACCTCTTGTTTTCATTGTGTGAATGGGTGTCCACTATGTAAGGTTTGATAGGTCAGGCTCAGATAAGAGATTGTTTCATCACTGATTCTCAAGGAGATCAGGAGAACGAAAGTATAAATAAATCACAGCCCGTGACTTCACACCAAGAAAGCATAGTGGGCTTCCTTGATGAGGAAACTCCACCCATTAAGTATTAAAATTGTGGAATAGTGGTTGGTAGGTTGGTTCCACCCTTACCTGGCAGGGCATCATGATACTCGTCTCCTGAATCACTGCCATCATCCATGGGAAGAGGTGCAGTAGATTCAGGTGAGCCATCTAGTTCTTGTCCAAACTTTTCACTTCTTTTGGCACGGCTGATTCTCTTCTTTGGCAGGTGATTATCGGCAGGAAGGGCATCCAGGGCTAGAGATAAAAGACATCACAGCACTGTACCTGGTTGAGTCATGCACTGGGGAAACTCTCTACTTTGGAAACCTCAATCTGTCCTTGATTAGATGGGTGGTCTCATTTCAGGGTGTGCTACAAATAGAGTGGGGGCAAGTCCTAATATTATATAGAGCACTCTTTTCAGGGCCAGAGGGATGGTGGTGTCCATGGATGGGTATCACATGGTTAATGTCCCTACAGTGTCTGTATAGACTCTATATTGATACCTGAAACTTCAGAGGGTGTGATACTTGCTGGTGAGGATGGTGGTTGGGGCTGTGTGGCTGACTCCTCCTCTCTATTGGGTCCATCCCGGCCTTCCACTGGGTAACAGGATTCCTCTTCCTTATCACCTTCCTACAAAACAGGGAGAGGGGATCCACATGACCTTTACTCTTCACAAACAGTTCAAAACACATCACAACACTCAGACTCACTGGAGCATCCATTTTCTCAGCCTGTTCTTTCTTCTTCTTCTTCCTTTTATCTCTCTTCTTGGCAGCAGCTTTTCTCCGACTTTCCTTCTTCTCCCTCTCAGCTTCAAGCTCCTCGCAGAGGATCTGAGCATTCTTCAACGCTGCCTGTTCTCGTGCTTTCTTGGCCTACAAACATGCACATGCATTCTATATTGGACCACTACTATCGATATTAACTGTGGGTGTGGTCAGTCACATGACTATTTAACAATAAGTATAACATTTCTTTCTTTAAAAAGGTTTATACCTTTAAGAAGCTCTCATGGAATAATCTACTTTAATGGGTTGCCAGAAAGCATACCTTCATGATAAGTTCAATGCACTTTGACCTCTGTGGTGCTAGGTCAGTGTCTGTCGGCATAGGGGCTAAGAGTGCTTTATTACACTCAGGATCAGAGGGCAAATGAGCTACGTGAGCCAAGAGCCACTCTACCACTTCAAAGTGTCCATTCTTGTAGGCAGCAAGGAGAGGTGTGGTCCCTCGAAGATCAGGAGACTGGAAAATAAAGGGTTAATACCAAATTAATATAGGCTATCAAGGGTTAAAAAAAATAAAATAACTAAGGAAGTTGGAATAACTGTGTTAAGTAGAGGCGAGTCAGTGCAGTGGTCCCACAACTGAGGGAGGCTGATTTACTTAACACCCTTGTTTCATGAACTTTCCTACCTCAGTGCTGGCGCCATGTTTTGCCAGCATCACAGCTATCTCCTTGAATCCTTCCCTACAGGCCAAATAGAGTGGAGAACAGCCCTTCTTGGTACGAGCCTCCACGTAGGCGGAACGTGACAGGAGGAGCTGAGTCAACTCCACATAACCTTTCTCTGCCGCTAAGGTAAGAGGACATTCGCGAGAGTTGGGGAAAGGGTTGCTTGGATTGCAGCCATAGTCCAGGAGGAGTTTAACAACATCCACATGGTTCTCTCGACATGCCTAGGCAGACAGGGATAGAGAGTAACCATGACAACAGTCACCTACTCTTAATCAAAGGGGTAACCTCATATTAGTGAGTTCAAACAATTGTCTTATTTCAGGAGTCTCATTACCTGGAAGAGAGGAGTGATTCCAGTCTTTGTCCGACAGTCCTTGTTAGCCTCGTACTCCAAGAGGAGTGCTGCCACATCTGCATGTCCCTTCCAGCAGGCCATGAAGAATGGACTCTGTCCATAGTTATCTGGAGTTTCCACATCAGCACCTGCCTCCAGCAGTAGCTTAGCCACACCTACATGCCCCTCCCTGTAATACAAGTCTAGTAACACTCCATTCAACTGTATCTTAGCCACACCCACATGTCTTCCTAGTACTACAAGAGCCTGGGTAAATCTTTAACTACCCTATATATCTGTCTGTAGTCTTCCTTTGAATAGAAGCAGCTGTTATATGCTCAGCAGGGGAATCACTTGTTCTCATCACACTCTTAAAGAGGTCATCAGAAGAACAAAGGATTGCATCACTGCACACACCAAAAATATGGTGCTGGGCAGGCTCCAGCACACACTCTCCTCCTGGAATACCCACCCCGCCCATTATGATACAACTCAATTGAGATCAGAATCATTGCCCTGGGTTTAGAACAAAATTCATCATCAAGCACTGGGCCCCATAGTGGAGTTTATAAGGGCGGCACCATATCATTAGGGTGGATTCTATAATTAGGGTGACTCTATGATAATCCTCATACCTGGTAGCCTCCATGAGAGGTGTACAACCAGTCTTTGTTTGATGGTTGACATTAGAATTTCTCGCTATCAGAAGAGACACCACTTCCTCGTGTCCCTTCCAGCAGGCCAGAGTGAGGGGTGTGTCATCATTACTCCCAGAAGGCACATTGATTTGGGCACCTGAGTCCAGTAGTAACCTTGTGGCTTCCTGGTGACCCTCTCTGGAACAGATAATAAAGTAGATGGACATCAAAGCATCAACTGGCTGCTGCTATCTGACAGCCTCTAGTTTAGAATGACTATGATTAATTCCCAATGACCTTCTGACTTAATATAAACACTATTAATTTAGATCTGCTGAATCAGCAAACTTCAGCACATGCTCAGACTGTGCATACATACATAAAGAGCAGTAAGCCTAACCATCTCTCTCACTCAGTACATACCTGGCTGCCAGCATCAGTGGGGTACAGCCAGCTTTATTCTGGTGCTCAATGTTTGAGACATTCTTGAGGAGGAGATTTACCACATCCCGATGACCCTTCCAACATGCCAGAGTGAGAGGAATATTGTTCTCACTGCCCGAGGGCATGTTAACTTTAGCTCCATGGTCCAACAGTAGCTGAGCAACAGAAAGATGTCCTTCCCTGCAGTAAGAAGTAATTCTGAATTATTTTGTCCAAAAATTCATCATATTATGGTTCATTGCAGGTCAATGTCTTCATTCAGGTTGCTTCTATGTGTAAATTTTCCTTATTATGGTATATTACAGTATTCATTATTGAATATTACAGATATATTACAGTAACGATGTAATGTAAGGAATTTACACATAGAAGCACCCTTCAATGCCTTCATTCAGTCATTTCCTTCTTCATTAATGACCAAAGAAGGATGTGGTAGAGTTCCAGCTGTTTGATAAAAGGTCTCAAGTTTAAAGTATCTCAGTGTGTACATGGTGTGAAGGTCTTGTAGGTGTACATGGTGTGGAGACAGCACAGCTAACCTGTGCTTGTAAGTGTACATGATGTGAAGGTAGCTAACCAGCTAACCTGTGTTGGTAGGTATACATGGTAGCTAACCAACTAACCTATGTTGGTAGGTGCAGTGAACTATCCACCACTTAATACATAACTCAGACATCACATACACACAAGCTGGACATTCTTTTCCTCACAATATCCACTACAGTGTCACTATAGCCCATGCATGTGTAGCACACTACATCACTTCCTACTCCAGCAGAACAAAGAACTAAAAACTCTTCTCTTTGTGTGACCACCTGTGTTATGTATAAGCATGGAGTACTCATGTCTACTACATGCAATTCAAAAGCCTCGTGTCATACATCCTGGAGTGGTATGCGTGATAAAGCCACTGAATGTCTGCCGGTCAACTCTCTATGTACGCATCCTATGAAGTAGGAACAACCCGTGTTCAGGAATGCTAGAATGTTACCTATACCTGGCCAAGGAACCATGGAAACATAATATTGAATGACCACAGGTCACAGGTATCCCTCCCTCACACCAAAATAGTATATCACATGTCACATGACCAATAATCTTACATTCCAACATACCTAGCTGCAAGCATGAGAGGAGTACAACCATCCTTGGTACGATGCTCAATATCTGAGTTGTGTTGTAGTAAGAGGTATACTACTTGGTGGTGACCTTTCCAACATGCACTCGTCAGAGGTATATCATTGTTGGAACCACTGGGATTATTAACTTTAGCTCGGTGTTTCAGGAGTAGCTCTGCCACTTGCGTGTGTCCACCAAGAGCAGCGAACATGAGAGGACTAAAGCCTTCCTTGGTACGGTGCTCGATGTCCGCATTTCTCTCCAAAAACAACTCTACCACCTTCTGGTGACCTTTCCAGCAAGCAAAAGTCAGAGGACTGTCCTTGTTGCTGTCTGACTCGACGTTAATCTCAGCCCTGTGATCTAATAAAAGCCTGGCAACCTTCTCATGGCCAGCTAGGGCAGCAAACATAAGTGCAGTGCAGCCATCTTTGGTTCGGTGCTCAACATCGGCCTTTCTATCCAGGAGTAGACGGACAATTTCAACGTTACCCAGAGTACATGCCCAGGTGAGTGCACTGTCATAGGTAGTCTCAGTAGGAGAATCTATATCAGCACTTCGGTCAAGAAGAAGACGTGCAATGGACACGTGACCTTGACTACATGCTTCTAGAAGTGGTGTATTGCCGGCTTTGTTTCGATGGTTGACATTGGCACCACTCTCCAAGAGAAGTTCTACTATATCTTGCTTCCCTTGTCTACATGCAAGACTTAACATCTCATCCAGGCTCACCTCTGCTTCAGACACAGAACGAAACACTCCTTCATGAGGGTCAGACCCGATTGGAAACACCTCCTCCATATCACTACAGCAAGGCGAAAACTCTTCTACTCGTTAATTTTTAGCTGGAAAAAGAACAATAAATATTCGAACATAAGCTTAGCTACATAGTAAAGAGAATAACACTGCGGAAGACAGATATATGACCTCTACGGCTGTCTTACCCGCCTGTCTTAGGCCCCACCAGTCAGCATCCGTTTCTTCACAATCTAGTGGCCATTTTCCCCCCTCTCTGACTGAATATTCCATTTATCCAAAAAGCAGACCACGTGGAATATTATAATATCTAAATTTTCTTTTCTTTATTAATTTTAGTATAGGAGGCAAAGATTTAATGGCTGAAGCGTTTAGAAGAATCCTAAGTTCTCCGAGATGTCTTCAGGCCAGATTCCAGCAAACTCTTTCCTCAGCTTACATCTTCCACCCTAACATTCAGACCATTGAGGCAGACAAGCAGATGTTTTTATGGACTAAAACCATCCAAGTTGACAACCCACCAAATGTTTTCAGCAATCTCATGACACAGGTGGACCTTGAACCCATGAATCATGTAATGGAGAGAACCATTTTAGTGTCTAGATTGTACGAAAAGAGGGAGATTAAGAGAAAGTCAAAGAAAAAGCCAAAAGATGTAACAAGGGGTACACACGAGAATTTTCCTTCAACCTTGTTGCAAAATCAATTCAAGAATGTGATGGGGTTTGCAATAAACTACCCCCAGCTACGAAATTTGAACCCTGCATTTGAGGCCCAAGTGTCAGCCTCTTGGAAGGTCAAAGATGAGATGATCAGTGTCCACGGTAGACCAGGTACATACTTGAACTCCAAGAAACCTATGCCGCTGTTTTACGACTCTGATGTAGTACAAGCAAGTAAAGATACTGTGCCAAGTGTCATGGAACCAGCATGGTTATTCAGAGATCTCAATAAATACTTGATCAGAGAAACGGCAAGCACTGGACTCTTGGCAGAGAAGTCCTTCTTCCCACACTTTCACACTTTGTTGGTTATTGACAATGGTGAGTACATACCTCCACCCAGCAGAGGTCTCTCTGAGATACAGATACTCCAAAAGGGACTGCTTTTTACCTTTTGTCGCCTGCTTGCTCAAGCTGTTGCTAAACATGGGAATGAGATCCTTGGAAATGTGCTTCCAGAACCAGAATGTGCCCAGAGTATTATGACAGATGGAAATAGATTCTCATTTTTATGGTACCAACTGAACACTCTAGATATGGACGACTTGGAGAACGGAGTGAAGAACTTGGTGTGCATTGAACGGCCAGGAGAAATGTTCTCAACCATAGAGGAACAGACGAAGAATAAACATAGTCTTGTTGATTTTGATAAAGATATTCTCAGAATGTACCTCACCATGCTCTTGTTGTCATGATGTACCAGTAACATTTTCTGAATCATTATTATACAAGATAATGTTATAAAGAAACTTTCCATTGTACATCACGTCTGATAGAGATAACCCTTTATCTACTTGAGTAAGGGAGCAATCTAGCTAATAACCCTTTATCTACTTGAGTGGGGAGTAATATAGCTAATTAATTGAGTCTAGGAGTAGCTAATCCTTCATTTGTTTAGTGTTCTTGGCAAGGTTTTATACAAAAAAGCTCAAAAGAAGGAACTGAGATAGAATCATTAGTAGCACAGAAAAACCTATGAATGTGGGGCCTTGAACTTTAATTTGAGGTTGTCAAAATATTATCAAATTCTGAAAGACTAGGAAGTGATACGTAGTACTGCATGAATTCTAATGTCACCACCATCACCATGGAGACAGCCCATCAATTGCAATGCTCCTATGTCATCTCTTCTCATCTAAGTAGCTGCTCCAACTGGTATACATGTGTCAGTACATGGAAATGAAACCATGATAACATCCATCCTTCACTGTATTTGCTACAGTGGACCTCACCTCATCCATTTTCACTCTTCTCTGTTTTTCAAGTTCATCCAAAAAATTTTCAAACCGAGTCTAATGTAAACAATACAGCTGTAAACAAACAAGCAAGTGAGTGACCATGTATTAGAAAAATGGTTGAGAAGTGAAGCATTTTAAATGGGGTTCACAGAATTAGTAAACAGCTTTCATAGATGACCACTGATTCATGGAAGATTAGTTATATACATAGAGTGTGATACAATCTCACCAATTCCCTGGAGGGGGGAGGAGTGTAAACAACCTACTTCTCCAAAAATCAAGAAGGATGGGACATAGTCAGGAAGGTGACAGCTCACTCACCTTTAACAGAGGCATAGGAGTGTTCATGATCTTAATTTTTTGTTCTTCAATTTGATTTTCAAGGTCTTGTATTGCTAACCTGAGTGACACCACTTCCTCCGTTTCTGAAACCAATAGAACAGGACAGAGAGAATAGTAACAGTACAGAGAGAACAGGACAGAGAGAATAGTAACAGTACAGAGAGAACAGGACAGAGAGAATAGTAACAGTACAGAGAGAACAGGACAGAGAGAAGAGAAAGAGAAAACAACAGCTGTAAAGTTGTAAATCAAATAGTTTTATACTGTAGTATATGCATATAACTAGGTCATGTGACCATGTCACATCCATTGGTTAAATATACATGCATGCACACAAGCACATACATGCACAAACAAGGAAACACTCAGCACACACACACACATACCTGGAGATTGGTCCACCACACCTGTAGAAACAAACAAGATGCATCAAACTCAGTTTGTAAGTCACAATAATTAGTTTATGTACCTCCCCCACCCACATACTAATCTCCTCCTCTTCCTCCTCCTCTTCCTCCTCCTCCTCACTCTCATCACTGTTGCTACTGCTACAGCTGGCTTCCTGGAGCATCCGAAGGAGTTCTGCCTTGTCGTCAGCTAGATTTCCCAGACTGGATGGATCAGAGAACAGCGAGTCCTCGTCCTGAAGCAGCTGACCTTGGTTGTTGAAGGAGAGGGTGTCAGATACAACACTGTTCATGTGTAATATAAAATAACTGAGATAAGAAATACGTTCAAAATTGAGCACTGTTACCAACACATGCAGTTAGCAACACACATAATATGTATGTCCTGATGCTTTCCTTGTCCTAAATTAATATTCCTCTATGTCCTAATCACAACATAGACCTATCCCATGTCCTGACCTTTGGCTGTCTTCATTGTGTTTATCCTCCTCACTCACAACCCTGAAAGCTGGTTGTCATAGCAATAGTCAAGGTATTCTAGAACCTCATTAGTTGTTCTATTTTAGTTTCACTTTCCTCTCAACAAGTATTGTTTTATTTAAAACACTCTATTGAGGGTTTCATGTACCCAATTAGTCCAACTCCACATACTTGCAACCTTCCAGTAGTGTTTCCTATACCATAGAAAGGCATGTTGGTGGTATGATAACTAAAATGAATGGAATAAAAGGATACACACATTGACAGCAGAGGTATCTGCTCTCAGCAAACGCTTGACTTCCTTCTCAACTTCAGGACACTCTATCATCTGTGAACCATAATAATTCTTATTACATCATGTAAAATTGAGTTTTATGATTATTCCGGTGAAAAACAACATGCCTAACTGTTGATTAGGTCTTCCGTGAACAGGTACTGCATGAGGACTAGGTGGACAGGGTGGAGGGTACTGCATGAGGACTAGATGGACAGGGTGGAGGGTACTGCATGAGGACTAGGTGGACAGGGTGGAGGGTACTGCGTGAGGACTAGGTGGACAGGGTGGAGGGTACTGCGTGAGGACTAGGTGGACAGGGTGGAGGGTACTGCGTGAGGACTAGGTGGACAGGGTGGAGGGTACTGCGTGAGGACTAGATGGACAGGGTGGAGGGTACTGCGTGAGGACTAGGTGGACAGGGTGGAGGGTACTGCGTGAGGACTAGGTGGACAGGGTGGAGGGTACTGCGTGAGGACTAGGTGGACAGGGTGGAGGGTACTGCGTGAGGACTAGGTGGACAGGGTGGAGGGTACTGCATGAGGACTAGGTGGACAGGGTGGAGGGTACTGCGTGAGGACTAGGTGGACAGGGTGGAGGGTACTGCGTGAGGACTAGGTGGACAGGGTGGAGGGTACTGCGTGAGGACTAGGTGGACAGGGTGGAGGGTACTGCGTGAGGACTAGGTGGACAGGGTGGAGGGTACTGCGTGAGGACTAGGTGGACAGGGTGGAGGGTACTGCGTGAGGACTAGGTGGACAGGGTGGAGGGTACTGCGTGAGGACTAGGTGGACAGGGTGGAGGGTACTGCGTGAGGACTAGGTGGACAGGGTGGAGGGTACTGCGTGAGGACTAGGTGGACAGGGTGGAGGGTACTGCGTGAGGACTAGGTGGACAGGGTGGAGGGTAGTGTGTGAGGACTAGGTTGACAGGGTGGAGGATACTGTGTGAGGACTATGTAGACTGGGTGGAGGTACTGTGTGAGGACTAGGTGGACAGGGTGGAGGATACTGTGTGAGGACTATGTAGACTGGGTGGAGGTACTGTGTGAGGACTAGGTGGACAGGGTAGAGGGTACTGTGTGAGGACTAGGTGGACAGGGTGGAGGGTACTGCATGAGGACTAGGTGGACAGGGTGGAGGGTACTGTATGAGGACTAGGTAGACAGGGTGGAGGGTACTGTGTGAGGACTAGGTGGACAGGGTGGAGGGTACTGTATGAGGACTAGGTAGACAGGGTGGAGGGTACTGTGTGAGGACTAGGTGGACAGGGTGGAGGGTACTGTATGAGGGGTGGGTGGAGCTAAAGGTACATAGCTGAAGTTGTAGGAGTAGTAAGTGGAGGGTAACATGTATGATTTTAACCAGTGAAATAAAAAATGACAGGAAACAGTCCTCCTTAACTGATTGCAAACTTTACAAACCTTCTTCGTCTTTGTCTTCCTGAATCTTCTCTTTCTGACATTCTTCAATGGAGGAGTAACTAAAGTTTGTTATTGTATTTAGAAGGAATTAGAATAACATAGAACTCACTTCCATGGTTGGACACAAACTTCTTGTATAGCTCTTTCTTCTTGGCAGCTGTCATGGTATCGACACTGACCTTCTCTTCCACCAAATCCTCTAGAGGTGAGTGTGAGCAGAGAAGAATCTGTGCAATGTCTCCAGTCTTGTACAACACCTTCTTGTCAAGTGTCTTGTAGCTCTCAAGGATAGTAGGGAGGTCAACCAGCTGTATGGTAAAATCACTGACGACTCATATCTTCCCTAGTTACCCAACTACGTAAATTTATAGAGCCCACTGTGTCTTGGGTAACACAGTGGAACTGTACTTCTCAAAGTAAAAGTCATGTACCTTGGATGATAAGACAGTTTCATCCCATTTGACCTTGCCATACCTCATGGTACCCAATGGGTCCTCTGTATCATAGCAACAGTGACTTTAGAATGGTGCATATCAAATTTAAACTGACTATGAAACTCCAGCTGAAGTCTCTCTCCAAGTGTGTCAGCCTTCAGTGCTTCTCTCACCTGACTTGCACAGTCCTGAGGAAGACGAAGTATCAGTTGGTGCTCATTTGCAGGATCCGTTGAAGACATGACGACCAACTCAGTGAGTTCAAAGTTCATAGGTAATAGAGGGGAGTGGCTTTCGCACTAAATTGCTTTTGCATCATGCACGCTTGCATGCAGTCATGCTGGTTAAAACCAGTTTTGTTACACTACTCCTCAGTCATAATTGCGGTGGTAGGAGAAGGAGTATCGGTGAGGAGTCTTAGCTGAGTGGGACAGTGGAGTCTCGCTGTGGTTTGATTGCTTGTGGAAGAGTAGTTGAGTCATGTATTCCATGGGCGCTGCAGAGCTGAGAAAATAGCGGCTACTAACCTAGGGAGCTGCACTTGGAGCGAACGCTACTGAAGAAGGCTAGGCCAGAGGAAACTGAACGTTGTTATTAAGAAAAAAACCATTATTATTGTAAGTCGCAGCTAACTGCGGGCAGAAGTAGGGAAGATAATGTTTAAAGTTTATTATAGCTCACTCTCCCATTCAAATCAGCTGATTAATGCAGTGGCCTTGTTCGTGGTACATAGTATAAGCTAATAAGTTACTCTGTGCCAAGTTCTGTACTAATACTTGACTGGTAGGAGCTTGTATCTGCTGTGTACAGCATGCAGTATCTAGCTGGCTGGGTGTAATCTCGAATATCTGTATTTTTTAAGTGGTTATCAAGCTAAACTAGCCTAGCTGGTTAACATCAAAGATTTCCCTGTACAATAGTTGTAACAAAAACCCTGTTGCAGCTGTACCTACAACTAGAAAGATAATACTGTACATGTATGCAGGTCAGGTGCTACAGATTGGGGAGTGTGTGGGGGAAAACCTAATCTTGTGACCATGACTTCAGTGGTGGTTTAAAGTGGGCAGTTCTTATCAGTGGATACTGCCTATTACATGGCTCAACCTAACCCTGGTCATTTTGTTCTCTCGTGTCTTCTGTGGTGGTTTAAAGTGTCAGTGGGTACTGCCTATTACATGACATGACCTAAAAATATACAAAAGGTGTTACTTTCCTGAGCAATTCTATCTTATTATGAGAGTTTAGTATGATACCCCCTCTAACACACACTAACTTTCATTTCATACAGCCTGATAGAATGGTTGAATCTGATTTAATGGTGGGCTGTGCAGGGCTAGCACTGGGAGTAGTGGCCATCATTGGACTTATCATAGTGTCTGTTATATCCTGTTTCTTATGGCGAAGGACCAGAAAAGATCTCCTTTTACTGAGTATGTTACTTCAACTCCCTCTCATCTCTTCCCTCTCCCCTCCCTCTCCCCCCCCCCCCCCTTCTCCCCATCTCTCACACTTGTCTCATATTTGGTTTATTCTTGCACACAGGGTACCATGTGGAGAAAGGTATGGAGGCCGATGAATCAAAAGACCCAAAGTAAGTTATCACTAGAGATGGCTTTAGTTCTTGGGAGTGAGGTTGGGGGTCCTTGTCCAGGAGGTGGTTCTTGTTGGTGGTTAGATAGCTAAGACTTTTTCATCAGTGGGTTCTTCCTGTGGGTATGTGTACTCTCTGTGTGTGCTCTCTGGGATGATTCTCCCAATCTCTAAAGTTTTGGGGAAGTGTGAGGTCAGTAAATGTACCAACTAAGGAATTCTCTAGAGTACACCCACCATAATGTAACCTGGCAGTAACCTCTGGCTGTGTAGCTGGCAGTAACCTTAGGCTGTGTAGCTGACTGTAACCTCTGACTGTAACCTCTGGCTGTGTAGCTGACTGTAACCTCTGGCTGTGTAGCTGACTGTAACCTCTGGCTGTGTAGCTGAATGTAATCTGACTGTATTGATGTTGCATAATTTGATTTTGCTGACCAGCATGTCTTTAAGGAGTTGGTAATTATAGTCCAATTCTACTTCTAGAGTGGCAAAGAACCTCAAGTGGGCATGTGGTGGTATTCCTGGTTGTGTGGTTGGAGATTACAGCAGTTTCCACTTAGATCTATTGTTTCCCATGTGACCTTTGGTCAGATCTAAAACCAACATAATGGTTTCCTTGAAGCACTGTAAGCTGTAATCTGAGTGGAAGCACTGTGTGTAGCTAGGACTTGGTTGGTTGTTTCTTTTAGAAACACTAAGTGATACATGGAGGATGGTTAGATCTCACTGATATACAAGAGGTATGAGAGTTATAATTATTTCTGGATCTATAGATAAGGGTATGTCTCCTATTGTATATCTGCATATAGCGTGGTTGTAATCCTATGCTTGTGAGTCCTGTTGGCGGGAGCCTTCGCCCAGACAGCAACATCATGTCTGCTTTGGGTTGTTGTCCACTATTGTTCTATGGAAAGAGTGTGACAGAAATTAGGCTGTTGTCCACACAATGACTGCACTAGACAGGGGACTCTACATTTATAGGACAAACCCTCACATACTCTTGACATTCTCTATAGATTCATACCACCTTGTCAACCATTAAATGCTGGGGCACACTACTGGGAGAAGGCTTGTTTAATTTCAATTTCTTGTGTGTTTATAATGAAGTAGTTCAATAAACTGTCACTGGTAGTGTAGAAAGCTAATTGAGGGTTAGGAGGTGTGTCAAACTGTTAAGTGTGTGGGAGGGAGTTATGTTGCTATGGTGATGTGTTCCAGTTTAATTTATCTTCCCACACTGCCCAGTTGTAGAGTTTCTTGTTTGTCTGCGTAGTTAGCCAATTAAAGAATTGGAACTAATATTCCTACTAGTAAACTATAAAGGTCATGATGCTTGTGAGCACTCACTGAATGAATATGGAGGTCAAAACCATTATTCTCATGATAATGGAGTCAGCCCTATTGGGGGTAATAGCTGGTATAGAGATTAGAGTGATAATTCAGCTGGGAATATTGTAGATAAAACTACTGATAGTCCTACTGTCATGAATTCCCCCATTAGGGAGTACAGGACATGACCTCAACAGCATAAATACACTATGACTCTTACACTTTG
Organism: Diacarnus erythraeanus; assembly: GCA_964016965.1. Taxonomy (NCBI): domain Eukaryota; kingdom Metazoa; phylum Porifera; class Demospongiae; order Poecilosclerida; family Podospongiidae; genus Diacarnus; species Diacarnus erythraeanus. Next base: position 526,968 of record OZ024681.1, read on the forward strand.
ATATGGCACCCTTGAAAATAATCTACCCTTTATCTCTGCCCCCATTAACTCTAATATTGTACCCCTTAACTCTAATATTAATACTGCACCCCTTGACTCAAATATTGTTGTAACATTAACTCTAATGTTGTACCCCTTAACTCTAATACTCTATCCCCTCGACTCTAATATTGTGCCCCCTCGACTCTAATATTGTGCCCCTTAATACCAGCATAGTTTGTCATTTCATGGACTTTGTGTCATTACTTGTAAACTATAATATACTACAATGCTAACAATCCGTAATCTAGTATTTCTCTCCACACTTACAGTTCACTACATTTGACTGATCTTCAAACCTCTCACCCCATTTCAGCCTCCAGACACTCCCCAAAGGCCCCTCCTACGCAGGCCATACCTATCAACACCATCGATGACGTCTCTAAGGGTTACTCATCGGTCAACAAGCTGAGTCTCCTTCCGGATGAGGTTCGTACTGCTGAAAACCTCGAGGGTGACACTGTTCCAGCCGACAAAGAAGTGGAACTGCTGGAGCAATACAGGAAGGAGAGAGAGGATTACGAAGAGAAACAACTCCAGAGGTTGGCTGAAGCAAAGGCAAAGAAAGGTGCTGTTGCTATTCCCGGTATGGTTGGTGGTACCAATCTTCCTGCTCCTCCCATTTCTGTTGTCCTTCAGGGTACACCTCTTGATCCGAATTATGAGATGGTCGATCCTGCCTCACCTGTTGCACCTGTCACCGTGAGAGGTGCCGTTGGTCCCTATGAGGATCCGCCTGATGCTGCGAGTAGGAGCCAGGCGAAGAAGACTGGGACCCTTCAGGATACACACCTCCTTGATTATAATGGATACGAGAGTGTCGACCCTGTTGCACCTGTCTCCGTGAGAAGTGCCATTGGTCCCTATGAGGATCCGCCTGATGCTGTGAGTAGGAGCCAGGCGAAGAAGACTGGGACCTTTCAGGATACAAACCTCCTTGATTGTAATGGACATGAGAGTGTCGATCCCGTGTCGTCTGTCTCTAAGAGTGGTACATACAAGAATCCTGCTGATGCTGTGAGTGGAAAAATTGGGAGCAAGGGAAAGAAAACTGTACAGGAGAAGCTGAGTGTGGCAGCGTCAAGCCCTGGCGAGGAGTACACTCCTGTGTTTAACAGTCTCCCCGAGGGGCAGGTTGAGAGGGTAGTGCAGACTAAGACTGTGGGAAAAATTTTGTCCAACCCTTCCCAAGGTACCTCCCAGGGATCTCATTCTTATGAGAACAGTGACTCCAGCCCCACTCGAAGAGTTTCAGCTGAATACAGCCCAGAACATGCAAAAGCCAATAGCAAATTGACTGGTGGGCAGGATGGAAACAGAGCATCGAAGAGAAAACCAGCTAAGGAAGTGGTCGAGTTTGATCCAAGTAAACCAAAGAAGTTTACCATGTCCAGCAGTACGAAGAGGAAGTCTGGTGGCAAGCAGGAAGGAGATGCAACGGATGGAGATTTGGATGATTCACCTTCACGGAGCAATGGTGACAGTGGAAAAGGACTGACCAATCCAGATGCAAGCCCTATGGTAGATTTGGGGATAGGGGAGATGTCTTACGCACTAGTCAACCTGGTAGACAAGAAGAAAAACAGGGTCGAGTCTGACGTTTCTAAATGTGAGGGTTCAGGTGTTCCCAAGCATTACAGAGTCCCTGTCATGACCTAAGGGATATTTTTAAAACTTTCTTTACTGTTTAACCCTTTCAAGAAGGAATTTTTCTTCCTTTTTTTGTCTCATTATTTCATCATTGCTCAGCGATCATTTTTAAATAGCTCAATTGTTACCAAGTTCTATTGGTTCAAACCCAATTCAGTCAGGACTCATCCTTCCCTTCTCTGTATCAGTGATTTATCCTCAAGTTCTATTGGTTCAAACCCAATTCAACCCAGGACTCATCCTTCCCTTCTCTGTATCAGTGATTTCATTCACTTATCTCTCTCTCTCTCTTGCTCCACTGCCCTCTGTTCCACCTTTCATTCCATGTTCCTCAACAAGTGGCTATTTTCTGATAGCTCTTTTATTCACTTTCTGTGCTTCCTTTGGATTATTTTTTATTGCATTCATAAGTACCTAATATATGTACATGACGTGCTTCATATTTATTCCCATAAGTTGTGTGTGTGTGCATCTTGATTAAATCATCTAATAATTATGATTTGTGCATGAAACACCAAGTCCCAGCAGGTGCAGCTGTAATAGAAACATTTGTAGGGCACAATATTCAAGGGAGCAGTTCTGTTAGGGAATTGTTCTAGATTGCATTGGAGCAGTTCTATTAGAGAACAGATTAGAGAACATTGTGTTGGAGCAGTTCTATTAGAGAACAATTCTAGTGCATTGGAGTAGATTGTATTGGCATGGTTTGAAATAGCTACCTCAGCTCTACTTCCATCTGTTTAGCCACAGCCTGGCGTAATATCAGCTGTAATTCACCAGCACGAGTTCTTGATAAAGCATCCCATGTCGAACAATAAACAAGACGATAACAGTAGCTAACCCTTTCTGGATCTAAACCAGTCTTGTACACACCAATACACTCCACACTCTCCACAACCCCTCCAGTCACTTCACTCACAATACCCAAATACATATCTTCTTCAAACCTTTCTTCGTTACACCAAAAGCTCATGTCGTGGAGATATTTAGGAGGCCATAGAGACTTCCTCGAAGGAGAAGGGAACTTGAAAACATGACAGAGAGAATTACTCAGGTTAAACCCCTTATCTGTGTGTCCACGGTAACCAGTGGGAACATAGTCAGGGAAATCAAAGGGTCTGAAGGGTTCCACTTGATGCAAAACGAGGCCACCTTCGGTAGCCATCTCTGTGATCTTCCATGAATTTTCATACCCTCTTTGGTGGGAGTCGGCTGGTGTCCCTCCTTGACCCCGACACAGAGATACATGGACTGCGCCCTCTTCCGTCAAAAAATGAGATGATGAGATGAAAAAATTCTTTAGAAGTGTCCTGTTTAAATGGATCTTGTTCTTCCCTCCAGCGTGAGGAAAATTGAAGATGATAAAATCAAAAGTCAGTTTTAATCTCCTTAAGTCTTGACAAGCTTCAAGATTAGTAGCATCAACCTCATGGAGAGTATCGACACAGTGACTATCCTTCAACTGCCTTAGATTCTCCTCAGCCAGTGGCCTCAGTAGAACTCTCTCCAGCCTTTCAAAGGAGGTAGCCACCACTCTATCTCCACTGGTGCTGGAGGTGAGTTCTAACCGCTTGCAGAGAGAAAGCGAAAAAGAGAAATTCCCGTCACCTAGAATGAGATACTTCATCAACTTTCATGTGACGACCCATTACCAAACAATTAGTCTCCTGCGTTATTAAGATTTTAATAATAATTCCAGTAATATTATTATTACATAGTTATTGTCATAGTTTACTGAGAGGGGGATCCAGGTTCACAACGACCTTTCCAGAACTCTTTCCAGTGTAAAGATAATTCACAGCATCGAATACAGACTCTATTCCTCTGAATGGACCCACAGAACTACTTTCACCAAAATCCACATCTGGCACTATCTCCCTTCCTGAATAGAGCTTAACTAGTCTCATAAAGTGAGTAGGAAAATCATTCCGATAAAGGTCAAGACCTAAAAAGAAACCTCTGACACTGGCTGATTTCGAGAGGAGGATTTGGCATAAAGGAATTGTTGAATGTGAGTAGAAATCGTTTTCGTATTTTGAAATGTAACCAATTATTATCAAACGTCCTCCGATAGCGAGATTCTTGGCACAAGTGTTGAACATTTTGCCCCCAATGCTCTCGTATACTACATCTATGCCCTCAGGGTACTCACTCTTCAATACATCATTAAGACTCTCCTTCTTGTAGTTGATGGGACGATCACAGCCTAGACGATGAAGAAACTGGACCTTTTCTTCAGTAGAACATGTACCAATCACATGACATCCTGCAAGCTTGGCTAATTGGACTGCAAATTGTCCTGTACCTCCCGCAGCTGCAGTTACAAGAATCATTTCCCCTTTTTGCAGCTCTCCAACTTTCTCCAATGCAATAGAAGCAGTCAAACCGCTCACCAACAATGCCAGATACCGTGGGTCCATGTTTGGAATGAGGAATGCAGATCTAGCTGGTACAAGAATGTATTCACTAAAGGCTCCAGGATGCATGTAACATACTGCATCTCCTACTTCAAAGGATCCAACATTCTCCCCAGCCTGTACCACCTTTCCAAGCCCTTCAAATCCAGTGTCAAATGGAGGCTGGACTCCCGGCATGTAACGACCGGCTGTCCAGTTGATATCCGAGGCATTTATTCCAGCATATTTATTACATACTAGCAGTTCACCAGGTCCTGGAGTGGGCGTGCTCACAGTCTGAACCTGCACTGCTTTCCTGAAATTCTGGTTTAATGAAGTAGCAGTTAGCTTTCTGAAAAATCGAGGAATGCTGCTCGCCATTACGTAAACTGCACTATTAGATTATTTAATATGCAAAGGGTTAAACGTTGCACTGTTAGTAGGTAAAGGGTTAAATTTTGTTGTCAGCTTATTTAGTAAGTAAAGGGTTAAATTTTTATAGTCAGGCAATGTGTATACAAAAGGCATTTCTGCATGAACACATACAAAAAACACTCCAAGAGAAACATAACAGACTGAAAATCATCTTTACAAGAAGCACCATTAGTTAACATTATGTAATAGTCTCACACTAAACAATAAGAGGAAAAAATAATTCTTACAACAATGCATTTGACAGATGAATGAAATGCTATCAACATTACAGTACATAAAATGTAAACTATTTAGCTGTTGTTGCATAACATCTCAAGCCAGAGGTTTACTGGATGATGATTACTTATATCTATTCGAATCGAATTAATGCCTTCCACCGAATTCCTTGAGAATGTTCTTTGCCAGTTCATAATCATTCTTGGCAATTCGTAGTGCACTCTCTATGTCTGCATGTTGATATCCTCTGTTAATCAGCTCCAACATTCCAGGGTCTTCCTGATGATGAGGGACGGGGGGTGAAGACATGGTCACTCTCCCACCCTCTCCTCCGTCACCATGACAGTGACTGTTTGGGTTTCCCTGAGGTTTTTTTCTTGGTGGGAGGGGTGGGTTCTGGTGTTCATAACTGGTAACAGATGGTGGTTGGTTGGAAAGCTGACGTCTGTTCCCCCAGGGATGGTTAAATGGTGGGAGACGAGGACGATCATTGGCAGGAGTTGGATGAAGGGACCCGTCTCTCGATGAATGTTGTTTCAATGGAGCTGGGCCTCCTCCCTGACGAGCTGGGAGGGGAGGAGGGTCCCCCTTGCCCCCCAGATCAGAGTATCCTTTCAAATCATGGTCGAGGGGTGTAGGTGGGAGAGGTAAATTAGCTCGTGAGCCTCTTCCAGCAAAGGATTCTGACCTCAATACAGCACTTCCCCCCGTTCCACCAATACTGCCACCACTCTGTTGCTTCTGGACAGAGAAATGGATGGTATGGAGAGGCGGTTCTTCCTTTGACTTGTCTCCTCCCACTCCTTCATTATCTTTAAATGGGTAACGTGATAAAGCAGATGGATAATCATAGTTACCAAACATTGTATCCTCACTTGTGGTAGGTGGTGACTGAGAGTTCTCTCCGACTTCAACCGGTGGTAGGGAATACTCCTCTTCATCGTCATCAACCTTCTTGTGCTGGGACTGAGAACTAAGGAGGCCCATTCCTTCATGTGCAAGCTTATCTTTGTATCGGGCACGGATGTCTTTCAGGAATGAACTGGTATCTTCATACGATGACTCACCAGTGAAGTCATCTCTGTGTATTTCTGTGTACCCATCCTCCTTGGTAGATGTAGCAGGTGTGGCTTCATCAAGTAATGGGCAGGGCTTATCATAGAAAGCCAAAGGATCATTCCAAGTACTTTTTGCAGAAAATGGATCAACAGTGTGAGAAAAAGGGTCATCAGGTGCCGGTTCTGTGTTTAACATCATATCATGGACAGATTCCTGATTCCCAAACCGGACTGGAACCGGAGGAGGAGGGACATCATATTCCAATTCCGTATTCTGATTAGGAGGGGAGGTTGTTGAAGAACTATTCTCCATCACCTGTACACGTGGACACACGGCCATGGACACATAGGATGGTGACACAGAACGTGTGTCTCCTCTGTCCACTCCTTCAGTGGACGTGGAGACATTTTTGATGACGTGTTTGATATTACTGTACTTGGTATTCCGACGAGCTGGGGGGGTTGGCTGCTCATCGTCACTGACAAAAGCAATGGTAGAATACTTGAGAGTGCCATCATCAACCAAAACTGATCTTGGCCTTCCCATGGAGGGGGCATGGCCATGAAGGGTCTGCTGGTTATCACTACTTGTTAGCTCATCTCGAGCATCGATATCTTGGTCGTTACTTTTCCTTGTCATTTCTGTGGGGGAGGAAGGTGCTGACTGAGACTCACGTCTTGTGGGTTCTGTATTTTGTTGAGTTGTAGGTCTCGTCTGATTGGCTTGACCTTGTTGAGAAGCAATATTTCTCCTAGCAGGTATGGGAGGTGGAGGGTGGAGGAGATTTGCTGGTGCACCACCCCCTCCGGCTCGAAATTGAGCTTGAATATCATGTAATGTCCATTTTTCAACAGTCTGGGGAAAGTGAGAAATACAATAACAACAGTGTTGGGTCATCCATACACAGACAGTCTCACAGAAACTTTACTTTGGGACCAATTCAACTAAGAGAGTCATAATTAAGAGGTGTGGCCTCATTTCAGGAAGTAAAATTCCTCACTGACTATAAACTATCTCAGTTCTCACCTCATGATCTCCTGTCTCGTTATCGCTGGGAGCCCCTACAAGGAAGTATGCACCGTCCGAATCATTCACCTCCCCTGTGCCTGGTTCCTGAGTCTGGGGGCGTGGTTTGGCCTGGGGCACAGTCTTCGTGGGCTCGTGTTCTGGTTTCTCTAATTTCTCTTGTTTTTCCTTTTCATCACGAAATCGTATACCAAAAGGATCAATAACTATCTGTTCCGAATCTTTAATCTCCTCACGACAGAATGGACAATCGGTTCTCCCTGAGTCCAGCCAACTGTGGAGACAGATGTGACAAATCAGATGACCACACGGTTCCAGCCGCATATCTTTGTCATTTTCGGCACATATCTTGCACATTTGAAAGGTGGATCCCATCTCACAGTAGATCTCGTACTGTTCTTGGGTCACTTCAATGTGCTTCTCTTGTGTTGGGGAGAGAATCTCTGTCAGGTCCATGTTCTGGTCCTGCCCATTTGGGAAGATATAGCTGGGGGTTAAATACAAAGAAAGGGTTAACATAGAGTATGCATGAGGCTAAATACAAAGAAAGGGTTAACATAGAGTAGGCATGAGGATAAATACAAAGAAAGGGTTAACATAGAGTATGCATGAGGTTAAATACAAAGAAAGGGTTAACATAAAGTATGCATGGGTTAAATACTAGTTAAAAGTACTCCTGGTTCTCTGTAATGCATATCTTTCTACAAAGGGCCTTGCCTACACGTACATACCCCACCCTCCTCCATTGAGGTACAATGATATACATGTGTTGCTCCCTTACAAGCCTTCCCTGTAGCCATCAATGAGTGCTTGGCAAAGTGACTTGTTTTGTGGTATGGTCTGAAGGATAGTGCCTTCCTGAGTGACGTATCCAATGGCCCACTGACCCAGTCTGGTACAGCTCAACCGGAATATGTAACTGGAAGAAGATAATAATCAACCCATAACCCAGCCTGCTACAACTCAAACTACTTCCTCTCTACTCTGGGTCAAAGACAGGCAGATGAAGTCAAGGACCCAGATTCATCTGCTACAATTGAAAAGGACTTGAGCAAAGAGAAATTAATGTAACACACAAAGCATATTAACAAACACAACTAGTACAACCTTACAACCCTATTATCCATAGGATGCCTAAATGAGGACATGTCTGTAGAGTGGCCCTTCCCACAACATTCCATCCAATACCAGGACATGAAGAAGTATTCTGATCCCTTCAGGTTTCAGGCTCTTTACCGTACTAAGCAAGCCTGAAATGTTAGGTGATTATGTCTGAACACTATTAGTGTTCCTATACATGCTGCTATCCCAGTATCCACAATACCAGGAGTAATACATAAGGATACTGTGAGTAGTGTAGCAATAATAGATCTTCTCTCTCACCTCCCGGGTTTATTAATGAAAGGTTGTAACATGGCTTTTACTTCATCGTAAGTCAAGAAGGCTTGGTAGCCAGCATGGGTCACAGCCAAAGCATTCCAGTTCTTTAACAATGTACTCCATGGCTGAAACAACCTGAAATTAGAATCGTGAGACTAATAAGCTCGCCACACTGCTTTCCTCCCCTAGTAACCTCTACCACACCCCTTCCCTCCCAGTGGCCTCTATTATAATAGACCACACCCATCTCTTCCATCACATATGCCCTTGTAATATTACTCTACACCTAATATCACTTTATTTAGTGCCCACCTTGAAAATATGTCATATTCAAAGACAGAGATGTGATCATTGACAGTGAGATCAATGGTGGATTTGAGGGCCATGGCCTCCAGGGAGGAGTGAATTGGATGAGACTCCTGCAGGGTCTGTCTGAATAGCCGCCACGGAACAATGGCTCTGCATTTGATCAATGTGCATGTGCATGTGTGTGCATATGAAAACAGTAGTTGGGAATTATATGCACAGTCACAGGCCCTGTGCCTATACCTGCTATCCAGGGCTAAATACTGCTATGCAGTACTAGTGAACAGGAGAGGGAGATAGGGTCCCCACACATCCAGGGATGAATACCTGCTATACAGTACTAGTGAAGGGATGAATACCTGCTATACAGTACTAGTGAACAAGAGAGGGAGATAGGGTCCCCACACATCACATCCAGGGATGAATACCTGCTATACAGTACTAGTGAACAGGAGAGGGAGATAGGGTCCCCACACATCCAGGGATGAATACCTGCTATACAGTACTAGTGAACAGGAGAGGGAGATAGGGTCCCCACACATCCAGGGATGAATACCTGCTATACAGTACTAGTGAACAGGAGAGGGAGATAGGGTCCCCACACATCACATCCAGGGCTGAATACCTGCTATACAGTACTAGTGAACAGGAGAGGGAGATAGGGTCCCCACACATCCAGGGATGAATACCTGCTATACAGTACTAGTGAACAGGAGAGGGAGATAGGGTCCCCACACATCACATCCAGGGATGAATACCTGCTATACAGTACTAGTGAACAGGAGAGGGAGATAGGGTCCCCACACATCCAGGGCTGAATACATGCTATACAGTGCTACTTCCACATGAGAGAGAAACATAGCTAGCATTAGTTTTTAGTAGAGGCCAAATAATGCAGCTGTCACTGCCTAACATCCCCTGAAACTGAAACAGCTGTCTGCAAAGGAGAACTCCACCAGTACAGCTATCCAAGTACATTTTATCTCCAATTAGAGCCACCTAGAGTAGATAATGTGATTCCAGTGTATGGGAATGAGATCCTACAGGCTGATACAGGTTCCATGTATGGGAATGAGATACTGAATAAGTACAGGATGATACAGGTTCCACGTATGGGAATGAGATACTGAATAAGTACAGGATGATACAGGTTCCACGTATGGGAATGAGATACTGAATAAGTACAGGATGATACAGGTTCCACTGTGCTATATTGAATGTCCAGCTAGCATAAATGTCTGTCCCATAATAATAATGATAATAATTATACTCACAACATAGGCCAGTTGCTAGAGAGGTATATACATCTTCAATAAAAACAGTCTTTACTCCCAACTTGTTATTGTAAGACAGTTATCAGATAGAGTTATTGATTCTGGACTTGTAAGCATTGATATTCCCCACTGAGAGTGCTAGCAAGAGAGCAATATCCACTAATGGGTGTGTCAACCCATGACCAACTCTGCATTACCATAGTCCTGTGCTGTGTGCTAACTCTTAGACTAATTTACAGTTGGTAATATTCTAGTCACCATTCCATAGTTTCAAGACACAGGGATGCCACTAGACACAGAGTTTTAGGATTCCATAGAACAAGTAGAACAATTATCAGGGAATGCACACAGATTTTATGACAATGAGTCTCCAATAACATCTTTAGCTTTGAATAATGAACACAATGAAAATGAAGGGAGTAACCCACATAAGGTTTAGTGTTACGCTTAGAAACACATCCATGTTGGGTTAGTTTTCAATGATCCACTACTAGAATAAACAGAGGACAACAGTTGTTAATAATTCCCTATTACTCTATATCAATACCCACTCATCTATGTCCTTCTATAATAATACCTACCTCCATACTTCATTAGCATTGCCAACCCCCCACATCACACACACGGGACTTTGAGGGTTGGAACAGAGGCAACCAACCACAGTTATGCTCTCTGAAAGGTTCCCAGACAAGCAAGACCAGTATGATACAAGATTCACATGCTTTCGGTGAGCAGAACATATTATCTAGTCATGAACTATGCTTTACATGGCTAAATAGGATCTCTAGGGACAGCCACTATGATTTATATTAGATTTCTACACTTTCCCCCTGAGTTTTTAAAGGTTAGAAGAGGAACAGTGTCTCCCCCCACTAGGAGTGGCAGATTGTTAATGGGGGGGGGGTCACATAATGGGGGGGGGGGTCATATAATGGGTTTTAATTAACTTTCCCTGAAAAATTAATCAACATTTTTGTTAATTGTAAACTAGCAGTACAGTGCTAGTAAACTAGAGATGACAGGTGATCATTATACAGCTATCTCTAGTAAACTAGAGATGATCAATATACAGGTGTCTCCTGTAAACTAACAGTGATGTATACAGCATCCAAAGCAAGGAATCTTCTACACGTTTTAAGTCCCCACCCCTGCTGGAACAAAGGGAAGAGGAAGTCTATCACCACAGGATTTTAAAGCTGTCCAGCTCTAAACATTAGACCAAGGCACCACAGCTCTTTAAAGAAATTTAACATCCACTGAAATGAGACAGAAAATGCTAATGCGCAGTAGTATTCCAACCCCTCCTGGTAAGGTCTACACAGTCCTTCCTGTCCCCACCCTAACCCCACCCAACCAGTTCCATGGTGGACACTTGACCCTGTAAATCATGTAGTGAGAATGTCACAAAACATTAAATAATGGATCAGAATCATTAATTAATACTCCCTTGTTAATACATATTAATGACTACATGCCAACCCTTTAACTCAAATTAGTGATGAATGAATTCACTGTCCACGGCACACTTCTCTCCCCTCAGTCCCCACTGTGCCCTTCCCACAGGAAAGAGGGAATTAGCCATGTGGCACTACACACCTGCTGAAGTCCTTATGCAACCTAAACCCAGCTATATCCACATTAGAAAAAGAACCATGCTCTTATGATAGAGAAGTGACCCTATTCTCAAAAGGACACTGCCTCTAAAATTCTACCCCTCACACACTGTTCCTACACACTTGAGGAAGTGGTACAAAAAATAACAGCCAGGGAATAAACGGGATTCTAGTTTATCTAGTTTACATAGCCGGAGATCCCTAACCTCTATTTGTATTTACAAGGATACTAAAAAATACTTGTCAGTGACCACTTCATACTTTCTCACTTCATTAAAACTAGCTATCCTGTTAATCCCATCACGTCACACCACATCACATCATACCCATCCCATTCCATTACACCATTATTCTAACAGGGAAGCAGAAATTCAACAACTTATCATGGTACCAATGTAACATCACCATGAAGGGCAAAGATTTTCACAACAGAAAATATGATTCTTACTTAAAGTTTACAACATACTCACCTGGTCTGGAAGGACTGTGTCCAGAACTCTGCAGCGTCCTGTTTTGTGATCCTATAGGTGTCTCCTCCATAGATGCCATTAGGGAAAAGAGCTTTCAGTTCTGCAAGCATGTGGCTAAAAATCAAACTTAGCTTGGTCAAGCTTCTCCTGTATGTGCTTGTCTCATCATAGATCTTATCCTTGGCATCTTTGAACACACGAACTGTTTGCTTGCATTTGTTCATTAGGTTCTCCATAAAGAGCCTGAAGTACTCATTATCATTGAGGAAAGCAATATTGTCCTCATACTTTTTGAAGATAATCCTCAAGTGCTGGTATGTGTCTGGTAAAATATCAAGGATAAATGGTGGACTATTTTTCAAGTTCATTCTCCGGTTGGCGCATGAGTTTACTACTTTATCCATGAGTTTCCAAGCCTTCTCTATAGTCCTCTTGTCTATAGTGGGTTTGCTTTGACCGTGCTTGGGCTGAGCGAGTCTGTCAGCAAAATCGGCTAACCACTTCGCCATGTTCGTTGCTTTAGCTCTCTCCTCTCTCGCCAACCATCTCCGTAAATCTACCGGATACTATGTGAATAGGCGTGTCTTACTCTTATAGCATGTCGAGTATGTAATGTAGTTGATGGACATTCAATCTTGTAAAGAACAGTCTTATGCCATTATTCGATGCATGTCTGAGCTACTTTTAACCGAGTGAGGTAAGAACTGGGAAGGTTAAACATAGCCACACCTCCACCCTCCACCCTGCCCCAACTAACGTACCCGCCTTGCTATGGCTTCACCCTATCCTGGAGAAGAAGAGAATGGTGATATGATGAAAATCCTCGTGGGTAAATTATGAAGCATAATTATAACTATTTATTTATTGATTGATCTTTGTATCAGCTACAGACAATCATATTGGGTTCATGGAAAAGGATCCTGTTCGGCACAATGACTCCTTGGAGGCCTTTGAGGAGGTTCTCAAGATAGCTAAAGAAGAAAAAGTATGGCTTAGCTGTTTTCCATGATTCCTATTCCCTAGGCAGAGGTCCTATTCTCCCCACCGCTTCCTTACTTAGGCTGTGTAGTTAATAACTGGAATCACTGCAGGTGGACTTAATATTATTGGGAGGTGACCTCTTTCATGAGAACAAGCCCTCGAGGCAGACTCTCCATCATACCATGGAGCTGTTTAGATACTACTGCATGGGGAGTCGACCATGTCCCATCGAGTTCCGTAGTGATCCATCCCTTAACTTCTGTCACTCCAAGTCAGTCCATTTCAAAGGGAAATAATTTGAGGATTGTCTATAATGTTGGTGTAGGTTTCCCGTGGTGAACTATGAAGACCCAAACTATAATGTATCAATACCTGTCTTCTCTATTCATGGCAACCATGATGATCCAGTGGGGGTAAGGTGATGAGTAGAACTGGATGTGTGGGTGGATAGTACAAATGTGTGGGTGGATAGTGCGGATGTGTGGGTGGGTGGTGTGGATGTGTGGGTGGTTTGGATGTGGGGGTAAGTAGTGTGGGTGGGTGGTGTGGATGTGGGGGGTAAGTAGTGTGGGTGGTGTGGATGTGGGGGTGGGTAGTGTGATGTTAGTCTCGCTCGCTAGACTCTTACATTGAGAAAGAGTCTGGGCAAGTTCAGTAAATGATCTCGTTGTGCACAATCAGCAATTATTGACATCATACACAACTAAATGACATGATAAATACATCACGAATTTGGTAAAAGTCTGCGCTTTACTTTTAGTGTGAGTACTCTGTAGGTACACATGCACTTGTACAGCTAATAGCAAAAATAAATATTCAAAAACTGTGACGTACTGTGACATTTTGCGAATGCCCGCCACAAGATTGTTTGCAAGTTAAAACGAGATCGTCTATGGAACTTGTCCAGAATGTAAGAGTCTGGCATGCGCGAGACTAGTGTGATGTGGGGGTAAACTGGATGTATTGTCATTGGTGTGTGCATGTATTTCAGGATGGTAACCTTAGTGCCATGGACATCCTACACGTCTCCAATTTCATTAACTATTTCGGGAAGATAGAGAACATTGAAGAAATAGAGCTGTCTCCTCTCCTCCTTCAGAAGGGTGAGACTAAGTTGGCCCTCTATGGGCTGGGCAGCTGCAGAGACGAGCGGCTGCACCGAATGTTTCGGAAGGGAAACATAAAGTTTCTAAGGCCAAGTGAGGAAGAAAATGTGTGGTTTAATATTCTTGTCTTGCATCAGAACAGGTTAGAGCACTATTTTATATGACTAATACATTAAAGGCTAACTCCACTCTAGGTTCAAGCCTATGAAGGTGCTGTTTTTCCCCTGTTGTATATGTACTTCTATATAGTACAGAAACACTTAATGATGTCATATTCTTTACCGAAGTGTAGTGGAGCTGGCCTCATCTCTCTGTAGCTATAATTATAACAAATATCTTTCTTACATCAGAGCTAAACATGGCGCTACCAATTACATTCCTTCTTCTTTTATACCTGATTTCTTTGATCTTGTTATCTGGGGTCATGAGCACGAGTGCCTGTTGGAACCAGAGTTCATCCCAACTGGCTCAGTTGGGGAAGATGGAGAAGACAGAGGGTTATATATCAGCCAACCTGGATCTTCTGTGGCCACCTCTCTTTGTGATGGAGAACAAAAGCCAAAGTATGATAATAAATGTTTGTAATGATTACCTTTCCTGGAACCTTGAGAATACATGAACTAAAAGGTTTATTTGTTGGTTGCTATGCTAGGCACTGTGGTATTCTCTATATCAAGAATGACTGCACCTTCAAGTTGGATCCAGTGAAGTTGAGAACAGTCAGACCATTGATTTTGGACTCTGTGTGTCTTTCTGACACTGGAATACATCCTCAAAACAATGATAAAGTGGAGTCTTATCTTACAGAAAAGGTTACTGAGTTAATCAAGAAGGCAAAAAGGGACAGTAGCAATGAGAAACTACCACTTGTGAGGCTCAAGGTAAGTTAAGAAGGAAAAAAAACAAAAAAACAAAAAAAAAAAAAACTAAGAAGCCCCTGGAGAGATTTGAACTCTCGACCCCTGGTTTACAAGACCAGTGCTCTAACCACTGAGCTACAGAGGCACACGGAATTAAAAAGTACTATAATGTTATTTGTATGACATGTTTATAGGTGGACTATCATGGCGGTTACAGCACTTTCAGTTTAGCTAGGTTTGGTCAGAAATTTCTTGATAAAGTGGCTAATCCTAAAAATATATTATCATGGCATTCTAGACGTGAAAAACAAGGTAAAAATGTGCAGTAGGATTATTTCCACTAACATTATTCATACTAGGTGACAGAAAAAGTGAAGAATCAAATGATCGCTTAACTTTAGTGTCTACAGCTCTAAGTAATGGCAGTGTTTCAGATTACCTTCATGAAGAAGTCTCAAAAGAAAAAATAGAACTTCTTTCCAACAAGAACATGGCTGAAGCACTTGTTGAGTTTGTGGATAAGATGGAGAGTGATTCTGTTAAGATGTGCATGAGTAGAGTTGAGTGTTAAGATTGTGTCCAGCTGCCATATATATCTATACAGGTGTGTAGAATTATCACTAAAAGTATCTCAAAAGTTGTTAAAGGAAAAAAAAGTCACCAAAGATGACATTGAAACTCAAGTGAGTTGAGAGGATAAAATGAGGAAGGGCAAGAGTGTGATAGACTTAGGGAGAGAGTGGGATAGAATTAGAGAGGGAGTGAGATAGAATACTTAGGGGAGTGGTATAGAATGAGGGAGAGAGTGGGATAGAATTAGAGAGGGAGTGGGATAGAATGAGGGAGAGAGTGAGATAGAATACTTAGGGGAGTGGGATAGAATGAGGAGTGTGTGAGGAAGAGTAAGGGAGGAGACAAAGGAGGTGATCTACTCTTGTAGATTGTCTTCTATTTATTACTATAATGACCACAGTTAGCAGACACTCTATTGTCTTACGTTAGATGAAAGAACAAAGAGCTGATCTTTTCAAGGTACAGGAAACCGAGGGGATGTCTGCTGTTAGAGAGGTAATTATTATGATGTGTGGGTGCTATTGTCTATAATTATGGCTCTATAAAAGCTGAGGAACATCAGAGCTGGTACTCTGGCAGATGATTTTGATCCAATACAGGAGAATTCTTCAGATTCTGACAATGGAACTACATCTATCCCTACTGTCAAATCAGCTAGAGGGCGTGGTAGTGGGCGTGGTAGTGGGCGTGGATCTAGAGGAGGGACTCGTGGTGGGAGGGGAGGAAAGTCTCAGAAAGGATCTCAAGCCACTTCTGTACGTTGCCTAGTTACCTTGCTAGCTATGCTATATCATCTATTCAAACTTTTGTACAGAATATACGACAAGCTAGCAAGCGCAGTTTAGAATATATAGAAGATAGTACAGGTCCAGATTCACCTTTCCCCGCCAAAAGGAATAATAAAACTGACCACATTGATGTAAGCTTGGAATATAAATTGTATTATGTCAAGAATACTAACATTGTTTAATAACAGCTAACTCAGGACAGTGATGATGATGATATGCAAACCAATGCGAGCTCTTCACACAGACTCATCCAAAGATCAAAAAGGAGGAAAAAATGAACCTTTTGTAGTGCAGTGTAATGTTTTTGTCATGAATATCATTAGCAAGCATGAAACGTGATCACCTTTTTCTTCTTCATTACTTTTTCCCAACACTTGAATGTTGAAAATTAGAAACTGCTGGCGTTCTCCCACCACACTATATAGTCACGAGGAGAGAGAGAAAAAGACGTGTTTTAACAGCTAGCAATACAAGTACTTTATAAAACTTCAATACTGCCAGAATTAGCGGATAAAAATGGCTACATCGTCGGAACGGATGAACCACCAGCTGCCTTCTGCTTCATCTATATCGTATGTGTACTCTTCCTTCATAATGTTATCCAAATCATTACTTTTGATAGGTCCAGCGACTGGAGAACACAAATTAAGCCCCCACCAAAAGACACCAGGCAGAAAACAGAGGTTTGTGTGGCTGGCTAGCTACTAGAACTCTATTCACCAGAGTTTTGTGTTTTTCTGCAGGATGTGGCCAGAAGAAAAGGCAATGAATTTGAAGACTATTGTCTAAAACGGGAACTCCTTATGGGCATCTTCGAGAAGGGATACGAAGTACCTTCTCCTGTACAGGAAGAAAGCATACCTATTGCACTGGCTGGGAGAGATATCTTGGCAAGGGCAAAGAATGGCACAGGGAAAACAGGAGCCTACCTAATCCCTTTACTAGAGAAAACAGACACAGAACAAAACTTCATTCAGGGTAATAAACATTAGTGGGTGTGGTTTGATGAATGGTGTCTCTTATAACAACCTTTGTCAGTTGCATGATGGCAAGTCGAGTAGGACTTTTCTTTAAGGCTAACATGCACATATTCATGTTGTAGCATTGCTGATGCATGTATGTATGTATTTGCTGTTGTCTGTAGCTCTAATAGTGGTGCCTACACGTGAACTGGCTCTGCAGACGTCACAGATCTGTAAGGAGCTGGGTAAATACATGAAGGCTCGTGTCATGGTCACCACAGGAGGGACTAGTCTGAGGGATGACATCATGAGACTGGATGAGATAGGTAGGAAATGAAATGGGATAGGCGTGGGAAGTGTATGGTAAGAAATGGAGCGGGTATGTAATGTTTATGGTAGGATATGGAGTGGGTATGTGATGTGTAAGATAGGAGATGGAGTGGGTACATAATGTATAAGGTAGGAAATGGAGTGGGTATGGGAAGTGTAGTTTTATGACATGACAGGTAATTTGTCATTGAGTTTCAGGAGGCATAAGAACATTTCTATGATACTCTCATACTTTCATTTCACATTATGACATCACTGTTCCACCCCACCCCTTTCTGAAGTTCATGTTGTAGTGGCAACACCTGGTCGTATTCTTGACCTGATGGAGAAAGGCATTGCAAATGTCAGCCAATGTCAAATCCTGGTGTTGGATGAAGCAGACAAGCTCCTCTCCATGGACTACCAACGACCGCTGGACAAACTCATCTCCTTCCTTCCATCCGACAGACAAATCCTCCTCTACTCCGCCACTTTCCCTGTTGCTATACGAGGGTTCACAGTAAGTAGATACATATCTAAATCAGGACATAGTCTTCATCCACCTGAAACTTGCTCAATGATTAGCATACACCCTGTGTTCTATTTAATGCACACTTGTCAAATGTTGGCCCTTGTAAGGCTCTAATTGGTGCACACCTTTTGTCATTGCAGGATAGATACTTGAGGTCTCCTTACACTATTAATCTTATGGATGAGCTGACACTGAAAGGTGTTACACAATATTATGCATATGTAGAGGAGAGGCAGAAAGTTCACTGTCTCAACACTCTATTCTCAAAGCTTCAAATTAACCAAAGCATCATCTTCTGCAACTCTGTACAGAGGGTGGAGCTTCTGGCCAAAAAGATCACTCAACTTGGTTACTCATGCTTTTTCATTCACTCAAAAATGACCCAATCCCATAGGAATAAAGTCTTCCATGACTTTCGCAATGGAGAGTGCAGGAATCTAGTATGTACAGGTATGTTCTTTCATAGAATATTATAGAAGTGTATAGTTTCATGCTGGGAAGTCCTGCCCTGCCCCACCCCGCCCCTTTCACAAAGAGAAGCCATTAAAAAGCTATTCATATGATAATAGTTTACTGTAATCACTATTCACTAACAAATACCAGTCAGTGCTGCTGATTAGAACCATTATATGTTTTGTGACACTACACGTTACAGTGGAACTCCTATTCTGGACACCTTGGGGTAAATCAAAGTGTCCTGGTTAGAGAAATGGCCTCATCTCAGGGTATAAAGTTCATATCCAAGTGTCCTTAATACAGAGGTGTCTTCATTTGAGGGGGTTAGAATAGAGATGTTCCACTGTTATATAGTATATAGAACAACTACTTTCAGTTCTGTGCAAGCCTTATTACCTGCTGTAAAAGGTTATTCATTATAGATCATTAAGATAATGGTGGACACTAGCTATTAAATCTGTCAGCAATACTGGCTCATAACCCTGTAAAAATCTGCTGTGTTTACATCCATTTTGCAGACCTTCTGACAAGAGGCATAGACATTCAGGCTGTGAATGTTGTCATCAACTTTGACTTTCCTAAGACTTCAGAGACATATTTACATAGAATAGGTCGTTCAGGCAGATTTGGCCACCTGGGTCTGGCCATCAACCTCATTACCCATGAAGATCGGTTCAGTCTCATGACCGTGGAGAAGGAACTGAGCACAGAGATTAAACCTGTGCCAAAGATTATTGACAAAAGATTATACGTGGCCGAGTACCAAATGAGTGACGAGACATCGTCTTCACCCACCTCATCCGGCCAACCTTAGCTAAAGTCACCTTGCCCAGGATATTGTTTCTACAGGACCACACCCATCATCCCTTCATTCATACGTTCTTGATTCTTCTTTGATTTCATCATTCTATTCCTTATAAATATGTCTTCTCTCACTTTTACTCTTCTTGGTGGCTACCCATTTATCCTTCCTTCCCTTTAAAAAACTGTAGGGCAAGACCTTGGGCATTTTTTTATTTATTTTAACTAGTTAAATTTTGTCCTATAAGGATTTCCTGCACTTAAGTTGATTCTGCAAAGCACTGTCTGTGTCCTGTTCGTGGTATTGTTGATTACACTGTGTTCTATACACGTTAATTTAGTTGATTTCTGTGCTGCTTTATATTATCATCTGGCACTCTCTCATAATGAAAGACTATCATAGTGTACTGCTCAGTAGAACTCAGCAGCCTATTCTATCTTTTACACTCTTTCTTTTCTGTTTCTAATTCTTTTGTTTCTTTTCCTTTCCTATTTCTGTTTGTTTATTTTCTTTCTTCTTTTTTTTCTCTTTTCTTTTTCCTTTTGTGAGAGCAGATTCACCATCAACAAACAAATCGGTATACCAGTTTGCCGACTGTCTGCAGCTGAATGAATTTATAGCTACTTATCTGCTCTTGAGGATTACGTCAACCATATTGATGGAAGCTAAACTGAAAGATGTTTTTCAGAGTATATGCTGCAGATTCTTTGAAGTGATTTTGTATATGGAAGAGTCCTAATGGCATCACTCGTCATCTCCATTAAGACTCGACAATTATACCAACTCGTAAAAGTTGAAGTCTGAAGGGAAGACATTTTATCGGCTGTCCCTTTACAAGTGTCAATTTACTGTTATTTCGAAGCAATATTGATTAAATAAAGAACAGGAACTATGAATATATTAAGTACCAATTGGATGTCATAACTGACATATAGGCCTGCATGCAAGATTGTACAATGAATCAGACATTTTTTGAGATAATGAAATATTGTACAATGAATGTAGAATTGTAGCATGCACAATAAATAGAGTGGTAGTGACACTGCTTCACTATTAAAAATGCTTCTGATGCTAGAAGCATCATCAGACAGTATTGGACTGAACCCAAGAAAGGAGTTGACCCCTATAAAACTGTGGTCTGACAATACTGTTACTCACTGCAATTTGTATGACCGCTGAGCATTGTCCAGAGCACACCACCTCCTTGGAGGCTTGAATAACAGCATTAATATCATCACACAGGCTATATACGCTATAAAATCAACATGCTCTCCTGATTATGAAATGTTTATTGAGTCTCAGAAAATACCTGTTAGATAGGAACTAATAACTAGCATCATAAAGATATCTATCATTTGAACTGTTCTGGATGAAGTCACTAAAGAAAATCTCATGTTGGGTGAGGTCTGAGGTGAGTCTAACAGCAACTCAATAAAGTGTACATCAGTTCTGGTATCCAGAATGGAATGTTAGCTAGTTCTTATCCTTACATAACAATTATTGCCAGATGTAGTATGAAATTCAAAAGCATTGCTGTGCATTCATTGTGTGAAGAGCATCTAATCTTCTTTATTTAGTGCTAGATTAGTTGATTTCCAATCCCTAACAGTTGTTTCGTCTGACTTAGCATTAACAGGTAATGTTTCTTCGACTCCATCATCAATACCCTCTCTGTTTAGTTCCTTACTACTTCCAGCATCACCAAACTCCAAGGAATGCTCATCAGACTGTTTTGAATCCATGAGTTTCCCTTCTGTTTCTGATTCCATCCCCGAACCTTCAGCCATATCCTCACCCACCTCTCCAAGTCCAGAAACATCTTCATCCTCCTTAGGCAATTCCTGCTCTTGCCTTGTCAAGTGGAGATTCCCACTGGCCTCCATTTCCTCAAACACATCAGGAGCAAGACTTCGCAATGGTTCACCAATCTCTCTGATATTCAGCTCCATCTTCAAGTCCACCATATAGGAGGTGTGTCCCAGGACCATTGTGCTGGTAGGAGCAAGCCTGTGGTTAATGGCATAGGGAGTAGAGAGAGCTAATTGTTCAACATTTTCTCTCGAGTAGAGATTTTCAAATATTCGCTTTGTAAATGGAAGGAAATCCTGTATCACCACCCGCACAAGTTGCCTGAAGGCTTCTTTATCTTTATCAGTGAAGGCTTCATGTTCCACTCTTAAAATAAAAAAGAAATTATTTACTTAACTCTAAAAGGTAGATTCACCACAAGCTCACCACCTCGTGTGAAATTTCCATGCATGATCCTATATTGTCCCACCCACTGACCACACCCACCTATAATACTCTCCAATATCATGTACAGTACTCTCCAAGAGTCGTCTCAGCTCCTGGGAAATAATAGGGCCTCCAGCCAGAGGGGCACACTGTCGGAGGTCATTGATGGCCTGAATGAGTGCATTGGTAAGGAGAGCTAAAGGTGGATAGTCGAGGAGCGAATGAGGAGGGTGAGGAGAAGATGGGTTAAGTGACGACAGAGAAGAGGTGGGAGGGATAGAGAGACTTCGAAGAGGTGATGTCAAAACAAGACGTTTCATACCTTCATGGAATCTGTCATGAAATCAACAAGAATCAGATATCTGACCACATAAAAGCATTTCCTCACATCAAAAACAAAAACAATGACTAAATGACCCACCCCTCTACGCTGTAGCCCTGATGCATGACCCACCCCTCTACGCTGTAGCCCTGATGCATGACCCACCCCTCTACGCTGTAGCCCTGATGCATGACCCACCCCTCTACGCTGTAACCCTGATGCATGACCCACCCCTCTACGCTAGAGCCCTGATGCATGACCCACCCCTCTACGCTGTAACCCTGATGCATGACCCACCCCTCTACGCTAGAGCCCTGATGCATGACCCACCCCTCTACGCTGTAGCCCTGATGCATGACCCACCCCTCTACGCTGTAGCCCTGATGCATGACCCACCCCTCTACGCTGTAGCCCTGATGCATGACCCACCCCTCTATGCTAGAGCCATGCAGTATATTTTTATATCACTTACTCATGCTTGCTATTGCGTAGTGTTATTCTGAAAGAGTTTAGAAGAGCTCTGACAAATACCGGCACTACCAAGCTTCTAAAATCAACTCCTATACGACCAAAAGACAGTCCAAAGTACATGCATTGTCCAAGCAGAGAGTCCAACCTGTCTCCAACCCCTCGACTCAAGTCATCCTCTAAAACATGCAGAAACTGCCAAATCTACATACAAAGAGAAAGAGTTAGCCACGCCTTTAGGATCAGCCACTTTCCTCACAGGGATCAGTCCTATCCACTCACCTTTTCATTGACCCAGCAGTAAAAGAGTGCTCGTTCCACTTTATCTCCTCTAGGCTTCACTGGATCATCACCAGGAAATGTCGCCTGGTATTGAGTAATTACGTCAAAGAGGTGGACCCTGCTTGCCTCTATCGTCTTATTGATGTGGTTATAGGCTATTCATCGGGAAAGCCGCCATGACTAGTTGGTTACTGACTGCTATATAACTTACGATCATCTCTAGGAATAGCTCCCAGTATCCCCTGAAGCCAACTATCTCTCGTCTGAAGAAACTTGAGGTGCAATTCTATGTCCGAGAACACCTCCATCCTCCGGAGGAACCCTACTACCCTCAGGCATGTTGGGAGCTGAATGGACCCACGTAGTTGTTGAAGGAGTTGGTGCAGCATCAGATCCATAGAGGTCTCCACATCCTTACAGATAGCCTGCACATGACAATCACATGACTGCCTGTCTAGCATGTTGTAATCAACTACTGTCCACAAGTTCCGCTGCTATTAGCAGAACCGGTACCTTAATGATGGAGATGTCCCCATGTTTTTTGCCCATCCTCTTGACATGAGTACTGAGGTCAAGTGCTTCCTCATAATAGCCATTTCGCACACATGTCTCCATCACTTGTGGGATCTCCAGGACCTCCAACAGCTGTGTGTGCCGCGATAGAGCAAGAGAATTCAGCTTACGTCTAAATAGCAGAAAGAAAATAAAGAAATTTTTTCCTAGCCTTTTCAACATTGGATTATTCACACAAAGCTGATAACACAAAGGTTCTCTATAATTAAAGAGGCTTCTAATTAAAGGTTTCTCTATACTTACTTTGTGTTGACTTCATGTGACTCCACAGCAAATTTCTTACAAGCATCTGAGAAGCCAGGAATTTTTTCCAGTAACTTGTTGACATGATCCTCCACTGCAACAAACTACACATAGATGGTGCCAGTTACCCACCAAATCCATTGCCTGTGACTCCACTCATCACCCCACCCACTGCTTACATCCTTGAATATTTCCCTAGTGCAATCAGCGGTCCCTATGAATGCCTGGTAGTTGTTGAATGCCAACTTTTGTGTGGAATTGAGGACAAACCTCTTTTCTTCTCTCAGTACCTCAGGCTCTATTTCTACAATGTTTAATATCAGTTGTTTTAAATGTGAAGATAGATGCTTTACTCACGTAATTTCTCAATGGAGTAAGAAGTGAGATCTGACATGTAGCGAGTAAATTCAGGCTCACTTTTCCATTCCTCTGCAAGAGGTGTAAAAGATGGACGAGGATCTATATAGTATAGGATACCACGATGGCCTTACCCGGGAATGCTCCCTGAAAGAGAGACCAGTACACACTCACATGATCTTCCATTATATAACGATTCTCAGCGCAGCGGAGCATCTGAATAATGCACACCACACCTTCCCTACGCAATTAACACCCACTCAATTATTTCTTAAAAATTAATTTTGGAGCACATGGGATATAATATTGATGTATTGTAAGGTTTAATTAACTGTGCCCTTTCCACTTTACACATGAGGATTTCACAATGGTCAATCCACTGCCAGAACTCAAAACCAGGGATGAAATACAGCGCTACATCGTGGGTGTGGCTGAAGAGATGGGCGTGACCATTGCCAGTGACCAGTTAGCTACAGAACTGGACAGGAGAGATGGTCTAGCTGACTACAGGGATAAATTTGAAATTCCAACTATTGGTCAGCTCCTTGATGAAGATGAGAGAGCTAAAGATGAAGGTATGATTATTATTACTTAAACTACAAGCAAACTAGCTAGGTGCTAATGACACTTTTAGCCATGTAGCTAGAGCTTGCCCAATTATGTTAGCATAATTTTGGGAATAATAGGCAAGGCAAGCATAATTAGAATAATAGGCAACTTATAGGCAACATAGGACTATATAGAAACCTCATTAATACTCCAGTACAATTCAGTTGCTGGTTAACTTTTTTCTTTTTATAAAAATGTTGAGAATAGTGGACAGTTTGTGGGGCACAATGGGGGCTTTCTTGGGAATAATAGGGGGAAATTTTGAGAATTGGAGAATAGCATAATAGGCAAAATCATAATTTGGCAAGCCCTACATGTAGCTATCTATTTGTACACAGACCACACACCCTATGTAAAGTTATTAATGATATAGTTACTGGTTAATTATATTTTGATTAGATCTAGATATTTCTCAGAAATGTCTGTATTTTTGTGGTAATTCCCTTGGCCTCCAACCGAAGAATTCCTTGGGACTTCTCCAGGTGGAGATGGCAAAGTGGGCTAATAAGGGTGTACGAGGTCACACGGTTGGAGAGTTTCCATGGTTTACTATTGAAGACAGCCTTGCAGAAGAAAGTGCAAATATTATAGGCTGCAAACTATCTGAAGTCACTTATATGAATTCACTTACCGCTAACATCCATTTTGCAATGGTAATAGTATAACTAACAAGTATTTGTGTATAGTCAGTTCTTGGTTATTCAAGAGAATTTTCTTGTGGATGTGCCAGGCACAGTGTCCAAGCGGGCAAGACTTGGCCTTAAGATCCAAGTGTATCAAGTTTGATTACTCACATTTCTTCCTGTGTTCGACCTTTGAAAGGTTTTCTAAATTTGAAGCTTGTAATGATAATAATAATTTTAATATGTGACCGGATTTAGGAAAAGGGACCACTACCTACGGCCCGGGGTATATCAAAATTATAGTTCTTAGTTTTAGGTTCAAATGCGTTAAATTACCTTCAGGATAAAAGTTATGTCTTAGCCCTACCGTTGACAAGATATAGAAGTTGAAAGCCTAGAAGCCGTTTAGTTTTCACACTAGGAATAGGCTATAAGTTGAAGTGTGAATTTTCTAAGGCCTCGCTAGGCCGGGAGGAAGGTTTTCAGGGTTCACAGCTAGGTGGGGGAAAGTTGATAGTTACTTATAAGGCAGTAAAAACATTTTGTTAAAAGTATACCCTAGTTCAGTTTTTTGAGTATAACTAAAAATCAATTATTGTGCCTTTTCCTAAATCCGGTCACAATTATGTAGAAATAATTTATCACTGAGCATGCTCAGTAACATGACCTACTGACTGACACACCCACAAGCCTACAACAACATAATAATCATGGTCTAGTGCAGGATTTATAGGTGACATGGTTCTTTATGGAGGGAGGGCTGAAACTTGTAGTGGATATTGATAGTAGCTAGCTACATGTCTCAGACCCAGAATATGTAGTAATGTTTGTGGCTTGTAATATGAACTTCCTTACATCCTTTTGCATGTCTTGTAGGTTGCATTCTATCGGCCCAAGAAGGACAAGTACAAGATACTGATAGAGGACAAGTGTTTCCCTTCAGACTTGGTAGGTCTGCTGTGGAAGCTGTATCTGTCTTTTCTATCATCTGCTAATAGGTTGCAGTGCAGTCACAAATACGGCTACATGGTTATGACCCTGCGACAGCACTTGTAAAAGTTCCTCCGAGAGATGTGAGTACTGTTCATTGTCTGTCTGTCTGTCTGTCTGTCTGTCTGTGAAGTGTTGAATATTCCTAGGGAGAGATGTGCTGGAGAACTGAAGATATCATAAAAGCTATTGAAAGTAATGGAGAGAGTTTGGCATTGGTTTTTTTTTCAGGTATATAGTGTGAAGGATAATAATAATACTATGAACCAACAGAGAGAATATGTTTATTCCACCTCAACAGATTATTATTATTATTATTATTATTATTATTATTATTATTATTATTATTATTATTATTATTATTATTATTATTTCTCTCTCAACACATGTACATGTCCTATGAAGCCATGTAACAATACAAAACTGATAGGTTGACCCTTTACCTATCCTAAGATAATATACAGCCAATCAATAATAAATATTATTGCCCTCAGGTGTTCACTATGCCACTGGCCACTTGTTCGACATGAAGGCAATTACTAAAGCAGCCCACAGAAAGGTGAGGTTTGAGGAGAGGCACAAGTGTCCTTATAGAGATCCTGTGTTTTCTGATGTTTCAGGGTGTGTATGCTGGGTTTGATCTGGCCCATGTAGTTGGTAATGTGGAGCTCCACCTACATGAGTGGGAAGTAGATTTTGCTGTATGGTGCTCCTATAAATACTTGAATTCTGGCCCTGGGGGCATTGCTGGCTTCTATGTCCACGAGAGACATGGAAATGATCCCAACCTTCCAAGGTATGCAATTTAGATCCAATCTGACAGGTACATGCATGTACATGCAATGTTAACTTCTTGCATGCCTTCCAAGGTACATGCAAATCTGACAGGTACATGCATGTACATGCAATGTTAGCCAGACCTCTCAACCTAGAAATGTCATTTGTAGTGAGATCCAAGCTAATTTAGAGTGAGATTGGTCAGTTTAGAGTGAGATATGTTTATAAAAAATAATATATTGTGTCTATTGTTTCACAGTTAAAGTGTTCTTTGTTGTATGCTGCTGTTGCTTTCTTGGCATCAACTAGTAAAGTATCAGTAGGCTTCCGTTCCAAAGGGTTTAATATATGAGTTTATGAGTCTTTACAGTAATTAATGAGGAAGGACTTCCTTAACAAAGGGATATTCTTCCTATATTAAAGTTTGTTTTGTTAGTAGGCTTCCATTCCAAAGGGTTTAATTTATGAGTTTATGAGTCTTTACAGTAACTAGAGGAAGGACTTCCTTAACAAAGGGGTATTCTTCTTTGTTTTGTAAGTAGCTGCTCCAGAAGGGAGCCCCTCTCAGCCTCACTCTCACAGCCATTTTACAAAGTGGCAGCTGCCTGTCTGTTAGATAATCAGTCAAGCATGCCATATGCTGTATTGTGGTTTGCAGGATGCTTGCTAGAGGCAAAGCTGCATGGTAAGACCTAAAACTATTAACTTTGGTGACCAACATCTATGGTACCTAGCCTTCATACACCAACCTGCAAATGGCAATAATAACTGTGTGGTGTGAAAGAGTGAGTCAAGAACTAAAAGCTTGAGGTGAGAACCAAAAAGAGTGAGATTGGGGACTTTTGGAGTAAGAGAGTGAGATTTGCTCTAAATGCTTGAGTCTCACACCAAAATAGTGAGAGTTGAGAGGTCTGTGTTAGCTTCTTGCATACCTGCCTAGGTGCATGCAATGTAGATTCCAATCTGCTAATGCAAGATTTTTGTGGCAGCTGGGTAAATTTTTGAAGCATGTCAAAACAAAACAAGATATACCCACTAAATGTGTTGTATTATGTTGCTATGTAGGTTGCTAGGGTGGTGGAGCCATAGCAGGTGTTCCAGATTCCTAGAAGAGCCCAGTGAGTTCACTCCCTCTCATAGTGAATGAATTAATTCCTTTGACTTGATTGGTAAAGTCCCCACACTATGAGAGCTGGTACAGAATTGTGTGTGCCTATAAGTATGTTTTATGTCTGATGACCCTTTCCAAACAGGCACACTCGCCCCACAATGGCTCCTTCTCCATGTAACAGATTATTTCATTGTCAATTGTACTATTGCTATGGGCTAGGGGTAGGGCTAGGGGTAGGGACAGTACAATAACAATAGTACACAATTGACAATGATGTAATCTGAATGATGTAATCTCTACTAAAAGAGCCCCCACAATACTAGAAATGCACAGCATTGTGAGTGTGAGTGTGTATGGAAAAGGTCATCACAGACAAAAGTCCTTAAAAGTGAAAGTACACATTTCATTTAACTCCCTAGTTGCTAGAGCCAGGAGCTCGCCTAGCATGACTAAACGAATTAACTCCTTCTCTACAATGCCCTGCCTCTTAATTAGAATAATTAACCCCTCCCTATCTCTTCAAATGCACACAGAACAAGACTTGGTTTTAGGAGCCAAAGGTTTCCACGTCTCTAACCCACCCATCATGCAGTGCATGCTCCTAAAGGCAAGTCTAAATGTCTTCTCCACCACTTCCATGACACAACTCTGTCTTAAGTCACGCTTGCTCACCGGATACCTAGAGTTACTGATAGAAGAAAACCTCCTCAATGACAAAGTTCAACCACACAGTAAGTGAGAGTGGAGAAAGTTTTAATTGAGGTGGGGGATAAGAGTGTAGTCCAGAGGAAGTGGAAGGTGGAAGATCAGACCTCTCAACTCTCAAGATTTTGGAGTGAGACTCAAGCTTTTGGACCAGATCTTAAATTCTTAAGCCAAGAGCCCCAAATCTCAAACCTAATTAGGCATGTTGGGTTGTCAAAGAACTATATGCACTTCAAATGTCAACCTTTAGATAAAAGCTTTTACTTCATACATGGATGGCTTGTGATCTGTACTTTACATTGCTAGTAACTGATAAAGTTCAAGCGAAGTGACCTTCCTAGCTAGCAATATAGTATTGTGTGTAGACTAATAGCTAAGAGAGGATCCTCCAGTGGTCTTGGTTACTAAACCAGAAGCTAGTTCAAACTTCCAAGCAACCATGGCTGACCGTAGTGATTTAGACTCTGAGAGTGTCCTCCTAAGAGGAAATCCTTACAACTTATAACATGGACAGAGGAGTTTGACAATGTTAAAGGAGAACCTCACAAAATAATATAATACTGAGAACAATAAAGTTTATCGCAACAACAACCGACACATCTCACGCCAAGAGGGGCTAATCTTAAGCCTAAATCCCAAAAATCTCACTCTAAACAATTTTGAAAGTTGAGAGGTCCGGAAGATGAGTGTACTAATACGTACTGATTGTGCAGGTGCTGGCAGGTATGTCACCATAGTGACCTCCAATGACCCATCTCAAAGAGGTTGTCAGCTCTCCCTTCAGTTCTCATGGCCTGTTGAGGAAGTGTATCAGTATCTCACTCAACGAGGAGTAGTGGTTAGTGAATGAGAAATTATCATTTTAGATATTTCTATAATAATAATCACTTATTATAATATTTCTCTAGTCTAAAGTGTGTCTAACTCTGTGCCTGACCCTTTACCAGGTGATAAATGTAACCGTAGACCTTTCTTTTCATGTAGTGTGACCTCAGGGAGTCTAAGTTCATGCGAGTGGCTCCTGTACCACTCTACAACTCCTTCTCTGATGTCCAGAGATTCTACACACTATTAAAACAGGCCATTGACAATAAGAACTGATTAATTTGATGATGATGGTGATGATATAATAATAACTATATTGTATGGTGGTGTGATGTTGTGATGACTGTTCTCCTATAGAGTCAGGTCATCTTCTAGATGGATCGATATCTCATCGTCTGTGCTGTGCATCTCTGTCTGTATGATGTCATAAAGACTGGATGTGATAGACTCAAAACTGTCTTGATAAGGGAGGTTAAGTTTGGGTTGGGGTAGGGAGAGGGTATCAGACATACTAGACTCAGTGCTCACTTGATGGATAAGGTTTGTGCCAAATTGATTGTGGTATGGAGGAGCATGATCGGGGCTTTCTATGCTGTCGATACGCAGGGCTATATGATTGACCAAATGTCCCTCTATGGGTGATAGCTCTATATCAGACAGGCTGATCTTCTCCTTGTCTTCAAGCAGCTTTGTAACTCCACCATTTTCTACTCTCTCTTCATTTATACCATCCAGTGGCTCCATATGTAATGGTTCATTGGCAGTGAGGGTTTCGTTCCACTCCTCAACAGCTACTGCCACATCTGCTGGATGGATCTCTGCCTCTACTGTAACCTTGTTTGTCACAGCTGGGGGGAAGATGTTCATTCTGAAAGGACTACCAGGTACATCTACTCCTCCCCACTTGACTCTGATAGTATACTCCCCAGGGATTAATGGCAGGTATTCAGCGTGGATTTTTCGATTGTTTTCTTGGTCTTGGTAAGTGTTAATCTTCAAGTCCTTGCTGGGACCATGGACTTTGATGGCCAGCAACCCACTTCCAGCCTCTCCCGTTTCAACGATGAAGCTTTTCCTCTCTCCCAGGACACCATGTTCTATTCCCACACCATACACCCGAACTTTGTCAGGTCTGGGAGGGGTAATGGCCTTTATAAGAAACGGGCTTCCTCTGATGTTGAGATTGTTCCATTTAACACTTACGATGTGTTTGCCGGGAGTTTTAGGAATTACAGTGCAGGCATATATCTGCAGTTCCTTGTCTATTAGAGTCATGTGACTACTCACTTCGTTATTGGACTGGTCTCTGGCAGTAATTTGAAGATTACTTTTGCTTTGCATTGCATCTCCATTCACCAGGTAGACTTTAAATTTTAACTCTTCCCCAATTTCAGTTTTCGGTGTGAGATCTTGGACTTCGAAAACAGTCAAGGAGCAGATGATGGGGAATGGAGATCCAGGAATTGAAATTTGACCCCACCTGGCATGTATTTGATAGTTTCCTGGGAACATTGGAGTGTATTTTGCTTCAAACTGATCCCTCAGTGAAGACAATGCTTTAATGCTGCTTATACAGGTTTGTCCATCATCATGTTTGACTTCAACTGTGAATTCTCCAGGTGGAGGATCGGTGACTTGCAAGGTAAAGGTGTTCTCCACTCCAATACGTCCTCCTAGTAATCCTTCTCCATGCAACTTGAAGTTGTTGGGATCAGAAAGTACCAGCTTGAAAGGTGAGCCTTTAATCTGCCATCTGTTGTACATAACTGTCAGATGGCACACTGAACTTTGTCTGGGGAAGAAATCAAGCTGATACAGAACATCTGATAATCTCTCAATTGTAACAGGAATGTCAGTTTTATCAGAATCTTCCACTGTGGCTTCCAGTAATCCCGGTTTGGTTCCCTTGGTAGAAATCTTAACACTAACTTTCCCACCCGATTCATACCTCTTGGATGTTTCAATCATTCTACAAGCCGAGGCATCATCATGAAACTCCACCTCAAAGGGACTTCCAGCCACATGATAATCTTGACAGATGACAGAGAGTGTGTGCATGCCAACTTCGAGGGGTAGGAGCTGACATTGGTAAGTGGACGTTTCCAGTATAGGCATCACAGTTATTTCACCTGCTGTCGACGGATAACACTCGGCACATATTTCTCCTTCTTCATTGAAATCCGAACAGTTTAGCTGGAAATAATACGGAACTCCAATCTGGTAACGCAGCTCATGGAGATTCAGTCCAATGCTCACAGTCTTTGATCTGCGTTGCCTTACAAATTGCATCATGCATGGGCTTCCTCTGATGTGGTAGCCATTCCACAAGATATTTAACCTGTATTTACCCGCCATTGAAGGTATTACTTGACAGTTCTCTATTCCACTTGTATCGGGGTCTTTGGTAACATTTATAGCAACTTTAGCAGGTCCAGAGCAAACCACGTTGATCTCTCCATGACTGTGGTGGGGCAATAGGAGAGCATTATCAGTACAAACTCGAAATGATACACCTCCTTTTTTCATTTTCGTGGGATTTTTGAATAGGTGTTGGTCTTCCTTCATTATGTGGCATTCCTGTGCTTCCTCTGCACTGAAATCTGCAAGGATCAAGAATGGACTGTTCTCTATCTCCTTGTTGTTGATTTTGATGTTTACAGAATATGCACCAGCTCCTTTTGGCCTGAATTTTGCTGAGATAGATGTGGTGAGATGAATGAGTTCAGCTTTGCACCTTCCAAAGGGACCCTCCACACTCACATCTATTTCTCCATCTTTTTCAAGGGGAACGACAAGATTAATTGGTTCTCCTGCATCCATCACTGCACTTCTATTTTCAGTGTAGACAGAAGATAATGCCAGAGGATGCACACATCTCAATAAGAAAGGACTCCCTTTCACATGTTTTCCCCTATACAGAACATCCAGGGTGAAATCTTCCTTTTGAAAATCTTTCATATCCACGCCAAACTTCATCACAGAATGACTGTTGACAATTTCCAGATCTGAAATAGTTCTGGTGAGCTGTCTTGTGGCAGTTCTTGTTACCAGCATTTCAGAATTGAAGACAACATTGTAACTGTTTCTTTCCTTCACTATCTCCAAATCACAACACGAGCCTGTGATTTCTCTTGTGACACTGGCTGTAACAATCTTCATCTTAGAAGAAGAAAGCATTGGTTGGTCAATACAAATACTGTCACTATCATCTTCACAGATTAGAGTCATCTGCACAGGGTGACTGAGGGCTATAAGGTTTACAGTGCTGCAGTCTTGAGCTAAAGAAGTCAACAACTTGACTCCAGACATCTTTAATGTCAATTCTCACTGTACATAAAACTGTAGGATGGCACATCTCATAAGACTTGTTTTTATATAATAATTGGATCGCTACACACTTCTAACTTGGAGATAGAGCTATGAATGTAATCCTTATTTAGTGCGTTATGCTGACTGAATGGAATGTGGATATTCTACTGATTCAGTATCAAATTAAATGTAAAAGAGTACTTCCTGATTATCTAGGAAGACAAAATTGATTCTTGTATAATGACATGTTTGAGACCATATCAGTAAGAGTGTTTGATAAACAGAATCACACAATATTAAGCATCAGTTAATGAGTTTAAATCATCCCACCTCTTCTCTTCTTGTCAGCCATTGCTTTACGATTATGGTTAGCCTGACCGCCTTTATTCCTATCCTTCACCTGACGGGCTCTAGCACTCTGCTTTGCAGCCCCACCTCCACTCTGCTTTGGAGTCCCACCTCCACCTTGCTTTGTAGCCCCACCTCCACTCTGCTTTGGAGTCCCATCTCCACCTTGCTTTGGAGTCCCACCTCCACCTTGCTTTGTAGCCCCACCTTCACTCTGCTTTGGAGTCCCACCTCCACCTTGCTTTGCAGCCCCACCTCCACTCTGTTTTTCATGAGGAGGAGATCTCAGACCATTTCTGTGAACATTATGTTCACCTGTATCTCTGGCTCTCTGTAGGACAAAATGAGGCTTAGAAGATTCCTCAGGCAAACTTCCATGAATATCACCTGATATACCAGTGTGTTCATTTCTTCTCAACTTGGTATCTCTGGGACTAGTTCTGTTGTCCTGTATCAGTGAATTGCTCTCTCTTGTCTTATCTTTGTATCTCTCTGTCATTCTATCATCAGCAACCCTGTAATCTCTGCCATCATCTCTCCATGCCTTCCTGTCATCATCTCTCCATGCCCTGCCATCATCTCTCCATGCCCTGCCATCATCTCTCCGTGCACTGCTATCATCTCTCCATGCCTTCTTGTCATCTCTCCATGCACTGCCACCATCTCTCCATGCCTTGCTATCTACACTGCCATCATCTCTCCATGCCTTGCTATCTGCACTGCCATCATCTCTCCATGCCTTGCCACCATCTCTCCGTGCACTGCCATCATCTCTCCATGCCTTGCCATCATCTCTCCATGCCCTGCTATCATCTCTCCATGCCCTGCTATCATCTCTCCGTGCCTTCCTGTCATCTCTCCATGACTTGCCATTGTCTCTCCATGATATGCTGTCATCTCTCCATGACATGCCCTCATCTTTCCATGCTTTGCTATCATCTCTGATAGTTCTTACCATAGGATTTCTCCTTTGTCTCTTCCCCTTCTGTTTCTCGTATACTGATATTTTATTTTGTTCACTTGGACTATAACTGGTGGAGAAATAGTTTCTCACAAATTCTTTAGCTTCTGATCTGTCGTTGTAGATATCATGGTGAGACCTGTTCCTTTCTTGCTCCTCATCATCAGAGACATGCTTCCCAATCTTGCCCTTCTGATTCAGCCTGAAAAGTAGTTTATGTGCCATTTGATAGATGGAAATGTGGTATCAGCTAAATACAGTAGAACCCCACTTACTTGAACACTTCAGGAACCCGAAAGGGAGTGGGGTTACACTATGTACAGTATTAAAAAACATAGAATGGGATTGTACTGGTATATAAGGTATGTATGTAATGTTGGTATATAAACTACGTGCAGCAGCAGCAGCAAAAAGGATGACATCTCTCAAGCAAACTTCCTTTTCTAGTACCTTTACATGAAACTTTGTCGTGTTGGTATATAAACTACGTGCAGCAGCAGCAGCAGCAAAAAGGATGACATCTCTCAAGCAAACTTCCTTTTCTAGTACCTTTACATGAAACTTTGTCATGTTGGTATATAAACTACGTGCAGCAGCAGCAGCAGCAGCAAAAAGATGACATCTCTCAAGCAAACTTCCTTTTACATGAAACTTTGTCTAGATGTGTGTTTAGCAGTTACCTGAATATTTCACTTAGTCAAACACCCTTTGGTCTCAAGGTGTTCAAGTAAGTGGGATTCTAGTGCACTACTAGATTAACTAACTCTCAGAGATCCCAGAATAATTTAGGGGGATAACAGATCAGGAGAGGAGGGGTCTAATTATACCTATCAGACTCCATGGAGAACAACTCACAGAGTTAATTTGACTGACCTTTTCACTGCAAATAGTTCGTCTGTTGCATCATCAGACGCCCCCACATTATGTGAGTCATACGTATCGTCGTATTCATCATCATACAACTTATCAAAACTCCCCCAAACTTGAGGGGCCATTGCAACAAGCACATCGAGCTGTTCCTCCTCCTCAAGGTTCTCTATCACACCTGCTTGTTCCTCACTGATGTAATCCCAGGGTGTCTCTATCTCATAGGCTTTATACCTCTCCCTCGTCCTCTCCAAGTGAGATTTGTCGTCCAAAAGGGACGCAGTTGAAGTGGTATCATATCTAAACAATGTAAAATGCTTGAGTCAGTTGCAGGGAGTATGAAGTGATCTCAATGGATGTGTGTATTTATACTATCCAAGCATAGGCATTGCCTTTCTAGGCTATTGTTTAACACAGGTCTTCAAACCTTCATATCATGTGACTGTGCACATAATCACAGATGAGGTCTAGTCAAGGTGGGGCATGTGTCATTGGAATACTTAGCACCCTAGGGACTAGATTGTGGTGTATGGATGGACATCATCATAAGTGTATAGTACCACACCCCTTAAAAATTAACATACTTCTTCCCAATTTGCACTCTTGACAAGTCAATTTCTTCAGGTTTCCTGAACACATCAAACTCATCGTTGTCAAACACACACTCCCGTTGATCAACAAGTGATTCTGTAGTTTTCACGGTGGTACCCTGACCCCTAGAGGAATCCGGCACAGCCTGTTTCTTGGACATCATGGAGAAGTCCAGATCCTTCAAGTGAAGGGGAAGATTGTCTTCGAGAACTCCACTAATGACCCTTTCAGGATCATTGCCAAGTTCTTTCAAACAGATCTGATGAAGAAACCAACAAACAACTAAACAACAACAAACAAACCATAAGTGATTTAAGTGGAAGAAGTATCTGGTCACACTTTGTTACCTATATAGGAGATCTAGTGGCTAGGAGATCTAGTGGGTAGGGGTCATCATAATCATAAACTATTGCAATGACTTTGATACTTTCTGAGAAAGTTATGGGCTACTTTGACCTTTAGATACATTTTTAAGGTTCCATAATTACCTTTATAGGTTCTAATAGTACACAATTTACAAAGTTAATACCTCTATAAACCCATCTCCTAAGTGTGGGAGAATCTCCTTGACTTGACAGACAAGTGATTCCAGGATGTCTACTTTGTCTCCCTCTGACAGAGAAGGAGCTGTTTCTGCTAATGTCAAGAGAGAGGCTGCTATAGGTGGTGGCAGCAAGCTCTCTTCCTCCATCATTGCAGACAAAATATAATCAATGTGAGTCTGGGGGCTAGAACCCATAGTAATGTTGTTAGAGGGAGGGTAAGAGAGAGGTAGTGGGGAAGAGAGAGAGGGAGGGGAGAGAGAGGGAGGATAGAGAGAGGGAGGGAGAGTAGAGAGAGGGAGGGAGGGTAGAGAGAGGGAGGGAGGGTAGAGAGAGGGAGGGAGGGTAGAGAGAGGGAGGGAGGGTAGAGAGAGGGAGGGAGGGTAGAGAGAGGGAGGGAGGGTAGAGAGAGGGAGGGAGGGTAGAGAGAGGGAGGGAGGGTAGAGAGAGGGAGGGAGGGTAGGGAGAGTAGAGAGAGAGAGGGAGGGAGGGTAGAGAGAGGGAGGGAGGGAGAGATGATTAGAGAAACTGCCCACCAAGAGACTAAGTTTGAACTAACATTTCAGGATGAATTGTCTGTACTGTTTGCACATCTTCAGCTAAGTTAAACTGCTTCATATACTCCCTAAGGAAACTGAACATTGAATAAAAATGTCAAATTTCCCACAATAATCTCTCACATTGTACAGCTCTAACCTTCTCTCACTGGCAATCTCTACAGTTATAGCAATAAATCCATCTAATGATCCTTTACCAGTTACACCCGAAGTGTCTTTGGGGGAGATGAAACAGACTTCAAGCAACTGATGGACAAGCCATGCTATATCCCTCTTCAGAGAGCGTAATCGTTCCTTGACATAACGTTGACTGGATACATGAAATAAGAGGTAGTTACCTCTCTTATTGCAAGAGTAAGTAAACTTCAAGAATGCCATATTTCATGGAGCAAGTTCAATGCTCAAAACTCAATCCCCACAGAACTTTGTGGAGGGAGGGAGAGAGGGAGGGAGAGAGGGAGGGAGAGAGGGAGGGAGAGAGGGAGGGAGAGAGGGAGGGAGAGAGGGAGGGAGAGAGGGAGGGAGAGAGGGAGGGAGAGAGGGAGGGAGAGAGGGAGGGAGAGAGGGAGGGAGAGAGGGAGGGAGAGAGGGAGGGAGAGAGGGAGGGAGAGGGAGAGAGGGAGGGAGAGGGAGGGAGGGAGAGAGGGAGAGAGGGAGGGAGAGGGAGGGAGGGAGAGAGGGAGAGAGGGAGGGAGGGAGAGAGGGAGGGAGAGAGAGAGAAGGGGGGAGAGGGAGAGAGGGATACCATCACATCACTTTACATTCCTAATAGAAGAATATATGGCATTGTTTGGGGTTGAACATTTTGGAAAGGAACAAAAGTTGTTAAGTGACTGTACACACATTAATTTGGTCCCCTAATGTAGGACTTGTTACCTCCTCCCCCTCCCTCCTTTCTCAATAAGTATTTCTTCACTGACTCGGTTAATCTTTGCTTCAAGGAGTGCCAGTTTTTCTGGAGTGATGTAACTGTTGACCCATAGAAATCTACCACCTTCTCCACAAATCCAGCTGCCACTAGTTCGGTAGAGGCAGGAGAGAAAATGCTCACAAAGTGACACAACGTTCCAACAAAATCTCCAATATATTTTATAATCTTCAAATATTCAGAGGGAGAGAGTCTATATTAAAATGACAATGAACAGAAGCTAAGGGAATTGCATTTGCAGTCGAAATAATGTGCTAATAAATGCACACTACCTTGTGTAGGGTACTGGCCGGCTCAACAGAACATAGCATCAATGAAGTAACTTAAACTTACCCTGAAGATTTTAGCTTTGTCTCTTTCCTTCCAAACATGGCTTCCTCCATAAGTACCTTCTTTGAGACCTCTTGAAGTGTCTCAAGAATGATCTTCACTGTCATCTTCCAGTCCTCCATGTACCTGGGCTGCTTGTCAAATATATTGCTCACCATTTTTGTAACAAGTGGTTGATTAGAAGTCCCATAGAGAGTGCAAATATCCATCAGTTTGGGAATGTCAAAGATGTAGTAGTCATAGACGATCTTACCAAAGAACTCCGGAGATATAAAATTATCCTATGATATAGAGTTTTCAGATATACAGAGTTTTCCTAATAATAGAGTTTTCCTAAGATATAGTTTTCCCAATATAGTTTTCATAAGATATACAGAGTAGTCTAGCTCTAGCGAAAGCACAAAGATAGTTTTCCCAATGTTGGATCATACATCAAATTGTATTTTGGAGGGAAGAAGTTACTGAAACATGTTCATTTCACTACTAATATCACCCACAAAATTACAGCATGCATACCACACAGCTGTCTAAAACATCCCATGGATACATGGATCAGTGAAGTGAACTTACCGAGCTTTCTTTATGAGTGGACATCCGTAAAAATATCATGAAGACTTTGCGATGAATATTCCTTAACAAATCTTGTATAAGTAGAGGCAGTGGCACCACCTGATCAGATGGTCTACAGAGAGAGGGAGGGGGGGGAGGAGTGGAGAGAGAAACTATCACCATGACAACCACAAGCAAAGGAGTAATAGTCCTTACCTTGGAGAGTATCGAAGATAGGAATCAAGTGATTTGTGTAACGACTGATCATGCATAACCTAAAGGTGTAGGTGAAGTACATGTACATGTACATACTTAAGTACATAAATACAGTATAACCTCAGTTATATGGACCCTATGTGACGGCACTAGTTTCTATGCATAAAACATGAAGCAATACATTTTGAATGAAAGTAATGTCCTAGCCTTAGCAAATTGGCATTGAATATCAACTTATAATCAATTTTCAGAACAGCTGGATAACTATAAGTGTATGTTCTAGCTACACCCTGACCTGAGACCAGAACTTGTGGTGTTCGAGCTGTAGCAGCTGGTGAAAGTCACTGTCCAGTATTTCAACC
Organism: Diacarnus erythraeanus; assembly: GCA_964016965.1. Lineage (NCBI taxonomy): Eukaryota > Metazoa > Porifera > Demospongiae > Poecilosclerida > Podospongiidae > Diacarnus > Diacarnus erythraeanus. The sequence goes on from OZ024681.1 coordinate 565,881, forward strand.
AATTCAATCCATAGAGGGTCCAAATTTAGCTTCCCAGGGGGTTCTCCATTAGTGTTGGGCGTACCAGGGAGGAATGAGGGAGCAATGTAAGGTAGGTAATTAACATCAGCACACCATACTTTATCCTGGGAAGTATTTTACATTATAGGTAGTGCTGTTAGCGATGTACCACGGACTCACTAGCGATGGGAACTCCTCAGTTAGTCCTGTAGTTGGATTTAATCTCTCGAACGTCTTCACTTCCAGCGGACGTCTGAAGGCCATTTATTCTGGTGTGCTTCATTTAGAGTTATTAATATGGTGTGCGTTTTTTAGATAAGAATTCTTGTATATAGTCCGAAAAACGTTTTGTACTTCTAAGTTACGTCCATGTCTTCCAGTTATGAGAACTTGAGATCCAGAAAGCAAAGCGATAATGACGAGGTAGCAGTTAAGTTTAGAGACGATCATTCCACTTCTGAGTCGATTGAGCTGACCAGGTTCGACAAACTGAGTCCAGAAGACGACCCTGAAAGTAAGGGGTTGTCAGAGAAGGAAACTTACAGTGGAGAAGAGGACAACGACCGTAAAACTGAGGACAAACGGAGTCTCATATCATCCTCAGAGGAGATAGACAGTGATGGTGTTGTGAGGGAGTATGAAGTTGCACTCAAGCACCTTGGTTTTGGGCCCTTTCATGTTTTACTACTCCTTATCAATGGCATTGCTCTTTCATCTGATGCAATTGAAGTCCTTTCTATATCATTTGTACTCACTGTTTTTCGTTGCCCAGATGAGTTTGGAGTGGGAGATTTGGATGAGGCCATCCTTGGCTGCATCATTTTCCTTGGAATGTTATTCGGTAGTTACCTGTGGGGTGGTATGGCTGATATAATAGGCCGCAGGACCACTATAGTCTGCTCACTCACTGTTAGTTCTCTCTTTGGACTGCTCTCAGCATTCTCACCGTGGTTCTGGCTCTTTGTGGCATTACGATTCATCAGTGGGTTTGGGTGAGTGGATAATTTGGTAGTGTACAAGTTAAAAATGCTGTAGCTTATTTGTAGTGAAGCTTAGACCTCTCATCCCTGCTAGTTAGCACACTACAGATATAAGGACTGATTAGTTAGTACTGATATGCTGTCTGTGTGAGGTTTCATTTTTCTTTCCTTCTGTATTTCCGGTTTATTCTTGTATTTAAGAGTTGGTGGGTCTCTTCCGGTTATATTTCCATATACCTCTGAGTTTATCCGAAACAAGTACCGTGGCCCATACCTAGGAGTACAGTCCACCTTCTGGATGATTGGCCGTCTCCTGTGTGGTGCACTTGCCTGGATTGTGATTCCTCAAAAGAGCATTGATTTTTCCTTGGGGGGCTTGGAGTTCCACAGCTGGAGACTCTTCATAGCTCTCTCTGCCCTACCGTCACTCATAGGGGCATTCTTTTATTTTTTACTACCTGAAAGTCCAAGATATTTGCTGGAGGTACATACATTTGATATTTCAGTGCTGTTCAGTAGGTGCTAGAGAAAGATTTGTCTCATGTTAATAGGTTACATATACAACTATTCTTGTGATTTTTGCAGGTTGGAAAGCGGAAGAAAGCTATACGAGGTCTGAAAATCGTTTACAGACTGAATCACTGGTGGGAAGGGAAGAAAAACTACCCGGTAAATGTTCATATTTCTTCGTGGTATTATATTATTATTCATTGAAATAACACCTTCCTCTTGGTAGGTAAAGGATATTTTACTGGAAGGAATGAAAGGTGGGTTTTTTTCAGGAAATGGAAGACATAGATTAAAGTCATTCATCGACAGATGCAAAGAGGTATCATTTCAAAGCTTTCATATAATTTTTGTGACATGTTTGTTATCGATGATATTCCTAGATATTCTTCAGGAGTATTGAACTCTTCAAATGGGAGTATCGTCGACGCACGCCTCTCCTTCTTGTCATCATGTTCTGTCTATCATTCGGGTAAGCTATCTATTCTATCTTTTAATACTCTCATTGGATGGACCCTGCAGAGGTTACGGAATATCGTTATGGTATCCTTCATACGTCAATCAGATCAATACTGATAGAGACGAGGAAAACTTCAAAAAATTCTGCAATAGAAACGTAACATTGACACCTTCTGACTCAATAACAGCATACTGTGATTGTAGTAACACTGTTTTCTTCAACTTTACTCTTCAAGATACCACACTGGATAATTGTAGGATTAAAGATGTTACCTTTAGTAATGTAACATTCGTTAATGTTAGCTTCATTAACTTTGCGTTTGATGTTGTTGCCTTCAATCACTGCCATTTTACAGACAGTGACTTCACTCACACATGCTTCAATGCCACAAACTTTGACAATGTTTCATTTTCTTCTGTCGGCTTCTATTCTTCATCCTTGTGCAATCTGACTGGCTCTTTTGTGAAAATTGAGAATAATTCTCTGAATAGTGGGGACATAACTTATGAAGTGTTCAATACTCTGTTTGAAAGTGTGCTGGATTTGGATGGAGATTGTGATGTTGATCGGTGTTACAAGGAAGCATGCGAAGATAATTCCCGTGTTTATAGAGACAGTTTCTTTGTCTCAGCTTCAGCCTTTCCAGGAAACATTGCCTCTGCATTTGCTGTATATTTCCTTCAAAGGAACTACTGGTTGGGTAAGTCTGAAACATTCTATCACCAAAAATATTACCTACCCTTCTGCCTTCTACTCTCCCCCCTCCCTGTTATAGCATTTTCATTGCTTATCTCAACTGTGACAGTGTTTCTCCTCTATCTGAAGAACTCGGAAGCATTTGTGGTGGTCATGCTCTGCATTTTCACTGCCGTGTCAACCCCTGCTTGGAATGATTCAAGTCTGATTATTGCTGAGCTCTACCCGACTCATCTTCGTTCCACTGCTGCAGGAATTCACCTGCTTATGGCCAGAATTGGAGCTATTATTGGAATTATTATTTTTGGACTTTTTATTAGAGTTAATCCCAGTGTTCCCATCCTAATGGTAGCTTCTGTTTTATTTATTGGGGGCATGACAGCTATAGGGTTGCCAAAAACTACAAGAAAAACTTTATTGAAGTAATGATTTTGTATATCTTTTTTATAACATTCTCTTGTGTGGTAACATTAAACTTTATTGCATGACTATCCCTGGGAAAGCTATAATTAGATCTGATAGAGTTTCAAGCTCAAGACTTTAGGGAATGCATAACCTTGCTTTATGTGGCATGTTGGTTGCCACTGCATGATGGCAATTACTAATGTTACGAGATTACTAGTTATAACCTTATTAGGCGGAAGCAAAATGAAATATTTTCTCTTTCTCAATATTTTCCGTAATTTTTCCGGATATGAAGTTCTGAGGCAGAAAGATGACGGAGATTTTTTGCGTGAAGTCAGGGAAACTCAAACAAGCAGATAGAGAGATAGTAGATAAACTTAGAGGAAGCTTAATTTAGCACTATTTTATGTTCTCGAGTAGATACGAAGTTAAAACTATCATAAGAAAAGACAGAATTGGCTATTTTATACTACTCTGGTTTACTTTACAATTGGTGCGAGTCCAGCTGGCGACAGTTACTTATACAGCTATACAGTAGATAAATTCTCTATACCTAACAACTGGATTAACTGGATGGGAAAGCAGAGATGAGTAATTCTGGAGAACAGCCAGCGCGAATGAGAGCTACCTCGTTTGCTGACCCCAATGCCTCTTCTAAATCGTCTTCTGTAGGGGGAGTCAGGACATTCCGTAAGTCAATTTGTGAGGAATTGGATATAACTAGCTTCTAGCTAGCTCAGGTATTGTAACTGTAAGTTCTTTAAAGTGTGAATACCATGGTGTAAAGTGTATTCTTATGAGTACTAGCTAGACAGGGGGTGCTTATCAGGTGAAGGCACTGATTGATTAGTGTATAGCTAGTTAGCTACCTATAGCTAGACTATTAACATCTAAAAGATTAAATAAATTTTGTTGTATAACAATGTAGTAGTGACTATCCCATTTTTGTAGTGCTTATGTTTGGAGAAGACTAGGTAGTGTCCCTTAGAGAAACTTCGTCAACAAGAAAGATATTAATCTCTTTTGACCTGTGTGTGTGATGTAGAGCTAAGAAACTTGAGTCTTTGGTTTAGGATTGACTGGTAATCATGTTTCTGTGGTCAGCACCAGTTTATCTGTGCTTATTTACCTCTGAGATAAAGTTAGCTACAGTTGGTTAAGTTGTTGGATTTCTGTGGTCTAGCTATCTGGGACTGATAATTAAACCTTTACCAAAGCTACCCTCAAGTCTTTTGTATCTAATCTTGCCTTTTCCCTATTCAGTGCATAATTGGTGGTGACTCTTGTTCCCTTTTTTATAGGGTTTCATAACTTTATTAATTTGCTTTTCATCTTGGCTCCCTTTCTTGTGGGATTCCAGAAGAGAGTTGCTCCTCCCATAGCAAGTGGCTTATATGGAATGGTTCCTGTGGGAAATCTAAAATTGAGACCAAAGGTTTCTCTAGTCTCTTTGCATTCTTTTTTTACCATACCAAAGGAAACAGACCAAAAAAATATTATCAAAGGATGTTTTTGCTGCTCCTAAGGAAGAATCCCCTGTCATAATATTTCTGTGATCTCAATTGATGATGCTTTTACATTTGAGTAGGCCTGATAGTATTTACTCTTTTAACCTCTTGTGTCATCATGACCTGGACTATGGTTAGTGCTATGTCACCATCGTGTAGTAGTTCTTTGTTGGGCTGGCATAAAGGGTTTTCATTCTCCTCTGCGAGGTGGCTACTGTTCCTTTGGCCCTTGTCCAGTTTATTTACTCAACTTCTCACACTGTGGTATCACAGTATAATATATTTCCATTGAGGAAAAAGAGAGGTGAAAATAGTATTTTCTGACTCTTTAGAGCTGTGGGTTGGCATGTTAGTTTTGGAAGGTTATTTGCATGTCAGTAACATTTTTTTCTCTCAATCTCTATTTGTCATTTAAAATCCTGCTGTTTTGTAAACTGTAGCTGAATAATTTATTGGCTTGTGTAAACTTCTCTGCCTGGGAATCTTTTCTTGGTGTCCAACAGTTATCTAATGTCCATCTGTCAATAACACATGAGATGACACACCTAAAATGTCACCTGGGACTCTCCAAGGCTGAGCCATAATTCCCCATGTGAATGGTGTGCTTCTTTGGTTTTTAATTTTTACTCCTGGTGTCCCACATCAATGAAGAAATGAGGACAGTTGGTGAGCTATTTCACACCTCTCTTTGATGAATTGTCCTGTAGTCTTAGCAACTCTTTTTGGCTCACTGTTGCTCAATTTTATGGTCTGGCAGGCAATATCCTGTCCTTGTATATTTCTTCTGCTTTGCAAGCAGTTTCTTTGACCGATTTCTACCAATTGAACTGCCTTGTGGTTAGCTTATGCAATGTTGTGGTAATGTCCACCATTAGTTTGTACATGTAGAGCCACTCTTAAAGACTTGTAATTAGTATGTTACAGGCAAGTCCCACACAGACAAGCCACTTTGCAGGCCTAGAGCTGTCAGTTTTCAGCTGATGATCATTCTAGTGATGTTACAAGCAGCTACAAGCCACCATCCTTAGATTCAGTTTTGATAACCTATTCAGTTTGTAATTGTATGGGAAGGGAGTGTTCTTTGATGGAAGACAATTTTCTAGTTATTGTATGGCATTGACCTTTAATAAGAAAGTATATTTAAGTGGTTTGGAAGGTTTGCCAAGAATACTTTCAGTTCTGTGTGAACGCCAAGATATATAATATGAAAGACCAAAGGTTTTGTTTTCATTAATGTGCTTATTAGGAAAGTTTGTGCATTCCAACTCCATGATACCTTAGTACAGGATATCCAACTTCCTGAAATGAGGACACCTTGGTATAGTGGAATATCCAACTCCCTGAAATGTGTCTACTCCAACTCTTAACTTAACCTCTATTAGGTGGAAACTCACACAAGGAAACCTATTAAACTGATACACGTGTGCATGCACATATACACTGTAGGTGACAGAGATGGACATAAAGTGAGCTGTGTAATGGCAACCCTTGGAGCTCCACCAGACAAGCAGCAAGAAATCATGTACACTGGACTGAGAATCATAGGCAATGGATCATTTGGTGTGGTTTATCAGGCCAAACTGGTGGAAACTAATGAGCCTGTTGCCATAAAGAAAGTTCTGCAAGACAAAAGGTTCAAAAACAGAGAACTTCAGATAATGAGGAGATTAGATCATTGTAACATTATCCGGCTGCAATACTTTTTCTACTCTGCTGGAGGAAAGGTATGTCCTTCTATGTGCCACACTGACATTTAGAATAGGCCAACTTTTGAAATCATGATTATGCCATCATTATGATGTCACGTTCTATTTTTAGAATCAGTGACGTGTATATTAATAATATTTACTATGTCTCTCTGCAGAAAGACGAGGTGTATCTCAATTTAGTTTTGGACTTTGTACCAGAGACGGTTTATAGAGTGATTCGGCACCACAGCAAGAACAAACAGATTATGCCAGTATTATACACAAAGGTAAGAATGATTCCTCTCTAGAGTGTATCCTTCAGCATCCAATCCCTGCAGCTCTACATGTACCAGTTGTTTAGGTCTCTGGCCTACATCCATGCTAACGGAGTATGTCATCGGGACATCAAACCACAGAACCTGCTCTTAAATCCTGAGACAGGGGTCTTGAAGCTCTGTGATTTTGGAAGGTGAGTTAGAGCAAAATTTAATTGGGAAGTGGTTTGTGGAGAAGACTTGGTGTGTTGGAGTTCAGACTATTCAATGAACCTTCCACTTGATGTGGTTCTTCCTCCAGACACGCACATTGATGGAGGGTTATCACTACATAGTCTAAGATTCTGTATTGATCATGTCGTAGAGTGAGTATAGTTTTCTAACCGTGTGTGGTTTATCCTACAGTGCTAAGATGCTGGTAAGAGGGGAACCGAATGTCTCGTACATCTGCTCACGTTACTACAGAGCACCAGAACTCATTTTTGGTGCAACTGACTACACTTGTGACATTGGTAAATTAAAAACTGTAATGATGCAGTAGATCCTCTCTATTCCATTTCATTCCATCCCATTCCAATGAAGCTGTCTCATGGAAATCCTCTAATCAGGGTTACCAATGGCATTCAGAATAGTAAGGTTCCACTTTTTGAAGGCTATCATTTGAGAGTTCTCTCCCACAATAGTTCCCACATACCTTCCATACAAGATGGGAGTTGATATTGGAGGAGATGGAGGTTAATCAGGAGAGAGGGGTCCTGATGGGTGATACTAATTAGAGCATGTGTCCCTAATAACATACTCTGTTTTGACTAGTTGTTATAAATCCTTCTCCATTGAGTGTTGCCTCTAAGAATTATGACCACCTGTGGACATTAGTCACTTTGAGACCCAATTAGCTAGAGAGATGGCCTGATATACTCTCCTCTGTAGACAGCCTCACCTACCAGTAATGTTGCTATGCTCTATACCAGTAACTGTTCACACACACACACACACAACATCCCACACCACACACACAGACATCTGGAGTGCTGGATGTGTGTTTGCTGAGTTACTCTTGGGTCAGCCCATCTTCCCAGGGGACAGTGGTGTGGACCAGTTGGTAGAGATCATCAAGGTACTGGGCACACCCACCAAAGAACAGATACGAAAGATGAACTCCAATTACACTGAGTTCAAGTTTCCACAGATCAAGGCACACCCCTGGAATAAGGTGACTAAATAATGTATTTCAGTATTTAACAACCAACTCTGATTACACTTTCTTTTACATGGATTAGGTGGATTACATCAAATGCATATGTGGATTGTAATGGGTTATGTGGGTTAAATGGGTTACATGTGTTACATGGGTTATGTGGGTTTGTGTTACATGGGTGTGAGAGGAAGTACCTCTCAGTTAAGATATCCTTGAATCTCGACTGCACACCTCTTGGTTCATCTTCATAATATGCATGCCTGACATGAATAGGGGAATTTTAACAAGGAAAACAATTGAAACCAGGAAGTGGAGGTGTATGGAGACAGTGTTGTTTCAGGATATTATAAATAGCTGTGGTATTTAGCAGTAGGTGTAACTGATCAAAGGATTGATATATTCCAGTACCCACCTGGCATGCACTCAGGATGACCATGTATAGAGCAGTGCTAATGGCAGATAGCTAGTTGTTGGAGCTGACATTCCTGATAAGGAACACGTCACAATTCTACAGTCCTAGACAGTCACAAACCACTTCCAAGATTAAACAGCATACCTATTAGAAAGTCATCTCTCAAGGCAGTCTGTCAATTTGAAATGTGCAAACATTTCCTTGTAGTTAAGAAGACTATCATGTCTGCTTGTGTCATAGCCTGAGTTTATATTTTAACCACACCTAGTTTAACCAAATCCACTCACATAAAAGGATGACCTATCAATGTGGTAAATTCCAGGGTCTCTGTTTGTATTGGATTACTGTAATAAGTCATTATCAACATTTTATGTAGGTATTTCGTGTCCGAACACCACCTGAAGCCATTGAGCTGGTCAGTCGGCTGTTAGAGTACACTCCTTCTTCACGTATCTCACCCATGGAGGCATGTGCACATGCTTTCTTCAACGAGCTACGGCAACCTGGAGTTAGAATGCCCAACAGCAGAGAGTTTCCCTCACTATTCAACTTTACTCAGCAAGGTTAGTATCTTAGCAAGATAAACAGAGCCTTCTTCATGTGGGCGTGGTTGATACTACTGCTAGATCATATAATTATGGGCAGTAATACTAAAACTTATTTGTCAGAGGAAAAACCATGCCCCATGAAAACGAACAATTAATTTGTGGTTGATGTGCTCTAATTAGAATTGACACTCCGTTTCTGTTTTAGAATTGGCAATTCGTCCTTCGCTTCAGTCTGTTTTGATCCCACCTCACATTAGTAAAAGTTCCTCCTTGGGCACTCCTCAGGCTGGCCCCTCAGCCTCAGCAACAACCTCAGGCCCAGCACAAAGTTCATCTTCAGATGTCTCCAACCATTAGGAGACCTCCCTCTTATCTTTTCTGTTCATTGTGGACACTCACTTCTTTCATGTGCACTACACTATTATACCAGCCAGATGTCTTATTTATGTACATATTGTGTTCTACATAGATGTGTGTGTGCTGTTGTATTTATCTGCCACTGGTCAAGGTCTTGCAGATCTGCTGAACTTTTGGACTATCACTATGTATTTAGTTGTTTACTCTCCTCTCTCTTTTCTGTTGTCACAAGATGCTAAATTGCACTTCAGATTTTTTATTAGCTTTTTGCCCACTCAATGCAGCTCTATTATAACAGACACCACTCCGGTGGTCTGTTGTGTGTCAACAACAGGTCTGTTGTTCACCATTCATACATGCATATGAGCTAGAATGGTGGGTCCCTTCATGGTTTCCCAATGAAATGGGAGGGGTCAATCACAGTGCAATAGTCCACACCTAGAGCCAATATCTGGCACTTGAAATTTGTGTATGCAAAACAGTGTGAATTATGCTGCTGAGATGTAGGCCAATAGTTGGGTAGATGTAGTCAGTGCTTGTGAAAAAAAAATATGAACAAAACATATCACTACACACACACAAGTTTATTCATCTCCCTTTGGTGCTCGTGTATATATCTTCTGTGCATGATGCCTCAATACTTCCTTAATTAACCCTTTAGACTCCAGTTCTTCTAGTGCTCTCCTAGCAAGCGAAGCCCTGACCTTTAACCTTTCACATACTACTGCAGGTGTGATCAGCTTGTAGCTAGGAACCTCCTTATAGAGCTTGTCATATGTAGCCTTGTCAAAGAGGGCAAGATTGTTCAGCTTATCACGAACCTTACCCTTTGACCACTTCTACAGATGTGCATAAAGTGTAACTAACAACACACTCCAGTTACAATTCACACCACCTTACCTTCTTCTTGGCCTTGCCACTTCCAGCTGGCTTCACACCTTTTTTGGGCTGTTGCTTCGGGTTCTTCTGTGGTACCTTGGGTTTCTGCTTAGGAGGCTGTGTAGTTTAAGTCAATTCATAAGCCACTAGAGAATTTATTGTACACTCACCATCTTCTTGCTTCAAAACGAGAGCACGTGTTCCACTGACATGACATGCGCGCGCATCGCGCTGTACAAAAAAGGCAATAAGGTACCGGTGGTAGGGTAGGTCACTGTCTGTGCAGTCTTTTTGGTTCATCAAAGGAAAATCTGTTGCTTTATTTAGTGTATTTATCCAGTGCAAGTCTGTCGCTTTTATCCAGATCTAACCATGTCCAATTCAGTAGAATTCACTAAGGCCGCTGATGAAGTGAAGAATCTTACACAGAAACCAACAGATCAAGAACTTCTTGACCTCTATGGTTACTACAAGCAGGCTGTCGTAGGAGATGTGAACATAGAGAGGCCAGGGATGTTTTATCTGAAAGAAAAGGCCAAGTGGGATAGTTGGAACTCCAACAAGGGTCTGCCAAAAGAAGAGGCTGAGCAGAAATATATTAAACTGGTGGCTGAACTGATGTCAAAATACCCTCACTAGTAACTGTGGGACTATAGGTTGTTTGCTATCATACTGAGTTTATTATTTTTTCATTGGTTGTTTCAGATTTAAGAAAATTAATTCACTGGCTAAAATTAAAAAAATAATAATAAATAAATAAATTTATTTAATTAATTAAAATCACATTTAGTTGCATCATTTACAGCCAAAGTTTAATTAAATTTATCTCTTCTTGCACCAACTTAAAAAATATGGCCTCTGAAAGAGAGACTCCACCTCCTCCAGACTCCACCCTTTTGTCTCCGGTACAAAGAAAACAATAAAGAGCAAACCAGTAAAGGTCAGTCCAGCATACACCAAAAATGTCACCGGTTGTCCAAGTGCATCAGCCATAGTCAAAAATGTCATGGAAACAACAAGATTGAAGATCCAATTCACCATAGTTGCCAAGGAGATGGCTGTACTTCGAGCCCATGTGGGATATATTTCAGAACTGATTATCCATGGAAGAGGGCCAAATCCAGGAGCAAAAGTGGCTATGTAGAGAAACAAGGAGACGATAGCTAACAGTGCATACTTGTTGTTCGGACAGGTGTTGGGATACCACTTTCGTTGGAGATTGATTTCTTCTGATGAATTTCTAGCTTCTCCAAATACTAAACAGCTTCCATCAACACGCTCGTGCATACTGATATAACTTCCATTTTTTAACTGTTTCAAAGGATTGCAAGTCCCATTAAAGGAACTGTGTGTTGTAGGGTCCAAATCTGCGCAGAATCCACATTCTGAATTCCCTACACACACCCCACAGTGATAGAATGCACATTTATCAGCATCATATGGACGAGAAGGAGGACTGGATTGATCCATGATATAGAAGGTACCCGAGAGGAGCAGGATGGAGAAAATAACACCACAGACACTACCAATAAGGAGTTTCCTTCGACCTAATCTATCGACCAGCACAAGGCCAAGAAAGGTAAAAAAGAAATTAGTTCCTCCTGGAATAGTGGCAAGCCAGATAGAATCCTCATCACTGAACCCAGCCATTTGCAAGATAGAGGCACCATAATACCTGTACAACGGAAGAGAGATGGAGACTAGTAGTAATAATAATATATAATATCTCACATGACTGTGTTGATGCCACCTAACTGTTGAAACAACTGGAGACCACACCCTACAACTAGTGCCAGTAACACTGACTTGGTGGTCAAGAACCTTTTAACGAACTCACTGCAACCTGTATAGAGTATCATAAAGTATTTCTGCATCGAAACATGTGCTATACACTGTAATTAAAACACGTACCCATTTTTGTCTTGATATATTCTTCATAGTCTTCAACAATACTCTGCAGCTCCGAGCTAACTTTGTCTGGATGACGAATCTTCAACAAGACTTTTCGAGCTTTTTCTTCTTTTCCTTTGAAGACCAGCCATCGTGGGCTCTCGGGCATGAATAGGAACCCCACAAACATGAGTAGAGAGGGAATGCCTGCCAGTCCCATCATGAACCTACAAAGATCATCATGGTGTGGGTTGGTTTCACATAAAGGTGGGAGTAGATACATTAGAATGGTCATACATAAAGTTAAGTTGATCACACATAAGGTTTAGGATACATTGAGTAGACCACACAAAAGTGAAATGGTGAAATGTGTTGGGTTGGTCACACACATAAGGGTAGAGTAGCTCCAACAAAGTGTTTCTTACCTCCATCCAACATTAGTTGGTAGGTAGGAGAATATCCCATCTACTATGGTTGCTATGAACTGACCTCCTGTAATAAACACAACATTGACCACAACCAGCTTTCCTCTCATTCTGGCTGGTGCTGACTCAGCAATATACATCGGCACCGTCGTGGCTGCAAATCCAATTCCTACTCCCAACACCAATCGACCAATCAAAAGCATCCATGAATGCAAGGATGTGCTTACAATGACTGCACCTCCTGTGAAGACAAGTGATGCAATAATCAAAGTCCACCTTCGACCAATCAAATCACACAAAAAACCAGCCACAACTGCTGACACAGCAGCAGATGCAATTGTCACACTGACTATCAGTTCCACCCAAATGGAGGTGAGAGAGAAGCTGGCCTTGATTTTTAACATGGCTCCTGACACCACACCTGTGTCATAGCCAAACAAGAACCCTCCCAAAGCTGCAAACAGCGTCAGAATTATCACAAATACTTTATTTTCCTTTGGTTTGTCGATGATGAGGGGATCATCTTCGTTCACCACAGGAATATACTTCCAAGTCTTGTTATCCTGCGACACGCTCATTTTCTATGGGAAGCAATTTTGGTAAAAGGTCATCATGATTCTGGAATTCGCTCGCGCATCGCGCATTCAAAGAGACCACGTGGTTTCAGAGAGATTTTTAAAGAGGAGGCGTGGTTTTAGAGAAGTGCTCTGGGGGCCGGGGGGCGACTTTTTACCACTGACGGTCGTACGCAGGATACTTTAATGCGCATGCGCACACCCAGATGATGAACGCGCGCTATGATCGATGACTACCTTCAGAGCTAAGGTGCTTGTGTGTGCTTGTTTACTGTCATCATGTACTTCAGAACAGGGCCGAGGTGCAATATAATTAATTTTAAAGCTATAATTTAACTTGCAGTTACAACTAGAGAGCCAAATACTATTGTTGTTGTGTTCTTGCTGTGTTATTGTAGGGAATTTGGAAATATCAGAAATACAAGCAAATATTACTTCAGTCCAAATTAGCTGGAGCTTTTCACGAGCTGAAGAAACAACTTTGAAATATTTTAACATCACTGCACTCTATAAAGGCCCGTGCAATGCCACTGAAGCTCAAACAGTAATGGCAAAGATTTTTGATGTGACACAGCGACAATTTGTCATAGAAGGTTTGGAAGAATTCAGTAAATACAATGTGTCTATCAGTGGTTATGGTAGCAATACTAGCTTCATCTATGACAGTGTTACAATCAATACACAAGCAGCAGGTATGTAAGATCTAGATCTAACTTGGAAAATTAAATGTGTCTTCTGTAGCTAGCAAGCTAGTTGTACTTATATAGAACATGCAGTGACTCTTGTCTTATTTCATTAATGCAGGTCCATCAGAACCACCTCGTAATGTAAGAGAAAAGGGTGTGACTGACACAACCATCACTATCGCCTGGGACCCTATACCATGCCTGAAACAAAACACAGATATCCTTAATTACAGAATACATGTCGGCCAAACTCGTTCCTCTTTCTTCACCACGGCCATTAGTGATGATGAACTAATGTATACTCAAGTTGGATTGAAGGCAAGAACTAGCTACTTCTTTCAAGTTTTTCCAGTTCTAGCTAATTTTGCTGAAGGCCCAGCTTCTCAACTTGTCCATATCTCCACAAATGGTGAGCAGGTATAACCTTTTATTCTACCCCACCCTATCTGAAGTGAGAACACTTAAGGTAATCCATAATAGAAGGAAATGATTTTTCCCTGTTATTTCTCTATGGGGACTTGCGAAGTAGAAGGGGTGTGGTTTATTGCCTATTACTTCCTGTATGAATGTCCCAAGGCTTCATTAAAAATTTAAATCTGAAATGGACTAAAAGTGTTCATAGTTATTTATAGAGATAATTATGATGGAGATATTTGAAACGGTTTTGTACACATATTGTGGAAGTGATGGTTCAAGAATGATTTCAGGTGGTGCATAAAGTATTTCAGATAGTCAAGGACTCGACAATCATTATACTATCAATATTATCCTACAGGTGAATCAACTCAACTTCAAACAGTTATCAACGGGACAGACGGTAATGTCGCCTGTTTATATGGATCAGCCACATACATCTGCACTGTACCAGCCACTGAACACTTATGGAGCTCAAGCAAATTCTATAAACCTTTCCGAGTATCTATAAATGCATCAAGATATTCACTAGACCTTGGATCTTACGCTGGTTTAGTGTCAGTAACACGTGACGGCACTGCAATCATTAGCGAAGTAAAATTATACTTCTTTGTATATGAGTTCAATGGTACTGTCCTGACGTGTGAGGATGGAACCAACACAACTAGCTACCAACAGAGAGCAGTGGTAACACTGGCAAGTGAGTAAGCATTAAAAAAGGACTATATAGTGAAGGGGAGTGGTGTACAATGAAGGGGAGAGAATACTAGTGAAGGGTAGAAATAGTCGTAATTATCAACTCAAATACATTTTCCCTAGTTTACCCTGTGAAGACTGTTAGGAGCACTTCTGATTCCCTGATGTGGACAGATGTGATCTCCATGGGGCCAAAGATGTGCTATATGAGGTACCTCATATTGGGACAAGGAAACACAAGAGTGGTTTACTCTAACACAAGTGAGATTTCATCTACCAAGCTTCATTCGGTTGGATTCCAGTACTGCATCCGTCAACTTATCAGCATAATACCCGTGTTAACAGGAGGCATGAATGCTCCCGCTGGGATTTTTACATCTCAAGAAGTGGTCATCTTTGATCCTGGTTAGCACACCAGCTACACCAATGGCAAACATCTTACACTAATATCATACAAATCCATGCACAGTGGTACCCAAAGGGTAGGATTACCGTAATTTAATATATAGGGTTTAACAAACATCTATTCTGTGGTGGTTAGTGTAAAGACAATAAGTAAGTGTTCCTCCATTAGTTCATAGTATTAGTTACATTATTATACAACTCTTGTAGATATCGGTGATCCGGTGTTTCTTGATGTCAGTAACGATGGATTTAATCTGACAGTGTCATGGCAGGTATCTACAGCATTCAATTTATCACATAAACTATATCTATTTTTGCCCCAAGGCTCCAACTGCGTTATTGAGAGCTGTAAATGTTTCTGTATGGCATGGCTCTCCAAACAGTGGTAATTGTGTGGTGTATGTTGAAGGAAAGATTGTCCAGAACACCGTTGAAATGATGCTCGATTGCACATATGCTAAACATAAAACAGCTGTATGCGTGCAATTCATCTCTGATGATTGTCGGTCAAACAGAACCAAAATATTGACACCAGAAAGTAAGTCTATATATAAAGGACCTTGGAAAATATATTCAGTAGGTCATAAGACAATTGCTCTCTGTATATGGAGAGGTCAGTCTTACCTTATTTCAGAAATCACTTAATTTGATGGAAATGAGAGATCTTCCATCAATAAGATATTAATACTTCCTTTAACTGCAGTGCCTGGGCTTATTCTGGCTGGGCCAATCATGGACTTAATACAAACTACACACGATAGCATAGGAATAACGGTGAAGCTAAATGAAGGGACCAATTGCATCAATAAGGATAAACTCTACATCAGAGCTTCCCTGCGTAACGAGAGAAGGGTTATTTTATCTTACGACAAGTCATTTTCCTCTGGCCAATCGTTTGTTTTTAGGCTCCTACAACCCGGAGTCTATACCTGCACTATTTCAGTTATGATAGGAACTGACCTACTTGAATATAGGGAGATTCGGTGCCAAAGTAAGTGTGGATAACAATATCTTTATAAACCTAGAGCCAGTCTACATAAACCTCTTGCTATAGTTAATTCTCCTTATAAAACCTCTATCCCGGTTGGTACTAGAGACAGTTTATTCCTTTGTCCACATTTTGATCTATACATGGCTAACCTGTAAAGCTGTAGGGTCTCTAGACACCTGTACTCTGATACTCTATTCTATGCTAGTTATAATTATGCACATCTTCAGCTATAACAGTCTCCACTGTTACTAATACTATTGATACCAACACTTACACCAAAACAATGGCTGCTGATGCCACTGTCCCCACTACTATCACTGCCATCACTACCCTCACAGCTAACACTGTTCCCACTGCTATCACTACCCTCACAGCTAACACTGTTCCCACTGCTATCACTGCCCTCACAGCTAACACTGCCAACACTGTTCCCACTGCTATCACTGCTCCCACAGCCAACACTGTCACTGCCAACAATGTCCCCACTGCTATCACTGCTCCCACTCCACCTACTGGCGTCACCAAACCCACTGCTGCCGCCGCCGCTGCCGATACTGATGGTGGTAATACTGCTGCTGATACTAATATTACTGAAAAATCTCCTTTAACTGATAAAAATAGTATCAGTGCTACCTCCATAGGTGCCATCACAGTGGGGGGTATCCTGCTCATTAGTATCACTATATTGTTATTGATTAGGTGCACTCCAAAGAAAAGGAGTGAAAGATACATTAAGGAACCAGAACACAACACAGAACACAACCATTAAATTTACCTCATCTTTTAATTTATGAATTTTAATATGAAAATATTCCCCCCCCCCCCAGTCTGAAACAAATTTTGTCCATACATAAAGCATTTGTATGGTCACATGGACTGTGTGAATTATCATTATTCAAAACACAAGAGTTCTTGAAGTTAGGTTAATAGGCTAGCTATATAATAGCCTAGTTATTTTCAGGGATTTTAATCCTATCATTATTATGAGCATAATGATCATACTTACTATATTAATCTGAAACACTAATTTTCAGACAAAAAGAAAGTAACAGTGAAAATTGACCAGATTTACAGTAACTAGACTATATAAGCAGCAGTTCTAGTTCCTACAGTTAACTCTCATTTGAGTGAGGGATACTCATCTGTCAGGAGGGAGTGGTTACGACAAGTTGGACATGTGCTTTGCTCCTTGAACCAAGACCGAATGCACTACATACATTAACCCCATAATTATCATAAATAACCCACGCTCTCCATACTACCATACATTAACCCATACCACACTATACCCCTATACTAGCTAACCCTTTACCACGTACATAAATAGTGGTGAGGGGGCACTTCTGGTTGCCACTAAAGGCATAGAGGAGGGTCTGCTATATGTTAGGATCCAGGAATTTTGTAAAGTGGGTGCTCTAAGACAACCACACCCAAAACTAATTAATAGGACAATACAATTGCATTTTTGATCAATTACAGGTATATAGTTGGAGGGGAGGGGGTTCAGCCCCTCCCCCTGCATCCAGCCCTGGCTCCTGAGGAGAACTTTTACCTTTGAGTGAAAGCGATGGCCACAGTTTAGTTGGCTGGAGTCTCTATCCCCCATGTCCTCATAACAGATAATACACGAACCCTCATTGTCGTATACCATGGAAGATTGTATAGGGGGTGGGGCCACTGCTACTGGAGGGAGGCGTGACTTCTGCAAAGTGATAAGTATACTATAACAGGAACATTATAGTATACTGTAACAGGAGCACTAGTATACTATAACAGGAACACTAGTATACTGTAACAGGATCACTAGTATACTATAACAAATAGGCCATACAATCCTTGTATTCTTCAAGTAGTAACAAACTACCTTTCCTTTCTCTTTCTTCTCAACATGTCGACCTTTTCCACCAGAAACACTTCTTAGCCCTCGGCCACTTCCTTTCTTTTCCTGCTGTTCTATAATTCCCTTAACCTGCTGTGTAATGGTATCCAAGGAAAGCCCTGACAGCGTGTTCTTGTTGTTCCTTCGGACTTCACGAAGCAGGCCCTTGAAGTCATCCCTAATAGTGTTGGTGATCAGAGTTCAGAGGGTGTCAGTAATAAATAAAGTGACCTAGTCCCCTTGTTACAAGTGTTACATGCCACAAACCTGGCATAGTGTGGGTACATGGCTTCCAGTTTTTCCACAATACGGTCAAAACTAGACTTTTTCCCACCAGTACCACCATTCAACATGTCTAAGTCAGAGGATGAAGCTGATGGTTCCATAGCATCTCTCACGAGGGCATCAGGAAGATTGGACATGGAATTTGTCTCGGGCTCAGGCTGAGAATGAAATAACTAACAGGTAAAGGATCATCACATTCAATTTTCAGTTCTCACCATGGATATAGGCATGCTACCAGGACCCATTGGAAACCGAGGTCTCATCATGGAAGGGTCAACCATGCCCCCCATAAAGGGAGGACGGGGAATGGACATCATGGGGTGATAAAAACCTGGACGCATCATCATCATCAGCTGCTGAGGGATGGGAACCATTGGACTAGGGATACGATCAAGCCCAGCTAGATTATGCCCTGTCTTCACCATACGAATCTGATCCTCCATGGCATTCTAAGAAAGTAAACAATAATTCATTTAGTCTTTGGGTTAAAAACACATAATTAGATTTGGTAGTGTTTTATAGAGGATAGTCTTCCATAGGTGCTAAATTTTTGCTTTTTGGCAGAAATAAAACTGACTCTATTCATTGTACTATAATAATTCTACATACACACACCCCTCCTGCCACACCCACAGACCAACCTGGCCTAGTTACATACACACACCCCTCCCTGCCACGCCCATAGACCAACCTGGCCTAGTTACATACACACCCCTGCCATGCCCACAGACCAACAGGGCCTAGTTACATACACACACACCTGCCATACCCATAGACCAACCTGGTCTAGTTACCTACACACCCCTGTCATGCCCACAGACCAACCTGGTCTAGTTACCTACACAACCCTGCCTCGCCCACAGACCAACCGGGCCTAGTTACATACACACACACCTGCCTCACCCACAGACCAACAGGGCCTAGTTACATACACACACACCTGCCTCGCCCACAGACCAACCTGGCCTAGTTACACACACACCCCTGCCATACCCACAGACCAACCTGGTATAGTTACCTACACACCCCTGTCATGCCCACAGACCAACCTGATCTAGTTACCTACACACCCCTTTCATGCCCACAGACCAACCTTGGTCTAGTTACCTACACACCCCTGTCATACCCACAGACCAACCTGGTCTAGTTACCTACACATCCCTGTCACGCCCCTTTGCCTCTTAGTACAAACTAACTTGGTAGGTATTGAGAGCACCCCTCAACTTATCCTTATAGCCAGCACATTCACGGTAAAGGTCACTGGCTTGCGGAATAGTCAAGCTGAAAAAGTCAGGGAGAGTAATAACGACAGAAGATTAATAATTCTCATGCACATACCACAAAGCCTCAACTTCTCTTAACCTTTGCTCCCAAGGTTTAATAATCAAATCACGTCGCATAGACAACACTTCAACCTGTCACATGACAACCACATGATGAGATAACCATAGCAACCATAGTAATCACACCTCAGCATTGGTAGCTCTGATTACAGCTTGTATTTCCGTCTCTTTCTGTAGTTTCAGACTTTCATTGCATTTATGTCGTTCATCCTGGAGCTGTTCACTGCATTGGAATATATCACAAAGAACTGTGAGAAGGAAGTATCTCAATAGAATCATGTCCCCAACGGGATATGTTGCTATTAAATGCCTATAGGGATAAATGCTCAGTATCATAATAATAATGGTTCCAATGATATTCTTCATAACACTTATTATATAAGCATATTGAAAGGTCATAACAAGGTCAAACCTATATTATTACAGTATTATGCATAATATTAAAAATCCTAATCAATATACTATGTTATACTATGTTATACTACTTGGATATCCAGAGTGTGTGAACATACATTTCTCCCCTGAGTTGTCTAGTTCTATTTTCATTCTGTAGCTCCTTCTTAGAAGAGTCCTTTTTCATCCTACACAGATAGGTCATTGTACATGTAAAATAAATGCATATTACATGTAGACACATGTAAGCCTGCATGCACATACATGCACGTACATGCTACCAACTAATACCTCTCAATCTTTTCAATGAGTGACTTTATTTCAGCCTTTGTTGCACGGAGTTGTTCACTGTGTTCTTTCTTTATTCCCTCCATACGAGATGTCTCGATCTTTAACTTTCCTTCCATCTCAATCATCTTACTCTCTACCTCCTACAATGAAGTCACATGTCATACACAAGACCACACCTTGACCCATGAATAACCACACCTGCTTAACCTGCAGCTTGTTCTGTTTGAGCAGTTCCTCCGTCTCTCGTTTGTGGGCTTTTTGAAGTTTGAACTTCTGATCTTCACTTCTCTCCAGTTTTTCTTGTAGGTCCTTCTTCTCCTTGATGGCACAGTCGTAACGGTCCTTAAAGCTCTCAACAGGTGGAAGGACATCGGTCATGACCCATTTATCCTTCAAAAGGGGTGTGTCTGTCTGTATCATAGCTGATATGAACTGCACATGTGAAACAGAAGGCAACTTCCCAGTGTACTCTGGTTTGTCAGATGGTATTTTCTTAGTTTTCTTGGACTTGGACTTCTTGGTTGGTGTTGGCAGTTCCAAGGCAGCTGTACTAGACGAGGTGGTGGAAGATGACCCACTACTCACAGATGATGTGGAGTTAGTTGGAGAGAAAGTGTTCCTCTTCTCCAGGTCATTGATGGAGCTAGCCTCCACAAACCCTTCACTCCCACTGCTGTTCTGAGAGGAGCCTACCTTACTGCTTGATCTTTTCCCAGTTCCTAGTTCCTTAATCTTCTCACGCACTCTATGTTTGGGTTCTGCCACAGACGAGTGTCCATTAGTCCCACCTGTGACACCGACTACCTCATCCCGTCCGTCTTTATAGGAATACCTCTTCCCCTTGTCACGTGACTCACTCCTTTTCTCAAGGGACAAAGGTTCAGAATTATTCTTTTCCTTTCTGGGAACTTTGGAAGAGTCCAGAGGAGTCTTGGTAGAGGTGGAACTCCAACCCATATCTACAAAATCCTTGTGTTTTTGTGATTTTATGATATCCACTAGACCACTCCCACTGCCACTCCCATTAGTAGTGTGCCGTGACTGTCCCTTTCCACCAGAAGAGGAATCTTCTATACTGCTACTACTTGAAGCAGATAAAAGTCCACTGAGAGACGATTTATTAGCAGAGGGGCCTCCAGGTAAGGTTCCACTCTTTCTACTATTACTACCATCCAATTGGGAGGTAGGTTTTTTCCTATCTTTAACTCCTTTGTTCTGATGGTGTTGTTTAATGTTAACTCCATCCTCACTAGATTTCTTCTTACTTAGTGAGTATGAAGATAAGGACTCAGCAATGACTTTCTTTTCTTCGATGGAACAGAGCAGTCTTCCTTCAGTTGTAAACTTCCCACTCTTCAGTAATAATTTAGAGATTCCTCCAGCTTTCACTATCATCTCTCTCTTGTCCATCGGCAGGAAGCTCAAAGGATCCACAATTTTGGGGTCAGTTGGATCCAGAGGTCCGTGTGTTCTTACTATCTCTCCAAAATAGCTACAAGTAGTTGTTAAAAATGCAAAACCAGGGGAGGGAGGTGAGGGAGGGAGGATGGTGAAGGAGGTAGGGAGAGAGGGAGGTGAAGGAGGGAGGGAAGGAGGGAGGATGGTGAGGGAGGGAGGATGGTGAAGGAGGGAGGTGAAGGAGGGAGGGAAGGAGGGAGGATGGTGAGGGAGGGAGGATGGTGAAGGAGGGAGGTGAAGGAGGGAGGGAAGGAGGGAGGATGGTGAAGGAGAGAGAGAGGGAGGTGAAGGAGGGAGGGAAGGAGGGAGGGAGGTGAGGATCAATTCACATAATCATGTTAAAACATCCTATGGCCTGAGGGATCCTATAGGCACACACTCATCACACATTGTCCACTTACTTTTCTGTACTATACAAACTTACGACTGAATGAATTCCAGGTCATCAATGACCTCAGGTTTGGGGGGACTAGCTGTTTCCTCGTTGTTAGTGGGAGGAGCAGTTCCCACAGGCCGGGGAACTAGACCTATGTTAGGAACCTCACTCATCTCAAAATCATCAATGACATCCCTCATATGTTCAGGGGGCTGGAAAGGTGCATCTGGGTCTGGTTCCCACTTATAACTATAGAAATAGGTAATTATTATTATTATTATTATTATTATTATTATTATTATTATTATTATTATTATTACATTGAACTGTCCTCTCCAGTCACTAACCCCTCCCTCTCTGGAAGAATAAACAGATCATTCCAGTGCTCAGAGTTACTCTTTGCCTTCGGTTTCTTCTTTATCTTTCCTCCTTTACCAACAATACTAATTTCCTGAAGGTGGACACATACAAGTGAAACCTAGTACACTAGGAGAATGGAGACTCCACCCACCTGCTCCTCCCCCTCCGTCTCGACTTGCCGTTTGTTGATGATGGCCAAACTGTCTTCCACCTTGCGGAAGTCTTCCTCGATATTTGACGACAACTCTACGGGATCTGGTTTATGCTCTACTTTCTCAGGAGTACTCACCTTTGAGAGATTGTCAGGAGTATCCGGAATTGATTTCTTCTTCCCGTGTTTTGTATGATTGGATCGCTTGCCATCCTTAGCTGCTGGTGCCAAAGACAGAGAAACAGGTGGAGCATTGGGTGTGGTCTTTAATACAGAGGGCTCAGCTTCAAGCTATAGAATAGATTGGCTGTATAGCTACATAGTTAACTGAGACATTGTAGACAAATCTCATCTCCTGCCCTCATCCCTGTTCTCTCTCATTCTCTATCACCCTCTCCTGCTCTCATCCCTGTTCTCTCTCTCTCACTCTCCATCACCCTCTCCTGCTCTCATTCCTGTTCTCTCTCGCACCCACTATCATTTCTCTCTCTCTCTCTCTCACTCACTCTCATCCCTGTTCTCTCTCACACCCTCTATCATCCCCCCTGTCCTCATTTGTTCTCCTCTCTCTTACACACACACCCTCTCTCACTCTCATCTTTGTTCTCTCTCACACCCTCTATCATCCCTCCTGCCCTCACTCCTGTTCTCCTCTCTCTTACACACACACACCCTCTCTTACTCTCATCCCTGTTCTCTCTCACACCCTCTATCATTCCTCCTACTCTCACTCCTGTTCTCCTCTCTTCCCACATACCCTCTCAACTTCCACTCTCTTCTCACCTTGATTTTGAGTCCCCCAGTATCATGGACAGACACCGTCTTGATGATTCCACCACAGTCAGGTGTTGTACAGGTGGAGCCTAGAAAGTCTCTGTCTGTACTGATTACGCAGTCACTCTTAAACTTCCTCCAACATGCTGGATGGTAGCATATACCACACCCCTCCACACACTGCACTTGCACATGACCCTTGTAGTCTGTACGGCGCAAACACAAGTCTCGTGATACCTTGGCAATACCGAACCAACTCACCTGAACTATTTAGTATGATAATGCAGGAGGTGTGATGTTGAAGGCAGCCCGCATAGCGACAAATCATATCAGGCACCTGGACAGGCTCACAAAACTGTTGCAATTGTTGGAGTTTATTCTAGAACAGATATTTAGAGAAAGTCGTGTAATTAGAACACTTGAAGATCACATTTCAGTTATTAATTAGCAGGGGTTCCCGACGTGTGTGTGTGATTTATTAAGGTATGCAGGGGTTCCCAACGTGTGTGTGATTTACTAAGGTATGCAGGGGTTCCTGACGTGTGTGTGTGATTTATTAAGGTATGCAGGGGTTCCTGACGTGTGTGTGTGAAGGTATTCAGGGGTTCCCGACAGGGAATAAAAATAGTAGCCAAAACGGCTCATTTATTAATTTTCCTTTAGCCATTTTAGCCATTAGTAAAGTAGGATTATAGCCGTTTTGGCTATTGTGCTTGTCCAACTGTAGCCAAAAGCTACTAGAATTAGCCAATGGCTAATTTGACTAATGTGTGGGGAACCCCTGAATTAGGAAAATATTATTTTAAAAATGCTTTTATAACCCAACCACCAACTATTTACCTCTATGTCATGTGAGAGGCACTCCACGATGCCGACATCAGTGCCCGGCCAGTTGAGTGCTATCACACGATAGGAGGACAACAGGTCCAGGCCTTTCTTGATGTTGTCCAAGGCCTCGGAGTAGCAATGGAGAAGAGATAGAGATTTTGCTACCCCATAATAAGCTGGAGGGAAGGTGGAGAACTGGTAGTCAGTAATGATAGAATTAAACTGCTCCAGAGCTTTCTGAACATCCTGAAATCACAAAAAGTTGGTGCATCTTGTTAGAAATAGAAATATTTACTCTCCGAAGTTTCATAGCATTTATAGAGCTCTTTACTAAAGTTCATTAACAAAAACTAACATTCTTATCTGAAGTCTGTCCTTTGATGTACATAATCAAGCAACACAGTGTGTCATTGACTATATGAATGGCTTAACAAAGCATGAAAACATTCATGATATGTTATCTAGCCCTGTGAGTACATAACTAAAACTATTTCTTGCTGTTAATCGGTTTTTAATGCCCAACCTCCAGCTTTCAGGGCTCCAGTGAACACAATGGACTTTAGCACTACATACATGAATTCTGCCATATTTTTGTAGGTACCTTTCTAGTCCCTTTCTTCATAAGTGCCATACCATAAGCAAAATGAAGAGACACAAGGAACTTCTCACAGTCGGAGAACTCCCAACAGATCTGCCACTGTATGTAGAGAGAGGAGTTCACGTGTGTGCAGCCAAACCTACATATCTCAACAATGGCCTCAAGGACAACTTACTGCCTTGTCCTCTTCACTGGTAGCCACAGCTTCCTGGTAGTAAAACAGAGCCTCGTCCAGGCTTCCTGTTAAACAAGCCTCAGATGCCTGAAGAGACAGATAATCAGAGAGGGAAGCAAGAGTTAATGATGAAAGGAATAAATGTCACAATGATTGAGGGTAAGGATAGCAAAGGGTTATGTGGTAAAGGGTTAAGAGGGTGAGGATTAGTGGAATAACATGATAAAGGGTTAAGGTAGGAAATGAAGGTGAAAGAAGTTAAAGAGTTAAAAAAAGAAAGGGTTAAAGTAAGTAAAGAGTTAAGGGTTAAAGTGATAGTAAACTCACCTGCTTACATGTTGCTAGTAATTTCTCATTTAGCACTTCCTCTTTCTCCGTTGGCTTCAAGTTTTAAAATTATAAAAGATAATTGGCCACTTACAGCTGACTTACCACACGAATCCTCTTATCTAGACCACGCACTGCAGTGTGATCACAAAACCATTAAACCCTCACTCACTCATGATGGGAGTTGATAACCACATACATTGTTCTAAAGATCTCTTTAAACTCTCCCTCTCCTTGGGGAATCGTTTGTTGTAATCCTCCACTGCTAGGTTGACTCTCTCAGTGGCCCCTGCCGCCTTGAGGGCCTGGATATAACAGACATGCCCCTTGGAGTCCCTGGGTTTAAGGTTCACAGCACGCAGACCATCGGCTATGGATGCTCTATACATTGCACGATATCAAAAACTGAGCACACACAGAGAGAAGGTGTGCATTACCTAAAGTTCTGCTTTTCCATGTGCGCATAAGCTCTGTTGATGTAGAGCTGATGGTAATAAGGACTGCAATTAAAATAATATATTTCCATCAGTGATTTTATTCGGCACTCAATGATCCAGTAATCTTTTAGTATTCATTCTAGTAATCTCCGTACCAACAGATAATGGCTGTAGAATAAGTATCTATGGCTTCATCAAAGTTCCCTTTCTTCTCATGAGCTTCACCTTCTGCTTTCATTAACTCTCCATTCTAGTATACACCATAGTATACAGAGGTGGTATACTAATCATAAACAGTGTAGTATCCAAACCTCCTCATGAGATTGAAGTTGTTTGCGAAAGTCACTATGATAATCAGCCTTTTTAGACAACAGCTTCATTACATGCTCAGAAACTGAAATACATGGGAGCACATGATCCTGACATGACCACCACATGACCACCACATAATGACTAGCTACCTTGGTTGATTACGTAGAGACATCCAATCTCAACAGAGTTACTTTTATCATATAAAGTATTACGCGGAACTCCTCCAACTTTGTCAACTGACTTCTGAAAGTCTTCAATTCTGAAGAGAAACAAAAAAGTGTTGCAATACAATATTCTAATTAACAACAGAACAAGATACAGTAACTGGACACAGGCCAATTTCCAACCATTATACCAGACAAAGTTCACCTTAGCCAGTTCCGGCAAAGTTTACACAAAGCTAACTATAAGGGTAATACTCAAACAACTTTTCATAGAGGTAGTTCTTATTCAGAGGTACTTAAAAACTACTCTGCTTAGACAAGTTGCCCTAACAAATTTCAGTTCTACCTCTACAAAGATCTATCATGTTATAGTCCCATTAACACACCTAACACCCCCTATTAATACATACATCTACTATACCAATACCCCCTATTAATACATCACCCCCTATTAATACATCTATTATACCAATACCCCCTATTTATACATCTACTATACCAATACCCCCTATTAATACATCATCCCCTATTAATACTATACCAACACCCTATTAATACACCAACACCCCCTATTAATACATCTCTGCTATAAACATGTTATATCCACATGGACAGTCTATACAGCGTCTTACAGAATCATGAACCACTTGCTACATTTACGGGCGTGACGGGCAGCTTTAGCTGGACCATCCAATGGATCTATTTCATCTGCCAGTCTAAGTAGCTGGGCAAGGTTGTCTACTTCACCATTCTGCATCTGCACACAAGAGAATCCTGACCAGTAGTTTACTAGTAGAAATATTATTAGATGATGAGAATAGTCTAGTCTTACCAAACTTGATCCCACGTATTTCAGAGCTCGTAATAAAATGTCAATAGTTAACAGTTCTTTCTCACTCAGGGTCTCTAGATTGAACTCACTGTGTGGCAAATGACAGTTATATAACCACTGAACATGCTTATTAAAGCACTATCAATAACATTTATGGGTGTGGCCTAAGTCCTCTAATTGCATTCGTGGTTCTAACCAAGTGACCATAATATGCCATATAAGGAAAAGCACATTGATTAATGGTGCAAGCACTCCCTATGAAAGGAGAATATTATACAAGGTAGTATGAATATAGGTGATAACACTTGTCACAGTGTCTGGAGGGAAATAGGGAAGAGAGGAAAGAGGAGAGGGGAAGGAAGGAGAGAGGGAAGGAGAGAGAGGGAAGGAGAGAGAGGGAAGGAGAGAGAGGGAAAGAGAGAGAGGGAAAGAGAGAGAGGGAAAGAGAGAGAGGGAAAGAGAGAGAGGGAAGGAGAGAGAGGAGAGAAGGGGAGAGAGAGGAGAGAAGGGGAGAGAGAGGAGAGAAGGGGAGAGAGAGGAGAGAAGGGGAGAGAGAGGAGAGAAGGGGAAAGAGAGGAGAGAAGGGGAGGGAGGAAAGTCTTACATGTCAGACTGCAATAGCCCTACTTCATGACACCATTTCAGCCATCGGTCAGATTGGTGGGCATGGCCATACAAGAATGGAGAGAGTACGTACACACGTACAACTTCAACGTGTTGTGAGCGCATAGAAGCATTCACAACCTTGTACCACATCTCAGCAGAGTCATCTTCATAAAAGTTACATGTAAAACAGACATGCAACATGCGTACTCAAGTTGGCATAACAAGATGTCCCAGCAACCCAAGTCACAGAACTAAGCCCTGGCCCCTGATTAGAACAAGGAGCAACTATCCTAGCCCCTGATTAGAACAAGGAGCAACCATCCTCACCCCTGATTAGAACAAGGAGCAACCATCCTAACCCCTGATTAGAACAAGGAGCAACCATCCTAACCCCTGATTAGAACAAGGAGCAACCATCCTAACCCCTGATTAGAACAAAGAGCAACCATCCTAACCCCTGATTAGAACAAGGAGCAACCATCCTAACCCCTGATTAGAACAAGGAGCAACCATCCTCACCCCTAACCAAGATATATGAACTACAACACATACAGTAACTAGTTAGCTATTCCAATGGATTTACAGAAACGTGACCAGAAGGCTGAATTTGGTTCTATGTTAGTTCCTTGTGGTACCCCTAGTGCTTCATCTTCAGAATCTTCTTCAGAATCATCTTCTACATACTGCAAGAATATACATACAACATCCTATGCTTATATTATACTAAGGCCAGCTGCTGTTAATTATGGAAAAAAACAGCCTACAACTCTCAGCCTCTCCACAAGCCCAACAATGTTGCTAGAAACTTACATCAGAGCCAGAAACGCTCTCCAGACCAGGTATATCATCGTCACTGGACATACTGGATACTGTAGTCTCACTTCACCACTCCAACACACATGTAGGGCGGAATAGCTGTATTAATCTACTTTCTAATTATAGCCCTGGATACACCCGGACACTACCTAACATACTATCCGGATACTCGGTACCAAAGGGGTGTATTTGTGGGGGCGTGTGGTAGTCATTATTCATGGTCTGAGCTCAGTATCAAGGCTGGTGCGGTCTATCCTAAAGGCTCCATATTTGCAGCAGTAATAAGATGGCCATAATTTTTCCTATATTGAGAGCTGTGCTGATTTTTTCCAGCTTAAAGTTTACGACAGGTAAGTGCATGCTAACTGCGGTCAGAGCCCCACCCATCAGCTAGCTAGTCTTTATTAGTAGCTAACTATACAATTATATATCTGCAGGTTTGGAAGTTGTTTACACCCATGTCTGCAATTTTGAGTCTCCTGGAGGAGCATGTGGGTGGAACCTTCCTGCTCCCCATTTTAGTGGGATCAGTGGTATCTCATCGGGAAGTAGTCATCGTGGGATCGGCCCAGCTATGGACACAAACCCAGGAACTCTTAATGGTATGTATGCATGCGCAGGTTCAAAGCTATGCCATTTTTAAAAGCAAACACACCAAGTAAACCTCTGCATGTATTTAAGCATTATATATACGACAAGTTGCTGTTACTGCAGCATGTTGTTGCTACAGAAATAGAGGAGGCGGTGTGTCTCACACAAAAGGGGCGAATTCAATTTATCTTTTGATGTAGCTCACTAGTTTTTGAATTTAGTTAAGGGAACAGTGAATATTATATTAGTTCACGCAGCACTTACTCTCCATAATATTCTATTCTAACTGTTATTCCTATAGCTACTTGAATAAATGACAGCTAAATAAAAACAAAACAACAACAACAAAAACACAAACAAAAAACAGAACTACTTTTTTAGACAAAGTAATCAGTAGACAGACAATTAAGTTAGTCTTCTTAGTTAATCATGCAGATGAGCCTCACTTTAGGGAGTTGATACAGAAAAAAGTATGTACGTTTTATATTAAACTAGCTACAGAGTAGGAAATGACATTCTAGATTGTCAATCTCTAAGGCTACATTTATTCATCCAGGTCACTATGTCTTTTATTACTCCAACCAAAGCCTTTTGGTATCTGATCAAATCATTGTTTTCCCGTCACACCAGTTTGTTTGTGGTCTCTCCTTCTCTTATTTCATTATTGGGCCACTTGACCTTGAGGTTATCCGAGAAAACATTGGAGTTGATGTAGTATCAATGTCACAAGGAAGAAATGAAGTGGAGTGGGAAAATGCTCATTATCAGTACAATAGCTCTCATTTTGATTATTCCTCAAATAGAAGAAGTCGTCTAGTCATAGAAGTCTCAGAGTTTGACCTTGGAGAGGCAGTGATTGAAAACGAAGATGTAGAATTATTTCTAGCTTTGGATAATGTCACTTTGACCTTTTGTCTTCCATGTGACTATAATGTTCTGGTAGAGCCTGGAGCTATCATAGTTGAAGGACCAGAGAGAATTGACATACAGCTTAGACAGGTGACCCACTACCAGTTCAGTGCCTCTGCATCAGCTTGCCCTAATGAGACTCTGATTTTCAACATTGAATCTGGTATGTGCCTTATCATGACTGTTATTCTAGCATCTTTTAGCTAGTTGTCTTTATTTTTATTGTGCAGTTGTCCCAGCTTTGCTGGCTGCTGTTTTCACTCTGAATTCTACAAGTGGTGAATTGTTAGTGGATGCTTCAGGGCCAAACCTAGATGCAAATGGCACCTCTGGACACTTAAATGTAAGTCCTATAATAATTACCTTAGCTGGATAATTCTTAATAAAATCAATTTTTTCTTGCATTTATAGGTAAGTGTTCATGTATCCAATTCTAATTACACGCAAACGACTGCCCCTCATTTGGAGATTGTAATAATACCATTTACCCAGCCTCCTACCATCACACACACTGCCACACCTTCTGTCTCCTTTGACATCAGATCAGATTTTGTCTATGAGTTTGCAACATCGTCAATATTGGGACTACAGCTCACATTCCCCCAGTTAATCACAAATCCACCAGAATTAGCCAGTGATGTTAATTTCACTGTGTTTCCGCATGAAACTGGTGTCAGAGTGACAGGAATAATCTCTATCGAGAGAACTCTGCCTATCATTGTCCTAAACAGCATCGTACCCACACTATCAATTCCTATCTCAGATTCTATAGGGGGTGTGGTTTTTGCCACCACAGAGCTCAGGATAAACCCTTCACCTCCCCTTTTTGATCATCCCCACTATATCTTCAACTTAGCAGAGAGCACAAGCAGGGATATGTTGTTGGGTCCAATCAGACTTATTGACCCAAATGGAGTTTCCAATTTCCATCCAGTAATCACATCCAATAACAGTGCTTCTCAACTGTTCCAGATCATTCCTGATGTTGAACACAGCATATCAGGTCCTTACTCCACATACAACATATTGGCCCAGTACCAGTTTGACTATGAACAGATACAAATGTTTAATTTTGAAATGGTTGTGTTGGACAGTGAAGATAACATGTTGTCATCCACAGCTACTGTGCAGATAAACATCACACCTGTCAATGAGTACTCTCCAGTGTTTTTGAATGACAGGTATTGTAACAGATGGAGACAGATGAGAACATATGTCCCTAGTATGGCCATTGAATTGATAACAATGGATGTTCATAGCTACATAGCTAGATGTAGAAATTAACTAGTAACTACATGTTTTAATCTATAGCTAATACATCTTCTTCAGGTTTGAGGTTTACATTAATGAAAATAACCCTGTGAGGACTTTGGTTGGAGCCTTTGAGGCCTATGATCAAGACACTGGAACTGATGGGTTAATACATTATTCTATCACTGATGGCAACTCAGATGGATACTTTGAGATATCTGGAGTGGGATTTGGTGAAGTAGTTGTAGCCAATAGTCCCATTAACCCTCACACCTACACCCTAATCATCACGGCATCTGACAGAGGGACCCCTCCCCGGTCCTCCAATGCCACAATGATTGTGCACGTAACAGCAACGAGGGAAATAGACTGCAATGCTAATAATTTTGGTATGTGATCTCAGAGACATGAATAAAATTAATTTTGGCGGGCAGACATCTTAGCAAACCCTCTCTCTAAGACCCTCCAATACAGACACACATGTAAATATTTACATAAATAACTAATTTATCACCTCTAAAGATCTATTGTATTCTATTTTAGGACAACCTCGGATTATGTCTAGCTCACCTCCTAATCTTGAGCTTCCAATTGGAACCAATGTGACCTTTGACTGCTCATATACAGCCAATCCAGCAGTTCGAGGGTACAAGTGGAATCATAACTCAGAGATACTGTTACTGGAGCAGACTGATCCCCACTATAACATTACTATAAATACACTGACCATCAGCAGTCTGAACAGGAGTGACGGAGGACTCTACTACTGTAATGTCACCAATCAATGTGGATCTGCCATTTTAACATTCTTTTTGAGAATCATTGGTATGTAGCATAGCAGGAAAATAAAATTTTGGTGAGTGGAGAGTTCAGAATTAGGATCAAAGAAGATACATACATAACTATAACTAAAAACAAATAAACAAACAAAAAACTAACAAACAAATAACTATTGTAAGACTGGAAAACTTCAAGACTGAAAAATTAACAAGATTTATTCATGAATTTAATATTCAAGAATGAGCTAACACAAAACAACATTGTCAATAATCCACACAGACTATAGACAAATATTATTTTAATGATGATTTCTGTCTCCTCAGTAAAATTCCTGAACTTTTCATGCTTATGAACTATTCCAGTTTGTGTGTGCATGAGCAAGTTAAATTCTAAAAGATTTCTGCCAAGTTATCCTTTTCCTAATTACAGATTATCCATCTGCACCTCAAAACCTTCAAATAACTGAAGGTCCCTCCACAAGAACTCTCTCCCTGGCCTGGGATATTCCACCTGATATCAGCCGATTGTCGGACATTCTCATCAGACCAGTCACTGGCTATGTTGTGCAAGTACTGGACAGAGATAATGACGTGAAGTATCGTAATTGGGTCACCATCCCTTATTTTAGGACGACAGTGATAACCATCACTGGGCTTCATCCAGGAACACGTTATGCTGTTCGTATCCTAGCACAGAATCTAGCTGGAACCACACCCACTCAACCCGTTAATGTTACTACTAATGCAAGTGGTACAAAAATATGAGGCTATAATTAACCCTTTTCAACATTTTGATAAAGTTATGAACTGGCACAGATAGTATTGTCTGGCTATACTACAATCAATGATATATATTGAGAAAAATAATGGTTATCACTTTGTTGTTTTTTTTCAGTACCTAGTATCGAATACTTGAGGGCTACTGCATTCCAAAACTATTCCATTCTGGTGGAATGGGAATTGGAATACAATGGAGGTTTTCCCATCACACTGTTTGAAATTCATGTGTTGCTTGTGGCTCCACGCGAAGATTCAAGGAGGTCAACGTCTACACAAGACTTGGTCTACCATGTTGACCAAAGTGCTGAACGACTGGTCACCAGAGCAATGGACACCAGCCACACTTACATAGTAAGAGCCTCGGCATCCAACTTACTTGGACCTAGCACTGAACAAGTTCATAATGGTATGAAAATATGGTGGATTAGATGTTGTTTTGAATATCTACTTGTACAATGTAGTATTCGTTGGGTCTGTTGATGTCCTTACATGTGACTTTGAGGATGCCAGACACACCAACTGTGGATGGAATCTAGATGAAGGTGTGGTCATAAGAGCAGATGATGCCACATACCCTCTACCTTCATCCGACTCAAGTGGGAGCACAGAAGGTTAATCTAGTTGTAGTAATTTCCCTATGGAAAAAGGTATAAATATTTTGCTATTCCCCAACATTGGATTGACGAAGACTCAGTATCTTATATTAGTAGGCTATTTCTTCCTGGGAAAAATAGCTATTTGTGTTAGTTATCAATGACACAATGTACTTGGTTATGAACATACAGCTAACTCTGTAGTGGGATGGTGTACAGACCCATGAAGAATGCCCCTGCAATCAGTAGTCTTCTAGATTTGAAGGAGCGAGTAATTAATATTGAACTTTAGATATATTAATAATGTGCAGGTCATTATGTCTCTGCTCAAGTTTTCTCAGCCTCTGAAACTGTGGTGATGTCGTATTCAAGAGCTGGATATTTGTGTGATTTGGCGTTCTCTTATCAGCTAGTAGGAGAGGGTGAAGTCAATCTCCGTTTACAAACATCTTCTAGTGTGATTGTCTGGTCCACCAATACTGCAAGGTCTAGTTGGGAAGCTGTTGGGTTGCAGGACTCTCACTACCTTACCAGTCATGTTGATGAACGTATAGAGTTTGTTCTTACTTCTGATGGAGCTAGTGCATCAGTAGCTCTGGATAATATGGATCTCACGTTTTGTCTTCCCTGTGACCTTGGTGCCCTCCAGACTGGCATGGGGTTTAAACTGAATTATGATAACTACACAAGGATCTATCTCAGGACACCCCAGACCATGAATATTGAGGTATATTTATTTTATAAACTTCTTGAGATATCTACACTCCCCCCGAAACATCTACACACTTTACCCTTCCCCTGAAACATCTACACACTCTGCCCTTCCCCCGAAACATCTACACACTCTGCCCTTCCCCCGAAACATCTACACACTCTGCCCTTCCCCCGAAACATCTACACACTTTACCCTTCCCCTGAAACATCTACACACTCTGCCCTTCCCCTGAAACATCTACACACTCTGCCCTTCCCCTGAAACATCTACACACTCTACCCTTCCCCTGAAACATCTACACACTCTACCCTCCCTCCTGAAACATCTACACACTCTGCCCTCCCTCCTGAAACAACTACCCTTCCCCGAAATGAGAAAACTTCTCTGCTCCAAATTTCATTTCACTTCTCTTTTGCCACCTCTTCTCAGGTAACAGTACCAGACTGTCCCAATGCAGTGCTAAACTTCAGTATTGGAAGAATAGTACCCAACGACCTACTTTCAAGTTTCTCCCTCTCCTCATATGATGGACGAAACCTTACTCTTGCTGTAGGTCCTATTTCAGCCAGCAGAGTGGAGCCAAACTCCAGAGGGTTTTTAGAGGTATCACATGATCTCTAGCTAGAACTATACCAGCAAAATCAGAGTTGTCACAATCTAACAAATTTTATATTATAGATTATCACTTCCATTGTAAACTCAGACTATCGATCATCTGAGGGGATTATAGAGGAAGTCGCTAACATTGAATTCTTCTTAGTGCAAAGAGCAGAAAACTGCAGCTTCACCAAGATGTGCATGTTTGAGATGGAACGAAGCTGCCAGGATTGGCATTTAGGACAAGGAGTTAGCATCCAAAGCTTTCACGAGTTGCCTACACCTCTTCAAAACATTTACACGGGTAAAAAATATACAGTCACTCACTTACAAAACTTAACCCTTTATTGTCAATCTAGGGTCTTATGTGTACGCTGACTCAGCTATTGGTTCTGCTGATGTGGTATTATTATCGTCAGTTATCAATGATGATTTCTGTGGAGTATCATTTGCTTATTCAGTCCTCCCACCCACTGAACTAATCGTGAGGGTAGATGGATTAGCTGATGTTTGGTCAAGTATCTCCACAACCACGACTTTGAGATGGTTGGAAGAGACCGTTGAAATTATCTTTGAAGATGTGCGTATTCTAGAGAACAGATCTTTATTGTTTGTGTCGAGGTTTGTAGAATCAGAAGCAGGTTATATAACATTGGACAACATTACTCTTCATCCATGCAGTGACTGCTCCACACCAGGTCTGTTTGCAGTGGAGAAATAGTTAGACACAGTGTGTGGTCTAAGGGGAATAGGGAGGGATTTTTGAAAGTGGAGTTATGCACATTGAGATTTGTGACCACATTGTGTGGACGGTGCACCCTCTAGTGACCATACAGTGTAAACAATGCACCCTCTAGTGACCACATAGCTAGTGCGGACAGTGTAGTCTCTATAATAGCAACCACACAGTGTGGACAGTTTGATTTAGCCTACTCAGTAGGGTGTGGCTAGCCAGCTATTTTTTCTTTTTTTTTTTTGTGCATGAAAGGGACATAAGTTCCTCTTCCCCATCAATTTTAACCATACCTGGCCAAATAGACGACTTGCCAAATTTCACAAAACTGTCAGTGTATTAGACATTGTCAGGGACAGTAGAGAATATTGGAGCAATGAAAGCAGCTAGAGGATTCAAGATGGTCATTTGTAATTCTTCAGCTGTTTACTACTGACAAACATCAGAACAACAGACCTAGAAACCACTAAGTTCTTGAGTTAAGACTCCACGTTACTTTTTAGAGTTAAAACTAAGTCTACAGTGACTCGGTCATGGAAGAGTGTCCCCTGAATATGTACATTTATGTAGTCCATCATCATGGAGCAAATCCTCTTTCCAGGAGAGCTGAGCCCCATGATTATGCCTTTAGGAGACATGTGAAATGGGGTAAAGCTTTTTAACATGGCTTGAAGTGGCCCATTCATACCTTAGAGTCTCTATCTGACATGATTACCTTCAATTGAATGCAGTGTGCACATTCACTTCATGTATACCTGGACACCACTTCTCTCTTGATCAGGGAAGCTGCTTGGATTGCCCACAAGGATACTAGTATGTAAAAAATGTTCATACAAACGTCACTGATTATGTTGTTCTTAATAAACTAGCTGTCCAGATTGGAGGATCTTCCCCAAACCTTGTCCACCAGGAACATTCAGTGATATGCTTGCAGCACAGTCAATAGAAGCATGTCAGGTACACATAATTAGAAGAGCTATAGCAATAGCATTAATATCTGGTATTGTTTCCACAGCCTTGTTCCTTCAATACCTTCACTGTTCAAGCAGGATCAACCTCTTGTCAAACCTGTCCAACTGGTTTTGATTGTTCTAATGCTTCCAGTATTCCAGTAGCAACTGGTAATTGTCTGACTTCTACGAGCAGATTTGAACTCACTTCTGCCACTACAGCCTCATCTTGTAAGTTGTACTTTAATAGCAAATCTCTAAGATCAACATCTGTGTGGCCCCACAATACAAACAACACATCAAATAATGCTTACAGTGCAAGTCAGCATGAACAGAGCTGTTAGTAGCCTGGAAAGATAGGGAAATGATTTAATTTTTAGGTAACAATTCTTCTTTTTGTAGTTCAAGTTGCTACAACAGGGCTAGGAGTTAGTCTAGGCTTCACCTTCTTCATTTGTATCCTCATCACCTGTGTGTCCATCTACTGTTATCGCAGGAAAAGTAACCATAGAAACAACCTTACCAAAGAAGGTCAATATAAAATATTTATTATTTTAGGACCAAAGAAGAGAAAAGACAAAGGTGCTTTATTAGTCAATAATAGCAGAAGTGCAGAGTAAGTGAGAACAAGGCTTTGTGACATTATTAGTGCTGAATTTCTTCCATGTTGTGAACAGAAATATAGGATTTGGTTTGTCAATGGTGAGGAATGAAAAACATCTCAAAGGAAAGGCCAACAAAGGAGGAAACTCTATCAGAACAATGACAGTAAGCACTGGTAGAGTTCCCTGTAGCAAGTGCTAATAGATAAATTCATGAGGGATAAAGTTTTGGTGTCTAGATGAACCAACCAAAATAGAGTCTGTGTATGTTATTGATATTCCTATGGAGTGAAATTTAACCCACAAAAATATACATTTGCATGAACAATTCTATGAAACTATAATCTGACTTAATGGGTTTTGTGTGATCATGCAGTCATTTCTGAGTGACGACGACAACATTAACTACTTTGCACAAGAAAGTTCATGGGATGACGCAGAAGAACTCACCATTTTCCATGGAAACCAAGGTAATAACCGACACTCAACAGTCTTCCAGAATGCCAGCTACATTGAAGACGACGACAACCACGAGCAATTTGAAATAGGTAACCAGCATCTCTTAGAGGAAGAAGCTGGTCACAGAACATCAAACCTTTAACTAACAATAACTATATAGAACTACTATCTATTACATGTAACACAAATAATAATAATCTTGCTGTGATAACCTGGCCACTAATCCTTATTTAAATGTGAGATGGCATGTTTATGCCAGAAGAATCTTGAGTGATGTAGATGTGGGGTGGAGTTTTCATCCCACCACTCCCCCCTTATAGAACATAAATATGGAAACCTTTTACAGATAAAACAGTGTGGCATTTAACTTGCTAGCTGTGCAGTTCATTTAGAAGTTGGTCCACAAGTTCGTTGTGTGCAGGATTCTCATCTGAAGTGGACTCAAGGGCCTCTATGAAATAGTCAAATGCCCTTAGGCCCTTCGAAGGGATTTTTGTTAAAATAAACATAATCTTGTCTTTCTTTGTCATAATAGGGAGTCCTAATCTATCCACGTCGTCACTGGTCAACATTTGCTTGGCATAAAGAGCCACTTTCATGGCATCCGGGTTCATCTTTGAACACAACTCCACCGTGCATTTCCTCAGTGCTCTAA
Organism: Diacarnus erythraeanus; assembly: GCA_964016965.1. NCBI lineage: Eukaryota > Metazoa > Porifera > Demospongiae > Poecilosclerida > Podospongiidae > Diacarnus > Diacarnus erythraeanus. The sequence goes on from OZ024681.1 coordinate 603,895, forward strand.
GTTTATCCTCCTCATGTCGGTTCTCAAAATTTGCCATGACCATATCTACTCTAGATGGAAAATCGGTGGTATAATTATACCCACCCTTGGGTGTAAAAGTGGAAAGGTCGAAGTTCACGATCGTGCATTATTAATAGCGCGCGTGTGTTTATTAGTACATAGCTAGCTAGTATAGTGTATAGTATTAGTGTGTAGGTAGCTAGCTATATAGTAGGCTAATCCTGGCATATTTTGATGAGGTGTATGTGAGAATTATGCCAGAATAATAGGCAATTTTTCTGAGTGCAATGAGTTGAAACTAGTTAGTAATACTAGCTAGTTTCAACAGTACAAGCAAATGTGGTGATTACTGGTTAGTGGTTGCTAGCTATCATGTTATTTAGTAACGTGTAGTGTACATTAGTTCTATGTAGGCAGTATTATTGGTACAACTGAGTCACGATTCAGCATGGTTTGAGTTCTATGGATGATGAGGATTAAGAGTTTGAGTTAGTTGATGTTTCTATGTAGTCTTTCTGGTACAACTGAGTTCTGCACTTCTGAGGAAGCAGAATGTGTATTTTCCATGCTTGAAAATTCCTTAATGACCAACAAAGAAGGTCATTAGAATAGAAACATCAACTAACTCAAACTCTCATCCATAGAACTCAAACCATTACATATAATAATATTATGCTGAATCATGGGGGAATACTATGGGAATAATGTAATTATATGGGAAAACTAGGGGAATACTAGGGGAATACTAGGGGAATACAAGGGGGAATACAAGGGGAATACTAGGGTCACAGTTAAAGAATAATAGGCAAATTTTTTTGGAATAGGAGAATAGAATAATGAACTAAAATTTCAGCATAATTGGGATAAGCCTAATAGCTAGCTTGTACATAAGTGGGGGGTGGGGTGGGGGGGGGCGGCCTTAGTACATACGATTGAGGACCATTGTCTAGTGGCGACCATTGCCTAGTGGTGACCAATTGGGTAACTGACTATTTGACCCTAACAGTTTCCACTGATGTATGGAACTTTGTGATAACTGTTGCACAAGCAGTAGTTAGTTATTATAATAAAGATTGCACTAAGTATTAAAATAGTACATAACTACTGTAAGAAACACTATCTGAGGGATACTATTACTAGTAATAGATGACTTAGAAGGAGTAGTTGCTAATACAGTCAAGTTAATGTTGTAACTAGTGGTAGTGCTTAGTGGGGAGCCATGATTGGTGGTAGCGGGTGGTGTGGTGGAGGTAGTGGGTGGTGTGGTGGGGTCAGTGGTAGTTGGTGTGGTGGGGTCAGTGGTAGTTGATGGTGTGGTTGGGTCAGTGGTAGCGGGTGGTGTGGTGGGGTCAGTGGTAGCGGGTGATGTGGTGGGGTCAGTGGAAGTGGGTGGTGTGGTGGGGTCAGTGGTAGTTGATGGTGTGGTGGGGTCAGTGGTAGCGGGTGGTGTGGTGGGGTCAGTGGTAGCGGGTGATGTGGTGGGGTCAGTGGAAGTGGGTGGTGTGGTGGGGTCAGTGGTAGCGGGTGGTGTGGTGGGGTCAGTGGTAGCAGGTGATGTGGTGGGGTCAGTGGTAGTTGGTGGTGTGGTGGGGTCAGTGGTAGCGGGTAATGTGGTGGGGTCAGTAGTAGTTGGTGGTGTGGTGGGGTCAGTGGTAGTGGTTGGTGTGGTAGGGTGAGGAGTAGCAGTAAATATTTCTTTAGTCATATTGATTGTCTCTCTGTGTATTGCTTTAGATATTCCCATCTTAATTATTCCTCCATTCTCCACTATAGCAAATATTGTTATAGAGTGAGGACCATTCATTAAAACCTCAAATATTACAAATGAGTTACTACTGTTCATTTCAAGTTGCTCCACCATTAATGTATTCACAGCAATGTCAGGTCCTTCTAAAATAGCTTGATAGCCGATGATGCTTGGGTAAATGAAGTCACATGTCACGTTGATTCTCCCATACACTGTGGTCACCTCACAGCTCTTATTATTAGAAAGGGACAGCTGTACCTCATCTGAATATTTTAGCACCAAAATTAAAGTTTACAGCATGCGTGAGCTTAAAGTATATACTTACCCATTCCATTTACATACACCCTTTGACTGGTAGCTGGGGAGTTCTTTCCAAGCTGAAGTAATCCATCTCTTTCTATGTCATAGGCTAGAGCTATGTATGCTCCTCTTGTAATGTTTGTAAGTGATAATGCGGAAATATTACGATCTACTGCCACATGTACTGAAAGATCAAAGTCCACTTCTTCGTCCACAATGAACAGCATCACAAAAAGAACTCCACTGGCATTTGAGTTCAAGGCATAATCGACTGTGAAACTGACAGCATTTGACATGTTGCTATTTACTGTAATGTCCTGAACATCATAAGTACCTGTAAATTTAACACACAACATTAACATGGAATAACAGCAGTAACAAACAGTTACTTATAGTGATTTCAGATGTAGCATTGATCCTTCCATTTCTTAGAGTAATGTTTGCTGTGTAGAACTTATTCGGTGCAATGCCTCCACTTGGGAATGATATGTTATCTCCATTAACAGTACAGTTGGTGGTGATAGGAGACATATCAAATATAGTTACTTCACATGAACACACTGGAGCAGGCTAAGAAAACAAGAGAGATGTACAGACACCAGCTACATGACTGTCATAGTTACCTTAGTGGGTATCCTGTATGTGAAGCTACCATCTGCCATCACTATGGCTGTGGTGTCTTCAGATCTTACATAACCTGGAACTGAATAGGAAGGGAAGAAATAGTTAGTGTCTGGAGAATAGAAAGAGTCTTATCATCTGTTATATTTATCATAGTGAATAGAGATGTTTACCAGGAAAGTAGGTCTGTGCTGGCATTCCATTACCGACTCTATTGACTGGGATAACAATAACAGTGTACTCCATATGCACACATGGATCATAATCATGTTGGAATAAATAGTGAGTCACACTGATCCCACACTCTGACACCACCACTTCACCAGAGGAGCTGTTAGTGATGTTGATGCAGTAGGTGATGAGAGGGTTGATGTTAGGGACAATGTAGGAGAATGGAGGATCCCACGAGATGTTGAAGGATGAATTCTCAAACTCCACAATCCAATTCTCAACAGTATCTAATAACCCTGTGTGGTGGTAAGTTAATCAGCAGAAATGGATGATTAATCACAAAGTGAACCACAACATTGTGTTATTAATTGGCATTTTGTGTTATATGACTCCAACCAATGCCATATCCTTAGTCTCATCACCCTTAGCCCTAGTCCTAATCCTTAGCCATAGCCTTAATCCATACCTAGCCTACACATAGCACACTTTAAGGAAAAGTTAACAGCAAAAGTAAAAATTCTTTCATGTTGTTGGTGAGGTCCATTATAGTTATGATTGATCTGTCATGTCTTCTAACACATTATATTATATAATGACTCATAATATGAAAACAATTCCTCTAAATAAGTAAAGTATCCTTACCTTGTACTAGAAGAGTACCAATGTTGGTGCGTCTAACAGTGTTAGCAATACACTGGACAGCAGTGCCATTATAGACAAGTGGGACATTATTAAAGATTAGACTTCCTCCTACTCCAAATGTTTCAGTTGTAACCCCCATAGGGTAAGGCTCCTCCAGATGTGTCCCATTAACAAACCACTCTACTCTTGTTCCAGGAGTTGAGGTACAAGTGAAAGCTTCAATATCTCCTTCAAACACTATGACCTCATCACGTATCGTTACCTCTGCAGCAGGAAAATACACTAACAGAAGACACAGAGACTATTGTTTCTAGTGATATCACACATAGCTACACATGCTCATGACAAACACACTTATGTTAGCTAGAAATTTATTTCTAGATGCCTCCACTTTACAATGAAAATCTATTGCTTTTGGTGCTAGAATAATCCACCATCTTAACCAAACAATAAAAAATTTTAATGTCCTCTAAATAATATATAGGAATGGCTGATCTATTCACTAAGTGGAGAGGCTTTCTATAAATGATGTCTGGAGCTGTCTTCCTGAGCTGTTCTTATCCCCAGATATGGATACTCTACATAATTATTATAGAGGCAACATGGTTGTTGTGAGATGAGAATGGATGACTACAATACTCTATGCACACTAAGAGCTGTGTTCTTACTTCACATGATACTAAATTTGATATTAATTTTACTATTACCACGTTTTAATTGGCATGGCCATACCAAGACTGCTCAACACAGAAGCTATCAACTAGCAGCTATCTCTAATTCCATTCTTAAAGGACACTGTGAAGAAATCATCCATCTTTGTAACAATGACCACACCAGAAGGTAGCCTTACACTAGACTACATATCTTTGCCACTGTGCTGTTAGAAATAGAGCACTGTTCTATTGATTGTACACCATGTTTAACAATATGCTGTCACAAGTAGCTAAATTTCTAGATGGAGCCTATTTGACTCAATTCTAGCTATCCAATTAGCTATAGCTACCCGCTGCAAGGAAGAGGACAGATATAGCTAGCATACATTGAAAATACTGTTGCTTGCTATATCAAAATAAGTGTAGCAAAGTGAAGGAATGAAATCTGCCTTGGTCTGTTCAGTGCATAAAGATGAACAGCTAGGTGGTAGACCTTTCTGGCTACATTAAGCTTCATATTCGCCCTCTTTTAGTAGGACTCCCGTGAGTCACAGCGCTATGTTTATTCATTCATATCTTAGGCTTGTGTCTGCTGTATTTCTCCTTATATTATTTTATCCTTTGACTAGAAAGTAGCTATATGGAGCAGTTTTTGATAGTGTTGAAGAAATAATTTCACACATTACTAAAGCTACATGAGGTGTAGTTATTTCGATACCAGATTCCTACTCTCTAAAGAGAGCTAACGTTTGTAGTTAAGTAGACAAAATCTTTCTTTACAATTATTCAGAAAAGATTTTTGGTGATGTTGAGAAACTAATTTTAGACCTATTTCATCTCCACAGCCATATACTATTGATGATCAGTAACAATAATGTATAGGTTTGGTGATTGCTAAACTTCATAGGCAAGATGTTTCAAGTCAGTATAATGACTACAGGAAGCTGAAAGACTCAAAGAGTATTCTTTTTGCATGTGTGTAGCAGACTCACTGTAAATTTCTTTTGCCAACATCTAGGATTTCAGCAGCACAGAACCTCAGCTACATATAATTGTATAGCTAGAGCTAGCTATTTTTAAAATACCATGTCATTTTACAGTACAGCACAGAATGCTAGCTATATTCAATACATGCTTATTTACAAACCCTTGGAGAGAATAGCCTTTATACAATTTATTTACAGCTTCAACAACTGTGGCTATAGCCAGCTAAAAAGTTAGACGTGTTCTGATTTACAGTGTCTCGGGCATTAGGGTTAGGAGCTAGCTAGCTAAGCTACAACTTAATCTCGAGTAAGAGCTTACTTTGAGTAAGAGTGGCTGGAATCCGAGATGAAAGGGAGATCAACACTAACACATAACACAAGTTCATAATGGAGGACGCCCAAACTATCTAACTAGCTGCAGGAACTCCAGGTTTAAAGTTTTTGTTGTTATTCTAATCTCCCTAAGGCCTTATAAATTCACTAAAGACGGCCTCAAGTCAACTCAGTGGCGTAGCCAGGATTAAACATGTGGTAGGGCACTGACCTATGGACTAAACTGCTCACTAAGGACTATCAATCTTTTACCAGATTCAGCTAAAATGATGGCAGATAGTGGTAGGGCACTAAGAGAGTTTGGTAGGGCATGTGCCCTAAATGCCCCTATGTAGCTACGCCACTGAGTCAACTAGATAAACTAGACTAGTGCGCAGCAATTTAGGCTAGCGCTGATTTCGCGAGTTTTGGGTGCAGTGTTGTATCTAGCTAGCTAGCGAGTAGTCAGAGAAGTATGACTTGTTATAAAATAAAGTGACTGCATATTATTATAGCTGGAGGGAATTAAGAATACATCACACTCATAACCACTATAAGAAACACTATCTGAGGGACACTTTTACTAGTAGATGAACTAGAAGGGGTAGTTGCTAATACAGTCAAGTTAATGTAACTAGTTGTAGTGTTTGGTGGGGAGCCAGGGTCAGTGGTAGTTGATGGTGTGGTGGGATCAGATGATGTGGTGGGGTCAGTGATAGTTGTTATTTTGGTTGAGTCTGTGCTAGAGTCGGTAGTAGTTGGTGATGTGGTGTTATTGATAGTTGATGGTGTGGTGGGGTTGTCAGAAGTTGGTCGTGTAGTGGTGTAAGGGGTAGTGGGTGGTGTGGTAGGGTCAGTGGTAGTGGTTGGTGTGGTGGGGTCAGTGGTAGTGGGTAGTGTGGTGGAGGCAGTGGTAGTAGTTGGTGTGGTGGGGTCAGTGGTAGTGGGTGGTGTGGTGGAGGCAATGGTAGTGGTTGGTGTGGTAGGGTGAGGAGTAGCAGTAAATATTTTTTCAGTCATATTGATTGTCTCTCTGTGTATTGCTTTAGATATTCCCATCTTAATTATTCCTCCATTCTCCACTATAGCAAATATTGTTATAGAGTGAGGACCATTCATTAAAACCTCAAATATTACAAATGAGTTACTACTGTTCATTTCAAGTTGCTCCACCATTAATGTATTCACAGCAATGTCAGGTCCTTCTAAAATAGCTTGATAGCCGATGATGCTTGGGTAAATGAAGTCGCATGTTACATTGATTCTCCCATACACTGTGGTCACCTCACAGCTCTTATTATTGGGAAGGGATAGCTGTACCTTATCTGAAGATTTTAGAACCACAATTAAAATTTACAGAAAGAATATACTTACCCATTCCATTTACATACACCCTTTGACTGGTAGCTGGGGAGTTCTTTCCAAGCTGAAGTAATCCGTCTCTTTCTATGTCATAGGCTAGAGCTATGTATGTTCCTCTTGTAATGTTTGTAAGTGATGGTGCGGAAATATCACGATCTACTGCCACATGTACTGAAAGATCAAAGTCCACTTCTTCGTCCACAATGAACAGCATCACAAAAAGAACTCCACTGGCATTTGAGTTCAAGGCATAATCGACCATGAAACTGACAGCATTTGACATGTTGCTATTTACTGTAATGTCCTGAACATCATAAGTACCTGTAAATTTAACACACAACATTAACATGGAATAACAGCAGTAACAAACAGTTACTTATAGTGATTTCAGATGTAGCATTGATCCTTCCATTTCTTAGAGTAATGTTTGCTGTATAGAAGTTATTCAGTGCAATGCCTCCACTTGGGAATGATATGTTATCTCCATTAACAGTACAGTTGGTGGTGATAGGAGACATATCAAATATAGTTACTTCACATGAACACACTGGAGCAGGCTAAGAAAACAAGAGAGATGTACAGACACCAGCTACATGACTGTCATAGTTACCTTAGTGGGTATCCTGTATGTGAAGTTACCATCTGTCATCACTATGGCTGTGGTGTCTTCAGATCTTACATAACCTGGAACTGAATAGGAAGGGAAGAAATAGTTAGTGTCTGGAGAATAGAAAGAGTCTTATCATCTGTTATATTTATCATAGTGAATAGAGATGTTTACCTGGAAAGTAGGTCTGTGCTGGCATTCCATTACCGACTCTATTGACTGGGATAACAATAATAGTGTACTCCATATGCACACATGGATCATAATCATGTTGGAATGAATAGTGAGTCACACTGATCCCACACTCTGACACCACCACTTCACCAGTGGAGCTGTTAGTGATGTTGATGCAGTAGGTGATGAGAGGTTGGTTGATGTTAAGGACAATGTAGGAGAATGGAGGATCCCAGGAGATGTTGAAGGATGAATTCTCAAACACCACAGTTAAATTGCTAACAGCATCTAATAACCCTGTGTTGTGGTAATTATAATCAGCAGAAATGGCATCAAGTGAGCCACAACAAAGTGTCATTAATATAATGTAAGTATATTACATTGTGTTATAATTGCATTGTGTTATATGACTCCAACCAATGCCATATCCTTAGCCTCATCATCCTTAGCTCTAGTCCTAATCCTTCTTAATCCATACTTAGCCTACACATAGCACACTTTATAACAAATGTGAAATTTTTTTCTGCAGTTGGTAAGTTTCATCATAATATTATGATTGATCTTTTATGCCTCATATAACACATTATAACCAACTCATAATATGAAAACAATTCCTCTAAATAAGTAAGGTATCCTTACCTTGTACTAGAAGAGTACCAATGTTGGTGAGTCTAACATTACCATTAGTGTTAGCAATACACTGGACAGTAGTGCCATTATAGTCAAGTGAGACATTATTAAAGTTTAGAATTCCTCCTGCTCCAAATGTTTCAGTTGTAAGCCCCATAGGGTAGGGCTCCTCCAGAAGTGTTCCATTAACAAGCCACTCTACTGTTGTTCTAAAATCTGAGGTACATGAGAAAGTATTTGTACCTCCTTCAAACACTATGATCTCATCACGAATCCGTACATCTGTAACATGAAAATACACTAACAGAAGACACTGAGACTATTGTTTCTAGTGATATCACACATGGCTACACATGCTCATGACAAACTTGCTTATGACAATAATGAGGATGACTAGCTAGCCAGTCTAGATGCCTTCACCCACCAATAGAATCTATCTAGGAGTATTAATAATATTATTGTAGAGGAGATATTTTCTAGTCTATGCTTTAAATTAATATTTCTTTCATGTGACAATAACATATTATATTATATCTGATAATCAAGATGAGTCCTTTCTACATTAAGCTCCTCTTTTAGTAGTAGGGCTCCCATGAGTCACGGCAATATGTTTATTCATTTATATCTTGGGCTTGTGTCATTGGTTAGAGAGTGAATTAGCAATCATAAAACCAACACTAGCTGTGACAATGGTCCTCAATTTTAATCCCAAGAGGTGATTTTATAATTTCTGCCATGTAACCAGTAGTCCCCATTTCCAACAAAGCAATGGTCTTGCTGAATGATCAGTGCAGACAATGAAGAAACTGCTGAAAGAGTCGATGTTTACCAAGCAATACTAAGCTATCGAACAACTCCACTTCCCCAATACCAGATGATACAAGTGTACACATCACATCAGGAACAGAAACAAGTTATTGTACCAGCTGATGCCTCACAATCATACATGGTTGAGACACCAACAGAACAGTCCAAAGAAACCACTGTCACCTTAATGTCATGCCTGACAACCACTTGCCTAATGGTAGTGCACCCAACCCTTCACCCCCACGACTGATAATGATAAGATCACGCACAGGCATTGTCATACTTCCTCCTGATAAACTATATAATATACTAGCTATCTGAGAAAGGGAGATTATTATGGTCTGCATGTAGCTATGCACATAGATTCACCTACCATTGATTCATACATCATTCTAACTCAATATTAGTGAACACACCACACTAGCTACCATTGACTGCAAGGCCGTAGCAAGCAGTCAGGCTGGTCAGGCTTTGGCCTGATCACTTTTCAGAACATTGAAACCACACCTACCAGCACCACACCCATTATATTTGCCAGCTAGCAATGCAGTCTGTAGCTGAGCCTGAGCCTGCCTTGATATCCAGTGAGCCACACCAGCCAGTGGCTTTTAAGTTACCTAAAAAGCAATTTAGCATTGAGAAAACATCTTGTTCCAAGTATAAAAATTAACTAAATTATCAGAAGTGGGCATGGCACTAAAAATTTTCGTGTGTGCTATGCATGATGGCTTAACCACTAAAAATTTGCTTGCTACTGCCTTGAATGTTAGTTGATCATCAATAGTATAATGGTTGTGGAAGTGAAATAGGTCACCTTCCTCTAAGTTTCCCAAAAATCTCATTTTCTTTTTTTGCATGTGTGTACCACACTCACTGTGATGCAAAGTAGCTAAATATTATCGCTCTCAACTGCCAAAAATTTATACTACTTGGATAGTTCCTTTACCATGCAACATCTATGATTTCAGCAGCATAGAACCTCATCCAGCTACATTAATTTCTCTCTTAGAAATTACCATGTCAGTTTACAATACAGTAACCAATAAAATAGCTATATCAAACCCTTGGAGAGAATAGCCTGCTTTCTACAATGGACAATCTGTATTTACAGCTTCAACAACTATGGATAACTAGCTACCTAGATAGAACTAATACGTTAGACGTGTTTTGATTTACAGTGTCTCGGGCATTATAGTTATAGCTAGCTAGCTAAGCTACAACTAAACCTCGAGTAAGAGTGGCTGGAATCCGAGATGAAAGGGAGATCAGTACTAACACATAACACAAGTTCATAATGGAGGACGCCAAAACTCTATCTAACTAGCTGCAGGAACTCCAGGTTTAAAGTTTTTGTTGTTATTCTAATCTCCCTAGGGCCTTATAAATTCACTAAAGACGGCCTCAAGTCAACTAGATAAACTAGACTAGTGCGCAGCAATTTAGGTTAGCGCTAATTTCGCGAGTTTTGGATGCAGTGTTGTATCTGCTAGCAAGTAGTTTTGACAAGCAACTGCTCGCTATTTACCAATTAATCTCAACGTCAAACCATTGAATATAGATCTATGGTGATAGTCATACAGGCTACTACCTATACAACTAGCTAATAGAAAGTGAGCTATCTTAAACTTCATTCTATTTAGCTATAGCATAAAAACAAGCAAACAAACAAACAGTGTCAAAGCATTGAACTTCCCCTCTAGCTACTTGCTAGCTACCAGTTTGCTTTTATAACTAACAATTTGCTGTATTATGCTACTAGAAATAGCTATCAGCTAACCAGAATCAGATTCAAATATTGTTATAATAGACAAAGTTTGGGTGCTTTAATTCTATGTGTAAATTCTGGACATTACATCATCTGTAATAATACCTGTAATGTTCATAATAAGATTACTGTAATATTCCATAATATACAATAAGAATACTGTAAGGAAATTTACACATAGAAGCACCCCAAAGTTTTAACCACAAATACAAATTTCATTTTGTTACTGATTATAAATTCAGTAAAGTAGCTATAATATATTAATGATGTTTGAGCGTGGAAATAAAACATTATTTCCTGGAAATGAAGGGAATGTAGGGGTTGAAAAAACTGATGGACACTTGTAATATTAGTGGACAGTTGAGATTAAAATTCTGTGCAAAAATGATACTACCCAGGCACAGTCAACGACGGCGTTACTATTTATTTTACAGTACCTTTTTAAGTACCCGCAAAAATAATAATGCATAATAATAATACTATTATTAACGAGTGGAAAGGTCAAAGTTCATGACTTTCCACGCACATTGCTGCTTATGTGTACTGGATTAGGGTCATCTTTATAGCTAGAGACGGGATGGCTTTATCTGTGTTGTTGAAGAGTTCTTTTTCCCTCTTCCTGAAAATATTGATAGCAGGGACTTTTTCTACAGTAGCTACTATTAACGAGAGACCCATCATAGGTGAGGTTTGTTTAAAGAGCATTCTAGTGTTAATAATGCTTCAACATCTGCTGAATATATTATAACTATGTTGACCTAGTTGTAAGTTTTGCAGGTCTTTTATTTTTATAGACTAATAACAGGAGAGGTGCAACCTCTCCTTGTGCTTCTAACCCCTTAGCTAAGGCTTATCAATTCAGCTTAGCTTTCACACTGTGTGCTGAAGAAGGAATGCACACCCCACACCAACCCTCCCACCACACCCCAACCTAGGTGTGCACTATAACCCCATCCCTTTACAAATTCCTTGATCTGATCTTGAATAAATGATACAGTGATTGGATGGAGTCCAAATGAATATTTCTCCTATTTCAGTTGCAGGGGTGTATCCGCTACTACGTTGGTCTGGTTTTCACCGGACCACTTATGTGCTTACGTAGTATTATATTTAATGGACTAGGAATTATCATAACAGTGGTTTCATTAACCACCACTACAATTATCAGTTGCTATTGCTAGCACAAGTGTGGGGCAGTGTCACAAGATGGCTGGCTGTAGCTCTTTGCCCAATCTTCCCGAGAAACCACGTCAAAATGTGAATTTTAGGTCCTAAATGCCAGTATGGGAAGAAGAATCCGGTAAAGTATAGCTTCAAAGCTAGCTGGTTTGCATCTTGGCCATTTCTGCATTATAATGAGGCAGATGACACTGTTTTCTGTAACACATGCATTAAGGCACTTGCTCTTAAAAGGATATAGCTAAGACCAGTCACAACTTTTCTCCTTTTGTAAGTTATAAGGTTGTAGGAATTATGTTAATATTTATTTAGATATTATGACTATAAGGGTTACTGTAATTGGAAGGATGCTACGAGAGCCTTTCAAACCATAAGGAGTCAAAAACACAGTTGAAGCAATGCACATAAGCAAAACAAAGGAGCTGCCGGAGATATGCTTAAAATTATCATGAGATATCTAGCAGATGAATCGACTTCTTCAGCTAAGGAGTGAGGATAATCCTGCTTTAGCCAAATGGTTACTTAGGAGCTCAAATACTTTGCTGAAAGGTCCTTTAGTACACTTAAATGAATAAAGTCAGATTTAAGAAGCACTATGACCCAATCACATCTTGATCATTTGATGATGCTCAACTACTATAGCAAGTTAGACTTACAACTTATCGCAAATGAATTTATTGATGCAAAACATCCCGATCACATATTTTTGAGAAGTTTGCTACAAAATAAAGTTGGACTTGTGTTAATTAGCCATTTAAATTGATAGGTGAGGACACAATCATGATATCACCGGACCACTAAAAATTACGTGGATACACCCTGAGCTGTAATAGATATTGTGTAGACATTAATTCATCTCATGTAACAACTTGATTGATATGTATGTTTCTAAGTGCCACTTGTACAGGAGGTATTCTCATGTGGTCTGGAGTATATTAGTTTCATTGTAGTTTATGGAAGAACTGTATTAATATAGGTGTATTGACAGAGCAAGTTTATGGAGAAAATCGATCCGTGATTGTAGCATCCTATGTCAAGTTCCTTGAGAGTGCAGGGGCCAGAGTTATTCCCGTATTGTATCCTTTTCCATACCAACTAACCACATTCCTGCCTGCCATGCTTGGCCACTGACTCCATTAAATCACATACTTATCCTTAACTGGATATGTTATTTTTAAGGAGCAATTCTTCTCAAGAACAGCTGACCAGCATATTTAATTCTATCAATGGGTGGGTACATTAATGTCTTGAAGGGCTAGACCATGTTATTCAGATACATTCCATCTCATTTACAAGGGTATTGTTTCCTGGGGGTGGAGTCAACCTGCACACCTCCCAATATGGCAAAGCAGGTGGCAGAATATTTGAATTAGCTAAACAGGTCAGTTTTACCAATTTAGTCATTGTAGAAAGAATGCATAGTGTTGTAGGGTGAGCATATTTGGAAAGGATTGTCAAGGACTTGAAATTCATTAAGAGAAAGTAAATATAATAGTAGAAATCTCTGAGTCCCTAGTAGCTCAGCTCATCCTCAGTTAATATAGGAAGTTTATGGGATGAGATTTACATCTCAATATTTTTACTCAATATTTATGATAACTTATAGGCCAATGACAAAGGAGACTACTTCCCATTGTGGGGGACTTGTTTAGGGTTTGAGCTGCTAAACTACTTGCAGGATGATGGTGCTCTTTCGTCGGTAGATGCTGTAGACGTGTCTCTTCCGCTACATTTTACTAAGGGTACTCCTTGTTCATCGTGTATAATGCAACATTGAGTTTTTAAGTTTGCAGATTCAAGTTCAAGTAGAATGTATTCCAGTTTTTCATCTGAAGTTTTGATGTGGTTAAGCCAGGAAGAGCTTTGTTACAACCACCACAATTGGGGAGTCACGGTGGAAACATTTAATTCTTCTCCCAGACTCAATAGTTTTTACACTGTACTCTCAACAAGCAAAGATAAAAAAGGAATTGAATTTATATCCAGCATGGAAGGTTTGGGCAATAATAAGTCTACACTATAGTGCATCATGACAGCTAAAGGACAATGTAGTGCATCAGGACAGCTATCAGAGGATGTAGTGTATCAGGACAGCTATTAGAAGATGTAGTGTATTGGAGAGCTAAAGTACAATGTATGTTTTGTATCTTTATCTATTGTGCAGGGAAATCTTATCCCTTCTATGGAGTGCAGTGGCATCCTGAGAAGAGTGGATTTGAGTGGAGCATCAAGGAAAAGATAAACCACTCCCAGCATGCAGTAATTGCAATGCAAATGGCTGCCAACTTCTTTGTCAGTGAAGGTATTTTTCTGTTAGCACAGCTATATATATACACAAGCTATTCTCTCTTAATTTTTACAGCACGACGAAGCAATCACAGTTTTTCAAATTTGGAGGAGAGATTGGACCTGATCTATCAATACACACCCACTTATACAGGATATAACACTAACTATGAACAAACCTACTTCTTTTAACAATTATAATGTGAGGTCTTTCTACAGACATTTAATCATGAGCTGCAGTAATAAAATGAATAGTGGGTGTGATAAGTTTGTAATAGTAATCTTATGATATAATAGTAATCTTGTGATATAATAGTAATCTTGTGATATATATAATAGTAATCTTGTGATTGATGTCTTAGTAAATTAGCAAAGTGCATTAATGATCAGGATGACAAGTTCTTCAAGTTTTGCTCAAACTTCAGAACACCTGGATTCTGTTGTTGCCTTGGTCACAGACATAGAGGAAACCATTGCTATCAAAGGCCATTCCTATAGGATAACAAAGTTCTCCTTCATCAGTCCCGTAGTGACAGAAAGAGCGGACAAACGTGCCATCTGTCTGATATATAGATACCCTGTGGTTGTCATATTCACTCACAAATATGTGCCGTCCATCTTTAGCTAAACTCACACCCATAGGTCTTTTCATTTTTGCTCCAAATCCACGCAAGAAGATGCCGTCTTTGTTGAAGACTTGTATACGATGGTTATTACAGTCAGTAATATACACATCTCCTTCATAGTCCTGCGTTAGGTCATAGGGCCAATGAAGTTGTCCTGGCTCTACTCCATGGCAGCCAAATGTCCGTAGAGGGATGAGATCTTTACTGAACACCTGAACTCGACAGTTATTTCGATCACACACATATACCTCACCGTCAATGATGGCAAGTCCACAGGGATGTGTCAGGTCACCAAGATTTGACCCTTGACTCTCCATGATGGCAAGACGAGTGCCTTCCTTGTTGAACTTTGCTATTGAATGATCACTTGCACTTGTAATGTAAACATTACCTTCTCTGTCAGACGCAATTCCTGATGGATTTGAAGATCCAAGATCCACAAACTGGCCTAGTTTGTCATTTAGTTCTCCTTGAGGGTTCCTTAGTAATAAACTAACACTTGTACCATTTGACTCAGTCACCAGGAGGTTCTGGTCCTTGTCAAAAATGGCAGCATATGGATGTTTTAAGCCAGTTATGATGTGGATTGGTTTTGGACCTAACTGATAAGGAGGAATATTTACAAAAACAGGAAAAGGACTATTAGAAATCTGTTGGCCATTGGCTGAAATATGGAGTTTGTGTCTCCCTCGTACTTTTGGCGTGTAAGTTAATTCATACAAACCTTTTCCAACTTTGAACACCGTTGCCTTAACTTCTGAGTTATCCACTTCAGACACTAACTTTGCATCAATGGAGGAGGGTTGGATGTGATGTGCTGTCTTGATATCGGTCACTAACTGCACTGTAGGTTTATTAATCTCAGCAGTGTGGACATGGGACTTCTTGTGTCGGGGAAAGAGATAGACGTGTGCCTTTTCGTTAATAATGCTGTTTAATCCCTCCTCTGCAGTTATCTTCACTGCTAGGTTGGGGATCTCTACAGGAGGCAGTTTTAAGCACTTGAATTTCTTGGTTACTTCTTCTATTCGACTATAAAGCTGGTGTTGCACAATCAGAAGTTCTTCAGCACTGACGACATCCAAATGACTGTTTACATAATCCATCACAGTAGACACGGCACTAAGAGCTTTGCTTATATCTTTTTCTTGTTGGTTGAGTCGAACCATCTTCTTTGTTATTACAGTTTCTGTCTTCTTGAGGAGCTCTAGTTCTCTCCTTTTAAGGAGGTCTATCATAGCCATGAATTTTTCATGTACGTATCTGGCTATGTAAACCCCCTGGTTTGTCACATTGTCCTTGGCCTCGGTGATCTGTTTGGCTGATTCTGTGAAGTTGGAGATCATCTCCTTTAGTGGTTCTAGGTTAGTGTTCAGAGCAGCTCGTGTGTTTGTGATGGACTTAGTGACAAACTCGTAGTGGTGCTGTGCATGGTCAATCACAATGCAGTCTCGGCATATTAGTTTGCAGCAGTCAAAGCAGTAGAGTTTGAACTGTTCATTGTGCTCAGAACATAGTTTTGGTGGAGGGTGTTTGTTAGGAAACAACACAGCTCCATTTCTCAAGTCTTCCAATGAAAATGTGTGATGGTCGTGAAACTTAATTTTCATTTTCTGATGGTATTTGAGACAGTCAGAGCAAATATAATCCTCACATTCTTTGCAGAAAGCTACGGCCTTTATATCTGAGCACATATCACAGAGAACATCAACTTCTTCTAGTCTTGCCATCCAACTGTGCAGCATTTGTAAGTGACTTACAACAATAGCAGGAGGAAGCTGATCTAGGCTGCCGCAGCCTGTTGCAACTACCTTACAGTTTGGACAGGTGATGTTCCCATCTGTCAGTAAGCCACTCAAGCAGTCGTGACAATAGTAATGGCAGCATGGCAGAACTCGAGGATTCTTGTAATGACTGTTACAAATAGTACAGGTGATTTCTCTAGCCAAATTCTCCAGTCTTCTTCCGGCCATAGACAGACAAGGAGCTTCTGCCATTTTGTAACTTGCCTTTACTCTATGGAATCTGTAGGAGGAGTATTAATTGTATCAACATGTCTATGTAAGTACGTAGCTAGAACTATTAAGAATATATATCACTTACGCCGTTCAGACACCAGCTACTTTATAAAGTTCGATTTTCGAGGGTATCTTTACACAGTTCTGAGCTAGCTAGCACTTCGCAGTTCATTAACTTTACAATAACACATGAAATATATCAGGGTAATTCCTTGGAGACCACACACACACACACACACACACAAGATTGTGGGAAAACAGGATTAGAATTAAGAAAAGCAGGGCAATGCCACAGCCAGTCACTACATGACTGATAGTACTTCAGGCAAAATGTAGCTACACCCCCACAAGTACATGTAATGTAGGAGGTTTTTCCTAAAAGGGAGGTGAAATCACCAAGATATCTATCTAGTGACAGACTATTAGCTGTTACTGGAGATGTTAATGCACTGTTATGGAACTGTTTGTTACTGAACTGTTTGTGAGCTTGGGTATAGCCAGCACCTCTAGTCAAATATCTTGCTGTCAACCACTCACAGCTACATTCCATTGACATTCCAGGAAATAAGTGAAATTAGGATACGATATCAATATAACACAATCCCATTGGAAAATACATAAAATATGACAAACAACAGATTGCTGGTTCCATTTGTACATGCTGATGACTGTTATTCTTGAGTAGCCCAACAGGGATCAAAGATTAGAGGAAAGAACTGACCTGTCATCCGTTTACCCTATAAATTAAAACACCATTATATATAGATACATATCCTGTTCCGTGGATGTCCTTATGGTATTAATGTCTTTCAACTTTATCAAAACTTTTAGCAACATCTTAAATGCTTGTAGGATTAGCTAAGTCAAATTAATAGTGCATCACCTTTTCAATAACAGGGACTCCATTGAGCATGGGCTGGTCTGAGTTTGACTCTACACCATCAGCAAAATAATTCACAACTGCTGCTCTTCTTGGCTGGTCGGACCTACCAGATATGATGTCATGTGATGTCATTGCCTCATTTGGGAGGTGGGGGGGGGTTTGTACCTATTTGCATATGATCCATGAACCATTAGAGGGTGATGAAAACTAGCTTCACCCTTTTTAAGACCAGAGGGCTGAGGGTTAAAGTTACGTAACTCCTCTTCAGTCAAAACTGATTTTATTGACTCCATATCCCCAAACTTGGGGTCAGTAATTGGTAGGGGCATCCCTTCTCTGTGCCAGTGGTGTGAACCGGGAATGAAGTGCAGTCCACCAGTCTCAACAGTTTGGTCATCCAGTGCCACATGTACCTGAAGTATAGTGGATACAAGAATGAAGGTGGAAGATTTAATGGCAACCTCTCCTGTACTATTAGTGATAGATATCTGTGCAAACTCAAAAATAAAGTAATTACTATGAGCTGACTGATAATAACTACACAAAATATAGTCTAGAGTTTATTTCAGAACTGCAGATAGGAGAGTTTGTTTCAGTATGGGCTGTATAGAGAGTTTGTTTCAGTTTTATTCTATATTTCACATGTCACCATAGCAGTCTGCAGTTGTTATTAACAGCCAGAAACCTTAAGAATAGCCTGCACACTTGCAATATTTAGCATGGTAGTTTGGTGTTTTAAGTTGGTCATTTCACCAAGTTTGCCTAGTAGGCGAGGCATGTCCACATGAAAGTCTAGTAAGTCTGTTAACCTCTCCCAAGGTCTATTTATGAAATGTTATTATACGAAATTTCTTCCAGGTCTGACACAGTTCCTTTAAATGGAAAATCATGATATGAAAGTTAGTGGACCTATCGAAAGCTGACTGTATGGAATATCAGTAACTTGAGAAGGTAAGCCTAAAGTTTATGAATACACATATTATCATGTCTTCCTACTGACTGTTATATGAAGCATGGGAGTGGTTCTTGTCCAGTAGGAATAATCTTGATGCCTGAAAAAATAATAATAAATATTTAAAGTTCTGGAAATTCACAGATCCTGTTACAAGTCTCTATGTATCAGAGAAATCAGCTCTCCTCACTTACCATGCAACCACACCCCCATGGTATGGGGGCTTGGCAAACAGCTGGTCGTGCCACAACCGAATTGCTCTGAATCTCTTGGATGGGTCAATCAGCTGTGCAGCTGGAACCTGCAGAATTGTGTGTACAAAACACTAAAACAAGAAGAAGGTAAAGAAAGAGGTGCACTATAACCTCTATTACTAATCCAGCCGTAAGACTGGAAAGGGTCTTCAAAATTACAAACTCTGAAGGTTTAGCCAAGTTTTATTCCATGCTTTTTTCTATGGTATTCATGAATTTACTTACAGCAATGGCTGGGAGGAAACAGAGGTCGTGAAAGGGTGGACTTATCCGCCATTGCCCAAGGGCATGCAGGAGAACATTGTCAGGTGATCCACTTTGGTTCCGATGGAATTCATAAAACAGTCCATGTCCTTCATGTAACCTATCAGGGTCCTACACAACATGTGCATGCACAACAGAAATAAGAATGACTATTTTGGAAATAGCATTAGAACTACATAAGCTCTCCTTAACATCACAATTGTTTTGCTACAGAATTGTCAAATATTTAGTCTTCCATGACAGTCCCTCTGGAAGGGTCTGGTGTAATGCCTCCACCAAATCTTGTTCTTCCTCTAAAATTTGGACTTGCAGTTAATCATGGTGTATAAAACTACACATAACTTATTTTGGTGCACACACTATAATATAGAACAAGATTGGTACAGTTAGTGTGCATTGTATATAAATTATTCTGTTAGGGATTGGCCCTTTGAGACTACCGTAGATCCGGTTATTTTCAAGACACTTTATTTTCACTGATCTCATAAAATCTTGTGTTATGAAGCGATTCACGTTTTTTATTTTCGCTGGGGGGAGGGATTTCAATTAGGTAATGCTGTATGTATAATTATTAAAGTTTTTTATTTTCGATTCCTTTTACCTACCGCGAAAATAGCGAAATTAAAGTGACAGTGAAATTAACCAGATCTACTGTAGTAGACCTGATATACTACTGATATAGTCCACATGAATCTAGCATCCAGCCAAGCTTGGTAAAGCATGATTCTATCTACTTCTTCACTAACCAGGAATTTCTTGTAATCTTCCAGTAATCTATCACACTGCTCTGGGGAGAGAACAGAAATGTTTGATAAGTACCCATTTCTCCAGTATTCATCCACTTGTTCTCTGGTCAACTTAAACTTGCTCCACTCTGCCGGGTCTGCCACACCCTCTGTGAGACAACCAAGGGGTGAGTGATCCAGAGATAGGTCGTGGAAATCTTTTGAAACCTCTGCAGTTACAGCTCCAG
This sequence comes from Diacarnus erythraeanus, assembly GCA_964016965.1. Classification (NCBI taxonomy): domain Eukaryota; kingdom Metazoa; phylum Porifera; class Demospongiae; order Poecilosclerida; family Podospongiidae; genus Diacarnus; species Diacarnus erythraeanus. The sequence continues at coordinate 624,107 of OZ024681.1, forward strand.
ACAAGTGCTCTTCGTTCCTATATTTCTGAGGAATAGGAAGTACAAGATCATGATGCCTGGCCGCCTAAAGGGTAGCCTCTAGTGACGTTGAGGCACTTACATCCATAATACTGTGTCTCCTAACCGAACACAGCCCCACCCACTTTCTCAGTCTGCTGACGTATGCATTATTATATTATTAATAATTATTATAATGAACACACGTCACATGATGGTCATATGACTCCGTTGCCTTGAACCAAAGAGAATAATCAACTTTGTAACACCTTTTAGAGGAGCCTGAACAGAGCTACAATACTTCACTTTGCAAGGGAGCGTATTCTCGGTCTGTAAGTTAGTTAATATCGAGAGCTTGTAGATTATTTAGGCAGGTTATGGCAGGTCGTGGCTTGCTGCAGGCCATAGCTAGCTACAGAGAACAAATTTAATAGTGAGGCATAGTGAGTGTGAATAGACTTTTAAAAATCAGTGCAGCTTTAATTATGCAAAATACATAATACCATAGTGATATCCTGCCACTCCCCCCTTTCAGATATAGCCTACCTTGCTTCTAGAGGAACTGGCTTGAGTTATGCCAGGTCCACCTCCCCCTCCTCCTCCTCCCCCTCCCCCTTCCACGCCTCCGACAGAGAATGGTAGTGTGTTACCCCCACCTCCTCCTCCTCCACCCCCACCATCTTCAATACCTCCACCTCCCATGGAGAATGGACTTGATCCTGGACCTTTCCCAGCTGTTGATGGTATTCCTAATGATAGCTATGGTAATGAGCCTGCTGAAACGGAAGGAATAAAGAACTGGGAACGTCCATGGAATATTGGAGAGATGAGGCAAAGTTCAAAGAACTGGACACTTGCAGCTGATTCAGGGGTAAGTGGTGGGGTAAGTGGTGGTATTTTAGGTGGTGGTAATAGTAGTGGGGAATTAATGTTTGCCATACATGTAGTTGGTAATTAGCACAACTATTCTGATGTCGTCCACCCTCTCTTACATAATAGCACTTCACTTTGTCAGCTTGTAGACATGTTATGTACTTAGAGGTTATGTCTAACATAACAATGGCTAGGAAGAAAACTAAACTGTGTGTTCAAGACTCTTTAAGAGAGGAAGCGAGGGAGGGAAGAGGAAAGGATATGCTTCTTGTTGGTATTATTGACAGAATGAGTAGCATTGGGGGTCTCCTTGTGTAGATAGCCTCTGTCTTCCTCCATCTCACAATCTAAGTTTGTGCTATGCTTTCATAATTGTCACAAGAACGTAATAAAATGTAATAGGTAAACTGAAATCTCTAGCAGATTACCATAAAGGGTAGGTTTCTTGAGGGCAAGAATGGAAACTTTGTTTGGATGCAGACATGTAGACTTAAAGGTTGATTACTGATTAATCTTATTGCTACAAGATTACCTTCTTTGTGTCTTAAATAGCCATAGTTGCATGGTGTAATAATAATGTATTTAGTGATGAACTGTGGACTTTAATAGTGGACTGTATATAAACAGGTGCTGAATTACCTGAAAGATTTTTCTCAGCATATGGTCACAAAGACTACTGAAATTGAGAAGCAAGTTGACACACTTGTGCAGGAGGCAAAGGTAAAATGATTGTGCAGATAGGAATGTGAGATATTGTGTTTATGTATTGATAGAGTAATGAAGGTTTATTTGACACCTAGTTTATTATTTTTCAGGGTACAGATACTCGTATGAACAATGTATTTAATGATTTCTTGATGCTGGCAAATATTCAGTTCGTAGAAAATGTGAGTGAGAAATTGAGTGAGTTAGCTTATCTACTCTTAATTAAGAACTGTCAAAAGAAGAAATTGAGCCTTCAATACAGCACTGCAGTGTATCAGTGCAGTGTGTCTGTCTGCCTGCAGTGCAGTGTATGTGTCTGTAGACCTGTAGTGCAGTATGTCTGTCTGCCTGCAGTGCAGTGTATGTGTCTGTAGACCTGCAGTGCAGTGTGTCTGTCTGCCTGCAGTGTAGTGTATGTGTCTGGACACCTGCACTGCAGTGTGTCTGTCTATAAAAGTGCAATGTGTCTGTCTGGAGACCTGTAGTGCAGTGTGTCTGTCTGTACACTTGCTGTGCCACACTGCAGTAGACCTACAGTGTGTCTGTAGACCTGCAATCTGTCTATCTGTCTGTAGACCATCTGTGTCTGTCTGTAGACTTGCAGTGTATCCGTGTCTGTCTGTATACCTGCAATGTATCTGTGTCTATCTGTCTGTAGACCCTGTGTGTATTTATTGTTGTTTACCAACAGAGAGTCTGGGAAGAAGCTGAAAAGGAAGAGAAAGAAGAACTCAGTGAGGAGGAAAAGAAAGCAGAGAAGGTTAGCGGTCACTATAGTAATCTATCAGTGTCCTGAATGCACTGATTCATGGTAATCAGGAACGAGCACTTGAAGCGAAACAGACAGAAATCACCAACAGAATAAAGAAGGGCCTGGCATATGGTTTGAAGGTACTGGAAGATGCTTTTGAAGCTCTAGAGATGAACTCTGAAGGTACCTTTTAATCCAACTAAGTGGCAAAATAATCAATCCCTTCGTCCAATTCCACATTATGATTTATCGAACCATACAATCATGTGACCCATGCAATCACATAAATCATGTGACCATACTATCATGTCATGTGATCATGTAGTCATGATCATACTGTCATGTGACTATGTAGTCATGTGACCATACAATCATGTGATCATACAGATGTAGAGGAAGAGTTTGAGGAGAGTTATTCTGAAGGGTTCGCCCAAGAACCCATTCTAGAGGCCAAGGAGACCTATGGTGTTAGGCCCCTCCCACACCGCATTGGATCTGCCGCATTCCTGGCAGAGGATAACATTGGGTTAGAAGACCTCCCGTCAGATTCCGAAGATGAGATGGGTGGGGCTGGACTTTATGAATCTGGAGGAGAATCTGTAAGAATGTTTTGTTTGTTTGATCAATTAACATCCACACACACACACACACACACACACACACACACACACACACACACACACACACACACACACACACACACACACACACACACACACCTAGGGTGATGAAGCTGGAGACACTGGGGTTGTCAAGGTAACCCATAGCAATCTGTATATTGCTGTACTGTACTATGTATTTGTGTGTTTTTCTTTGATATGACCCTTTACCTAATACAAGTATATACATAATAATAATAATAATAATGCTCTTCTACCTACTCAGGATTCTAAGGGAGAAGATTTGTTTTTTGAGTCTGGTGAGGAGGATGACTCTGATGATGAATTTGCAGAAGTAAAGCGAGATAAGGGCGGGGCTCTAGTTACGGATGACTCTACCATCACATCAGGATCTGAGGAGGATAGCGAGGAGGAGGAGGATAGCGAGGAGGAAGAGGAAGAAGAAGATGATGATGCAGATGAGAAAGGGAAAGTAAGTGAATATAATATACAACTCTGACTCTGTTTCTATGGAAACATTATAGGCCCTAGATTTCCAGTCAGAACTTGCCAACAAGCTCAAGTCAAAGGCTCCGAAGGGGACACTGTTTGATGATGAGGAGGAGGAAGAAGAAGAGGGAGGAGTAGAGGGAGAAGAGGAAGAGGAGAAGGGTCTATTCTCTCCTGAGGAAAAGCCAAAGAAAAAGAAGACAAAGGAAAAGAAGAAAAAGAAGAAAAAGAAGAAGAAAGAGTCTAAAAGCAGAAGCAACACAGGTGAGGATGAAGGGGTATCAGGAAGGGAGGAGCTCCCATGGCAGACAGATTATAAAGGGAAGGGGGTTATAAAGCAGGAGGAAAGTGGGAGGGGCTTTCTTAATGCTATCTCTCTCTTCCCAGCTACCAGTGGTACAGGAGAGGACATGTTTAGTACCAGCAATAGAGACTACCTTGAGGGGGAAGATACGCCCTTTGGCAAGGAGAGGGGTCTCTTCAGTGGGGAAGGCGGACTCTTTGACCAGGAGGAGGAGGAGGAGGCTAAAGAAGACAAGAAATCTGACTTTGAGGCCAGTGTACAGAGTACTGGCTCTAGTGAGTGGTGCTATTGAGAGAGTGACAGCTGTGGGATCCTCCTAGATCTAGACAGTGGGTGATGTTGTAGAGAGGGTGATAAATGTGGGGTGATGATGTAGAGAGATGGGGTAGTTGTGGGGTTTAGTGGGTGACGTAGTGAGATGGTGTACTTGTGGGGTGTAGTGGGTGATGTAGAGAGATGGGGTAGTCGTGGGGTTTGAGATGGGGTAGTCGTGGGGTTTAGTGGGTGGTAATGTAGAGAGATGGGGTAGTGGTGGGGTTTAGTGGGTGATGATGTAGAGAGATGGGGTAGTTGTGGGGTTTAGTGGGTGATATAGAGAGATGGGGTAGTTGTGGGGTTTAGTGGGTGATGATATAGAGAGATGGGGTAGTTGTGGGGTTTAGTGGGTGATGATATAGAGAGATGGGGTAGTTGTGGGGTTTAGTGGGTGGTAATATAGAGAGATGGGGTAGTTTAGTGGGTGGTGATATAGAGAGATGGGGTAGTTGTGGGGTTTAGTGGGTGACATAGAGAGATGGGATATTTGTGGGGTTTATTGGGGTGATGTAGAAATGATACAGAAAGATGGGGTAGTGGTGACGCTATATATTATTTTGGAAGTGCTGAAATAATGTTTAGTGATGAGGTATAAAGTGTTGTGTCTAATCTCTGTGTTCCTCATATGATGGATTTACCTCAGAAAAAGAAGCAAAGAAAAAGAAGAAGAAGAAACCAGTAGGAGGTGTGTCAATATTTGGAGCTGCTGGAGGTGGCTTGTTTGATGATGATGAAGATGAAAAAGAGGAAGAAGATACAATGAAAAAGAAGCCAGTCTCATCTGGTGTGTGTGTGTGTGTGTGTGTGTGTGTGGTCGTGTGTGTGTGTGTGTGTGGTCGTTAACCCTTCTTAGTGAAGTCTGACCACTGACCTTGTGTGGTAACCCTTGTTGATCTGAATTATTAATATGACCTTTCTGACCTTCTAGGTCTGTTTGATGAAGATGAAGAAGAAGATAAGATGACAGAAAGTACAACTTCCATAAGCTCCGCCAAATCAGCCAAGAAGCATCATCCGCCATTGGGTGGAGGTCTGTTTGAAGAACTGGGAGAGGAGGAGGAGGAGGAGGAGGAGGAGGAGGGGCTGTTTGACGTACCTGCAAAGAAGCAAACACAAGCTAAATCATCTCCGAAGGTTTAATGTTGTTGTTGTTGTTGTTGTTGTTGTCACTATTGGTTTTTAAACAGCTTGTGTATGTGTTTCTTCTAGAAACCTTTTGGAGGTGTGTCTATGTTTGGTGGCGATGAAGGGGCATCTTTCCTTACAGAATCCATTCGAAGCAGTACCAGCAAGGAAGAGAGTCCAAAGGTCAGCAAGTCATCTGTTGGAGGTCTATTCGAAGAGAAGGAATCAATGGATGATGAAATATTCAGCTCATCCACCTCCAAGTAAGTCATTTGGTTAAGTACAGGAGTTTTCTGTCATTATGGATCAATATCGATGAGAGTGTATAGGTAATGACTGAGGGGAGGTGACTGACTTAGGCTATGGTAACCATCAGAGAAATAGTTTATGATTTTAGCAAGTTAGCCTTTATAATAAAAGACTGCCATATCTCAGCATGTGCTCACAGCATGATCCATGTCTCAGCATGTACTTCTAGCTCACTGCATGATTCAACTCTCTGTGTGTGGTAAGTTGTGGTGTATGTGCATGGCATCATATCTGGGTATTGGTAATTGAGTGATAGCAGTCAGAACATAAAATATTACATTACATGCAATAAACCTCAAAACCATAATTGTAGGCCAACAGAGTTGGTAAAGGGTCAACGCCATCACTTGTTCAGTGAAGGAGATGATAACAATGATGAATTGTTTTCAAGTAGCAGTGCAGTGACTGCAACCTCATCCTCTGAGATCAAGTGAGTCATGTTACTATCATGTGATATTAAGAATTACGTTGATATGGTCAGGCAAAAGAAAAAGCCTGCTGGGGCGGTATCCTTATTTGGAGGTGTGGACATCTTTGGAGGGTCTAAACAGGATGAACAGGACAAGCCTGTGGAGCCAACTGGAAATCAAGAGAAACCTTCCACTCAGCCCAAGACCACACCCAAGCCCAAGAAGTCAGATTCGTCAATGATGGGGGGTGGAGGGTTATTTGCGGAGGATGGAGAAGATGACATCTTCAGCTTTCAGCCATCTTCCAAGAAGAATAAGTTAGTAACTAATAATTAAGGACTAGATTATTTGATATTTAACTGTAAGTGGTATCAAATACTACTGAAATGGAGTGAGGTTAACTGCTAATAGTTTGTGGTGGGGTTGTGTGGCAGGGATTGCTGTGTGTGTGAGGCTACTGTGTAGTGGGCAGGGATTGCTGTGGTGTGTGGTGTGTGTGGTTGGTGGGTGGAGCTGCTGTGTGGTGGGCGCGTGGGTAGGGATTGCTGTTTGGTGGGTGGGGGTTGAAGCGATGATGACTGTCAGGAGTATATAGTATTAGAGACTTCTGTTACACATTATCAATGAAATATTTAACCACTCTCTATTAATTGGTACCAGATCCACAGCAAAGTCAGATTCCAGTTCCAACAAGAAGACTAAGTCTAAACCTTCTTCCAAACTGTCACATGATTTGTTTGCCAGCGGGAGTTTTGACGAGGAAGATTCGGGAGGTGACCTATTCTCTCCTCTGGAGACCTCCAAGGACCTATCCACTGCCACGCCCACAGTCAAGACTGCTACCAAGGCAACCAATGTTGGGAAAGACCCTGAGAAAGGTAGGAACTACAGATTTGAAGTGAGGTGTAGTACATAATGTGTTCCTTTTTCTTTAGATGATCTTTTTCCCAATGACTCTCAGCAACCCTCACCCCCTCAACTTCCACCCCCCAATACCCCCCAAACAACACTTACCACAAAACCCTCTGACAACGATGACGACGATGACGACCTCTTCAGTGACCCCTTAGGTGGGACATCATCATTATCCAAGAAGACAGTTCCCTCCAATACACTTAAGACCTCTATCAACAAAGAACTGAAATCTACTCCACAAACAGCTAGTAAGCCAAAAAAGGAAAGTATGGACCTCCTCTTTGGTAGTTCCCCAGAAGCAAAGAAATCTGAAAGTGATGATGACCTGTTTTCCAGTCACTCCACCTCTAAATCTCTTCCGGCTCCTCCCAAGACTAAGCCGGCAGTTCCTAAGTCTACAGAGGCTAAGAAATCTGAAAGTGATGATGACCTTTTTTCCAGTCACTCCACCTCTAAATCTGGTCCGGCTCCTCCCAAAACTAAGCCGGCAGTTCCTAAGTCCACAGAGGCTAAGAAATCTGAAAGTGATGATGACCTTTTTTCCAGTCACTCCACCTCTAAATCTGGTCCGGCTCCTCCCAAATCTAAGCCGGCAGTTCCTAAGTCTACAGAGGCTAAGATATCTGAAAGTGATGATGACCTGTTTTCGAGTAACTCCACCTCTAAATCTGGTCCAGCTCCTCCCAAAACTAAGCCGGCAGTTCCTAAGGCCAAGAAATCTGAAAGCGATGATGACCTGTTTTCAAGCAACTCCACCTCTAAATCTGCTCCAGCAAAGTCAAATGTTAAGTCATCAGTTCCTGTGACAAAACCTCACCCCTCACCTCCTGCAGTGACTGGGAAGGCAAATGGAGAGTTATTCAATGATATAAACAAAGATGATCTATTCTCGGGTCCAAAGTCTGATAATTCTGAGACTTCTAGACAGGATCTATCTGAAGTGGTTGCTCCTAGGAAGAAACCTGTGGGCGGGGTGTCAATATTTGGAGGAATGGATCCATTTGGGACAAAGGTGGACAAGGTCAAGTCACCAGGCCATAAGGAGACCTTCGCCTCATCCTCCATTTCAAAGAAACAGGAAGAACTCTTTAGTAAGTGTAGTAGCCTCTTCAATTGGTTGTATCATCTTCATTAGTCAATCCTAGTCTCCTCCCAAATCCCTCCCCAGACCCCTCCCCCTCACACACAGCTCCTTAGTAATCTGTCCAATCAGATAACTCCAATCATGCAACCTGAAAATAAGGTACATACTCTCTTACGTCCTGTGATTGGGCTGATTACTGAGAAGCTGAAGTGCCAATTTTTTTTTTTTTTTTTTTTTTTTTTTGACCTCTCCTTTCTGTATGTTTGGGGAGGAGACTCAGCCTCAGTATTATAGGTGCAATTTAATTTTTCAGTAATGTTGGCTTATGAGAGTAAACACATAGATTCCTGTTGAGACATGGTTTTTAAGTAGACTCTAGATTTGAAATGTTACAATACATGATCATGTTGTGTTATTAGGTAGTGGAAAGTTCTCAAAGAGTCCAGAAGATGATCTCTTCACTCCAAGCTTGAAGAAATCATTAGTAAGGGGTTAAATTTCTGGGATGTCACATCAAGGGGTTAAATAACTGGAAGGTCACATTATTAGTAAAGGGTTAAAGCAAGAACTTTGGAGTAAATTGTGTGTATTAATCAGATACAAAAAAAATATTACTAACTTCTCTAACTGTATAAACTAAGTCCTCAAAATTGAAGCATGTCAACTTGGCTAAAACTTCCACATGAAGCCAGTTGGCCTGTTTTTTTGTTTTTTTTTTTATAAACTCCAGACTCCACTTCTAGTCAGCCCTTGTTTAGTGCAGACTCAGAATGATGTGGTTAGTGGTTAATTGGTACTAATTTAATGTGGCTAAAATTATTGTTCAGTGGTCAAGTGTGTTGCTAGAGGTGGTCAAGTGTGTTGCTAGAGTGCTCCATACCCACCACAGTGCCAGGTTGGGTATGGCTTGTTGAGATAAATAAGGGGCTTATAGTACAAACACATTATGTAGCATTTCCTCTGCAGTTTGTACACCTGCTCTGGGTATATAGGGCTTTCACAATTATGCTATATTGCATAAGGATAGGTTAGAGGGATTGGGAGCATAATTGGTACATGAATAACAAGAATGTTATAAGATAGCATAATTAATGAGCGTGCATTAATTCCTCGAGTAGCTTTGGTGAGCCACCATTTCTACTGTGGCATCTGACCTCCCTTGGTGAATGGTATAGTGGTGCAGCCATCTTTAGCAGCAGCCGAAAGAGTCTTTTCTTTGCTTCAAAATGCTTTCAATGACAGACAAAACTGTTCTTTAGAGGATTACATAGGAACTTCAATGATGTTACAGTAAAATTCATGATTTCATGTACTTACACTTTGAGCATACTTGTGGTAAAAATTTGCAGCATTGGGCATAAGTGGGTTGTTTAGGGGTTGTTTACTTATTGGGCTAGGGGTTGTTTACTTATTGTGCTAGGGGTTGTTTACTTATTGTGCTAGGGGTTGTTTACTTATTGTGCTAGGGGTTGTTTACTTATTGTGCTAGGGGTTGTTTACTTATTGGGCTAGGGGTTGTTTACTTATTGGGCTAGGGGTTGTTAAGGGTTGTTTACTTATTGGGCTAGGGGTTGTTTAGGGGTTGTTTATTTATTGGGCTAGGGGTAGTTTACTTATTGGAGGAGGGGGGTTGGTTCTACAGAACTCTTGTGGGAAGGTGGTGAGGGGTTGGAATAAAGTGGTTGGAATAAAGTGGTTTCACGCTTTATTAATATTACTGCCTCAGGTTGCAGACACAGTGTCCCTCAATAACTCCAGCAGTTCCACAGATCTACCCACCACACTTATACCTTCAAAATTAAAGGTAAATCACCTTTACACTCCCACTCTAATTAACTAGCTACTTAATAATAATAATTGGCTTACAATAATATACCATCTGTGTGGCATTCCACAATTGCTTACTGCTATGTAATAGACTCATGATTCATTGGCTACAAGATGACTCCTCTACTACTGAACCTACAACTCAATTCCTAATATAGCAAGCATAATAATATTATTATAATACATAGGTTTCCTTGTGAGTAGAGTGTATGTTACATGTAATAACATGTTTCAGGGCATGTAGTAAGGGCCATATTGTATTTTAATATCTCTGAATGGGTTAGTGGTGTTAACTAGTGGACCTATTTCCACACTGTGCTTTGATGCTGTCCTCCTACCAACCACTTAATTAACAGGCTCACATCCTTTGTAAAAAAAATTACTGAAGTATCCTTTACTACATTTTGTATACCAGGTTCTACCCTGATAATCTGGTGAGAGGGGAACACTCATTCAATTTAGTCTCAGATAGTTAATCATTTAATTAGCATTTTCACTTCTAGTTTATTAATCCACAACATTTCCAGTCTAAAGCATTTTCAGTTCACAACATTTTCAGTGTTTCAGTCCACAACATTTTCAGTCTAAAGCATTTTCAGTTCACAACATTTTCAGTGTTTCAGTCCACAACATTTTCAGTCTAAAGCATTTTCAGTCCACAACATTTCCAGCCTAAAGCATTTTCAGTCCACAACATTTCCAGTCCACTGCTGAGGTACCTGGCAGTCTAATTGAATGTTACTCTGTATTATGTCTGCGCCATCACTATTATAATATAGCTAGCTAATTGACATGTGCATAGCCCTAATGGTATATCTGGAAATGACAACTCCTTCCTTAGTGCACTATACAGGGTGCTCTGTGGGGGGTCCCCCTCTTGGTAGAGGGGGCAGGATCTTGCCTATGTTGATGCTCAAGGTTCAGTTTAGAGGAGAGGGTCACAAAGCCTCACTCTATAACTTGTATATAGCTAAAAGGTACTGTTCATGCAACTTTAGAGAGGAGGGCTCATGGCTGAAGCTGCTCTAATTATGTGTATAATGCAGAATATTTGAGTGGGAACTATGCCAGCATAATTTGAGCATAATAGTTCTCTTGTCTGAGTTTAGCATAATTGAGCATTATATGTGAGCATAGTGACAATAAATGTAAAGCAGTTAGCTAAGAATTTGAGCATTACTCCAATTTCAACATATTCTTGAAGTGCTGCTGGGATAGAGTAAATGTCTCTTCAAAATTGAAAAAGCTGATGATGGCTATGGCTGATGGTGAAGCTGAAGCCATGGCAAAAGTTGCACATGTGCTAGTTCAAGTGTCAGCTATAATGACTGCATAATGATTAGTGCTAGTGATTCTTAGAGCATAGGAGCATAGCACAATAGCTCAATTTCACGCATAATGTGCCAAGGCCTAAACCAGCATGAGTAGGTGGTAATCACTAATCAGTCATCTCTGTATATACAACTTACAATACAAACTACTGTGTTGGTAGATAATCTAAACAGTGAGTATCAGAGTAGATATAGCTAGTGGATATAGTTATCATAAATTCTTAACTGTATTCTGAGTCAACAGACACCATGCATCGCTTGTTTAGAGTTATAAGTCTGTAGTCTCAGGGTTGTAGTCTGTAGTCTCAGGGTTGTAGTCTATAGTCTCAGGGTTGTACTCTGTATCAGGTACTGAACATCTCTCTTCAGATCCCCTTGGGCCCCCCCTAAGAAAATCACCCCCACCCCCAAACAATGAAGAACTGGCACATTTTAATAATTGGTGGTCACATGATAAAACATGGTTGTTTGTTTATTTTTTATGTTGTTGTTGTTGTTTTAGAGGTGTACCATCATGGTAGTATCAATACTTGGTTGTGATCTCTATTAATAGTCTGTATTAGCACCTCTGCATAGTGCTATATACCATGCCCAGTAGTCAGTCGTAGGTTAACTGAATACAGACATCTCTGTGATAGTGCATCCTAATGTGGTATTCTAATTGCAGATACATTTATTCTCACTTCCTTGACATTTCAAGGGTGACAAATATGCCCCACTTAATTTTATCTCTTTTATCAGGGTGGACTCAAAAGTGACCCTTCATCTCTGAATCCGAGTGCAGGACTACTGATCAAAGCTCCCGAGGAAAAGGCATTGTCATTTGATGAACCTCCCGAAGTAAAGACGCTAGAAAGTCTTACAAAGGTGAGAGATATCAGGCTGAATTGTAGTAGTTTTAATAATACAGTCTACCTAATCCACAGAGCACTGCGCTGGCCAATAGATTAGTACATTCTAGAGCAAAAGATAGGCCAAAAGATTACATTGTGGTCCACTAGATCACAAGCGCAGGCAAATAGTCCCAGGGGCTAATGTGTTAAATGGGGAGGTTTGGTAGGTTGGTTACTGCTAGTTTTATGCAGTGCTTGGAATTGTCTACTATGTCTGTGGGGCAGAGATGACAGGTATTTACGTTTGTAGCAGACTCATGCATCTGGCTGCCCACTGTACCTTCCCAATCGCTAGAGCATGTGTCTGCTTGTCCACTATACCTTCCCAGTCTATAAAACCTGTGTTTGGTTGACAGCTATACATAAGATAGAATCGTCTGTTGTGCACAGCCAGCTATTAGCTCCATGGGGGCGTGACTATTATGACGGAATCATACATCATGGGTGCACAGTCAGCAATTAGCTCCATGGGGGCGTGGCTATTATGACCGAATCATACATCACGATTTAGTAAAAGTCTGCGCTTTGGTTTTAGTGCGCTAGTCATGTTAGCTGGTACTTGGTAGATACACCTGCACTCACCCCTCAAGCAGGGGTTTAGAGAGATGACTTCACGCGCTCCATACAGAACCTCAGACGCTTCCGACTTCGGAAGTAGAACGAGCGTTCTAACGTCTTCGAGTTCCTTGGATGCGGATATAATCAACGCATCTCCCAAGGCACCACTTCCGATTACCTTTGATATATTAGGTGTTTTAAGAGACAAAAAGTTTAGATTTTTTACACAAAAACACCAAATCTTTTCCGGAAGGTTTGGTCTAATTGACGAAGGCGGATTTTCCTCCCAAGTCTCAAGGCTTGGGCTTCCAATCCGTAATTTTTGGTGATACTTGGTAGGTTAGCGGCACATTCGATTGAGACTGCTGTAAGAATCCTATGATATAGTATCCATTTAGCCGTGACGACTATATCATAGCATTTTATAACTATTTTTGGGGTTTGAGATGAAAAGCGAATAATTGCGATAGCCTTGTTGCTGCTGTAACATCGCCTTATGCGCGACAACCTTTCACAGTAAGCAGATTGACGCGATGCGTCAGCTTCAGCCAGCGAGTGTTCCTTGATGCCTTGAGATCAACCGAACTTTAGAAGTCCAAATGGATGATATAAAACCGAATCGGAAGATACCCTAAATGCAATCTTTTACGCGAATGCAATTACTTGATTTCTTGAGCAAATTGAATGTCACTCTGAGGAGCCATGATGGTGAATGGTACGCTGCGACCGCGCCGATCTATAACCACCTCGGCGTAGATAAGTCTCACGCCAACCGCAGAATGAGGAAATACGACAACTTGAGTGTGAATATAAAGAATAAACGCTTCATTCGGTTAGAGTATATCCCCTGGCATCTGGCGAACTTATATGGGCATCACACACTATCGGATGAAACCCAACAACGTATAGCAGGCCTCCTAAATCACTGGGGCATTCCTGTCCCGCAACTTCAAGG